>CM050327.1:18483747-18799636 GCA_027475135.1 Bactrocera correcta | reverse complement strand
GCTGAACTTTTTCAATTGAAACTCCTTGGCGAGCGGATGGCAAAAGTTCGTGCACCATTTTTGGGCCGTATCAAACATTTGTTCCAATCGATGCCTGTATTTTTATAGAAAATATGATTTTGCTTGTTCAAATATTTTTCCGCTTATTGTTATCTTTATTTGGTGCTTACTCACAGAAATATGCCTCCAATTTCAATCACTACTTAATTGGTACTATTTATTTTGGTAAAAATGTTAAAAAGTTTAAACTCAATAGTTTTACCATTTTCTTATCAATAATAACTTGGTTATAAACATTTAAACATCGGCATTACGGTACAAACGCGCTTATATCTATTTTATCGATACTATCGATACAAAAGTCGGCCTTTATTTACTAAATACATTCTATGTACATATGTATATGTATGGTAGAGGCAACTTAGTACATAGTGCTGATAAGGGTTCTCATAAAAAATGTGCGTTAGTCATATTTTGCACGTGTCATGTTTTATCTTTAAGGCCACTCCAGTGTGTGGCGTTTTGGTGTAAACATTCGTTTAAAAAAGCGATAAAACATACAAGGTCTGTTGCAAAAGAAACAGGACTGTTAAAAAAAAAAAAAAAAAAAAAAAAAACAATAAAAAATTAATATTTTCAAAAGTTATATTTTTTTTATTCAAAGTAGTTTTCTTGTGCTTCGATACAGCGTTTAGCCCGGTCAATTTGTATTTCAAATGAATGTTTAAGGTCACTTTACGGAATGCTCTTGAGAATATCGGTCGTCGCCTTTTGGATAGCTGAAATGTGCTGAAACCAGTGTCCTTTCATGGGCAAATGAAGTTTTCCAAATAGGTAAAAATCACAGGGTGCCAGATCATGTGAGTACGGTGAGTGATTAATGGTTAATATGGAGTTTTTTTTGTCAAAAAATCAGTGACAAGCGTCGACCGATGACACGGCGCATTATCGTGCAGCAGGCACCAGGACCCTGCCTCACGGTATTGTGGTCGAGCACGTCGAATGCGTGACAAAAGGCGCTTCATGACACCCAGTTAAAACGCAGCATTAATCGTTTGGCCAGGTGGGACGAATTCTCGGTGTACAATACCCTTGGAATCGTAAAAACAAATCAGCATTGTTTTTATTTTTGACTTCTGAAGACGACTTTTTTTGGCCCGACTTATGATCGTCACAGAGGTCCTCACGACCTTCTTGGAATCGCTTAAACCACACATGCACATTGCTAAGGGATAGGCACTGATCACCATAAACTTTTTTCATCATTTGAAGTGTTTCAGTAAACGTTTTCCCAAGTTTCAAACAAAATTTAATATTTGCTCTTTGTTCAAAATGCATTTTACGACCGATGACCAAAAGCTGCTGCCACTATTTGATCGATAACATCAATTGTAGTTGTCCAATTGTCTTAAAATTTTTACGAAATGTCAACAAGAGATCAAACTTTTTATTTCATATACCCAGCAATAGGTGGCGCCACCAAAAAAAATTATATTTAAAACAGTTCTGTTTCTTTTGCGACAGACCTTGTATATTTTTGCGCTCATTGAGTAAATGTTGTCTTTTAGGTAGCTTATAAACGTCTTTTTCACACGAGCCTTTTTTTGAGCGATTGTCAAATTGTGCGGAATCCAACGAGTACAAACCTTTTTTGCGGCCAGGTGTTCATGCAATATCGAATGTACGCTGGTGGGAGAAATGCATAGGCATGCCTTTATCTGAAGGTATGTTACATGACGTTCTTGCATTATCAGTTCACGTACGGCATCGATGTTTTCTGGCACAACGGCTGTTTTTGGACGAACTTCACAGAATTCGTCTTTGGGCGAGCGTCGGCCACGATTGAATTCGTTGTAACAGTTTTTCACAGTGCTATAGGATGGTGCTTCATAGCCATACAAAGATTTTAGTTCATCGATGCACTCTTGTCGTGATAATCCACGTCGAAAGTTGTGAAAAATGATCGCACGAAGATGTTCACGAGTTAATTCCATTTTTTGGCCGAGATGAATTTTTTAATTCCCTGTAAATAAAACAATTCACGATTAAATGACAAAACGCTGAAAAATGTCAAATTTTCCAATGGAAATGTCAGATTGCACCTGGCAACACTTAGTGTTGCCTAGTCCAGAAATATATATAGCAACCTATGTACACAAGGAAAATGAGTTTTGAAAATTTTATAAAAATTAAAGTATTAAACAAAAATTAAAATAAAGAGTGCTGCAGACAATATACAAATACTAAATACTTTAAGGTATCAGCAGCGATCCGATATTAGATTGGAATTTGGTTACTTTTACATATTATTTTCACTGATAATTGCCGTAACTGTTACTTATGTTACAAAATTTATCATATGATATCGATAAACTAATCAGTTAACTCAAATTTCAGAAAGTTATCGTTTTTATGTAAAAAATATCGATTAAATAGTTAAAAAAAATGCCTTTGGTGATAATTGTTTGTTGCGAGCAGGTGTTTTTATTAACTTATTCAAAAATGGTCGAGAACGCGTTGAGGAGGAAACACGTCCAGGGCGGCCATCAACATCAACTGATGATTAACAAATAAAGGGATTGGTGTTTAAAAATTGACAATTAACAGTCAAACATCTTACGGTCATTGTTGGAATATCGGAAAGATCAGTAAAACACATTTTTAAAAATGATCTGGGCCTAAGAAGAGTGAAAGCACGATTGGTTCCAAAATCACATTTTTTTTTTTGGAAAAACAGCACAGCGTTAACGTTTGTGAAACAATGCTTTCCGACTACTGGGGTGACATGAAACATGTTATTACTGGCGAAGAGTCTTGGATCTTTGCTTACGACCCGGAAACAGATGGTCAATCAGCCGAATTTGTGGCAAAGGTGAGCCGTAGCCGAAAAAAAACACGTCGAAGTACAAAAATCAAGGCTATGTTGACAGATTTCTTCGATTATTGACAGGAGGTGCACTCCAATCTCCAAACTTCAAGCCGGTCAAACTGTCAATAAGGAAAATTATTTGAGTGCTATTCGAATGATAGGCCGAAAATGGCAAAACTAGATAAAAGCGGTTCAAAACTACTCATATCTCCTAATACCTATTATAAGATCTTCAAACTTCCTGTTGGCTTTATATATGTAGTACAAGTAAGTATGTATGGTATACATCGCTCATTATGTAAGATATCTTAACAAAATTAACAGAACGTATAATATTGGACAAACAATAGTTTAATGTCGAAAATATACTATGTACCTATGTTATTGGGTACGAATTACTCAAATCCCTCATATACAAAAATAACGATTTTTTTTAATCTAACAAACCCTATGCGGAATAAGTCGGTATAAGTTATGAGTTATATATGTACATATGTATTTATAAAATTACTAGTAGTAGTCTTATGAATATTACAGTTTGTGCATATAAAACTTTCAGACAACTTGCCTGTACAAATTTGGCAGTATAAGAAATATCAAGCTGTCATCGACTGTTATCATGCGCAACAGCTCTACAACGACCAGTTGTTTTGCCCTTTTTATTGAAACATTCTGATACTTAAACTACTCTTATTCAAAAATACTATATTTATTCAATCTACAAATCGCTTAACATACTTGAGTGGTAGCCAAGAGTGTGTTATAGCAGTGAGGTGGTTTCGAAGCAGATAAAACAGTAGTTTTCATGTATCCTGAAGTACTGGGCGCTAGTTTGAAAATGGTGAAATAACCGCTTACCACGAGACCAACCCTGCTTATTCTACTAGCTGCTGCTTCATTATCCCTCTTATTGTTGCTGCTTGCTCTGAGGAAGCTTCTACAAGGAGCTCGGTTTGAGCCTGCATCACTTTTTGTTCACATAAATACACAGATGTTAGATAGGATTAAGGTATCTGGCCTGCGAGGGGTGATCCAGAGTTTTTGGTGGCCGTATAATAGGCACTTACTAACGACAAGTTTAAGATGATTGCCTTATTGAATGATCCAATTCCCTGATAGCTTTAATTTTTCAATGCTAAGAACAACGTAATTTTTAAAATACTTAAATAATCAAACTTTTTAATCGTGGCTTCAATCAAAAGCAAATTCCTAACATCAGATTTTGTCATACAGGCCCAGACCATAACTAACCTCCACCGTGCTTGACGGTCTGGGTAACCCACTTATAATCGAAGGCTATATTTTTGGATACCCAAATTTTAGGGGTTTTTTCGATCCAAATATTTCAAATACAAAATGTTTTTCCAGAAATTTGCTGCCTCATTTATGTACACATATATTTTTTGTAATTTACAAGCACTTCTGTTGATTCGATTTTTATATATGGGACTTTTTGTGTGGTACTCGTCTATGCAGACCACTTTTGTGCAAAGTTCCGCTGATTGTAGTGGCTTTTATGGGCTTACCCGATGTCTCCACTATATCTTTAGATATTTGAAAGCTCTTGAAACTGCATCTTATTTAAATACTCGTAATATCGATCGCGTTTCGATGTCAGCAAGGCCCGTTGGTTGGCCCAGCCACGGCAAATTTTAAGCAGTCTGATGTTTATCACATTTATCAATATTTTTATTTATTGTGCAATGCTGTGTTCCAACTGTCGCCTTCGCGCCAAAACTTATATTTTTAAACGGAATATAATATTAGTTTGTCAAAAAAGTCTTGCGGTAATTTCGCTAGTTCTAGTTTTATTCGTCGCATCGGGTCAGGCTATACCTTTTTGGAAAGCTTATTTCACGCGCTAACACGTGTTTGATTGATTGTCGTTTCTTTTGAGTCGTTCGTGAGTTTTAGCGTCGCAAATATGGAGCAAAATAAAGAGGAAATACGGCATATTTTACATTACTACTACGATAAAGGCAAAAATGCATCTCAAGCCGCTAATAAAATTTGTGCAGTTTATGGTCCCGATACAGTTTCCATTTCCACCGCACAACGATGGTTTTAACGTTTTCGTTCTGGTGTAGAGGTGGTCGAAGATGCGCCAAGCTCCGGAAGGCCTGTCGTCGAAAATTGCGATAAAATCGCTGAATTGGTCGAAACAGACCGGCATAGTAGTCATCAAACCGTTATAAACCATTTAAAGAAGCTTGGAGTCACTAAGAAGCTCGATGTATGGGTGCCACACGAATTGATTCAATACAAATACCGCAAGATTTTTTTGACAACCTAATACTTTTGTGATATGAATTCACCGAATTTTTCGGTTAAAGGGTTTTATCTGTGTTCCTTTAAAATTAAAACATAATTTTAGATATAAGTTAAAACTGCAATACAGTAATTATAAAATATATTTAAATATTAATAATAAACCTTCGTAAGTATTGCAGGAAATTGCTTTCTTGAAATTAATTTTCCGAACTATTTTTTGAGGCACTGTACATATTACTGTTCCAATGGCTACCGGAAATTAAATTAAAACAAATTACTAAACATAGGATACTTTTTATAATTTAAATATAAAAATTTATATATGTACACATGTATATATGACAACAATTTGTGGTTTAACATTTTCATGCTTTGACTATTATACTTATATCTACGTACACAATATATATACATATGTAAGTAACATCTCTTTAAAAATTGTATATGTAGCAATCTTATTCAGCATTAAGCACTCAATGTCAATTTGGAACTTTGTCGCTTTTTATAAATAAATGTTCGCAGCTTATAAAGGCCGAAGTGTATGAAGCAGAATACTAAGATTACTACTACGCAACCAAGTATGGTTAAAATTGCGCCGCCCGGATTTGACCAATCGAGTATCGGGTAGATGAAGCGGTTTCCGAAACTGCAAGAATATAGCAAGTAATTATTTCATTAAATAATCTGATTTAAATTTATGTTACATATTTTGTACGAAATTATAATGTTTTCACAGACTAATTTTTATCTGATAGAAACATGGGTGTATCACAAATTCTGCTCAGGGTTGTTTGTAAGTAAAAGCATTAAAACATTTTCAACGAGTAAGGAAGGGCTAATTTCGGGTATAACAGAACATTTCATACTCTTGCAAATTGCAAGGACTATTGCCAGGGAAGTAGCTTGAGGTGCATAAAGTTTGTTACTGTTTAGGGCGAGTTTTCTCCCGATTTTATTCATTCTGTGCACAAATATGCACTGTTATAAGAAAAACTCACCCTTTCAATTTTATTAACTCACATATTGGTGATATAAAGTCACCCGGAAATTCGAAATAATTTATATTAGATACATATGTGGAAGCTAATGGAAGTATTGACCCGATTCAACCACACTGGCATACTACTATAACACATTTGCCGACATTTTCGGTAAAAATTCAACTATAAGCTCTGTGTCCACATATTCTGTGCCTAAGGGCTTGAACAGTTTTGGTTCGATTTACGAAATTTTTAGTCCTAAGGTGGCACGCCTCAAATGAACTCTTCCTGTTTTTTCCGAATATATTCATTGGTGATTGATATGTGTACTGGAAAGTTAAAGAATTATAAGAATTTAGAAATTTGTTATATGAGAAGTAGACGGGTTCTTTGTCTGATTTCGACCGTTTTCATACCGTAATGTAGGAATGTCAATAAAATGTTACATACCAAGTTTGGATGAAATCGGTTGAGCGGGTCCCGAGATATGTGATTTAACAAAAAGGAAGGCGGTGCCACACCTTTTGGCCAACTTTTTAATGTAAGTAAAATATTACATACCAAGTTTTGGTCCAATTTTGACATCGGCTTCTATAAAGCCCTCCTCCTATATCACCTCGATTTCATCCGTTTTTACAATGTTATCGACATTGCTTGATATGGGCTCATGGAAGAACTACTCGCTACAAGCCATTTAGCAATCAGCGCACACAATTGCAGTTTGCTTTTGAGTATCGAGTACCGATCTTAGCTGAACGACTTCAGATCAGAGACTTCATGATCTTTTTTTTATGGATGAGTCAAAATTCAACAAATTTGCTTTTGATGACAAACAAATACAAGAAATGTGGAGAAAAACAAAAAAAGCGACAGGCAAAGCTACTTCGCGTTGGACTATCCAACATGGAGAAGTATAGGTGATGATATGGGGCATCATGTCAGCACACAGAGTCGGTAATTTGTTTGTTATCGACGATATTACGAACCCGTATGGTTACATAGATATCCAGAAGAGAAATTTAATGCCAAGTGCTGAGAAAATTGGAATCCGAATAACTTTTAATCTTTACGCGGACAACAACCCTAAGCGCAGCTCAGTTAATGCACGGTCATAAAATGTATTAAAATCTCTCGTGTAGTCTTCGGATATGAATGGTATCGAGCATCTGTGAGATGCGCTTGAAAGAAAATTTCGAAAGCAAACACGACCCATTTTATCAATGTGTACGATTTTCAGTGGCATTCACGATATATAGTATATTACATATATGTTTACTTACGGATCGACGCCTCCTGCCCAATAATAAATAACAGTAAACAATCCATATACCATACCCAAGCATAGTGGATAGACAGAGTGTAATAGGCGCACTGGAAAAGCCACCAGCATATGATCCATTATCATCAGTATTGAATTGAAGCCATGCGCCCACAAATTATATACATTCCCAGCGCTTTGATTGTCAACTGTGAATAAATGAAAGAACTGTTTAATACAAGTATGTAGTCTGATTTGCGAAATACGCGAGCTTATTGTCAAAATTTTGCTAACTATTTTGGTTAGGTTAGATGAGTAATGGTCGGCCCTGAATGCACATAATTAAACTTTTAATACATATATTTACTACATTTAGCATTGGTTACAAATATATAATAAATTTAGGTATTCTCTGGTGAGCTAAATAAATGCATACTCCCAAATATTTAGTATACATACGTTTCAAAAGAGCTACGAAAGCTATCTTGAGCATGAGCTTCTGGGTTTTATTTTTATTTTATTTTTTTTTAATGTTCGTCTAACGTTCGTTGAGGTAATTCAAAGCATGGGAGGTCAGTGGTATCTCATTTAAATCGGAATGGAATTTGGCAGGTTATATACGCTTAATTTTTACGACCGGGATTATACGAGTATGTTTTGATCCAGATGACGCTCTACTTTTTGGGTAAGTTGCAATTGAGTGCCACCTATTTAAGGAGGATAAAGTCATGTGTAGAAGTTCACGCAAGTGAGAACAGTTCTCACGACTTCCGGTCTTTGACCACGTATCTATTCTCTGGGTAGTCTAATAACATCCATTTAAAGGCGAGCCAAATTGAGAAGGCAAATCAATTGGTTGTGCGCTGGGTTTCAGACCCGCCACGTAAAAAACGACACCAATGAAAACTAAACAACAGCCTCGGATGAGAGACCTTATTTAAGGCCAAGCCTTGTATTAAGAAAAATATTATAAAAGTGTTCCGGAAAAAATACGGCTGCCAGCATTTTAAAAAGTGAGGAAAAGCTAAGTTTGGGTATAACAGAAGATTGTAAACTCTTACAAATTGCAAAGATTTAAGCCGAGGAAGTGCCTTTAGGTATATGAGGCCTGTTAATTATACGGCGTTTAAGGCAAGTTTTCATCCGATTTTATTCATCCTAAGCACAAATATGCAAAGTTATAAGTCTCTTGGTTTTATTAAGATAACTCACATATAGGTCGATATATGAGTTATAAAGTCAATCGGAAATTCGAAAATCTTTATATTATATTAGGTAAACGCAGTCTAAAGGAAATATTAACCCAATTCAACCCATTCGCAGCATACAGTCATACTACTATCAGAAAAAGGGGAAAGTATTCTCTCAAAATTTCAATTATAAATCTCATAAATTAATTAACATTTTTGGTAAAAAGTCTGCTATAGCTACTGCGCTCCAAATATTCGCTACCTAGGGGCTGAACATTTTTGTTATATGTGGAAAATTTTTGACCATAACTTGGCATTCCTATTATATCAATTGATTTATACACTGGAAAGGAAGAAATCAAATGGAATTTAAAACAAGAAAAAACGTTAACTTCGGTTGCACCGAAGCTAAATACCCTTCACAGGTGCATTTCTGTTAGTAACTATGTGTCCAGTTTGTATAGAAGCTATATGCTATAGTAACTCGTTCTGAACAATTTCTTCGGAGATTACATTGTTGCCTCAGAAAATAATATATACCAACTTTCGTGAATATATCTTGTCAAATGTGAAAGTTTTCCATACAAGAACTTGATTCCGATCGTTCAGTTTGTATGGCAGCTATATGCTATAGTTAACCGATCTGAACAATTTCTTCGGAGACTACATTTTTGCCTTAGAAAATATTATATACCAAATTTCGTGAATATATCTTGTCAAATGTGAAAGTTTTCCATACAAGAACTGGATTCCGATCGTTCAGTTTGTATGGCAGCTATATGTTATAGTTAACCGATCTGAACAATTTTCTCGGATATTACATCTTTTCCCTAGAAAATAATATATACCAAATTTGGTGATGATACATTGTCAAATGCGAAAGTTTTCCATATGAGAACTTGATTCCGATTGTTCAGTTTATATGGCAGCTATATGCTATAGTGGTCCGATATCGGCCGTTTCGACAAATGAGCAGCTTCTTGAAGAGAAAATGACGTTTGCAAAATTTCAAAAGGATATCTTAAAAACTGAGGGACTAGTTCGTATATATACAGACAGACGGACAGACGGACAGACAGACGGACATGGCTAAATCGACTCAGCTCAACATCCTGATCATTTATATATATACTTTATAGGGTCTCCGACGCTTCCTTCTGGGTGTTACAAACGTCGTGACAAAGTTAATATACCCTGTTCAGGGTATAATTATGTTTTATGGGAAGTAGGGGGGTATGTGGTCCGATTACGTATATTTTCACACTGTAAGATATAAATATTTGAGGAACGTTACACACCAAATTTAGTTTAATCGGTCGGGCGGATCTAGAGATAAGCATTTTCACCTGGAAGTAGGCGGTGCCTCACATATCGTCCAATTTTGACCCCGGCTCCCTTGAGAGTCTGTACTTAGTTTTTAAAAAGACCATTATATGGAGAGTGAGCGAAGTTCCTATCCGATTCGGTGGTAGTTCTTCGCAAATATAATATTAGTGCTGAGAGAATTTAGTTGTTGTAGCTTAAGTGGGTTAAGAGATATGTACATTCAAGTTATTAGAGTGCGAAGCGCACCTTTTTCAAAATTTCTAGTTTAGTGCTTAGTTATGACACTTTATAGGTTTACGATTAATGCCGTTTTGTGGACACGGCACTGGTTCGATTCTTCCACCTACGAACTCGAACTTAGTTTTTGCCAAGGATTGCACATACCAGGTTTCATGAAGATATCTCAATTTTTACTCAAGTTATAGCTTGGACGGATGGACGGACGAACAGATACACAGTGACCTGGATTCCAATACTCGTCGTCCTGGTCATTTATATACATATCTATATCTATCTTAATCTTCTGCGAGATATATTTTCTCTCTATTTCTTACGAAATACTTTTTGCTTTTGAGCATTATATTTTAATGACATTATTTTGTAGATCAGTACTCTGGCTGTGGCATACAGAAATATATCAACTTGCTTCGCTAAATATTTGGATGATTCTTTTTATACCCTGAACAGGGTATATTAAGTTTGTCACGATGTTTGTAACACCCAGAAGGAAGCGTAGGAGACCCTATAAAGTGTATATATAAATGATCAGTATGTTGAGCTGAGTCGATTTAGTCATGTCCTTCTGTCTGTCCGCCCGTCTGTCTGTATATATACGAACTAGTCCCTCAGTTTTTAAGATATCCCTTTGAAATTTTGCAAACGCCATTTTCTCTTCAAGAAGCTGCTCATTTGTCGGAACGGCCGATATCGTACCACTATACCATATAGCTGCCATACAAACTGAACGATCGGAATCAAGTTCTTGTATGGACAACTTTCACATTTGACAAGATATATTCACGAAATTTGGTATATATTATTTTCCAAGACAACAATGTAATCTCCGAAGAAATTGTTCAGATCGGTTAACTATAGCATATAGCTGTCATATAAACTGAACGATCGGAATCAAGTTCTTATATGGAAAACTTTCACATTTGACAAGATATATTCACGAAATTTGGTATATATTATTTTCTAAGGCAACAAGGTAATATCCGAAGAAATTGTTCAGATCGGTTAACTATAGCATATATCTGCCATACAAACTGAACGAGCGGAATCAAGTTCTTATATGGAAAACTTTCACATTTGACACGATATATTCACGAAATTTGGTATATATTATTTTCTAAGGCAACAATGTAATCTCCGAAGAAATTATTCAGATCGGTTAACTATAGCATATAGCTGCCATACAAAATGGACACATAGTTACTAACAGAAATGCGCCTGTGAAGGGTATTTAGCTTCGGTGCAACCGAAGTTAACGTTTTTTTTTTGTTTTTATATGAGATCTCGTCCGGCTTATACTAGTTTTTAAATCTTTATGAGTTTTGATAAGAAACAACGCTCCAATTTTATAAGTTTTTCACTCCTGGATAACATAAGCGTGTAAGTGCGTGTGCCTCGGTGTTAATCAATTGATTTGATTAGACCGATTTACGATTATATTATTAGTTTGCGGTTTGGCCTCGCTTATAAATAACTTTAGGGTACTCTACCTTATTATACAAGTATGTGAAAATTTTGATAATACAAGATTACAAAATTTATGACAATAATTTGATATCATTAAAATAGTTTGAGACCGGTACTAACTTGGGAAAATGAATATCCAATATATGAACGTTATAAGCGTAGCCAGCGTCAACGTGGTCCAATAAGAAGCCCAATATAATTTTAGCGCCCATGGAGGTACAACTGTAAGTGGGCTTATCAAAATTCAAATCGAACGGCATAGATTTTTCACAATTACACTTACAAACATTATCCTTACTGCAATAAAAGATTGTTACCAAAATGGCGCCAAAGACGCTTGTGTACATACAGAGCAAGAAACCCCAATCGGTGAGATAGATAAACCATTTTCCCTCTGCAAATGTCTGTATCAAACTGCCCAACACCCCGACAGCAAATGTGGCGGCAAAAAGCCAACGATAGATTAGCCATATAATCGATTTCGGATGGCTTTGCCACTAATTGATTTGAAGAAAAAATATAACAAATTATGATTTTTGCTGATTGCTTTTAAGGTAGAACACCGTTATTGTCCATTGCCGTGGACTCCTACCTGAGATTTGAAGAAAACTTCTGAAGGTTCATACGACAGCGAGAACTTTTCTCGTTGAAACTCTTTCGCCAGCGGATGGCACAGCTGATGACAAATTCCCGACGTCTCACGCATCTGATTTAAATTATTTAGATAAAAGAAAAATTTTAATTTATTTATAAAACATTTGTAACTACAAAACTACTTCACTTCACTTTTGTCACATTAAATACGCGCTCGAGCAACAACCAAATGACCGCAAAGCCAACCCGTTCACAATGCCAGAGTCGGGTCAACTGTTGCCTAAATAGGTGTAAAAGTGCTCTCATTTTTTATAACGACTTAGTTATCACACTTTTTTTTAAGTAGATTGTTGTCAATGATAACCGTTAGTTTAATATAGCAATCAGCTTATCAATCGCTTTGAACTTGGTCATGCAGTTAGTACTCATTATTTGCCGGCTCGAGTTGTTCTACTTTGTTCATTGTTTTCAGTAATGACTCAGCTGCATTGGTTCTCAGGTATTACCCTCAAAATGTTGCTGTAGTTGAAAGAATGAATACGCTTTGTTATCGGCCACTTGTTCTCATATGAATTAATTATTGTAACATTTCGTGCGTAGGTGGGATTTCAATAAAAATCTCAACGATTTCTTTGAAAATCGATTTATGTACTAAGGGGGTTTGGGAAATGGCTTGTGGGACGAATAATAGAGAAACAACGGTAAATAATTTGCATATTTAAATATCTGCAGTGCGAGAAAGTTTAGACTTCTTACGTGTATACGAGGTATGACAATTAAGTAATGAGACTGATTCCATAAAAACCGTATATTTAAAAATTATTCTACACCTCAGCCATTCCCTTCAAAGTAGTCTCCTTGGGCAGCTTTACAGCGATTCCAGTGCGTTTTTCATGATTCGTTACATTTCTGGAACGCTTCGACTGGAATGTCCGCGAGTACCCTCGTCACGGCCGTCTGGATGTCCGTAATTGACTCAAAATGGGTTCCTTTGACCACCGATTTTGTTTTATGAAGCAAATAAGTCACAGGGTGACATGCCGGGCGAATAAGGCGGCTGTTGCAACACGGCGATCCTTTTAGAAGCCAAATACTGGGACACGCTGAGGACGGTGTGGCACGGCGCGTTGTCGTGATGAAGGATCCAGTTACGAGCGATGTCTGGGCGCACCCTGTTGACTCGTTTTCGCACTCTTTCGAGTACTTGACAATAGTAGATTTGATTCACAGTTTTCCCCGGTGGAACGAATTCTTTGTGAGCGATTCCACGGCTATCAAAAAAGGCAATAATCATAGTTTTTACCTTCGACTTGATCATGTGAACTTTTTTTGAGCGGGTAGCGCGCGGAGACAACGATTGTGAGCTTCGGCGCTTGGTTTCCGGGTCCTGGGCACTATCACTATACACTCTTACAGGGTTGCTCTTGATTTCGTTTTTCCATTTTCGTGACGAGCACTAAAAACACACGTCTACTCAACTTGACACAGCAGGCGAACTAAATAAGCTAGAGCGATGGTACATATATCAATGGAGAGGGGAGAGATGCCGGAAGAAGAGAAAGAGAGAAAGGGAATTTCAAGGTGACAGGTTTACCACAAGCGCGGCAATAAAATCAGTCTCATTACTTAATTGTCAAACCTCGTATACCAGGAAGATAGGGAAGTTCGGATATTGTTTTAAAGTTATCTGTATCTAACCTGTCAAGGACACGTCTATAAATCATAGTTGTAGATATGAATAAACATAAATATATAAGTTTGAGTCCTATAAGTTTTGCGGCGAAGACAGTCAGCTGAGAAAATTTAATTTTCATTGATTTTTTTTTAAAAGGAAGTCTTGGAATGATTGATGGATGTCACGGGAAAGTGACTCCATTTGAGTAGGGATGAATTTATTGTGTTACAAATCAAGGAAAACGATGATAAATTTGCATAAACTAGTCATTAATTTTCTTTCCCATCTACCGTATTCTCCAGATTTGGAAAAAGCGATTTGTTCCTGTTTTCATATCTCAACAAATTGCTCGCTGGAAAGAGATTCACCAACAAAGAAGGGGTTATATGCGAGAGTGATTCCTATTTTGAATAAATAAAATAATAAATATGTTTAAAGTCACTGCTATCACTGAGTGTGAGACATAGGACAGTAAACACTCTTTGATCTAAAGGAATATAAATGAAAAAGATTCTAACGAAGAGGTAGATGCAATGACTTCGAATACAGAGATGATTATCCTTGTATCCGAAGAGCTGTGAGTGGGAATTTACGAATTGAAAACTAAATTATTTTATAGGCAAACTTTATAATTTCTATCACTTTCTTAAAGGTAGTAATGTGGAGATGTTGCAACTCTAAAGCTAATAACAATTTATTGATCAAAAATTAAAAATAATTGGTATTATTTCGGGGCCAATTACTCTGATTTGAACTGCCATAACGCAACTAGATATATTTATTCTTAATAATTACATGCACATATGTATGTATTATGCGAAGAGTTCAGGCCCCACACAATATTACTACACTTATAATTTGATTACCATTTTCTGCAAGTTCAACAAGTTTACATGACTCAATTACTTTCACTCTCCATCGCCGCTCTTGGCAATTACACTTCTATTAAATAATTTTCAATGGTATGTATGTATGTTCACATGTGTGCATAATACATTTACAATGCATTAAATTGACATGTAATTTGTTTAAATTAATGTTCACATGCAATATATAACTTTCCCACAAGACAGAATCAAAGATTCATATTTACATACTATACACCATATATGTATGGTATAAAAGGTGAAGAATAAATCATTACGGTCAAATCAATTGATTTCAAGTGCAATATTGTAATTGTCGGAAAAAGTTTGTAATTGAAGATGAAGGAGACAAATTGCAATGGGTCAATGAACTCCAGCGATTTCATCTATTGTCATGTAATATTGTTAAGTAGTGAAGAATTCTCATCGATTTTAGTAAAAGAGAGTCAAATGTGTTATACAAAGAGCGTTCCAAAGTATACGGGACTTTTTGAATCTAGCGCCCCCTGGTGTCGCCGTCTATATGTCGACTGGTGCGTTAAAATCTACTATCTTTATCGATTGTCCAGTAAAAATTTCATGACATTTCATTGATTGGAAGTGAAGTTATTGCGTTTGAAGTGTCAGTATGTTTGTGTTATCGGTGCGAAAATGAGCTTCGAACAAGAACCAACATTAAATTTTTTTTTGAAATTGGTAAAACTTTACCGAAACGTTTCAGTTGATGAGACAAGTTTATGGCGATAGTTGCCTTTCCCGTAGCAGAGTGCACGAATGTTTTCAACGTTTTCAAAGTGGTCGTGAGGACATAATGACGATCAACATGTGGGCCAATCAAAATCCGTGATCACTGGATATTCCATCGAAACTGTGCGTGAGTTCATCAAAAATCAGCCGAAATCATCATTGAAATTCATGGAAATGGAATTGAATATTTTCAAAACATCGACTTATCGCGTTTTGACCGAACATTTGGGCGGTTTGTTCCGCACAAAATGACTGACGACCAAAAATAGCTCAGAATCCAACATTCGAAGGACGATTATTTGACCAAAAATCACATTTTAACCATTAACCACTCCCCGTATTCACCTGATATGGCACCATGCGACTTCTTCCTTTTCGGAAAAATGTCTTTGGCCATGAAAGGAAAGCGTTATGTAGACATAGAGGCCATTCAAAAGGCGTGCACCGGCATACTGGCTGCTATACCGGTCAACTATTTAAAACACTTGTTCGAAATGAATAAAATAAATATATTTTGATGATCTTTTTTATTTGTTCTGTTTTCTTAAGTCCTGTTTACTTTGGAACGCACCTTGTACTTCCATAAATACCCATATTCAGGGTTGCAAAGTTTTTCATTTATAAATTTTGGATAAAAAAATTAGATTTCTAATTTTCAATTGGAACTTCACAACAACATCTTGGATTAAAAATTTAATTCTCAAGTTTTGATTCCGTTATTGGGATTTAAATTATTAATTGCATATTTAATTTCTCGTTCAGGGTTTAAGTTTCCCAGTAGTTTGTAACACGTCGGCCACCCAACTTAGTATAAGTATATATATTAGGGTGTGCGAAAATAACGAATGTTATTTTTCGCTTCGTACTCTGAAAAATTCTGAAAAATCATCAAAAAAGGTCCAAAACTATTTTTTCGTAAATCTAACTTAAAAGATAAAGTTAAAGTTAGATTATTAAAAAAAAAAAACAACAACATTTTTTCTTTTTTTTATATATTTTTTAAACTAATTTTTAAGGTATGTATTTAGGCAGGTATGACTGTTGCCATCATGGGCTCAATTAACGTTGGATTCGCTATTTCGATACCCTGACTTAGAACCTTATAGTCTTTCTATTCCGTTTTATCGTTCCGATCAAATCATTTGGTGCCCCATTCCAATTTTGGTACCTGATGGGTTGCAAATATTTTGTGTCGGATTCTTGACAAAGCTCATTCACAGAGAAAGTGGAAACCCGTTGCCGTCTTCCCTTCTTGCGTGCAGCTGAGTTAAATATTGTTATTAGGAAACCCAATTTTTATGACACGCTCTCCAAATGGCCCCGTTATAGTAGCTGTAAGACGGTGTATGATACTTCTAGACCTAGATAGTTGGTCCTTTTTTACATATCTAGTTTGTGGTAGACAATATGTTTGTAAATTGACAAGCCTACCTTAACGTATTACCTCATGAACCCTACCAAGTTGTGCCTTGTTTCCTTGCTATTGTAATGAACCGTTGGATATCATTATGCAATGCTTTCGAAATATGACGAATTTGAGGAAATAAGTTTAAAAATTTGATTCCTAGCGTCTATGATAGCCGGATACATTCAAAAAGAGGAAAATTGTGTGTCATATGAATTGAAGCTAAGAGACGTTGAAAGACGATTTTACATGTCCGATAAGATTCAAAGACTTTTCTGCATCGGCTTGTGACTGGTGATGAAAAATGGATCCATTACGATAACTTTAAGTAAAAAAATTAAAAGTGAAACGTGGCCAACTAGCCAACTAGACAACTAGAGAAATCAACGGGAAAACCCTATATCCATGACACCAAGATTAGAAGGGCGTGTTGGATTTTGAGCTTCTAAAATCGGATGAAATCATTTATGGAGGACACTACCGACAACGACTCATCAAATTGAAGCAATTGCCTAAAAATTCTCAGAATTCGCGACTAGACACAACACAATAAGTTTCAATCAAGACAAGGCTCGACCTGATGTTTCAAGACTGGTTAAAAACTAATTGGAAAACAGCGACTGTAAAGTTTTGAAGTACCCGCCGTTTAGCCCGGCTCTTGCTCCTTCTAGCAATTGTTCCAATCGATGCAGAACCCACTTTAATTCGGTTCCCATCGAAAAAGGGTATGAGAAATTAGCCTGATTCATTCTTGGCCGCTACTCCGGCGCAGTTCTTTTGATATGGAATCCACAAATTGCCAGAAAGGTGGTAAATTTTTATGGGTTCATATGGACAATTCTATGAATAATAATATTGTATATATTTTTTAAATGTTTTTTAATGTATTTCATATAATACATATATAGTATTAGTACCTGTAATGCATATGTAAAAACTTATGTGCATAAAATATCTTTAGTGTAGGACTTAAATTCACTTCCAGAAATAATTAAATTAAATTAATTTTTTTTTTAATTATGGTTTGCTTATCTTTAATTTTATTTTATTTTGCTTAGTCAGGGTCATTTCTGTTTGCAATCGATAATATTGATTTGAGAAAGTTTGCTGTGAGAAAAGGCCAAGTGCTAGGTTACATTTCTTTACAAGGAACAATAAGTTACTATTGGTACGATTGAATAATTTATAACGTAGTCCTACTAAAGCGATTTGACTGAATTGTTAATAATGATAACGGTTCCTCTTTTCAATGAATCAATCATATACACACCTACATTAATGAGTATAGTATGTGTGTTATAGGTCCGAATACTTTATATATGTATATGTATTAGGGTGATTCAAAAAAAAAAATTTTTTTTTTTCGTATGGTACTCGGAAAAATAGGTTCCTAGACACCTCTAAGAAAGCCGCTCCAAAAACCTATACATAATGATTCTTTTCATTGAGTTATAAAATTCATGAGAAATAAAAAAATTTCCCAAAAATAATCAAACTTTAACTGTTAATATCTTTTAAACGGTTGGGTTTACGAAAAAATCATGGAAGACCTTTTTGTAGAGCATTCAATTTCCTACAAAATCTAAGGAACAAAATATTTTTTCAAGTAGTTGGAAGCGAGATATAAACTTTTCTACTGATAATAAGAAAAAATAGAAATCTGTAAGTACTATGTACATAGGTTGCTATATATATCTGGACTAGGCAACACTAAGTGTTGCCAGGTGCAATCTGACATTTCCATTGAAAAGTTTGACATTTTTAAGCATAACATCACTCAGAACGTTTTGTCATTTAATCGTGAATTGTTTTATTTACAGGGAATTAAAAAATTCATCTCGGCCAAAAAATGGAATTAACTCATGAACATTTTCGTGCGATCATTTTTCACAACTTTCGACGTGAATTATCACGACAAGAGTGCATCGATGAACTAAAATCTTTGTATGGCTAGGAAGCACCATACTATAGCACTGTGAAAAATTGTTACAATGAATTTAATCGTGGCCGACGCTCGCTCAAAGACGAATTCCGTGAAGGTCGTCCAAAAACAGCCGTTGTGCCAGAACACATCGATGCCGTATGTGAACTGATAATGCGAGACCGTCATGTAACATACCTTCAGATAGAGGCATGCCTATGCATTTCTCCCACCAGCATACATTCGATATTGCATGAACACCTGGCCGTAAAAAAGGTTTGTTCTCGTTGGATCCCGCACAATTCGACAATCGCTCAAAAAAAGGCTCGTGTGGATTGGTGTAAAGAAATGCTGAAAAAATAAGATCGCGGTGCTTCAAAAGACGTTTATAAGATCGTCACAGGTGACGAATCATGGATCTATGCGTATGTGCCCGAAACAAAACAGCAATCGACCGTGTGGATCTTCCAAGGCGAGCCAAAACCAACGAAAAAAAAAAAACAAAAAAAAAAAAAAAACCATTTTCGTTGATAAATATGCCTATTTTCATTATTAGGCCAGAAATATATATAGCAGCCTTCGTATAGGAGGACCTTGCCGTTACAATTGAAAACTCATATTTGGAGAGGCTTTCTTAGAGATGTCTAGGAATCTATTTTTCCAAGTATCGTCGAAGAAAAATTTTTTTTTCACCCTAATGTATGTGCATCTATAGAAGTCATTAATTGATCAGGCGTTACTAAATACCAGATCTTCAATCAGGATGCTAATATTGCTCTTCTCAAATGTGAGCCACTTTATATATGGAAAGACGATATAGGTAAGTATCTAAGGTCATGAAGCACCAATATGCGAACAATGTATGTATGTTTACAAGCCTTGAAACAAGTATTAGAAACCAACGCATAATAAGGGCGTGGAAAACTAGATGAAGAATTAATTATGGGTTTATATTTGAACATGTATAAACACATAACTATTAATTTCGATTATTCTGAGTTATACTTTTAGAACTATAGCATTCATAAATAAATAATAAATTATTAAAAATATCAATCCGCTATATGAAAATCGCTGGATTCGAGAGATCTTCACAAGAGTTGTCGCTTAATATTATAAGAGGAGGAATGAGAGATTTTTCGTTATACAGGCGTATACATGCATATAGTATATAGGTTTTCGGCATTAAAAAGATAGGCAGATGAGATTTCGTGTTAAAAATCGTTCGAAAGTTTTCTGAAAGATGAATTCAGTTGAAGATTGAACAGGGGCAAAAGATGGACACAAACAAAAAGAAAAAAAATGCATCATATTTTATTTCTGTTCTTCGATAAAGGTGAAAACGCAAGCAAAGCATCTGAAAATATGAATAGTGCTTATGGTTCTCATACCGTAACAGTCAATCATGGATCATTGGTTTTGTTGATTCTATTACGATAATTTTGATAAACTGGTGAAAATACCGCAAAAATTATGAAAATTTTCCAGTCTGGTCGTGCATATTACGATTGTCCAGGAGCTAAAGCCGTTTGATACTATTTAAATAAAGCTTTATATAAAAAGATGTATTTGTGCCATACGAGTTAACGTGAAAAAGCTCTTGGAATGAACCTACACTTGTATGATTCACCAGTTTGTGGCTTAAGTCTTTCGTTTGCCACATTTTCGTTTTTGTTTCAGTTTGCAAAATACAATTATATACTTACATACGTAGGAGTTGAGGAGTAAATAATGGAGATTCCAAAAGAAATCAGGGTCTTCTTCAACTGGTCTTTCCAAAGGAGTGGATGTCTTCCTCTTCCTCTGCTGTCCCCGGCGGGTACTGCGTCGAATACTTTCAGAGCTGGAGTGTTTTCTTCCATTCGGGCGACATGACCCAGCCGGCGTAGCCGCTGTCTTTTAATTTGCTGAACTATACCTAATGTCATCATGTATCTCATACAGCTCATCACTCCATCGAATGCGATATAACCATAAATCTTCCGCAGAGCCTTTCTCTCGAAAATTCGTAAGGTCGACTTATCAGATGTTGTCATCGTTCATGCCTCTTTACCATATAGCAGGATGGGAGTAAGGAGTTTGGTTTTTGTTCGTCGAGAGAGGACTTTACTTTTCAATTGCCTACTCAGTCCGCAATAGCACCTGTTGGCAAGAATTATTTTGCGTTGGATTTCTTGGCTGACATTGTTGTTGCTGTTAATACTGGTTCCAAGATAGACAAAATTATCTACGATTGCGAAGATTGTCAGCAGTGACGTGGACGCCTAGTCGCGAGTGCGACGACTGTTTGTTTAATGAAAGGAGATATTTCGTCTTATCGTCGTTCACCACCAAACTTATTTGCTTCGCTTCCTTATCCAACCTGGAGAAAGCAGCAGTTGTACACTCTCTTTCTGCAGGTTCTGCAGGTCCAATTATTTTCCCCAAGAGTAGATTGAAGAAACCGCATGATATGAAGTCCACATGGCTGAAATATTACTTGGTAGCGAACGGATCGGAGAAGTCCCTCTCGATCCTGATGGCGTCTTTGGTATTACTCAACGTCAGTTTACACAACCGTCTAAGTTTTGCGGGGATACTAAATTCAGATATCCCGACATAAAGGCAGCTTCATTTCCTGCTGCCAAAAGCAGCTTTGAAATCTCCTTTTTGTCTGCAAAGGCGTCTGGCTTCCATATTCAACTCTCGGTGTCTATCTTATCCCGCAGGTGTTGTGGTCGATTGTAACGTTGAGTGGTAGTTAGTCTGCTTTCTCTTCACTGTGAGACAGGGCGCTCTTCATCGTACCAGCCATTCTTTTTCATTTCCCGAATACCAATGGCTTCGTTTCCAGCTGTACGTAAGGAGCTTGGAATGTAGGAGTGCAAGTCAAGTCGAAATCGTTCGGCTGTCTGTTGTGATTGCGGCTTCTCGACGTCGAACCTTTCTTGTGTTTGTTGAGATTCAAAAAGATAGTGGACCGAGTCGATGTTACGACCTCAGAGTGTACTCAGGTCTCAAACACTGGAGACGTTTGTTTCGATTTATCACAACATGATCGATCTGGTTGGTTTTTCGATCCGGAAACAGCCGGGTAGCTTGGTGAATTTTCCTACATTGGAATCTAATACTACAGATAATCGTATTTCGGGTTCCGTCGAGGTCGATCACTCTTCCTACCTTCATACGTTCTTCATGTACCTACCCTTGCGTTAAAGTCGTCAAACACGATTTTGACATCGTGGCGGGGGCAGAAGTCATGAGTAGGCTCCAAACGCTCATAGAAGGTGTCTTTGTAAAATCGTCCGTTGGAGCGTGGGCACAAATCAGCATTATGTTGAAGAACTTTGCTTTGATGTGGATTGTGGCTAGACGCATTCCTTGTCCCGTCCATCGCACTTCTTGTTCGGCGGGGAAGTCAGCCTTTATTTTTTTTAAGGGACCGGACATTCCTGGTGCATGCCCTTAAATCGTTATCCTTAATGCGTTTGCCGTGGTCGTTATCAAAACGGGGGTTTCTCTACCGAGGCTGATGTTTCGTTTTCATTGCGGCGGTTTTTACGTTGCGTGGGCCCCAAACCCATCGCACAACCCTGTGGAGGGACGGTTCGCCTTCTCACTTTGGCTTGCATTCAAACGGATCTTCCTTGGCTACCCCGAGGATACTTGGACTAAGATCGGAAGTCATGAGCTGCTTGAGCGATATGTAAAAGAATAGTTTCTGATCCCTACCAAATGAATGCCAATCAGAGAACTTTCCTGACTAACGAGAACTTCTACACGTGATCCATCTTACGGATTTTCGTAACTTGCCATTATTGTTTCCTCCTTAATATTACTTCAGGGTAACTATTGTATTATTTTTGTTAAAGAGTATATACGAATAATGAATGAAATATGAATATATGAGTATAGGACAACTGACATCTTTTGCTTTTAGAACAACGATATCAATATGAAGACTAAAATTAAGCTCAGGGTCCATAGTAATTTCAAAAACATTAAAGTTAAAATCTACATGAAAAGCACATCGTCATACAGGTTTTGATATTCGATGTCAAATTATTTCTATCACACCAATCAACCAAGTTGTTAAATTCTGTTTGCAACAGACACCTTTTACAGTTGAAGTCATATAAAAAGCCTTACGTCGTCGGCACATAATAAACTTTTTGAGAACTCTTTACATAAGTGATATCGTTAATAAATAATAAGAACAAAATCGGACCAAGAGCATACCTTGGGAAACAGCTGAAGATTCATTAACTGAATATGAAAGAGTATCCCCAAATATAACTCTTTCTGTTCAATCGTAAAGATAAGAAGATGCCTACTGAAGAAATCTTAATTGAAAGCCCAGAAAAAAATTATGTACGAAAGTCAAGAGATTTACTTTATCGAAAGATTTGCCAAAGTCAGTGTATATAACATTAACATGCTTGTGTTCCCTTAAACCCAATGATACATGGTTTACAAATTCAAATTTGTCAGAGTAGATTTCTTTTAAAGGTCATATCCACTTGTAAGTTCGAAAAGATTTTTTTTTAAACAATCTTATACTTAATTTAAGCATTTACCAAATTTATTCGAAATTAAATTAATTTGGTTCAGACTCAGCTCTGACATTTTTTCCAAAAAAAGCTTTGAGCTCACATACTACTCCTCACATAAGTATACCGTAAATATATAGTACACCGATTGTTAAAATCATTGCTGATATGACTAATCCTTATACAGTGAGCTTATCACCAGTTTTTTGTTTCGTCATCACTTAGAAGAAATAACCAAATAAAATTAAATATACTAGAAGCAAAAATTTCACTCGGAAAGTAATATTCTGCGTATATTATACTAATCACTTTCAGTATAGAACATAAGGGTGCATAATACAAGGCTAGTTCCAAACAAATGGTATCGTATATTATTAAGTGTTAAGCTATAAACAAGATAAGATAGGTTAAAGCACTGAAGTATCTATTCTATCAAAAGTAGGAGTGTAAGCAAGCTTAAGGTTTAAAAGGGTTACCATCGGTTTAAAAATAACAAAAAAATAAAATAAATAATGTCCGTCATAAATACGAAAGATTCCTTATAAAGATTTGATTTGGATAGGTCAGTTTGTATCAAAGCTATATGCCACAGTGACTCGATCTGAAAAATTTCTTCGGTCGTAGGTAAATGCAAAAACTTTCTATACAAAAACTCGATTCAAATCGTTGAGTTGATTGGATTACTATAATGTTCCCATCTGATCAATTGCTTTAGAAATGCCTTTGTCAATAATCCATACCAAATCTCGCCAAGATATCTTTTCAAATGAAAAAAAATTTCAAACAAGCACTTGATATCCGACCAATATCGGCGGTTCCGACAAACGATCAGCTCCTTAAGGTAGTAGTCTGGTAGCTTGAGTTCAAAAAATCGAAAATTTTTTTTGCTTAATTTGAAAGTACAATGCCTTGAAATTATACTGTGAAAATTTCAGACAGAAATTCGAAATATTTTGGGAGTTATAAGGAGTTTCCTAGAGCACCTCGGAGTCCTCTCTCATGGAGTTGTTGAAATTTAAATGCGATTTTCGCAAAACATTGTTTTTCTGGACGGCCAGGGTCCTAACCTTTTTTCTACTGAACCGATTGCTTTCAAATTTTAACAGGCTGTTCTACACACTCGGCGAAACTAACAAGAATTTTTTTCACCCCTAACTTTTTATTTTACAACCCTTTCTTTGCTAAAATAAAACGACTTTTTTTTCAAAGTCCGCCATTTTGTTATTTACGCTTGAAAGTTAACTTCAGTAGTTCCGAACAGAATGACATGGCTATAGATAAAGAATAAACAAGAATATTTGATTTCAGATAACATCAAGAGCCAAAATCACCCGGGCCACTCACGTGCATTTTTATTTGAGGTTCCAACTTTGAGTGACAATAGTAATAGTAATCAAGTATTAAAATTATTTAAATAATTTTTGTTTTATATTCTCAATATGTAAATAAAAACACTCTTAATATTCAAATTAATTCATTTTTATTTTCCTATAAAAAATCACTCTCCAAAGAAGTTATGAAAATAGGCATAAGTTACCAGACTACAACCTTGAGGATAAAAAGACTTGCAAAAATTCCATATCGCTATCTTAGTAGTAAAACTTGAGGGACTTTTGCGCTTACATACAGACAGACGGACGGAAATAGCAACGCTTCACGCTGATCATAATGATAATTAATTTAAAATTTGGTTGTTGCGTACTTTTCTAATGACGCAAGTGAAAAGTAAACAACTGCCAACATTGTTTCGTTTCACCGGCGAGATATGTAATAATGTGTATCTTTCTATATATAAAAACATTCATTGCCTTCGGCTGCCAATTACAGAAAAGCAACAACTTTAAGGCTCTTTAACGATGTTACGAAAACGTTCTAGCAAACAAATCTTGCCCCTCCCTAACATAACTACATAAATAGTTCATACCTCCTATATTTTTAGTAGGCGCCAGGCCTTGTCATCCAGCTGAAACTACATAACGCCGTAGTGAGCAGTTTTATCATTTTGAAGCTTAGATAATAGTTGATAGCGGAGTGTTCAAAAGTCTTTTTTTATTTGAATCGGCAGGTGCGTCAGATTATACATTTGAAAAAAATTATATATTATGAAAAAATGTAACCGGAAATTGTAACTAAATCTTCTGGGTAAATCAAATTTCAAAAAATGTATTTTGCAAAGTGGTAAGACTGTCTTAAATTACTATTCCAAATATGAGCAAGATCTGTTGACCAGTTTGTTTACAGCAGTCGCTTAAGTCGCCACACCTCAGTGCGCTACGATTTATACAATGTATAAAAATATCGAATAATGAATTTGTCTAAAATTTGTATTTTTAACCGAATTTCGTGCACGGAATCGTTGCTTACGATGATTCAGTTTTATCAAAAACACAACCTTACAAGTGGTACAAAGCCTTCAAAAACGGTCGAGAGATCGTTGAAGACATGCCTCTTTTTCGGCGACCTTTGCCCCCTTCAACTGATGAAAAATTTAAAAAAAAAAGTGAAGGATATGGTGCTTGAAAAAGGTCAGGCAAGTGTTAGAGAGTTGGCAAGAGAGTTCGAATGATTTTGGTGGATATTTTGTGTATGAAACGCTTTCTGGCTCGACTCGTCCCGATACAGCTGAATATTTTTCTTGTTCCTTAAACTGAATTATCTTCATCAGAAATGGTACAGAATTTAAAGTCTAAAGATCTTTCTATGTTATAGATAGGACTTTTGTATTGATTTTTCTTCGTATATATAATCATCTCTCTTCCGCGTTATTGCTCTTTATTCAATGCTTTATAAAAAGTGTTACAGTGATCGGATTTAGTTCAAATATGCTTTTCACAAGCCTTTTTTGAGTTCAACTTTACACCAACAAGGACGTTCGCCATGGACAGGAACAGGTGATAATCACTTGGCGCTATATCTATGCTATATGGTGGATGCGATAAAACCTTCTGCAGGTGGTTTAAAATCGGTTTGTGACTAACTCCCATCTTCTGGGTGATGTCACGAGATGCCACATGCCGGTATAACTCGATGTTTTCCATGATTTGATCGGCATTCGTCGTCACAGGTCTATCGCCGATTGGCTTATCCATGGTGTCGTTTTCACCCGTTCTGAATCGTCGAAACCATTCCTTCGCAATTCGAAGTGATAAAGTACCATTCCCCTAAACACCATTAATCTCACCGAACGTTTCTCTAATGGATTTGCTTTTAACGAAGGAAAACTTTAAAATAGCGCGAATCTCGGCATTAGTGAACTCCATATTTACACGCCTATAATTGTTGAACGCAATATCCAAACTAATCATGCATAGCGTCGTTTTGTAGGTTATGTCAAGACGTTTCAAAGATGCATAGTATTGCCAGATACGAGCTCTGTAGGGCTTTATACATTGCCGCGAAATTCAAAAGACAAAAAGGCGGAAGGGAGATATTTGACAACCTAATATGTACTTCCGCATTTGAATTAAAACTTCCAACATCTCTGACAATTCCTGAATCCTTCCTGTGTAATCAATAATTAATGCGGCAGCAAAAATATCGATTTCATAACGAGACACCTTCAAACATTAGAAAAAAATACGGAGGCTTTCCATTGTTGATATTTCTTCAAATTACTTTTGGAAGCGTCAGAATTCAAAAACTTTTTACTTGTTTTTCTGAGTAGCTTTGATTTTGTTATTTCGCTTTGCAAGGCAGGATCACGTTGCAATTATTTTAATGTTCATATTACCAGTCAATTAAGTTATAGCATTCTTTTCAGAATGATGGCATCATAAAGAATTAGAAGTGTCATTTGTAACACATATTGAAAACGTTTTCTCTTCGTTGTGAATCAGCCACTCGATTTGATCGACTCATGAACTCACTTTCGGCATAGTTCAACAAATGGTCACTAAAGCAATAAAATAACAATAATATTTCCCATCATTACTTAATTATAATTCAATTGACTGCACGTTCTGATGAACTCTGAATGTGAGCGAACATGTTAGTTAGATGAGACGAAGAGATTATGGAAACACAACGAGACTGACTAGCGAAATCTGATGAGGGAGGACGGAGATCGGACGGAACCGTAAAAGTAATAAGTACCTTACGTTTTTAAATATCGGTCACTTGTGCAAAACTGGTCAGTCAAATGGTCTGCGTAAGTACTATAAAAGTCAGCTTAAGTTAATTACTTGACATACATATGTTCTCTCGGTAGGTAAAGTTATTATTATTATATTTACTTAAGGGGGGAGCCTACTTTAGAAGCTGAAAAAAATGGATTATTTTTTTTTTGCTTAAATCTCTTTAAAAGATATCTAAGAATATGTCCTCAAAGTTATAAATGTAAATTCGAAATATTTTCGAAGCTAAAAGGAAAATAGTGACCGAGCGTCTAGTAGATATACATATCAGCGATTGAGTAGAAAGCGAAAACTTTGACGAGCGATTTCTCGGTTTTTCATTTTTACGATTTTACTGAATTGGCGGGAAGGATAGGAAAATAAAAGTAAACGTCCTATTGGAATGAATCAAAATCAGTTGTATTTGGAATTAAATTCTCTTCTAAGTGAACCTAAAATACCTTAAGAAAGTTAACATAAATCCGGGTTTTAAACGATTTAAAGTAAAATTTTTCTGTTTTTTAAATGCATTTTTTTTTAATCTGCGAAAAATTGTTGAATTTTTTACTTTTTGTTGAATTTTCTGGGTTCACCTAGGAATTACACTATTAAAAATTTCTTTTGTTTTTTTGCACACTCGAGGCGCCTCCGTAAATTTCTTCAAACATGAAGAATATCTAATATATAATAATACAAAAATTTGAGAAGATTCCTCGAATATATAAAAATAAATCCTAAAAGTTTCATTTCAATCAGACATTTCTCACCTTTCCAAAAAAAATGCTTAAACATATAGAGTTTTTGAAGCCTCTAAAGTAGGCTCCCCCCTTAAAAAGTAATGGTTTCATGTGTTGTACGACACATTACAGTTGGAACGAATACTGTTTTTGGGATTAAGAAGTCGCAAGTAATTTTGCTGTAGTTTTCATCATCAGCATTAAGGGTGGTTCCGTCTTTTACATAACCTCTACCTCTATCATTCCCGGTTATTAGGAAAATTATTATTTACTGTTATCGCATAAGCTGTAACTACTAGTAGCTATTTCTGAGACGGACTGGAATTGAAAATTTTTTTATTCGAAAAGCTTCTGTCGATCTGTAAATTGCTCACTCTATACTTCAGTGATAGTGTCTTCTGCTTTTAAAGAGTTGAGCTCTGGTATGAAAATAAATTTTATTTTGTATGTCACGGTGTTATTTATTATTTTTACGTATATATTTATTTTGCAAAAGGCGCACTCATGACGTAGTGTTTGAACGGAGAGAAAGGAGAGCAGAACAGAGCGGCCAGATGGGCGTATATGCTCTGATTGCATTGGCATAGGGTTCATTGTATTTAATACATAGAGGGGGAAACATAAAACATAACGGCTGTTGAATGCAGGTGAAGTTGGCGCTAAAAAGGGCGCGACGAGCTGTTACGATCTGTAATGTGACACGCGACTCGTGTGAGTGATGCACGAGTTATTGACGACTAATAAAGTGCTGACACTGTCAACGCGGCAGTAGTGTTCGTTTATCATTTTATTTTATTTTTTTGAACACATAATTTAATTAGAATACTACACCGCGATCAATTACATATATGTATGTATGTATATAATAAGAAGCCAATATAAATTAGTCACAGTACATGCTCGTTCACGCGAGCGCCTAGTTCATCTTGCAGAAGAGCTGTAAACGAAAAAGATACAGCAGTTTATCACGAGTCGTTGGTGAGCGTCGTAGGCTATGAGAGCAAGCTGCAAACGGGGATTTCCAAAAAATTAATAATTTTCGAAATTAAATAAAAAAAAAAATGAAAAAATAATAAAATAAAATTTGTGAATAATAAACGACGAATTGTGTAACGTGCGTCTCTGCTGAAAAATTTGTTATTGCATTAGGCACATGTCTACGTATGACGTACATATACACACCGGTGTGTATCAGCTGTCGGTCGGTTCTTTACATTCCAACATTCCCGTGTTTGCTATCTAATTAAACAGATGTGCTTTACAAGATCGTACAGTGCTTGCAAATCATATACTTACATACTTATTATATAGTACATACGTATGTATGTACGTACATCTGTGCATTCATATAATTAGACTCAGCCAAAAACGCTCACCTATCGTTAGCCAGGGAAATTTTGCCATTCGATTTGAGGGCGCATTCCGCTTCGGTACTTGCTCGCGACTTGTTGTTGTTGTTAACACTTAAAAAAAATCCATCATACATACATATACATATACGATAACATAAGTTACGGTTCGTGCGTCTTGTTCGCGTGCACACGTGTCTTCTTGCTAGTGCACTCAGTTAAAGAACCAAAAAAAAACTAATTAAAAATTAATTTTTGCAATAAAATTCGGTTGTATAATTACATAAAGTATAAGAAAAAATGCAAATGAAGCAGAGTTTCGGTCGGAGTTTTCTGAACGAATTTAAACTGAGAAAATTCGGCTTCAAACACAAGCATTTGGATCAGTTCTATCAATCGCAGGTATAAATGAGCAAATAATCAAGTGTAAAATTAAATCGACCCTATTAGAAGGCAAACAAATTCTTTTAACCTAGGGTAATGTAAAAGAAGAAGTAAAGATGTCTTTCTGTCGATTGGCATTGAACAATTAAATAATCGTGGGAATTCGAATATTGTGTATACATACGCCAGTGTATTTTGTGTTGACATTGCAATTTTCGCGCTCGACATTTTCGTGTGCTATTTTCGTTTGTGTGCATAAACAAATTTACTTACATACATATATATATATACATGTGCTTAAATAAAAAATCATTCTATATTTGGCATAAGTTAGAGTTTCATGACCTTTGACAAGTTCAAGTGACAGCTGTTGAAAAACTTTCTTGTGCAAATTGCAATGCAAAGTGGTTAAGCGTGACTAAACAACATAAATTATAAAGAATTTAAATATCACAAAACGTAACATGAAAAAACTAATTGTGTTTGTTTTTAAAGGTTAAGTTCGGTTCGATCTAAAAATTTTCTCTATGGAAAAGTATTTACCTAGACCTTTTAAATTTATGATTTTTTAATAAATGTGATATAATAAAAGCTATGCCATCATTTTTTCAGAGCATTCAACGTTTTTCTCCCTTTTTCAGTTTTTATACGAAACAAAAATAAACAAATAAGGCATTATCTTAAAGGTAGATATCGATTGAAGTCTAGCAGTCTTTACATGGAACAAGAACAAACCTTAACTTCGGCTGCACCGAAGCTAATATACCCTTCACAGGTGCATTTCTTTTAGTAACTATGTGTTCAGTTTGTATGGAAGCTATATGCTGTAGTAATCCGATCTGAACAATTTTTTCGGAGATTATATTATTGCCTTAAGCAGTAATCCATGTAAAATTTTGGGCAGATACCACGTCATATACGAAAGTCGTCCATACAAGCCCTTAATTCCGATCATTCAGTTTGTATGGCAGCTATATGCTATAGTGAGCTGATTTGAATAATTTCGTCGGATATTACATTGTTGCCTTAGAAAATAATATACACCAAATTTCATGAATATATCTTGTCAAATGTGAAAGTTTTCCATACAAGAACTTGATTCCGATCGTTCAGTTTGTATGGCAGCTATATGTTATAGTGGTCCGATATCGACAGTTCCGACAAATGAGCAGCTTCTTAAAAACTGAGAGACTAGTTCGTATGTATACAGACAGACGGACCGACAGACCTGGCTAAGTCGACTCAGCTCAACATATTGATCATTTATGCATATACTTTATAGGGTCTCCGACGCTTCCTTCTGGGTGGCAAACAAAATCTAAGGAACAAGATATTTTTTCAAGTAGTTGGAAACGAGATATAAATTTTTCTATCTGATAATAAGAAAAAATAGAAAACTGTATGTAGGAGGACCTTCCCGTTACAATTAAAAACTCATATTTCGAGAGACTTTCTTATTTTTCCGAGTACCAATCGAAAAAAAAAATTTTTTTTGAATCACTTTAATGGATATACTCGTAGTTCTGAGTTCAAGCTTCTGAGTCTAAGAATACAAACACACGTTTTTGCCAGGCTCCCATATGTGGACAGCTCTCAAAGCTAGACAAAAACATTGCGGCGGTGGGTGTCCGATTAGGAGGAATTACACTATATTTGTAGAGTTTCCTTCAGTATGTTACAAACAAGTTCTGGGTATAATTACAAATTATTGCGATCATAAACAATTAAAAATTTGTACTAGAACATAGTTGTGAACGTCGGAATGTGATGCCAATTCCTCAAAAGGCAACGAAAGCGGAAACTAGCAAACACGCATAACGTTTTTGCCTTATTGGAGCGCAAAACATTGTGACTTCTAAAGCCAACGAGTGATCGTGCGTGTTGTACCCAGATAAACGCGTCAAAGTTGTGTTTCCCCTGATTCTTGACCTTGTTTTTTTAATAGGGTTCAGTGGGGCAAAAACTGTCAAACTATGGAATAAGCTATTTATGTTTTAGTGTATATTGAGTTATCTAAAAGGTCTTTTTCTATTTTTTTTTATATTGTATTTGTAATGGTCTTTAATGAACCAAATATGTACCATTTTGATCGACCACTTTTTGCCATTTTTCCGCACAGACATTATTAAATCAGTGTAAAACTTTTCTGGTTTCTCGGCAAAAAACTACGATAAGTAATTCATCTTTGGATGCATCAAAACTTCTCAGCCAAGCTCTGCCAATTTTTGCCGAGTCATCAAAGGTGTGTGCTGTCCACCGTTGTCTTGATGAAAGACGAAGCTCTTTTTGTTGATCAGTTCTGACCGCTTTTTTCGATTGCTTGCTTCAATCTCATTAGTTGTTGACAGTAAAATGTAGAATCAATCGTTCGACCAGGCTGGAGAATCTCATAGTGGATGATTCCATTCCAAACTCAACAAACACTCAGCATAACCTTTCAAGGCGTCAATCCTTGTTTTACGACCATTTATTGAGCTTCACCACGATTGAACCCTGATCTTTATCGCACATTATTGTCATATTTGATCCACTTTTCGTCTGCTGTTACCATTCGCTTCAGAAATGGTTCGATTTCATTTCGTTTCAGCAAAGAATCCCAGATAAGAATTCTTAATAGACCGAATTCTTATCTGGGATCTTTCACAGACAATTCATTTGTTACCTAAACATAAAGCTTCTTTTTGTAGCCAGCCTTGGTTCAAACCCGTTTGATGATGAATGTTAAGTTCCTTAGCAATGTCATGGCTGCTTATGTGACGATCCTGGTCAATCTTTCCATAATTTCTCTTCGACTTTTCAACGATAGGTCGACCAGAGAGAGTTGCATCTTTTACATCGAAATTTCCTGAACGGGAAGCGAGTGAACCATGGTTTTGCTACAAGAACTGATACAGCAACGTTTCCGTAAAGTTCACAGATTTTATTGCTGACTTGCGTGGTATTCTTCGCTCTTTAATACAAACATTTCAAAATATAGCGAATGTCTTCCTTATTTTCACTCATGTTTGAACAGCTCTAACTTTTTTTCAACTTCTCCGAATGGTTAAATGAAGCTTAAATCTCACCTTTCCAACACTATATGGTATGCACAATGTGATTGGTAGCACTGGAGATATACGACTACAACGATATGTATTGAAAAAATACGAAAAGATTTTTTCGACTACCCAATACATTGTTAAAACTGAAAGTTCTCTTAACGCGACCATAATTGTTGCTAGCAATACCTGCCCATCAATCGAAGTTTTATTCTCAAAGCGATTCTGTAATTTAATACACGGTATTCATTACGTCAAATTGGATGAAATATTGAAATCGAACAGAAATTTCTGAAATGATAAATGGAAAGATAGAGAATTCAAAACTTTTCAAGTATTTTTTTTCTTACTTTTGTATTTTCTTTATCACGAATTTAAAGTTGGAAGCAAACAATAAAACCTTAACATTTTTTAAATTATTTTAAGTTTGTCAAAAACATTATTTTGGCTTCGAAATTCATAGTGAAATGGCGCGAAGTTGACCATGACCATGACAATATTCTTAATACATTTACCTTAAATGTTTGATTATATTATAGAAGGTTTGCAAATGTATACAGAATGTGGAATTTTTTTGTAATAATGACGTGCCTTTGCCAAGTGAATTGGAAAAAGATAACAAATTGTTGAATTTGGGGTGGAAGCCTACAAGTATTTTTCCGTGTATTTTGTGTGACTAAGTTTCATAACCGTTTGTAGATATGTACATATGCATGTATGTGTTATGTGTAAATACATATGGCTAATACTTCTTATCAAACTTTTAGAAGGCGGAAATATCGCCACGTCACTGCTGTGTAGACTGATGATATCGTTGTTATCAGTCACTATGCGCTCATATGAAAGCTTAACGGCTTAATTTTTCTGCGCGAATACTCTTTTATAACATTAGAATGGAGACTTCACAACGACAAGGTGTCACCCTTCACTTATTTTAAATTGTTCGTTATCCAAGCTATGTAACATACCGCGTCCAGTCAGAGCATTTTGCTAAGGTCAAGTAATTTTAAAGTAATTTTTAAGACCCACTTTGGACTCGAAGTATCTCGCAGCTGCACAAATTAGAGTTGTAAACCAATGCTTGCTAAGCTCGTGGAAGGTCCACCGATCCAGCACTATAGTGCAAGATGATCAAACAATCCTTGGCAAGACTTAAGCGCACTATCAGCAAGCTCAATACCAGCATTGCCCGACAGAAGGTTCCCGACCCACCTTCCCCCTAAGTTTCGATGCAGGATTGAAAAAGCTCACTTCAGCGACTTCGTCACGGCCACACTATCCTTCTAGGTAGGCGCGCAAAGAAGGAACCATCCCGCGAAGATTCCGCGTTGCAGTGATTTAAGCTACCGGGGATGCAATCGAAGGTGCGGAGGGCATAGGATTGTGACTGCTTGCGGCCCACAATATATACCCAGCTTTTGGAATCTTATAGCAGCTTTCTCCGCAATACACCTGCTAGATATATATGTCCAATGTAGAATGACATTGAGTACCATTGTTGTTTTTGTCATTGGTGCATCACAGATACCAACATGTCCTTGATGTTTTTCTCACTCTCTACAAAATGTTGAACTTTCATATATTTATTAAATTTGAACCACTCTTCTCGAATCTCTAACATCTGCCTCCACTTTCTAATAAAGTTATTTTAAGGGGGTATTCTAGTCTACAAATCAAATTTTGGGCAGTTTTTTGAATTTTATTATAAAAAAAACAAAAATATTTTTATTATCCATTTTTTTATGGTGCTTTTATTGATATCTTAAGAATACAGAAAAAAAATTTTACAAAGAAATATTAAAAATAAAAATACTTAGAGGGGAGGGGGGGAGAGACAGGTGTAAGAAAATGGCGCAACCTGGTGACATTGATCCTGACTCTCCTGGTGGTCTGAAAAAAAAAAAAAAAAATCAAAAGAAATTCTTAGTCACTAAGGATGCTGTTATAGTCCCTACCTTAGGGAACACGAAAAATAATTTTTACGATTATTTTGAAATTCCTAAATTTTTTTTAAATATTAAAAACAAAACTCTTGACACGATACTGGTAGGAACAATAAAGGATTATATAAAGAAGGTTCACACAAAATTTCAAGTAAATCGGTTGTATAGAACTTGAGATAATGACGGTACCGTGTGGAAAAAAGTAGTTTCGAGAAAAACGCGTTTAAAAAAGTGAGTCTACCTACCTACCGGGCTAGGTACTGCGTCACTAAAGTAACTGTAGCTCTTAAAATAATTTTAATTTTTAAAAATTCTTTGGAGGATATGTTCTTAAGGGTCTAAACTTTAAATATATGAAAAAAAACAAATTTCAAAAAGAATTTTTCAAAATTTTAGAGTAGAATACCCCCTTAAAGCATGCAAATTTTTCCAACAATTTCGTTTAAAAATTATGGATAAAAATACTAACCTCTAGGTTGCAAAAGTGTATTGGTTTAGTGTTTAAAGTTGAAAAATTAAAAAAAGTACTTAACATCAGCAGTACTAGTTTTTCAACAGCACTGTAAATAAATCAGCAACATGTTATCGACTGAAGGGCATTGATCGCCATAGTCTTAGTGCCAATTTGTCAATTGCAGTGACTGGAAGCACACAACAGATACAGCACTTAAATACTTAGTATATGAGTATATACATACATATGTATATATGTATATACATTAGGGTGATTCAAAAAAAAAAAATTTTTTTTTGAACATTGAGTTATAAAATCCATAAGAAATAAAAAATTTTCCCAAAAATAATCAAAATTTAACTATTAATATCTTTTAAATGGTTGGGGCATTAAATTTCCTACAAAATCTAAGGAACAAGATATTTTTCCAAGTAGTTGGAAGCGAGATATAAATTTTTCTATCTGATGATAAGAAAAAATAGAAAACTGTATGTAGGAGGACCTACGAGTTACAATTAAAAACTCATATTTGGAGAGGCTTTCTTAGAGGTGTCTAGGAACTTATTTTTCCGAGAACCAAACGAATTTTTTTTTTTTTTAATCTAACCTAATATACATACATAAAAACATAGAAGTTGCTGTTGCGTTTTTTCCCATAATAATAAATACCGATAAACAAATTTTTTAATATACAGCAAATCTTTGTAGTTTATGGGGAACTTAGCAAATTATTTAATCTTAAGTTTACAAACATTCTTTGAATTACTTTGAACATTATTTAACAAACAAGAAAAGCAATCTAACTTAGATCACTATTAAAATTTTAAACTCTGTAGATCGTATCTGTAATATATGTATGTACATATGTATGCACTTATATAGTATGTTAACAATGCAGGCCCGGAGACAGCGATTAGAGTATTTTTGTATTATCGCAACATGTTGTACAAAGTATAATAGTTTTGTTCACCTAAATGAAATTTTGAAATCCGAGTGATTGTCTGCTCGTGCTAGCGATAACTTGAGGGGCTTGTCTCTATCCTCTAAGTGATATAATGTACCTATCTTTCAAATCACTCAAGATAACTAAACCAAACTTATTGAGAAGAAGTTTTGAATCAGTGTAAAAATTGGACAATGAACTATACTCAACCAATTTCAATCAAGGTGTGTTAGCATATTCAATCTTTCATTGTACAGTATACAAATCAAACATCAAGTTATTTGAGTACAATCTTGCAAGGTATTTACTCTAACGCCCAAAAATTGTACTTTTCAAGGACCTAGACACCAAATATGTGGACACCAGTGCGTATGGCTATTTTTTACCGAACATATCGATCACTGTGTGAGTTCTAGTAATGAAATTCTTGAAAACTATATTTTTGTGATAACACATGTCCTGTGACAAAAATGAATAAAATCGTGCCAATACTTTCTTTGGTTCCCAAATATTTAAAATATTTTCTATTTACTTTGAAAATTCTTTATTTATTCTTCCAAATCATTTTCATGCCCTTTAAAGTAATCCCCTCCCGATGCAATGCACTAATGCCAACGGATTTTCCAATCTTCGAAACACTGGTTGTAGTCACTTTCCAGGATGGCCTTCAGTTCCGTCTTCGCTGCGGCTTGAATCTCCTCTATCGTATAAAAACGGTGTCCCCGGAGCGGTCTTTTGAGCTTGGTGAACAGCCAGAAGTTGCACGGCGCCAGATCAGGTGAATATGGTGGTTGCGGAACGATATGGGTTGAGTTTTTGGCGAAATGATCACGAGTTACGAGGGCAATGAGGGATGGTGCATTATCGTGGTGTAAAAACCAAGAATTATATTTCCACAATTCCGTCCTTTTTAGGAGGATAGCGTTACGCAAACGACGCATAACGTTCAAATAATATTCTTTGTTGACTGTTTGACTGGTTGGAAGGAATTCATAATGCACAACACCACGTTAATAGAAGAAAACAGTCAACATGACCTTGATTTTTGAGCGACTTTGGCGCGATTTTTTTGATCTCGGCTCTCTTTTGGCACGACATTCGCTCGATTGATCGGTTGTTTCGGAGACGTAAGCATAGATCCAATCGCCAGTTATAATGCATTTCATGACACCCTAGTAGTCGGAAACCATCGTTTCACACACTTCAACGCGACGTCTTTTTTCCAAAAAATTCAATGTTTTCGGTCCCAGTCGAGATTTAACGCGCTTGAGGCCCAAAACATCCTTCAAAATTGTATTGGCTGAGCCTTTCGATATGCCAACCTCATCAGCAAGGTCTCTAATTGTTAATCGACGATTTTTCAACGCCGTCATCTTTGATTTGTTGAACGTGAGCTTCGTCAATTGAGATTGATAGTCGCCCTAAACGCTCTTCGTCTTCGACACGTTCACGGCCGGCTTGGAACTCGCTATACCACTTGTAAACATTGTTTTTATACCCTGAACAGAGTATATTAAGTTTGTCACGATGTTTGTAACAGCCAGAAGGAAGCGTCGGAGACCCTATAAAGTATATATATAAATGATCAGTATGTTGAGCTGAGTCGATTTAGCCATGTCCGTCTGTCTGTCCGTCTGTCTGTATATATACGAACTAGTCCCTCAGTTTTTAAGATATCCTTTTGAAATTTTGCAGACGTCATTTTCTCTTCAAGAAGCTGCTCATTTGTCGGAACGGCCGATATCGAACTACTATAACATATAGCTGCCATATAAACTGAACGATCGGAATCAATTTCTTATATGGAAAACTTTTGCATTTGACAAGATATATTCCCGAAATTTGGTATATATTATTTTCTAAGGCAACAATGTAATTTACGAACAAAATTGTTCAGATCGGTTAACTATAGAATATAGCTTCCATACAAACTGGACACATAGTTACTAACAGAAATGCACCTGTGAAGGGTGTTTAGCTTCGGTGCAACCGAAGTTAACGTTTTTTCTTGTTAGACATAAACTCATCACAAAAGGCTTTCTGTACCATCCTCAACGTATCCGCAGCAGAAAATTTATTCCGTAAACAAAAATTAATGCAAATTCTTTGCTCAACAAATTTCGACATCTCAAAAATCGAAAAACTCACTCTTAGCAGCTCACAAAACGACACGTACCTCAAACACTAATGAATATTTTGACATAAATGTGACTGACATTACTACCAACCTAAAAGAAAAAATAATTCTCTAAATCCTTCGACGCGTGCAGTTTAAATTCAATTATTTTTTGGGCACAGTATATAAGGTGTAGAAAAACCAAATCCATATTTTTGCATTAAATTAAAGATTTTATTAGCATACTGAAAATTATCCAACTTACAAAAATAAGTTTTTTGTTTAATAACTTGAAGTAGTTCTGAAATTTTGATTATGCCTTCATTATGCCACTCTGATAGCAATCCTAGTTCTGGTGTTTGATATTTTCTACAATTGGTTCTCTAGAGCGGTGTGCATCCTTGACATCAAAATTACCGTAACGGAGTCGACGAAACCAAAATTGCAATGATTGACTCCGGCAGAATCAGGCCCGTAAATACTATTCAGATTTTCAGAAACTCGGCATCACTTATCGAAGAAAGCCTTTATAATATGATTTTTTATCTTTGTTGGCGTTCATCTACGACTTGATAGGCTTCTAATATAAAAGAAAGGAAAACTACTGGGTGAACAGAAGCTGCTTAGCCGCCAACCCAAGTAAAACTGAAATGTTTTTTATTGAATCATTCATTCGAAGGCCCATGTCTCAAACCTGTTGATAAGATCAAATACCTAGGACTTATTCTCCATAGAAAACTTTCATGGAGGCCAAGTATTGAGGAAAGAGTAAGAAAGGCTTTGGTTGGCTTATATTGCTGTATAAGAGCTATTGGGAAAAGGTGAGGACTCTCATCAAATTTAGGGAAAGCTTAATTGAGCCAATAATGTTCCAATAATGTTCACAATTGACTTCTTAACCTAAGCTAACCCCTTAGTAAGATTCAAAATAGGGTAGGTAGGGTAGCTCTTAGGTATTTGGGTTGGTAAAGTAAAGTACTAAACTGGTGAATGACTTGAAGTTAACGAAACACTGAAATTGGGGCTATTAGAGGTAATATTGTATTAAGGTTGACAGTTTAATTAAAGCCGTTGAATGTAAGCATCATTTTATAAAAAGGATAATAAGGATATCTCTTCATGTGTCTTTCGATTATTTCGAATTTACAACATTATTTCCCTTTTTCTTTTCAGTGGCAAAGTGGTGCGCGTAGTTTTTATTACCTGCTGTTTCGATGGACATGGGCGTTCTTTTTTATTTCTGTGTTCATAGCCTCTTTGGTTTTGCAATTATCAGGTGGCAAATTCTTCATCTTCTTGACGAACTGGGGCATAATTGTGTGTCTGCTGGCACAGCTAAGTGGTGCTATACTCGCGACACGATGGTACTACAATTTGGGCAACACACGTAGTGCTGTGATGGAGGGTAAAATATTGAAAGAGCCCCCGACCACTTCAAGACTGATCAAATTCTATTGGTTGGTGCATGGTGCGTCCTTAGCGCTGGCGCTGGTCATCACCACGGTTTATTGGATATTTTTACATGGGAAAATGGGTAAGTTTTTATTGATATTTATCGGCTCCATACATTTTAGGAACACACACCATATAGTGTCTCGGTGTTGCAATAGGGTAACGCATTATTTATAATACATACATACATATCTGAATTTTCATTCTGTGTTAATTTTTATTGATATTCCAAATTCGCTGGTAGTTCTTTAAGTCATTCGAATATGTTTTATGCATATTTTTATTTTTTTAGAACATTCTAGGAATTTGCGGTTGAGTCTAATTTCAAATACGAAATTTCCATCATTTCTTGTGGCAGATCTTTTATGGTAGAGAGAAGTAGTATACGAGCAATTCAATACGTGAATATCCCAAAAGGTGGGGGGCGGGAATTGAACTTAATAGCAAACACTTATTTCGCCATCTAATAATCAAGTAATAACACTTTTTTCTGGCTGGATTGAATAATACCATTAAATATGTAGAATTTATAATATAGTCCTAAATGATGCAGTAATGAAGTTAACAGTTCGTAAGGCAATCATCCAAAATAATGCAGCATTTTTAGTCAGATTTATTCCCTGTATTAAATCTGGTAGTCTTTTTAAATTTTGTTTTTACATTTTCTGTTCTCTTATACACTTGGAATTAATGTAGAAGCCCACTTTACTATTGAAAGGTTTCGAAAAAGGCCCAAAAATAGTAATATCGCTCGACGTTCGGAGCGGTCGGAATACACACCTCAGACTTTAGACGCGTTTTTCTCAAAACACACTTTTTTAAATTTTTAAACTGGCGGACATGATTCAGGTCGAACTACTCTACGCCTGGCTATCGTCCCTAATTTTTTTATATTTTTATTGACAATGTTATGACAAAATTTATGTAAAAAAACATGGGGAAAAATTAAAAAAAGTTGATTAATTTTTATTTATCAACATTTTTCCCTTATACTAATAGGAACGATAACCATTCACGTACTTTTTAAGAATAAATTGGATTTTTGTTTTTCAGATGATCCAAACATGAGAAATCGTTTCCACTAGTGAAAAAAGGCATCTCATTCACCCAGCTATTTCTCCGACGGATATCAGAAAAATCCGAAAAAAATTGTTTGTATACTCCAGAATATACCTCATGATATGTGGAAAAAGTTTTAATCTAGAATAAAAATTTCTATGGAAAAAAAAAAATGGTAAAAAAACAGGCCATATTACTCTACTGACCCCTTAAAAGAATTATCATTGGCTGACCTTATCACATCCTGTCATATGTTGGCCATAATTGTTTAGTTATGATACATTTTGTCATGTTTTTCCATCTGTTATTTGCAACTTGTTGAAACTGTCTATTGATCTCTCTTTTGATCGATCCTAGCGGGCTTGTTGTTAGCTCCGCCTCGGATTCGTTAAAAAAAGCTCCTCCCTTTGCCAACTCTTCTGCTTTTTCGTTACCGAAAATGTGCCTGTGACCGGGAACCCAGATCAAGTCTAGTTGGAGCATGTCTTTTATTGAGCTTAGTGCTTTCTTGCAGTTGTGGACTATACTGGAATTTGTCATGGTCGAAGACAAGGTCAGGAGCATCTTCACATAGATTTGCTAAGATATCGTAAATATTGATCGATATATACGGATCTGATGCCTATGTTAGACTAGGTTAAGTATTAACCCCATTTTACCCATATTTGCAAAATGACAGGCTATTGTCATAAATACCGACTTTTGCAATAGGGATTGATCTTAAATTTTTTATTTGTAATTTCTTTTCATTGTGTTCAGTAATATCTTCAATTTTACCATGGAAAAATATGCGCAAGAACAACGTTTCCAAATTATTCAATTTTATTATCAAACTAATCGTTCTCCAATTGCAATCCTTTTCATGCGCTTTTGCCATTTTATGGTCGTAGTAATCGTCCATCTTCAAGTGCCAATAAGACAAAGAACCGCTCGAATTAATGAATATATTGCTGCCGTTCAGGCAAGTATTGATGACGACCCCAATTTGTCGATACCAAAAAGTTCTCGAAGATTAGGACTGTCTCAAACCACAACCTGACAGATTTTGAGAAAGGATTTGAGCTTTCTTCCGTATAAAAGTGTTCTCACTCAAGAACTGAAGCCACTGGATCACCGTAAACATCGTGAATTTGCTAATTTTGCCTTGGAACAATTTGAAATTGATTTTTTTAAGAAAATAATCTTCTCCGATGATGTTCACGAAGAAAATCCACAAATTATTCTTGAACAACCATTACACTTAACTAAATTAACTGTGATGGTGTGGTTTTGTGGAATCTTTGGTACGAGTTCTTTCGAATTACCCATCAAAAATACCAAACTTCTTATGGCGCCAAGGAATACGTGAACCATGTTTTATCAAGACGGACGCTACTACTCTGTAGTAAGATGTTGGAAGAGTATAAAATATTTTTAGACTTAGACACATGTCAGATAAGTAATCATGAGTACAAACATTGGGAAAATACGTTATGAAAAGTATTTAATTGAATTGAGGTTGCGTTAAAATAATTAATTTAATTAATTTCAATAACAAAGTATTACATAATTGAATTTTATTTAGTCAGCCTTTACTTATTTTTCAAACATTCTGACTTTATTTGGTAAAATCGCCCCTACAACAATTTCACACCCACACTCTCAACAACAACAAGCTAAACAATCGAATGCCACAGAAATCTCACTTTGTATTTATTTGCAGACAAACCCATGCTCTACCCCGTGATGAGCTTCATAACTCACTGCCTCAATTCTGTATTCATGTTGGTGGACTTTTGGTTGGTGGCATTTCCGGTGCGTCTGCTACATATCATCTATTGGATGCTGCTACCCATATTCTTCTACATATTCACTGTGATTTACTACTTGGCGGGCGGCACGGATGAGTGAGTATTTTAAAGTTTATGAAATTTCCGCTCAAAGCGCACAAATACATGCAGTACATACTTACAAAAAATTATGCTTACATACATATGTGCATATTTCGGCTATGCTACTGTTATTATTTTGATTGTGATTTATGGTATATTCCTAATTTCAATTTGATTGTATGCGTCTTTTGCAGATATGGCCACCACTACGTTTATCCAATTTTGGACTGGACCAATCCCATGCGAGCCGTAACCACCTTTGCTGGCGTTTTCATCTTGTATATTATCTATGGCATTGCTTTGTTTCTGCTTAGTAAATTTAAGAGATATCTGTCACGTACTGTGAGCGCCATGGATAGCCCACATGCCATCGGATTAATCTAAACTCTCGCAGCAATGGACTTTTTTGATTAGCAAAATTATTTTAAGCATTGTAAGACATTTTAGTAATTTTTTAAGGTAGTAGTCTGGTAATTTATGCCTATTTTCATGACTTGTTTGGAGGGTGGTTTTTTATAGGAAAATAAAAATGAATTTTATTTTAGCAAAGAAAGAGTTGTAAAATAAAGTTAGCGGTGAAAAAATTATCGTTAGTACCGACGAGAACTATAAATGAACTGTTAAAATTTGAAAGCAATCGGTTCAGCAGAAAAAAGTTAGGAACCGGGCCGACCAGAAAAGCAATGTTTTGAGAAAAACGTGTTTAAGGTTCAACAAGAGAGAACTCCCGAAATATTTCGAATTTCTGTCTGAAATTTTCACAATACATTCTCAAGATATTGTACTTTTAAATTAAGCAAAAAAAATTTTCGATTTTTAACCCAAGTTACCAGACTACTACCTTAACACACGCATTCATGCGCTCTGCCTGATATACATATGTATATATTAAGTATATGTACGTTCATAATTATGTATATTAGACAAGGGTTATGTAAATGCAGAGCGTTCACATACATCATTACATATTCATAACTTCATGCATTGTATAAGTAATACTTCGAGTAGTTAGCACGTAATTTTATTCATAAATGAAAAAATCGAAAACTGAATTTTAGAATTAAGTAATGATAAACTAAAGACATAACTGAAAGCTTGTCCCTTATGAGATGTAATCAGAATTAAGTTAATGAAATAAATAATGAGCCACGAACATAATATTAAGTACTGTTGTAAATTCACTCCTCGACCAAGCTTTACTGGAAAATTTCGAGAATCGCCATCTCCTTCAAAACGACTTTACGAAGCTTAAGTGTCTCCAAGAAGTGTAGGATTTTACTACTGCTCTCTTTACTACCGGCATGACATCTGTCAAACATATTCAAATGACCTTACAGTCATTGAAAAAACAACATCATACTTTTTTATTGTGTTGAAAATGTCAAATTATACCGAAAAGTGATGATTATCGGAAATCATTTTGATTCGAAAAAAAAGCTGCAAAGTCGCATCGAATCATTGTCGAGGCATATCGCGATCATGCCCTATCAGAAGCAACATTCATAAGATGGTTTCAACGGTTCAGAAATAATAATATTGATGTGAGAAATGAAGAACGCGGAAGACCACCAAAAAACGCTTAAAGACGCTGAACTGCAAGCAATATGATAATATCTTGAGTCTAAAGTAAATGGCAGCCATATTAAATATTGGACAACGAACAATATCAAAAGCTATGGGAAAGATCACAAAGTGTGGAAAATGGGTGCCGCATGAAATGAATGAAAGAGAAGTGGAAAATCGAAAAAGCAATTGTGTTTCAAAGACACGAAAAAACAGCTTCGCATTCATTGTCACCGGCGATAAAACATAGACTAATCATGGACAACCACTAACATTGACTGCAAAAACAGATCGATTATCTAAGAAGGCTATGCTCTGTGTTTGGTGGGGTCAGAAAACATTCTTGGCATTTTCTTCTAAGCCTTGGTGAAACTATTGCAATCATCAAATCATGCATTGATTCGAAAAACGACTAGAATGGGACAGACGACACGGGAAAACAGTTTTGTTACCAACCAAATCGCTGCAGGACACAATCAAGGTACTTGGCTCCTTTACAAATGGCCAATACTTTGAATAATTTTCTTTTACTTTCCCATTCAAAATTCGTAATTCACATAAAATACATAATGCACATAAAAAACGTTTATTTCATACCGGTTGATAATTAAAAAAAAAAAATTTAACCTTTGAAAATGTGAAGTCACTCAAGGTACCTTAAATGTCGTGAAATTAGCGTGAGCTGGTTAAAGGGATAAGAGCTGGAGTGTTTTCATCCATACGGACGACATGACCTAGCCAGCGTAGCCGCTGTCTCTTAATTCGCTGAACTACTTGTAGGTCAATGTCGTCCTGTAACGATGAGCTGTTCAATCGCGATATTCGCCGTTGCCAATGCGCAAAGGACCATTGATCTTTCGCAGTAGGACGGGAATTTTGAGTGGCTCAAAGAGTTTGATCTTTGTACAATGAGAGAGGACTTTACTTCTCAGCTGCCTACTCAGTCCGAAGTAGCACCTTGCTAGCAAAAGTTATTCTGCGTTGGATTTCGGGGTTGACATTATTGCTGGTGTTAATGCTGGTTCCAAGATAGGCGCAATTATCTACGACTTCGAGGTTATGACTGTCAACAGTGACGTGAGAGCCAAGTCGGGAGTGCGACAACTGTTTGTGTGATGACAGGAGATATTTCATCTTGCCTTCGTTCACTACCAGACCCATTTGCTTCGCTTCTTTATCTATTCTGGAGAAAGCAGAACCAACGGTGCAGCTGTTGAGGGCAATTATATCAATATCACCGGCGTACGCCAGCAACTGTACACTTTTATAGAAAATGGAACCTGCTCGATTAAGTTCTGCATCTCGAATTATTTTATTGAAGGCCTTGTCTGAAACCTCATTTGGTGTCGAAAGCTTCGGAGAGGTCCTTGCCTATCCTGATGAAGCTAATGGTATTCCTTATCGTCAGTTTACACAGCCGTAATAGTTGTGCATGGATATCAAATTCAGACAAAGAGGAATAAAGGCAGCTCCTTTTCGTGAAATAAAAAGAAGCTTTGAATCGACAGGTGGTGTGTGTCAACTCTCTTTTCACGGTTATTTTCCAAGATTTGGCGCAAGGTGAATTCCTAATCATTTGTTGATTTTCCAGGCCTAAAGCCACACTGATAAGGTTAATTCAGTTTGTTGACTGTGGGCTTTAATATTTCACACAACACGTTCGATAAAATCTTGTATGCGATGTTTAGAAGGCTTATCCTACGGTAGTTGGCACAGATTGTGGGATCTTCCTTTGTATGGATTGGACAAAGCACACTTAAATTCCAATCGGCGGGCATGCTTTCGTCCGACCATATTTTACAAAGACGGATAATTGCATTTTCGAACTTCTTCATGGTCTGGCAATTGAATCCATCGTCATCGATTGGGGAATCGGGTTCACTATCTTCTGGTGTAATGCTTTCACTGCCATTCAGCAGGCTGGACAAGTGTTCCCTCCAAAATTTTATTATGTTCTGGGCATTAGTCACTAGATAACCTCTAGGGCTTCTAAAAGACTATGCTCCAGTTTTGAAACCTTTTGTCTGCTGCCGCATCTTTTCGTAGAATTTTCGAACATTACTCCTGCCGGCCAGCTTGTGAAGGACTTCGTACCCACGCATTTCGACTTTTTTTTTTGTCTGCAAATGCTTCTCGCTTTCCTTTTCAACTCTCAGTGTCTATCCCATCCCGCATGTGTTGTGGCCGATTAAGCGTTGTAAGGTAGGCAATATGTTTTCTCTCCACTGTCCACTCATCGCATCAGCTTTTCTTTTGCCTTTTCCGAAAACCAATGGTTTTGTTTGGAGCTGTACTTAAGGAGCTTGAAATGGCGTCCCGCAGTTACAAACCGAGTAGAAAATCTTTCGGCTGTCTGTTGTGATAACAGCTTCTCGACGACGAACATTACTTGGTTTTTTTGATGTGCATTTTTGGCCGAAACAAGATAGTAGTCCGAGTCGATGTTAAGACCTCGAAGCGTAAGCACGTCTAAAACTATGGAGACGTATCTTCCGTCTATCACAACATGATCAAACTGGTTGCAGGCTTTTCGATTCTGCGGCAGCCAGGTAGCTTCATGAAATTTCTCTGCTGTAATCTAGTACCACAGACACCCCCGGCGAAGTCGATCAGCCTCAACCAATTTGGGGATGATTCAAGATAAAGGCTGAGTTTACCGACTGTCGCGCCAAAAGAGACCTGTTTTGCCAAGCACGATTTTGACATCGTGTATCTCAGCGCCCTAAGGCTTGAAGCACACATAATAACCATCTTTGGTCACATCGTCCTTCGCTTCCATCGGAGCGTTGGCTCAAATCAACGATATGTTGAAGAGCTTCGTTTTGGTGCAGATTGTGGCTTGTTCTCTTCCACATGAATCCCCCACCGAACTCGATATCCTTTATATTTTTTGGCCACTTCCAAGTGAATGTCGCTCATATAACTTTTCTCACTTAGGCCTAACCCATATGTAATGTACAAATTAAAATATAAGTTTTGTTTTGGTTCGGTAATAGTTTGCCAATTTGGGCGAATGTTTCTAGAGAGCGATTTATTTTTACTATACCTTATGCTATCCATATGAAATCAGTTGTTTCCGTATACAAAATTCCATGAGCGTGTTTCGCTACATCCGTTCCGACATATGTACATATATGTAATATATACAAATATACAAGTATTTAAACATTCAACAAGTGTGTTGTGCGATTGCGTGGTTTGATAGCTTGAAATGAGTATTCTCTACGATAATTAAATTTTATTGCTCTTACGTGCTAGTCAACTTTGTATTCCATGATGTAGTAATTGTTCGATTACACCCAAATGTGCCAGTTGTTGAGCTTTATAAGAATTTTTCTCCTCCAACATAGAAGATCCAGTGTTCTCCAGTGGCAGCAAAAGCTACACCCTTCCCGGAATTCGGAGTATACACAGCTTAATAATCGAAGAAATCTGTCAATATAGCCTTGACTTTGCACTAGCTTTGGGGTGGTTTTTTCGGCTCAGCTGTGTTTTTCGGCCGATTGATCCTGCTTCCAGGTCGTAACCGTAGATCCAGGTCGTAAGCATGGATCCAAGACTAATCGCCAATAATTGGAAAGCATTGTTTCACAGACGTTAACGCGACGCGAGAAAACTGAGTGATTTTGGAACCAATCATGCTTTCACTTTTCTTAGACCCCACTATGCCAATGACCTCTGACTGTTCGTCGATTCTCAAACACCTTCATTTTATTCACTTATTGATCAACAGTTGATATTGATGGTCGTCCTGGGCGTGGTTCGTCGACAAAGCGTTCTCTATAAGTATCACCGAAACCTTTTTACAACGTTCTGAAAGTTTTGTTACCAGAAATTTGATTCCACCCTCAAAATTTAATAGAACTTCTCAGGTCTTTTTTTTACTTTTACCGTAACGTTTCAATTGATGAAACAAGTTGATGGCGATGATTGCCTATCTCGTAGCAGAGTGGACGAGTGGTTTCAACGTTTTTAAAGTGATCGTGAGGATATAAATGACGATCAACATGTGGATCAATCAAAATCCGTGATCACCGAAAATTCCATCGAAACTGTACGTGATTCATCAAAAATCAGCCGAAATCATCATTGAAATTTATGGAAATGGAATTGAACATCTCCAAAACATCGATTTATTGCATTTTGACCAAACCTATGTGCGGTTTGTTCCGCGCAAATTGACTGACGGCCAAAAATTGCTCAGAATCCAATATTCGAAGGACGATTATTTGACCAAACATCACATTTTAACCATTAACCACTCCCCGTAGCCACCTGATAAGGCACCGTGCGACTTATTCCTTTTCGGAAAAATGTATTTGTCCATGAAAGGAAAGCGTTATGCAGACGTAGAGGCCATTCAAAAGGCTTGCACCGGCATACTGGCGGCCATACCGAAACACGAGCTAAAACACTTTTTCGACATGCTTTTGAACTGTGCAAAAAGCAATATTGAAGCAGAAGGAGACAATTTTGAGTAAAATAAATTGATTTTGCCGAAAAAACTATCTGTTCTGTTTTTTTTTTAAGTCCTGTTCACTTTGGAACGCACCTTGTATACATTTTTCGGGCTGTATAACATTAACTTATTGGCTTAAGAGGAATACGTATGTACCTTTTAATATTTGATACAATTGTGAGGATATATTGAAGCCTAATACTTTATAGATCTGTTCTTTTCAGGCACAATTATTTCATCTCTAAAAACTTGTGTAATAATATCACTGACTATAATTTAAAGAATTGTGGTTAAAAAATGTGCACAATACTCACACACACACATCAAACAAGCGTTGATAATTCTCGCTGCAGCACTTGTCTTATAATCTTCATAATCATCACGTTATGTTTGTATAGTAATTATAGGTTTCTGTATCTCATGTTTCTCTCTATAGTAGAGTAGAGTGACAGCCGGAGCAGGTATGTTACACAATCGCCATCATTATACCCACGTGTGACTAAATATATACATATATATATACATACATACATATTTGTTTATTTAAAAAAAGCTTATGTATATTTTGCAGTTGAGAAGTAGATATTATATGATATTTGATATATTGATCTAAAAAGATCGCACTGGTTCTACGATCGAACGATTATAGCATATAGCTGTCAAACAAATGATTCGACTCCGATCAAGTTCTTGAATTTTTTTATTTACGAAATGTATCTTAGTTCGGTGCAACCGCTAAAATTGTTTTTTTTCTTTTTTGTGTTCATATATTAATTTTATATGTATAATCTTTCATACAGTGGGGTTCATTAAAAAATTGCCAAAAATCAATTTTTTTAGGTGATCGTACCAGGTTTACCCCTTAAATATCGACTGACTTCTTTTAAGATCTTTGTTCCATTTCATTAGCGAAGCACCCAGGTTACTGCAAATCGACTTAACCTTAGCTCTGATAGGTCGGACGAAAAATAAGAATGTTAATGAAAAGAATGCTATATATGATAGAGATATAGCACGTATCATAATGTTACTCTGTAGCAAAAACAGATCAATACTTACTACCTTCTTCAAATAATAATAAATGATCATAAGTTACGGTTGCAGCTGCGTTTTTTAAAACCGCACTTCAACCGATAAAACTTCGCCAGTCCGCCACCTGAATAATACCTACATTTTACATAAAGGGTTTTTGAAAAGGGACTGTACAAAAGTAGCAAACTACGTCAAATTTTTTCCTCTCTTTTGACATTTCTCTTCAGTAAGGTTTGCCATTTCATCATTAAAAGATATACGATCCAACAACGAGTTGAAATTATTAAAATTTATTATCAAAATTCGGAAACAGTGGTTTCAATTTTAAGAGCGCTACGTTCATATATATATATATACAGTTAGGATTTGATTTTGTTTTGTTTGCGTTTTCTTAATTTATATATATCTGAGTATACACACACAAAATTTCAAGTCGATCCGACGAATATTTTCGAAGTTATAGACACATTAGTGTAGGCGCGCCGACCACATGTAAAGTGCTTTCAAAACTTTAAACTCGTTTTGCTCGAAACGGTGTTTTAAAAGTCGGCGAGCACGATTTCTCAGAAACGGCTGAACCGATCGGTCTGAAATTTTTACACGACTTACTCAGATATTTTTCAGGTAATGATCGAAGGAATAAGGTTTTGGACAATAATTTCGATTTTTTAAGCCACTTTGAAGTGAAAAATTTTCATGAAAAACTGATTTGTTTTTTTGAACAGCCGCCATTCTGTCAAAAATCAAAATTTTGACTAGATCTTCGATCATTACCTGTATTTATTTATCACAAAACTAAATATTTTTGGTTTTTGGTTTTCAGATAATTTGGACCAGAGATATCTTGCTCACCGCCAAGCACTTTTGTTTGGACGTCTCTCCGTAGATCATCTACAGGAGCTAGGGGATCTAATATGTATTTAAATAAACCGCTGACTGTTAAAGTACATTAAATTCTGTTTAAGTACATTTTTCCATTAATGTATAAAATAAAATGACTCTTTGGAAAAAATTCACAAAAAAACGCGTTTTTTCTGCCTCGCAAGTGGTTATAACCCCTTAGGGTCGTCATAAACGTCTAGTGGAAAAAATTTGAATCCACAGTCACACTACAAATTGTTTCCGTGCCAGTGATACAAAGAAGTGCCATTAATATCGAGAATATTGCTGCCGCTATGCAACAACTTCAAAAAGATCCGGATTTTCATCGAAAAATCATCTTCAGCGGCAGGCTCATATCAGGCTGAATGGCTTCGTCAACAAGCAAAATATGCGTTATTGGTCAGGCAGGTCAGGCAATCATCACGTAGTCTTTGAGTACCATTGCATCCCGAAAAAATTACTTCTTCCATAGTGATCAAGACCGCCATAGTGATCAAGACCGCCACGTTACTGTGAATGGGAATCGCTACCGCTCAATGATAACCGAATATTTTTAGCCCGAATTGGATGATGTGGACTTGTGGACAAGCCACACAGCGAATGCCATAATCGATTTATTGAAAATCAAATTTGGCGAACGTGCAATCCGCGGAATGGCCCAGTAAATTAGCCGTCTCGGTCGTGCGTTTTGACGTCGTTGGACTGCTTGCTATGGGGCAACGTCAAGTCTATGGTCTATACCAACAAGTCAGAGACGATTCTTCGATATTCGATGAAGTTCGTATTAATATCGAATATCGTGAAATTGCAGGAAAATGAATGAAATCGAATAAAGAATTTTATAGATATCCCAAACCGTTTTGTTTTTTTTTTTTTTTGAAAAAAAAAAAAAATATTTTGTAGCGCTCTTATTGAAAACCCGTTATTTAAGGCCGTTTCTTTTGTTTTATATCGCAATATGAGCTTTAAATGGCGCTATATCGAGCAATTCTTACTGTTGTTTATCAGCTGATATCTTTTCTACAAGCTTCATTTAATTACGTACGACAACAGTTAGTGAGTTACATAACTGTAACTGTTGATATGATGAGCTATAAGAGAGTGAGGTAGTAGCGAGCATTGATCTCTTACGTGAACAGTTTTTGTTTACATTTACTCTTGTTGATCGTCAATGTATTTCTCTGTTGACTTTGTTAACAGTTAGTAAGCTTACAAAGCAAGTCAAAAAGCCAATGTTTAATATGGAAGTACATTAACTACTGTAAATAAAGCCGAGTTATAAGCGACAAAAGTCAGATCTTCGCAAGAATACTTTTTTTACTTACGTCTTAATCACAAATTGGTTTGATACAAAACCTAGCTGAGACTCAAAATAATTTGATTTCGAAACATTAGGCACATTCCCATTATTTAAGGAAAATGATTTCATTCAGGTGTCAGTCTCACATAATTTCACAGATACACTTCCCGTTAACTAAGTTTTTCTTTGTATGTCGCTCATTTAGATCTTAAGGACTTAAAAAGCCATGCCTTCTATGACCTCTACGAGGGCTGCTATATATATTTCTGGCCTAATAATGGAAATAGGCATATTTATCAGCGAAAATGTTTTTTTTTTTTATTATTTGTTTTTTTCCTTGGATTTGGCTCGTTTTGGAAGGCCCACATGGTCGATTGCTGTTTTGTTTCGGGCTCATACGCATATAGATCCATGATTCGTCACCTGTGACGATCTTATAAACGTCTTTTGAAGCACCGCGATCGTATTTTTTCAGCATTTCTTTACACCAATCCTCACGAGCTTTTTTTGAGCGATTGTCAAATCCAACGAGAACAAACCTTTTTTACGGCCAGGTGTTCATGCAATATCGAATGTACGCTGGTGGGGAATGAATGCATAGGCATGCCTCTATCTGAAGGTATGTTACATGACGGTCTTGCATTATCAGTTCACGTACGGCATCGATGTTTTCTGGCACAACGGCTGTTTTTGGACGACCTTCACGGAATTCGTCTTTGGGCGAGCGTCGGCCACGATTGAATTCGTTGTAACAGTTTTTCACAGTGCAATAGGATGGTGCTTCATAGCCATACAAAGATTTTAGTTCATCGATGCACTCTTGTCGTGATAATCCACGTCGAAAGTTGTGAAAAATGATCGCACGAGTTAATTCTATTTTTTGGCCGAGATGAATTTTTAATTCCCTGTAAATAAAACAATTCACGATTAAATGACAAAACGTTCTGAGTGATGTTATGCTAAAAAATGTCAAAATTTCCAATGGAAATGTCAGATTGCACCCGGCAACACTTAGTGTTGCCTAGTCCAGAAATATATGTATATAGCAACCTTTGTAAAAGAAGTTGCTTTCGGCTTTAAGCTGTTCCAAGTTCTGCGTTAGGCTTGCTGAAGATTCTGAGTTCGCATACTCTCGTCTCATAAACTGATATTATCAAAATTATACCAAGATAATCGCTTTGCCCAAGTAACGTTCGGCGAACTTCTTCGGAATTTCAGGTTGTACATTTTTGTGAACATTTTGAAGAAATAAACAGAATTTTTTTTCTTCTTTACAGGGGTTCAAGGGTCTCTCTCGGCAGTTTTAAGATATTTCTAGGCCTCCACTTGGCCACAAAAGCTTAAGAAAACGAGGTTGTAGTGTGTGAGCTTCAAAAAATATTTTTGGACGAAAGATGGCAAAATACCTCTTTAGCTTGCTGCTTTATGGGACTCCACTACAAAAAATAATTATATAATAAAGTAATATATATGTATACATATAATATATATATAATATTTTCAACAAGAGGTCTTATAGAATATGACAGAATACCTACAGTAGTACCACTGCAGACAAAGTTATGTATGATAAGTTGTTGCAAACAGTTTAAGCCCCACTTGTGTTACTTTTCCTGCTTGGCTTGGTTTGGTTTATAACGGTTAAGCTGCTCACTAAAGTAGAAACCGCTTGTATTCATTTTAACAAAAAGCTCACTCAAAGACTGTTACTCCATCAGAGCAGACCAAAGCAGAGCGCAGAACTCAGCATCAGCATCAGCGCGCTCTTTATTTTTTATCGTCTAACTGTTGATCGACTACTTTTTGGGGGGCATGCTTTTATTAAAAGTTTACTTAGTTGCACATTGTTACATTGTTGGTGTGCGCATGTGTATGTGTGTGTTAGCTTTGTGGGAGCGCTGAATTGCGCTTAGCCTTCGTTTGTTGGATCAGTTGGAGCTACACAGCGTCGCCGAGCGGTTCGTTGCTGTGCATGTGCGGTTGCGCATTGACAATAAATACGAAAATAATATTTTGTTGTTGCTAGCTTATTTTGGTACTATACGGCGCTTGTATTGCCGCCAAGAACCTCGAAAATTACGGGAAAAGTGACTAATTATTGGCGGTTTATTTATAGCGGCGCGCAACAAGTGTTCCTGGTATTGCAGATAATAAAAGTGCATTTAAATTTTTTAAGAAAATTCCCTTCTGTTTATAGTGTTGTTGCAACAACTTCGGTGCTGTGTAAATTTGGTTTTATTTTATTCGATTTTTTATATTTATAGTATATGCCCGTGTGGATTCGCAAGTTGCGTGCACGGCAAGTTAAATAGTTTTTGTTGTCTTTACCGCAATAAGAAAATTTAATTCTTACCGTTAAGCTGTTCAATTACTTTGCATATTGAGGCAAAGCTGTTTTTGTATAAAAGTGTTGTTGCTGTGTTAGTGCAATGAAATCGTAAACGCATGCGCAACATTTTGGCTCGAAGCGTAGAAACATTTGGCACAACCATAAACCACAAGCTTGCCTCTGTGTCAACCGCAACAACAAGAACAACAACTATACTTCTACGCCTGTTAGCCGTGCGGTGATATTGCAAGGTAATTGACCCAATTTGTGTTTGGCAGTGTTTTATGCTTTTTTATCTGGCTTTACTTGCTTAGCTTTGTGTGTTGATTTTATTGCGTTTTTGTTTTGTTTTTGTCTGCGATTGTGTTTCCAACCGTTCGTGGGTTAATAAGCATTACGTGCATACGTATTATGTTTTATGACTCTGTATTTTTTGTATTTTTCAAGATTTTTATACGTAGCAGAAGATAAAAAAGTAAAAAGATTCACAAAAAATTAAATAACCCAAACAAGCTTGAAAATTCTGCTTCGAAGATCTTAGCCATTTCCTGTTGTTTATTACATAATAGTTAGTGATTTCGGTAGTATCTGTTTTCAGTTATATATAGTGTGATAACATTATTTTCAGTATTGTTGTTTATTGAAAGTGAAAGCTTTCGGTGAATTTGTGAATCTAGAAAAATCGATTATCTCTTACGCTTTAAGTTCAACCGCCATTAAAGTCAACTAAGTTTATTTTTGAACTCGCGGGAAGTCTCCGCCAAAATTGATTAACGCGAGAGTGAGATCAAATTTGGAATTTATGATTTAAATTACCGATATTTGTATACATAAGCCGAAGTATTGTTTTCTTCCACAATATCTTTATGGCTTTATGACCTGGCTACAACATAGCATAGTGCAGTACTTAATTGAATCTTTTTCAAGCAATTCTGGGAAAACTTAAAATTTTTTAACGCAAAAAAAAAAAAAAAAACTAAAAACGAAAGCAAGCTCACTTTAGCATCCAACGTTGGCAGAAATATAATCGTCTTAAAAATCCTTGAAAGTATTAATACTGTGATGAGCGAATATTTGGTAACATGGTTGTTTAAATGAGTTAAGCATCCACCCCCTCTACTCGGTAAAACTGGCGCATCCTAATGCTACATCGCAATTCACCACAGCTGTTGACACTACAGCACAACTCAACACATCTACGCCAACCCACTCATCAAAAAGGATAGACTAGGAGAAAGCAGATACAATTCGTTCTAAGCATTCGTTCACACACTGCGCCGCGTCGTCAGCTTCGTCACACACTCATCGCTGGGACACATTCGTTTATATTAAATTAGCATATACACTGCCTTCTGCTTTCGCTACACTACCGCGACTCTACATTGTGATCTCGATAAGTGGAAACTCGATCTTCGGCATTAATTTCTCGCCGCCTCGCTCATGGACATTTTTTTACAAATAAAACTCATAACATTTATATAATTTAAATTATAATTTCGTTAATTTATATCGTTAAAATAAAAACAAAATTTAATTTTATTTACAAACGTTTGCTCTACCTAAATTGTGTATCCTTTTAGTCAATGGTTAAACCTTAAAGTTTGTATCGCTGGAGTAATGGTTTCACAGTTTAATGCTTGTTGTCTGCTGCAACCGTTCTGCACAGATACGGTTGATGTTGACTTATGGATCCAAAAGTTTATGGAACGTTTGTATGTTTGGCTCACCATTTTAAAAATAAATCATGTTAATTTGAGATGCTATAATTCTCTTTATACAACAGATATGACCTGGTCTACGAAAAGGGAGCTAACGTGCGAAAGCTAGTTTTCTGGGAAACAGCTGTTAAAAATAATCTTCCATCCGAATCAACTAAAAAGTGAAAATTGATTTTTTGACACCTAAGCCCCCTTTCCGTAGACCAGGTCACAGATTAAGAAAGAAATTTTGATCGATCAGTTTGTATGGCGGTTCTAAGGAATGGCAAGTTTTTTGGGGAGAAAAAGATGTGAGCGAAATAACAGGTTGATATCTCTACACTGAGGGACTAGTTCGCGTGCATACAGAAATTGGATCGTTTATACATATATCCGACTATTTTTCTGGATATTACAGAATTCTTGGCCCTGTTTAGGGTATAAAAAGTATGCACCAAAAAAGCTTTCGATGTGTAAACCCCATCATACTATATTTTTCTGCAGAATTGTTTGCGCTTCAAATACAATATATGTACAATAACTTTGATTTCATTTTATGTACTTATATATTAAGATGAAACAGTGAATCACCACTATTTTGCAGCGCTTTGGTCTAAGGAATATGACTTTAAACTCTGTACGAGCTGGATTATGTACAATTGAAGTCAAAAACTTTTACTCAGAGTAAAACTCATCTCCAAAATGCTGTGAACTCTTATAGGGTAAACATGCGAAAAGTGTTCTTTAAGTGAATAAATTTCAAAGATTTCAAAACGTTGTTCTGCAGTAAGTCCTAACTTACCATACTTCTACTATGAGTTCGATCACTGGATTGTTAGAGAAAAGTCACAATTTCAATAATTCAATTGACCACTTATTACCCGACTTTACGACTATATACTATGTATAAAGAGTGATCCTTTTCGAGCTTCCCTACTTTAAAAACAAAACACAGAAACTTCAAATCTACTGGGGGGAATGTTTATTGTAATTCGAAAAATATTCTTTGGCATTTTTTTAAGAATATCTCTTTCAAATGCTTGCTGCGGCTACGTCGTAGATGGTCCAGTTTTCGATGACTCGTTCGAGCTTTTCAACTGGTAACTAGCGAATGCAATGCAGGTTGTTTTGCTTCAAAGCGTGTATGAAAGGAATACCCGCATAGACATGCACTTTATATATCTCCACAGCAAAAAGTCTAACGGTGTGATATCCATGATCTTGGTGGCCAATCGACCGGCACAAAGCGTGAAATTATCTGCTCACCGAAGTGTTCTTTGAATAAATCCATTGATAATGCGATGTGTGTGAAATGGCGCTGTTTTGTTAAAAGCAAATTTCATTGAGATCCCGAGCTTCAATTTTAGGCATTATGGCGTGATAGCAATCGCCAATGACGGTTAGTTTTGAAAAATTATGGATCGATGATTCCACCGGCCTATCTCTTCTTCTTCTTTACTGGCGTAGACACCGCTTATGCGATTATAGCCGAGACAAAAACAGCGCGCCAGTCGTTTCTTCTCTTCGCTACGTGGCGCCAATTGGATATTCCAAGCGAAGCCAGGTCCCTCTCCACTTGGTCCTTCCAACGGAGTGGAGGTCTTCTTCTTCCTCTGCTTCCCGCGGCGGGTACTGCGTCGAATACTTTCAGAGCTGGAGCGTTTTCATCCATCCGGACAACATGACCTAGCCAGCGTAGCCGCTGTCTTTTAATTCGTTGAACTATGTCAATGTCGTCGTATATCTCGTACAGCTCATCGTTCCATCGAATGCGATATTCGCCGTGGCCAACGCGCAAAGGACCATAAATCTTTCGCAGAACTTTTCTCTCGAAAACTCGCAACGTCGACTCATCGGTTGTTGTCATCGTCCAAGCCTCTGCACCATATAGCAGGACGGGAATAATGAGCGACTTATAGAGTTTGGTTTTTGTTCGTCGAGAGAGGACTTTACTTTTCAATTGCCTACTCAGTCCGAAGTAGCACCTGTTGGCAAGAGTAATCCTGCGTTGGATTTCCAGGCTGACATTGTTGGTGGTGTTAATGCTGGTTCCTAAATAGACGAAATTATCTACAACTTCAAAGTTATGACTGTCAACAGTGACGTGGGAGCCAAGTCGCGAGTGCGACGACTGTTTGTTTGATGACAGGAGATATTTCGTCTTGCCCTCGTTCACTGCCAGACCCATTTGAGTTGCTTCCTTGTTCAGTCTGGAGAAAGCAGAACTAACGGCGCGGGTGTTGAGGCCGATGATATTAATATCATCGGCATACGCCAGCAGCTGTACACTCTTGTAAAAGATTGTACCTGCTCGATTAAGTTCTGCAGCTCGAATAATTTTCTCGAGCAGCAGATTGAAAAAGTCACACGATAGGGAGTCGCCTTGTCTGAAACCTCGTTTGGTATCGAACGGCTCGGAGAGGTCCTTCCCGATCCTGACGGAGCTTTTCGTGTTGCTCAACGTCAGTTTACACAGCCGTATTAGTTTTGCGGGGATACCAAATTCAGACATCGCGGCATAAAGGCAGCTCCTTTTCGTGCTGTCGAAAGCAGCTTTGAAATCGACGAAGAGGTGGTGTGAGGCATGGTGAATATCTGCTCGGTTGTTGATTTACCAGGTCTAAAGCCACACTGATAAGGTCCAATCAGTTTTTTGACGGTGGGCTTTAATCTTTCACACAATACGCTCGACAGAACCTTATATGCGATGTTGAGGAGGCTAATCCCACGGTAGTTGGCGCAGATTGTGGGGTCTCCTTTTTTATGGATTGGGCATAGCACACTTAAATTCCAATCGTTGGGCATACTTTCGTCCGACCATATTTTACAAAGAAGCTGATGCATGCACCTTATCAGCTCTTCGCCGCCGTGTTTGAATAGCTCGGCCGGCAAATCCGTCGGCCCCTGCCGCTTTGTTGTTTTTCAGGCGGGCAATTGCTATTCGAACTTCATCATGGTCGGGCAATGGAACATCTGCTCCATCGTCATCTATTGGGGTATCGGGTTCGTTTTCTCCTGGTGTTGTGTGTTCACTGCCATTCAGCAGGCTGGAGAAGTGTTCCCTCCATAATTTAAGTATGCTCTGGGCATCGGTAACTACATCACCTTTGGGGGTTCTACAAGAGTATGCTCCGGTCTTGAAACCTTCTGTAAGCCGCCGCATCTTTTCGTAGAATTTTCGAGCGTTACCCCTGTCGGCCAGCTTATCAAGCTCTTCGTACTCACGCATTTCGGCCTCTTTCTTTTTCTGTCTACAAATGCGTCTCGCTTCCCTCTTCAACTCTCGGTATCTATCCCATCCCGCACGTGTTGTGGTCGATCGTAACGTTGCGAGGTAGGCAGCCTGTTTTCTCTCCGCTGCGACACGGCACTCCTCGTCGTACCAGCTGTTCCTTTGCACTTTCCGAAAACCAATGGTTTCGGTTGCAAGTGTACGTAAGGAGTTTGAAATGCCGTCCCACAGCTCCCTTATACCGAGTTGTTGACGAGTGCTCTCAGAGAGCAGGAGTGCAAGCCGAGTAGAAAATCGTTCGGCTGTCTGTTGTGATTGCAGCTTCTCGACGTCGAACCTTCCTTGTGTTTGTTGGCGTGCGTTTTTTGCTGCACAGAGGCGGGTGCGAATTTTGGCTGCAACAATATAGTGGTCCGAGTCGATGTTAGGACCTCGGAGCGCACGCACATCTAAAACACAGGAGACGTGTCTTCCGTCTATCACAACATGATCGATCTGGTTGGTGGTTTTTCGATCCGGAGACAGCCAGGTAGCTTGATGTATCTTCTTATGCTGGAATCTAGTGCTACAGATAACCATATTTCGGGCCCCGGCGAAGTCGATCAGCCTCAACCCATTTGGGGATGTTTCCTCGTGGAGGCTGAATTTACCGACCGTAGTGCCATAGATACCTTCTTTGCCCACCCTGGCGTTGAAGTCGCCAAGCACGATTTTGACATCGTGGCGGGGGCATCTCTCATAAGTGCGCTCCAAGCACTCATAAAAGGCATCTTTGGTCACATCGTCCTTCTCTTCCGTCGGGGCGTGGGCGCAAATCAGCGATATGTTGAAGAACCTCGCTTTGATGCGGATTGTGGCTAGACGTTCATTCATAGGAGTGAATGATAGTACTCGGCGACGGAGTCTCTCTCCCACCACGAATCCAACACAAAACTTGCGCTCCTTTATATGGCCACTGTAGTAAATGTCACAAGGACCTACTCGTCTCTGTCCTTGTCCCGTCCATCGCATTTCTTGGACGGCGGTGATGTCAGCCTTTATCTTTACGAGGACATCTACCAGCTGGGCAGCGGCACCTTCCCAATTAAGGGACCGGACATTCCAGGTGCATGCCCTCAATTCATAGTCCTTATTTCGTTTGCCGTGGTCGTCATCAAAAGGGGGGTCTCTCATCCGAGGCTGTTTTTTCCTTTTCATTGGGGGTGTTTTTTTACGTGGCGGGTCCCAAACCCAGCGCACAACCCTATGCAGGGGATGTTTCGCCTTCTCACTTTAGCTCGCCTTCAAACGGATGTTCTTAGGCTACCCAGAGGATACTTGGTCAAAGACCGGAAGTCGTGAGCTGCTTGAGTCATATGTAAAAGAATCGTTTCTGGCCACTCCCAAGTGAATGGCGATCAGAGAACTTTCCTCACTTGCGTGAACTTCTACACACGACTCCATCCTCCACCGGCCCATAGATCAGATTAAATCGTTCTTTTTCTGCATGAAATGGCAGCTTTTGAAACTCTTTTGGTTGCTCAGATCTTCTTGTAACTTTTCAAGAGTCCATAGAGCGAAACGATGTCGTTTGGGAAGGTCAAGCGGCTTCAGTTCTTGCACAAGCTGTAATAAAGTTGGACGATAAAGTTGGACGATTTGTAAAAGTTGTTCAGACGTCAGTCTTCCCATGATGAAATGCCAAACAACACTAAACAAAAATAAAATGACAGCTTGACACGGCTCACGCGTAATCTTTCATGAAAAGGCTATTTAAAAAAGTACCTTCACTTGGATCACCCTTTGTTACAAATAATTTACTCTTAACTAGAACTGTATCTACTGTTAAATCGGCAGACTTTACATAATAGATTGTTACCAAAACATTGCCATTTGAACATTCTGCTCAGAATGTAATTCTAGTGGCACAACATAACTCATTACGCAAGTGTTCGTCAATACATTCATTACTGTTTCAGCTTTTTTATTAGGAATCGGGTATATCGTGGACAAGTGTGGAAGTAGTCCGCGACTGCCAAAACATATTGCTCCTCTAATTTTTCTAAGCTTTTCATGATTCTCATGTGCCCTCCACTTGAAGAGAACTTTAGGAATTCTTACCTACGGAATAACCGCAAAAGCTTTGCCCATCTTCGCTAACCAATATTCGATGCACCAACTTTAAACTGTTCCTCTAAGCTCAACATATCTTTGTGACTAGGCTTTTTGCAGTTATTTCTTCTCTCATTGAACATTTGTTCATCTCCACTCCGTGCATTGTACATTGCAAATTTAGATATTCCTGCTGACATTTTTTGGCCATGTCTGCATTCCAGATTATAGGGCCGGCGGACATAGCATCTGCATTTTTAAGACGGCCAACGGCATTGCTGGGTTTCTGAATTGTGCAAGCCAGTTTAATGTTAAATGAGCTGTGCTTACTCGAAATCGCTGTACAAAAAGGATTTAGTTCAAATATGCGCCGTCTCGTTCGATATGTTTCCATCTAGACGGCATCTTCATAATACCCCCCTCGTAGAAGCCCCTTCCTTATTTGCAAAGAACTCGAACAGCCACTTTTCACAAGCCTCTTTTGAGTTCAACTTTACACCAGCAAGGCCATGGACAGGAACAGGTGGTAATCACTTGGCGCTATGTCCGGGCTATATGGTGGATGCGATAAAACCTCACATAGCTTCTGACGAGTCATCAACGAAGTGTGTGGTCTGGCGTTGTCCTGGTGGACCTGCACTACACCCTTCTTGTTGGCCAATTCTGGACGCTTCTACTCGATCGACCGCTTCAAGTGGTCCAGTTGTTCGTAGTAGATGGTAGAATTAAGCGTCTGGACATATGGGAACAGCTCATAGTGGATGATTCCCTTCCAATCCCACCAAACACATAGCAAAACCTCCCTGGCCGTCAATCCCGGCTTGGCCACTATTTGGGACGATTCACCGGCCTTCGCCAATGACCGTTTTCGTTTGATTTTATCGTATGTGATCCATTTTTCGTCGCCAGTCACCATATGCTTCTAAAATGGGTCGAAATCGTACCGTTTCAGCAGCATATCGCAGGCGTTGATTCGGTCCAGAAGATTTTTTTTGCCCAAACATCAAGCATTTTTCTATTTTTGTGTATCCAGCCTTCTTCAGATAGTTTAAAATATTTTGGTGACTAACTCCCATTTTCTGGGCGATGCCACATGTCGGTCTAACTCGATGTTTTCCATGATTTGATCGGTATTCGTCGTCACAGGTCTTCCGCCGGCTGGCTTATCCATTGTGTCGTTTTCACCCGCTCTGAATCGTCGAAACCATTGCTTCGCAGTTCGAAGTGATAGAGTATCATCCCTCAAATACCATTAATCTCACGGAACGTTTCTCTAGCGGATTTACCTTTAACGAACGAAAACTTATAGTGATGAAGCGCAAAAGACAAAATTTTAGTTATTGAAACTATATTTACGATATCATATACGATATCTACTTAAAACCGTTTATTGAGCTAATTTTCGAAAATACCGATTTAAACGGGATGCTAGCAATTGTAAGCTATATATGTATGTCGATATAGTATGTACGTTCATATGTATGGTATGTCTTTATAAACAATTTAAAACTGTTGGTCTTAGCCTCAATACCACTTGCAGATGAAAATGTTATCGCAATTACCGTGCAATTTATTTAATACCTCTGCAAATCATACAATAATGCTTAGTTATTACTGTACATTACTCTTTAACGTAAACTTTACACCTCAGCACTTTTTAGATCTTTCATTTCTACAAATATGTTTGTATGTGTTTACAAGTTTTAGTTATAAAAAGTTACCACAATGTTAGTTGTTGTTTTTTAAAGCTTCGAGCTGTTAAGATACCATAAAAATTTTAGTGTAAATAAGATAAAGTAAATAAAAAACATTTTCGCAGTTGTTTTGTCGTATTTTGACCGTTTAAAAGCAAGTTAATCACTGCTGTGGGCCAAAATTCGATTTTTCTTTTAGCTTGTTGTTGTTTTGTATGAGCATGGAAACATCCAGAAAATGTGTTTTATAAGTGACAATGACAAGAGTATAGTAAATAAACATATAAAAGTGCATAGCTTACTCGTAATAGCCAAAAGTCTGCAAAAAACACGTTCGTTGTATTTACTCATCATTTAAGAATGGGGAAAGAAAACTGGTTTTCATAAATAAATGCAATTCAAACTAAAACCAAATTGTTTTCGGATTTTCGAAACAGACATACAGTAACTGGTAAAGAAATCCGGACAGTAAAAAAAATCGAGTTTTATTAAATATTTCAAAAAGTGTTTATTGCTTGGCGAAAATATGTAATACGAAGTGTGCTCAAAAAGTATAGCGAGTTTTGTGTTTTTTCAAAAATTATTTATTTATTCATGAATATGAAAAAAATGAAATGAATTTTGTCCCCTTCAAAGTAATCCCCATGAGATATTATACTCATACACTTGTGCCAACAATTCTTCTTCAACTCCTCCTTCGATGCCGTCTTTATCTTTTCAAGAGAAGCGTAACGTCGTCTTTTCATGGGCCTCTTCAGTTTAGGAAACAAGAAAAAGTCACAGGGGGAAAGATCTGGGGAATACGGTGGCTGCGGCATCATTAGTGTGTTGTTTTTGGCCAAAAAGTCGCGCACAAGCAACGATGTGTGTGAGCAGGGGCGTAATAGTGGTGCAAAAGCCAATTTTTGTTCTTTCACAAATCCGAGCGTTTCTAATATTCCTTATTGACCGTTCTTCCCTGTGGCAAGAACTCCACGCCCTGCAATCGAAGAAAACTGTCAGTTACGATTCGTGATACTTTTTGAACACTATTGAAACGATTACTACTGTAAGGAAGTGAATTTTGTCTATTTCATCAGCTTCAAAGTAATCCCCTCCCGCTGCAATACACTTATGTCACCGAATAATGACTGGAAATCATAGCACTTGGAAAAATCCTCCGTCGTGATGGCCATCACAGCCTTCTTCGATTCAGTTGTTATATCCCCAATTGAGTCAAAACGGTTTCCTTGGAGTGGTCCTGTGAATTTGCTGAATAGCCCGAAGTTGCACGAAGATAAATCAGCCGAATGCGGTGGTTGCGGCACCATATTATTTGAAAATGTGGCGAAATTATCACAAATAATCAATGCAGTATGAGATGGTGCATATCGCACTTCTTTCTTCGATAAATTCGGACATAGTATAAGTCGAAGAATTCACTTTTAGAGCCTCAGAAAACGACGCTAAAAGTACTACCAACTTACAGAAAAAATTTACCGATTCAAAAACCACGCGAAGTATTAATTAAAAATTAAACTTTCAATTTCATCACAGTAGTATATCATCTAATAAAAACTATAAGTTATTAGCTGCCACGTTACTGTTCAATAAAACATTTATCTCAAACTAGCTTTTTACCCGCGGCTTCGCCCGCAGTGGAGCCAGATTCTCCTTTACTGAAAATTAATGGGTACTGCAAACCATCGTGAAATCTATGAGTATCGACTACACGCTTTAGCGTATTGTCATGTATGTGTCCGTAGTACTATGTCTCGTGGAGAGCTCGGGTCACCAGTAACCAAAACAGCAACTTCATTGACCATCGGCGCATTATAACGCCTTTCATGTTCGCCACGTGGAGTTCGATCAGCATGAATGATAAGTTTGTAGTTGTCTGAAGTTGGTGAAAACCCGGACATTCTTATCACTTTATCAAATCCAAAGGATGTCCAATCATTACGCATGAAATTTCGGCGGCGCGTGGTCTGCATGTCTGCATTATGAATTCTTCTTGCCTGTGATTGTTCTGGTGTTTCTATCGCTCTTCTAGTTGTCTGCAGTGCAGCTTGTCTTTCTAAACGAAATCGGGCCTGAAGAGGCGTTTCAGCTGCTCTCAAAACTCCTTGTCGCTCTGCTTATTATTGTCTTCTCAGCTCTGCGTGAGCCGAAGTTTCTTGATTTCGTACAACTTGGCACGGTCCGCGATGATTTTTTGGATAGACCAGATTTCCGCTTCCGAGACTTTTTCAAAGAAAAGCACAGTAAGAATTAACATCAGCGATTAAGATCGAAATTAATAAAGTGACAGCTAACCACAAAAATTACGGATTACCACAAAAATTTTAATAGTTTTATACTGCATGTAACGACAGAAGAAAATAACAATAAATATAGAAAAATTGGAAACAGTTGAAACTATATACAATTGAATTAGATATTGTCGTCTCCGTCAGTAATACAGTGGGACGGTATTACAGTATTCAGGGTTGAAACTTCATCACTGTAATGCTAGATCATCATTCGTAAATTTTTTTTTTATATTAGGTACTCTATGTTACTTCTAATACCTTCAAGAGTATATGCACAAAGTTTCTTGATGATCGGTTAAGTAGTTTTTGCGTGAAAGCGTAACAAACAAACTTACATTCGCATTTATAATATTAGTAGGGATTGCAAAAGGAAAAAAGAAGGAAAATCTGCGAAAAAATGCTGTATTCAAAAAAACAGTAATATTGTTGTTATTATGTATCCAACTTTTTTGAATGTGAGGGGTCTAACCACGCCTACTTCCCAATATATAAATCTTTATACTAGGATTTTCGAATTTCCGAGTGACTTTATATCGCATTTATCGAATAATATGTGAGTTATCTTACATATTAAAATTGAGAGATCGTGTGTTTTTCTTATAACGGTGCATCTTTGTGCTTAGATTGAATATAATCGATTGAAAACTCGCCCTAGACCCTATATAACTAACGGGCCTTTTATATTTGAAGTTACTTCCCATCCTTACCTTGTCACTCTCTTACGTCTTGAATGTAATTCTTCTTCTTTATTTGCCAATTCGTATTCGCTAATTGGTGATCATATAACATTTAATAATATATACAATAATAATAATATAATAATTAAATGTTTACATGTTAAATATATCTATTGTAGTATATTAAAAAAAAAATCACAGATTTTGAACTATCGCAGCATATTTCTCACTATCTCTCGCCACATCTACATATAAGGTTGCCAAGGTTCTGCATTCCTGTCCATTGTCGAATGTTTCGAAGCCACGAAAGTTGCTTACGGCCAATACCCCGTTTTCCTTACATTTTTCTTTGAACAATTATTTGTAGGATCTCATACTTAGAGTGCCTCATAACATGTCTTAGGTAGGCTGCTTTTCTTTATTTTATTGTCTTTAACAACTCTCTATTGCGGTTCACTTTTCTCAAAACTTCGCTGTTTGTAACTCTATCTGTCGATGGGATTTTTAGGATTCTTCTTATAAGCCATAACTCGAAAGACTCTAGCTTATTCATATCTGTGATTTTTAGCGTCCACGTTTCCATCACATAGAGAAGTACTGACCAAACATAGCATTTTAAAAAACGTATTTTGGTTGTGGTGTTGAGGTCATGGCTACATAATATGTTTTTTTTTTTAGAAAAGTTGTTCGCGCAAATTCGTTTCGACACTTTATTTCTTTTAAACAATCCCAACTTTCATTGATCTGACAACCAAGGTACTTGAAATTTTTAACTCTTTCGATTGGATTATTATTAATCATGACACACCTCATTGTATAGTATATGTTTTTTCTACTAATAATCATGTACTTCGTCTTGTTTATGTTAATGAATGAAATTAATTCGTGTTATTATACTACATATATAATATAAGTATATATCTATTTGTTTTATGAGTTACAGACATCAAATATTTTGGTTATTGTCAAAAGAATCTTTTGTGAAGTCAAAAATATGGATATAATATGAGACATTCTTTAAACCCATTTATTTAAGAAAATTGCCTTACTGGCAACGTACAGTCATTACTTCGTTCACAAGTTGTCGCTAAGAAGGTTTATTTATTTATTTGTGATTATACATAAATATAAGTAAATAAATCCGATTTATAAACCGACCTTCAATTTGTGCGGAATTACTTACTCTAATTACTCTGCTGTTGTACGTACTTGTACGCATGTTGTTTTTGTTATATGTATGTACTTCTCTTTTTCGCGTTATCGTTCAATGATATTCTTATCAAAATATTTATACGTTGTTAGCTGATAATCAACTTCTGTATAAGATACTTAATAAATTTTCCACTTTGATTGTATTTAGATTTGTTTGTCGGAGTGTCAGAGATTTATATACGAGTATTTCCTTAAAAAATTCGCACTTATAATTTGCCAATAAATTTTATTTAAAATATACATACTTAATTTGTAAGTTTGTTAATATAATGTTAAATAGGTTTAGAATTGCAAATTTCATAAACTCACTGCTTCACATATGTATGTAACTATGAAATGGTTGAAGGAACTCGCATCCCATGCAGTATGAAAAATATAATAAACTAGGGGATCCGGCCACGCGTTGCCTTGGTATACATTTTATAATATTCAATACAGGGAAAATTTTATTTACGAATGAAGTCGAAATGTTTTTGTCGGTATAAGAATCCAAGGTATTGTACATAGTTGAGGTCTAATTTTGAATATGTTTATAAAAATAAATTTCATTGAAAATGATAACGAATTTAAGGCTGTTTTCTCAATGTCTGGTTACCAGCGTTTCTGACCAGTTAATAGTTGACCAGTTGTCCGCTTAATAGATTCTACTTAATACACATCAACAATGTGATGGTTAATGGCGATGTCCGCTTAATAGAACGTCCATTTAAGAGAGCTTTTACTGTATTCTTTATTTATGAATTGCCTTAACTATCCTATCTTTTAATTTGGTTCGAACTGGACACAGTGTGCTAAATTTTACTAAAATCGGTTCAGTGGTTTAAGAGTCCATCGCGGACAAACAACGTGACACGTGCTTTTTATATATAAAGATTGTTTCAAAACCCTCCAAATGTTGGCATACGGTGCTTGCGAGGTTGTGAGGTAAAAACACTTTTAAAAAGGCCGACAAAAAAACAAATGACTTTGTAGATTCCACAGCACGAACACGAATTTAGTGAAACAGTTGAAGTACTGAAAATTAGAATGTAAAAGAAGTGTTGATACTGACATTTCAGTGAAATATGATATTTATGATTATTTTAGGGTTTCTATGCTGAGGTGGTGTGCCAGCGAAGTTAGTTCCCGAATCGGCATAAAAATTTTAAATCGATTGATTGAAGTGAAAAACTGTCGAGCAAATTCAAAAATATTGCCAATTATATATTTCTTTTATTTTTATACTAGTTCTCACACACTATTCCTTTATTCAGTTTTAGTGAAATATTCGAAAATTTGCAATTAATTATAAGGAAATATTTTACTTATAACGGGTGATTTTTTTGAGGTTAGGATTTTCATGCAGTAGTATTTGACAGATCACGTGGGATGTCAGACATGGTGTCAAAGAGAAAGATGCTCAGTATGCTTTGACATTTCATCATGAATAGACTTACTAACGAGCAACGCTTGCAAATCATTGAATTTTATTACCAAAATCAGTGTTCGGTTCGAAATGTGTTTCGCGTCCGTGTCCGATGAGCGATGAGGCTCATTTCTGGTTGAATGGCTACGTAAATAAGCAAAATTGCCGCATTTGGGGTGAAGAGCAACCAGAAGCCGTTCAAGAACTGCCCATGCATCCCGAAAAATGCACTGTTTGGTGTGGTTTGTACGCTGGTGGAATCATTGGACCGTATTTTTTCAAAGATGCTGTTGGACGCAACGTTACGGTGAATGGCGATCGCTATCGTTCGATGCTAACAAACTTTTTGTTGCCAAAAATGGAAGAACTGAACTTGGTTGACATGTGGTTTCAACAAGATGGCGCTACATGCCACACAGCTCGCGATTCTATGGCCATTTTGAGGGAAAACTTCGGACAACAATTCATCTCAAGAAATGGACCCGTAAGTTGGCCACCAAGATCATGCGATTTAACGCCTTTAGACTATTTTTTGTGGGGCTACGTCAAGTCTAAAGTCTACAGAAATAAGCCAGCAACTATTCCAGCTTTGGAAGACAACATTTCCGAAGAAATTCGGGCTATTCCGGCCGAAATGCTCGAAAAAGTTGCCCAAAATTGGACTTTCCGAATGGACCACCTAAGACGCAGCCGCGGTCAACATTTAAATGAAATTATCTTCAAAAAGTAAATGTCATGAACCAATCTAACGTTTCAAATAAAGAACCGATGAGATTTTGCAAATTTTATGCGTTTTTTTTTTTTAAAAAGTTATCAAGCTCTTAAAAAATCACCCGTTATAATTACTATAAAATTTAAAAATTGCCAGCAAATGAATCATGTTCAAATATAGAGATTCTTAAAAAATATTTGAACACTACAAACAGCTTTCTGATACGAGTATGACTACAAATTGGAGAGGTAGTAAAAACCATCGGTTGCTAATTACTCACGCAAATAGAAATCATGACGGATTGGATAAAATTAGTTATTAAACAGATGTGTTGCTATTATATGACGCATGCAAAGGTTTGGCTTGTTCTTTGCACATCTATACATAAAAATGTATATACATATGTAATTACGTTCACACAACAATAGCTAAGCATTAAGAATAGTGAACAAAATTTTCAGGCAATTTGTTACGGAATAATTTGTAAAGTTATAAAGGCCAAACAAGTTTTAGAAAGTTCGGCAGCGTCAAAAATTCTGACTCCGATCGCTATCAATTTAAACACATTTTTATGTGCTTACGTTTTAAGGGGTTAGGAGTAGTCAGAGGCACGAAAAATTGGAGGTTTTAGTATTTTTTTTTTTGCTATTAAATCGTGTTATTTTACAAAAGTAGTAATATGGCATTATTATATAATGTGTCACGAAAATTTCAAAGAAAAAAAAATATTTCCAAAGTTATAGTTGTTTGTGTTGACCCAGTGACCCAAAAAAATGTACTTGCGGTGACAACTATAAGTCCTTGGAGATTCATCGAAAATCGATCCGACAAAAAAATTAGGTTTGTTTTTTTCAAAAATTAACAAAATGGCGGCCGTAGGAAACTTTTTCTAAATTTTTGGGGAAAAATCAACAGTTAATTGGTCTTAAAAAATCGAAATTTTTGAAAAACAAAAAATCTTCGATCAGGCCCGAGTTTATTATGTATTCTAAAAGCTGTATAAATTTCATTAAAATCTACTGAGCGGTTTTCGAGTTACAGTTGTCACCGGTTTAAAACACATAGTTTTGAGAAAAACGCGTTTGAACTTTCACACTAGCGCTTTGAAGTGCCTGAGCTCTCTTTTTTATTTGTCGAATAACTCAAAAACTAATTATCGGATCAACGTGAAATTTTCAGAGAATATTTTTAAGATATTACACTTAACGAAAATGCAAAAAATAATTTTTTGAAAATTCTAACTACCGCTAAACCCTTAAACCCCTTTAAATTAAAAAAAAAAAATATGTTAATATAAGTAAACCCATACATACAAGTATATAGTACTAATCTCAGCTTCCATATATCGAATGTTAGAATCTCCGTCTCACTAACTTACATACTTTGATATTAGCAAATTTGTATCTATTATACTGTGGAATTATGTCTATGGGCCCACTATTCTCCTTTTAATGTATAAAACCCGACACTCCATTAGGACTTTCCAGCTTACTTTCGTATAATGATGAATAAAACTAAGCTTACGAAGGAATAGAGAAGGTTTAGAGCCTTCGAATGGTGATAGATTCAACATTTCTTTAATTTTTTTAAGGTTTAGAACTCTTATATATAGTTTAAGCTTTAGAATTCTGTGAAAATTAAATTAAAATATTTACTCGTTTAGTGTTCAAATTTTCCTAAGAAGATACTTTACGCAGATCTCGAAATGACGAACTTGTTGATGGATATCTTAGTTTCATAAAGACACTCATTTAAGTATTTTTCAGTGGTGATAGAAAATCATCCAGATGATATTTCTTTAACAAGCACCATCAAAACCCATATACTACTTATATATTCTCGCCGACTTAGGGTAGGTTTGGGTTGCACGGCGCTTACGTTGATTTCGTCAGAAACACTCTTTCATCTATTCTATGTATATCTTTGGGGTCTTGAGGAGTGTGGGTCGGAGACCAAAACGCTATCAATCTTGTTTCTGACAGCAAGTTTGTTATCTTAAAAGAAAATCTTCTATGGATTTTTCCAATCACTCTCTGATATTTGAGAAAAACGAATTGTTTTCCGGATGTTTTCCACTGTCTGACGAGGGCAATTACTTTTGACAGAGTGCTAATTTAACAATAAGCCAAAGCCAATAAAAAAATATTTTTTCCTCATATTCATCTGTTCAATGATTAGAATATACCTGACCAGTGAACTGCCTATTTATACACTTAAGTACATCTGACCGAATGCTTAGATCAATAAGCTGTAAGTACATAGGTTCAATTGGTATCATAGAATTGAAAATTACTACTTCCAATAACTGTCTATCAAATAACCTGCTGTCGTGCATTTAAATTGATTTCGCGTATCATTGTCGTCGTCATAGCAATTATCATATTCCATGCATCAGTGGCACCAAAGTCCGAGGTCTTTTCGGAGAGATAAAAGAATCGTTTTACATAAGAAATTTCTCAAATTACTAATGATTATGTGGAAAAACATTCAGAAGATTTTTTATAAAATATATAAAATAGATTTGATACAATCTCTTGAAATTGTTTACAGATATTAATAAGTCCAAGCATGTTACATTATATAATACATATATGTATGTACTATACCAAACAAATCATGAGTCCTACAAGTATATCTAAATATATGGTACGATCCAAAATATTCATGTTTAGTGCCATAAATGCGCCCATATTTAGAGTCTACGCACGCATCGCTATTCTGTATGCTAACTTGGTCCTCCAAGTAGGTTAAATACCTCTGTATGTTACTTGTTTTCTTTGTTGTGTCTGCTATTTTGCTTTACTCTGTTAAGTACTGTTTTTGTTTGATTCACTTGATTTAAGTACTGCGTGCTTCCAAGTTCAAGGTCAGTTCGTCAGTTCCACATAAAACATGTTAACCACTTATAACTATATGTATATGTACATATACATATGTATTGAGTGTGGTTTGAAGTGTAGGCTTTTTAGACTCTTGGAGCTGTCAATGACTGGTCTAAAGTTTTTAATGTGAATGCCCATATGTACTCACATGTAGTTGTATTTGTATGCAGCTGTTTGTTGACAAGTCATATACATGAGGGTATCTTTCTTTTTGTTTAATTATGTATTCGATTTTTAAATTTTTTATAAGACATTTTTTATTTATTTTAATCATTTTCCATTTTTTATTTATTTTAGGCATTTTCCACGATGAAAGAAACTTGATACTAATAAGTAAGTGCTAAGTTCGGGTATTACCGAACATTTTATACTCTCGCAACTTGCAGGGATAAACCCTGGGAAACACTTTGAGATGTTGGCAAAACTTGTAACTGAACTTGAAAGTATCTTTCTATATTCTGTATTTTGATAAGATTTTTTCCACATTGATCCTAGATGCGGTACGTACATAGGTTGCCTTTTATATTTCTGGATTAGAAATAAAAGGAAATTTTATCATCGAAAACCGCTTTATTGTCTTTAAAAATATTCTCCCTTAAAATATAAATACACTTAAGATTCGTTCGAAAGTGAACCGAAGTTCGAAAATATTCTTCTTCTTTATTGGCGTAGACACCGCCAACCGCAACAGATTGAAGAAGCAGCGCGATAGAAAGTCGCCTTGTCTGAAACCTCGTTTGGTATCGAACAGCTCGCAGAGGTCCTTCTCAATCTTCTACCATATTCAGCAGCACCTTTTCGTCCTGGCAAATCCGCTTTGAAATCGACAATCCTAGTTTTCACGGGTCTTCTCTGGTCAGTTGTTTATTTTCTAGGCCTGATAAGATCCAATTTTTTACACAATACGCTCGATAGAACCTTATGATGAATGTTCCTTGTCAGTTCTTCCCCGCCGTGTTTGAATAGCTCGGCTGTTCTCTCCATAACATCAGTATGTTTTGGGCATCATTCACTAGATTACTACTAGGGGTTCTACAAGAGTATGCTCCGGTCTTAAAACCTTTTGTTAGTCGCCGCATCTTTTCGTAGAATTTTCGAGCATTATCCTATCTATTCAATGTCCTCAGACCTCGGAGCGTAAGCACGTCTAAAACACTGGAGACATGTCTTCTGTCTATCACAACATGATCGATCAGGTTGGTGGCCTTTTGATCCGGAGGCAGCAAGGCAGTTTGATGAATTTTTTAATGTTGGAATCTAGTACTACAGATAACCCTGTTTCGGGCTCCAGCGAAGTCGATCAGTCTCAGCCCATTTGGGAATGTTTCATCGTAGAGCCTGAATTTACCGACCGTTGTGCTAAACCCCTTCTTAACCCTCCCTGGCGTTAAAGTCGTCAAGCACGATTTTGACATCGTGGCAAGTGCAACTCTCTTAGGTGCGTTCCAAGCTCTCATAGAAGACGTATTTGGTCACATCGTCCTTCTCTTCCATCGGGACATGGGCACAAGTCAGCTATATGTTGAAGAACTTCGACCGATATTTTCATTCAGAGTCTAAATTTCATTTAGAGTCAAATTTGTTCCCGTTATTTTAATTGCTTCTTGATTTGCCAGTGAAAAAATCAAATAGTCCTGACATGGGAATGTAATAAGAATGCTACGGACTAAATGTAAATCAGTCGGTCGGTTTACGAGATATGTGATTTCACCAAAAAGTGGGAGGTGCCACTTCCATCGTCCATTTTTCACATCGGCTCCCATAAAGCCGTCTCATACCATCTTGGAGGTAAATTTAATGTCTCTGGCTATTCAGCAAACTCAAACGAGCGCCCCGGGAAAACCGTATTGAGTCAATTGAAGATATTAAACGTGAATCGTTACACACATTGAAGGCTATTCCAGAAATTGACTTTAATAATGTTTCGAGGATGGGAAAAAACGTTGGCACTAATGTATGGGGGCCAATGGGGATTACTTTGAGGGGAACAAAATAGATTTTAAAGAATAAATTAAGAACTTTAAGATTATGAAAAATGTCTTACTCTTTTTTACTCGACTTTTAAATGATACAAACAACCGTTAGGTGAGCAAAACTATTATACTCTGTAGCAACTGTTGCAAGTGTATAAAATCCGTACGGATATAATTATAGATTGAATAGATAAATTAAAATTCAGTCTAAAAACAAATCCTAGGTTTTTGTTATTGCCATCGAAAACTTAAATTTGATAGAACTTTATTCAAACATGATAGAAGTTAATCATTAAAATTTTCACACGGTGCTTTAATATACAAGGTATCGCGTGCAGCGAAACTCTGTGGACTTCATGTATTATTTAAAATGCATTTTTATAAAAAATTAAGTGTAATTAAGAAGCTTAGAATATTTATTTTTACTAAACCATTAGAATATTCGCGCTCACGTTTTCCTGTATTATTAGGTACTATATAATTGGTGTGTTTTTAGAAGTTCAGTGAGAATTTTTCCGATATAAAAATTTTTTTTTTCTTTATTTTTTTTTTTTCATTGACTTTTATGTCTTAAATATAATATGTATATATCAAAAGTTGGATGGCAAAAATGTTAGTTTGTCCCACAGAATTCGAATTTCGGAAATGTTCATTGTTTCTAAGGGATGTTTCTTTGTTTTTTAAGGAGTTACATATATACAGATAGAAGGCCGAAAAAAATTAATTTTACAGATTCTTTTCTTAGAAAACTTTTAAATTTATTGATCCAAAAATTTGTACACATATTATGGTATCTTTTAAGACTTAGTATCAGAAAAATATTTATTTGGAAAAAAACTACAGCTGATCTCTGGAGCTCCTCTCAAAAAAGACGTTTTGCGGTGACACTTTTTCTCTGAACTGAATCCTCTGAAATTAAAAAAAAAAAAAAAAGATTTCTTTTAAGTAATGTTATTATCTACAAATTAATCGAAAGGGGTAAGCAAAACAAAATTTTTTTGACAAAAGGCGGTTTGAAAAAAAATCCATTTTTGACCAAAATTTCGGCCTAATTGCTTATAAAAAAATAAAAATCTTTTAATTACTAAAAATATATTAGAAAACTCTTATTAAAATTTGAGACTAATCGATTTAGTAGTTTTTGAGTAAGGTCGGTCACCGACTTTGAAAACATCATTTTGAAAAAAAACCGTTTAAAGTTTGGAATGCACTTCCAAGCACTCTGAAACGCCTTTGCGTGTAACTTCGAAAATATTCACCAGAACGATATGACATTTTCCGTGCGTATTCTTAAGTATACGTACATTAAGAAAAAAAAAAAAAAAAAAATTATTTTTTGAAAATTCTAACTGAATATAACCCCAACCTTAAACCAAAGAACATTTTAACCTGAAAAAAAGTCAATGAACACACACAATTATATTCTCGTTAATACTGAGTATTTTTCATTAATAATGCAGATAATAATATAAAACACTTTAAATATAAAGTAATTTACGAATACATACTAATTTTAATATAAACATAACGTTGTATACACTCGCATAACGTTTTCCGGCACATATTTTTGCCGTTAAAGTTTTGTTTTGGTTCAAAGTACGAAGTCAATGGCGTGCATTATTTGCACTTTAACGCTTATAATTACTTTATTGAGCGTATTTTATGATGTTAATAATCAGAGACAGGTGTATGAAATTTAAATATATAATTGTATATGGACATGTATTTATTAGGGTGGGTATTTTACAGTAAATTAACGGATTTAAAGCGTAAATACTAGAGAAAATGTGGCAGAGAAAACATATACTCAAAATATATACTCAATATATAGCGTACAGTGTCAATCGGAAGCATGTAGGAATACAAATATTTTGTAACGAGTTTACACAGTAAATGGTTTCCTAGCTTGAGTTCGATCACTGATTTTTTTAATAAAAATTCCAATTAATTGGCTATACTACTAAGAACAAAAAATAGTAAGACTTTTTTTATAATTTAAAGTTCTTAATTTATTCTCCTTCAAAGTAATGCACGTGAGATTCACTTCTAATGTCTTCAATTGACTCAAAACGGCTCTCCCGAAGCAGGGGTTTAAGTTTGCTGAATAGCCAGAACTCACGCGGAGCTGAATCTGGCGAGTGCGGTGGTTGTGGCACGATATTGGTTTAAATTTTGTCGAAAAACCCACGAAGAATGAATGAGTTCGCGACGGTGCATTATCGTGTGGCAAACACCAAAAGTTGTCGGCCCATAATTCTGGCCTCTTTTAACGAATAGCATCGCGCAAACAACGCATAACACTCAAATAGTATTTTAGTTGATAGTTTGTCAGTATTTTTGTTGAATTTGGAGTGTACCACACCTCGATAATCGAAGAAAACTGTTAATATTACCTTGATTTTTTACCTGCTCTGATGTGGGTTTATCGGCTTCGGCTCACCTGTGTCACGATATTCCATTTATCATCTCTTTTCGGGTCGTAAGCGTATTTCCAAGACTCATCTCTTCCATATTCGTTGCTTCTTCCTCTAATTTCGATTGAACGACATATTTGTCTACACTAAGGTTTTCACAACCGTGATTCTAATGCGGATTTTATTCCATTTGTTGCCAAGCCACTTTGTTCCAGCGCCTTGTTAGTACGTTGAATTTAGCCACTTTGAAAAATATGAATCATTCAATGAAGTTGTAGTAACTTTAGAAACGGATTTGAAATGTTGAAATTGTAGAGAATTGAATATTGGTGGGACTTGTACTTCTCATGTTGAAATGCACACCTAGAGCTTCTTCTTCTTCCATTCCCATTTTGGGCTAAAATTAGAAAAAATTTTGCCAATCGCTAGCCAAATTCCAACTTATAAGTGCATGATGGTTAGCAGGTCATAAAAATTAAAATAACTCTTGTTTGCCGTTTTAAATATAATAATAAATAGAGATGATCATAAGCCAGAAAATAAATCAATTTATTGCATATGTTTTTACTTTCACTGGTAATTATGATTTTTGACTGTGATATCGAAAATTTAAAATTTCTTATCGACATATTTATTTTCATTCAAGTGTAAATACATCTCTAAATAATGAAATGTAAGAGCTGCTTAGACCTGTTCGTTTTCAATTGAGAGATTTCTGTGACTGTCACATACTGAATTGCAAAATCGTCTCAAGTCGAAAAAATTGTCTCTAATTTCAAATTTCCATTTTACAGACTTGTGACTGTATAACATTACAGAATCGCTCTGTAACAGTGGGTTGAAAGTGGATTAAACATTATTGAAGTATTTATGTATATGTCGGATATCACTCTGATGTATAAGTATGCAATAAATAGAGGGTAAAACAGAGTAAAGCATAAAAAAAATATATGAAGTTCAGTATAAAGGGTATTCTAGTCTAGAAGCATGAATTTCAGGTAATTTTTAAAGTGTCGTAATTTTAGAAGAGTAGAGAAAAAATTAAAAACCAAAAAAAAAGATTATTAATCTAGAATAATGTCGCAATGGCCGGAACTACGGAAAAGTGGGAAACATTTTTTTTTTCACGAAATGTCGATTGCATGAAAAAAATTTTTTTGATCACTTTTTCTGCCTATTTTGATTTTTTTTTAAATAATAAAAATAAAAATTTTGGGATGGGGCTAGTTCCAACCATAGACAAGCCTATAAAGAAGACTCTATAAAAATTTCAAGTAAATCGGTACAGTAGAATCTGAGAAATCATGGGCATCGTTCCGAAAAAGTCAGTTTTGAGAAAAACGCGTTTAAAATTTCCCTAATGTGTTTTGTTCGATTAGTTCCGGTTTGGATGCCGGGTCAGAAAAATGCCTATATCTCCGAAAATAATTTGAATTTTTAAAAAAGGCTCTTGCACACATATTCTTGAATAGTTAAACTTTTAAAATAAAAAAAAATACGAATTTTTTAAATTTCTAGACTAGAATACCCCCATAAGTGATATATAAGTGTACATAATACTACATTCATGACTAAAGCTGAGCTTAAACATTTCGAGTACTCACTCTAAAAAGCTACAAGATCATATACACATTTTTATACATATACATTCAACTATGCTCTATATATGTATTATAATAACTACATATATAAATATATGTATGTCTATTGTATATAAAAACTACTACTTAAAATTTGACACCGTTTTGGTCATCACAAAATACTGAAGTATTAAAAGTTTTAGAATTATTGTTTACACAAAACAAGCTCATAACGGCCCATATATGTATGTTGTATGTATGTCAAAGGGGATGTGCTCAATAACAATCAATATTTTTGGTGCAAAATAATTTTGAATTTTTGGTTGTGCCATTTATTATAAGGAAAACGTGCTGAGAGTAGGTAATGCAATAGTGGTCCACGAATACTAATGTTAATAAATATGTACATATACGTATACATACATTCATTCCATGCATCATTATAATTTAGCTTCGACTAGTTGGAATACTCGCATCTCAAATTAAAATAAGAGAAAGCGTTAACTGCGGTTGCACCGAATCTTATATATCCTTCACAGGTGCATTTCTTTTAGTAACCATGTGTTCAGTTTGTATGGAAACTATATGCTATAGTGACCCGATCCGAACAATTTTTCCGGAGATTATATTACTATGTCAAATTTCGTGAAGATAGCACGTCAAATGCGAAAGTTTTCCATACAAGCCCTTGATTCCGATCGTTCGGTTTGTATGGCAGCTATATGTTATAGTGGTCCGATATTGGCAGTACTGACAAATGAGCAGCTTCTTGAAGAGAGAATGACGTTTGCGAAATTTCAAAACGATATCTTAAAAACTGAGGGGCTAGTTCGTATATATACAGACGGACGGACAGACAGACGGACATGACTAAATGGACTCAGCTCAACATACTGATCATTTATATATACACTTTATAGGGTTTCCGACGCTTCCTTCTGGGTGTTACAAAGTTCGTGACAAACTTAATATACCCTGTTCAGGGTATAAATATACCTACATGTATTTCGAGACTTTAAACATTTATAGTAAAATATTTCTCAAACAATTGTAACACAATCCTACGCATTCGAAATTTTGAGTTAGTACTCTTTATCGTAAGCTTATGCTGAAACACTAATTCTTTGGCCAAAATATTTTAATACTATCACACGAATTAAGAATCGACTTAATTGCTAGGCTAACGATAATGGTGAAACTATGGTATCAGAAGCTTAGCTAAAGGCGCTCTTAATTTTGTTAAACCTAAAGATTTTAGAGGTCCGCTTACCACAAAAATTATTTTTGAATATTTGGTGAGGCCTATATTAGAGTATATTTCAGTGGTTTGGAACCCTAGTTATTAAGTCCATTCGGAGAAGTAAGAGTTCGTTCAAAAACAATTTTTACTTTTTCCCTTAAATCATTTGATTGTGATTCCAGTTTAAATCTTCCCCTTTACACTAACCGTTTACATATTATAAATCTCCCTACACTCGCTTGTCGTAGGAAGATGCTTGGTATAATATTTCTTGTATAACTCATGAATGGGTCAGTCTATAGCCTCTCTTATCTGATATTAATTCTAACGTTCCCGCTCGCTCTACCAGGCAGTTTAGACCTTTACTTTCAAAATTTTCTTGAACAAATTTTGAGCTGAACGAGCCATTCCGTCGTATATAGTATATCACGATTTCAATTCTCAATCCAGCACATTTGATTTAACCGACTCACTATGTTATTTACCATTAAAAAAATTATTTTATCTACTCTCAACAAATAACATTTAAAAATAATAAACTTACTTTAATCTAATTCCTAATTTTAGCTATTGAAATTTTAGTTTTCTGTCGGGCTAATTCCGCCCGTTTGCGGACCGTCCCCCTCGCGTCGGTTGGGTGGCAGGAGGGTAATCGTTGTATATTATTATTATTAAATCGTTTTTAGTTCTTCAAACACACCAAGCTAATACCTTTCGCTTTTAACTGTAATATCAGTAAAGAGCGTTTATCGCAAACGCCGCCAGCTCAGAAATTCCTTTTTACGTTAATAAAAACAATCACTCTAATCCGTGCTGTATGTATCTCTATTGTAGAGTATTCTGTAACATCTGCAGTCTGTTTGAAAACCATAATCTTAATCCGTTGATAAGCTATAATTAGGACAAAGCTGTTTAGCCAACCTGCATGCTTCTTGCTAACTACAGAATTTGTTGTTGAATCTCTATTTTAGTAGACATCTAGTACATCTGTTTCTGATTACTTACCAAATGCGCCTTTCCTCGTTCACTTTGCTGTAACGTCCTAAGCTTTTTAGTTCAGACACTCAAATGAGACAGACTTCCATAATTGTAAGAGTGCAATTAAAACTTACATTGACTTAAGATTCCAGCAGCTCTTTCGCTCTTGGGAAACGCTAAGCTTAGTAGATGGAAAACATATTTTCTTTTGTTATATGTGACCTGGTCAATTTTCACTTTTTAGTTGATTCGAATGGAAGATGAGATGCTTTTTCACGTTTCCCAGAAAACTAGTTTTCGGACGTTAGCTCCCTTTTCGTAGACCAGGTCACATATACATAACTTGATTTTAACGCTAATGACCCAGAAAACATTCTTACCCCTCCTCCGTTTGAAAGATATTCGCTTTATTTCCACGCAGGATGGATTGAGAGATATTGAACCACTCTGAGTACCACTTCTCACCCACTTCCATCTTTAACCCGTCTGTGTAAAGAATGAACCTTTCGCTTTTTGCCACAGATTCTCTTCCTTCTCCTGTAATGGGGAATTCCAATTGGAAATTGCTATCCATGTTTGGGGGGAGATTATAAATTCTGTATTTATTCCTATAAGGAGTATATTATCAAATATGACTTCATGCTTAAAGGCTCTGACATTCCACAGTTCGCAATGATAATATTGAGGCTTGCGATGGTACTATGGATCGATACTCCCATTGTTACACATCCACATAGTATCATATTGAATCAGAGCATATGATATCATTTTAAATATATTTTATTTTTTATAAAATATACATATTTAATTAAACGATAATAAATATTAGTTTCTTTCAACTTTTTTTTTTTCTAATTTACAGTAAGCAAACTCAACGCAATCGACATATTTCTCGAAATATTTCACTTGCATGACTTTTTTTCGAAATGAAGTCATTCCTTGAGGACTTTTAATGCGGGAATCACAAAACAATATAATATTTTATAATTGTATAAAAGAAATTATAATTTGCTGGGAATATGAGTCGCCTACACGTAATTGTTCATCCTGTGAAAAAGGAGTTACGTCGGGATAAATGCGGTTTTGATCACACACCAGCAGATGACTTCGTTAAATCACAAGTGAGTAAAATAAAACAATTATTTAAAATATTAAAATATTTTATTGTATAAATGTATAACATAATTAGTCCCAATTTCATTTGTTAAATTCCTAATCAAAGTTGATTTAGAAACAAAGTCTCTTTTAAGAAAAAACATCAGCTAATTGCAGAACGTTTCACAAATAGTGCCGCCAAGGTATATACAGGGTAGGCCATTTAAAGTTGACCCATTTGTTTCTAAAAAAAAGGAACAAAAAAAATCAATGTTTTTTGTTCATTTCAAAAATAATTTATTCTGGTCCAAGGGGATTTGTTTCAGCTAATATTTAAAAATTAGATCGCGTAAATGAGCACATTTATCTTTGACAGCTAAATGCACTCTTTTTTCGACATTTTCCATGACTTTGGCCAATGTTTCGGATGATATGGCGGCTGTTTCACGTCGAATGTTGGCTTTCAGTTGAGCTAAGGTCTTTGGCTTATTAGCGTATACCTTGGATTTCAAATAACCCCACAAATAAAAGTCTGGTGGCGTCAAATCTGGTGATCTCGGTGGCCAGTCAACATCACCATTTTTCGATATCAATCGCCCGGGGAAAAATGGTCGCAATAAATTGATTGTTGGTCGAGCTGTATGGCATGTAGCCCCGTCCTGTTGAAACCAGAAGTTATCCATGTCAATTTCGCGAATAATGGGTATCACAAAATCCGTTATCATGGCTCGATAACGCTCACCATTGACTGTTGTCGTGGCTCCATCATCGTCTTTGAAAAAATACGGTCCGGTGATCATATTCGCGCAAACACCGCACCAAACTGTTACTTTTTAGTCGTAAAGAGGCTGTTCTTCAATTAATTGAGGATTTTCGGTGGCATAAAATCGGCAATTTTGCTTGTTTACGCCTCCATTCAACGAGAAATGTGCCTCGTCTGACATGATGAGTTTTCGCCAAAAGTCAAGTTCGTTTTCAGCCATTTCGATGGCCCATTTGCCAAAATTAAGGCGTCGCGGATAATCAGCTGGGTTTAGTTTTTGTGCCATTTGAATTTTATATGGAAACATCTTCAAATCTTTATGAATTATGCGTCGGAGAGTGGTGCGAGAGATGTCTAATTCCTGAGAGCGGCGATAACTCGATGTCGATGGAGTCTCCTCAATACTGGCTCGTACAGCTTCGATATTTTCATCAGAACGTCTTGTGCGTTGTCTGGATGCATGACTGGCATTACTGAGATTACCGGTGTTCACAAATTTTGCGTATAAAGACTTAATTGTGTTCTTAACTGGAGCACTTTTCACTTTATTTTTTTTTGCGAAACGCACGTTGAGTTAACACAATTGAAAAGTTATTTTGAATATAAAGCTGAACAATTTCAGCGCGTTCTTTTGGAGTGTACTGTTCCATGGTATAAATTGTCTTCGAATGACGCTTCTAACGCGGTATGACATTAGCCGATTTGTCAGCGCTGTTAAAAGTTACAGCGTTGCCAGATGGGTCAACCTTAAATGGCCTACCCTGTAGTACCGTCACTAATGCGCCTCTACTATCGCAAAGGTACCATCTGATGGTACTTTGATGGCTGTCTATTAATCTTCAAAGACACTTTAGCGGTTTGGAAGTCTGAAGGGAGAGTTAATTGAATATCCCGACAGACTACTTCCAAGGACCGAGTACTTCACATTGTCGACAGGCTGAAGTCGAGAGCACCTTAAGAGATGTAGGGTACATTCGGGACTTTTTTCACCAGATCATTACACCAGTGGCCCAATCTAAAACAGATCGCATAGAAGAGGGTCTAAGCCCTGACTCCGTCAGCTGAATTGGACAGAGACCCATCAGTTCCTAGGGAATTGGTGCAATAAATTTATTCTCGTGGAAAGTGAGCATCGAAATCCAGTCACCTTCCTCATTTCTAAGCTATTCCAAATTTTTCGCGGCAATTAAGCTTTTGCAAAAGGATTTCCATGAAACCGTATTGGTCCTCTTTATTACCGACAGAGCCGCTTTTGTGGGCTTTATTAATGAGATACATGGGGTTACGGATTTCAAAAAATTTAACTTTTTATTGTCTTAAATTTTCAAGTTGTCCGAGTTATAGTTTCGGAGATACAGCCATGTGAACTTGTACGCTCGAGGCTAGATAAGCTAAGTGCGCCGTCTTTAAACGCGTTTTTATCGAAACTGCCTTCCTGATTTCTCGAAAACTACTCAACCGATCTACATGAAATTTTACACTGGTCTTTGAGATACAATTCTTAAAGATTTGGACGAAGGATATTTTTCCTTTTTACAACTATTTGAAAAAAAAAATTGCGAAATTTTACTGAAATTTTTTAAAAATGTTATCCAAAAATCATGTAACTCCTTAAGCAGTCCTCAGCTTGAATATCTGATCTACCATAGTTGCAATGTTTCCCAGAGGAGACTGAGGACATAAACTTCGAAGAAAGGATTTGCACGCAACACAAAAACTAACCTAGGAATGACTTGTCTCGGTAGAAACCCTTCACTTCACCAATTTTCAATTGGTAACCAAAAGCCTATGGCTTCTTGTCCTTAACCAAAATATGCATTGCCTCAATTCTCTATAGCCTCATCACTCTCCAGTCAAGACTCGATATAGACGGATATACTATACTTAGTTTCAGGCTTCGGCTGGGTACCAGGCATGAGTTCGAGAGCGAGTTTTAGATGCACTTTCGACATCGTCTGGTGTTTTGCTCACTTTCAAGCGTCTTCCATTCTAGCGACCGCTTCCTTACAAAGTGATGCCGATCGTTCGTCGACGCATTTAACGATTCCATAAAAAGTAGTTTCTTTCTAAAATAATCTGATCTGGTATTAAAAATTAATGAAATTGGTTTATTAGTTCCCCTGGCCCTATGCAGATATTTTTTTTAATTTATTACAAACTTGGGCTTAAGTTTTTAAGTGTAAATATAAGTAATTATAGTAATTGTCGGATGAATTTTCTTTCATCCAGTTTTCCAGTGAAATGCAATTTTCGCTTGGTTTATTTAGTAGGAAATTAAAAGTTGGTTTCTTTCAATGACGAATCATCATTTGCATTTGTTATTCAAAAGCCCCACTTGGTCTAAGTCACAAATGTTGGCAAAATGTTTCCAACATTTTGTCTTCAATGTGTACTCGTACAAGTATTTTCAAGGTTATTGCCACACTTTAGTTAAAAATTTCAAAGTCGAGTCGAATGTCAACACATATGTTAAAAGTCTCAAGCTATGGAAAGCAAGAGTACGTAAGCCCTACGAAGAAGAACAACAAAACCACGCCCTTTCGCAGCTGGTCAATATTTTCCTGTGATGTCATATTTTATTCAAAAGAAAAATGCAATGCATCCAACTTGCCGCGACACAATGTTCTTTCAAAGAGGTGTTGAAATCGCGAAAGGCCATGGGCTACTTGCCTATCTGCTTTGTTTGCTTCAATTAGGGTCATTGTACAACACAAAAAACTAAATGGCTGCCAGTGGCACGGAAATCTAACGGTGTATGTATGCATGTGTTAGTTGAAAGTATTGAAAGGATGACAGATAGTTCAAAACTGGCAGTAGAGGTCTCAGTTTCAGCAGGTTCAAATTTTCTATGGTGGCCACAGAGCAACTGGCTCACCTTGAGAATGGTCGCAGCAGGTTCAGCTCGATTTCGTATGGTAGCAACGCCTCACATTTCCGCTACTACTTAGAAACAAAAAGAAAACGCAACCATAGACGCGACCATCATTTGTCGCTTGACCGCATTCTTGGTTAAATAGTCATTAATAATGTAGCACAAATTACCCACCTACATACATCCTTTAGTTAGTATGATTATCCGTAGGAGTGTTCACCCTAACTGTTCAATGCTTTTTATTTTATTTAAATTTATTATTTTTAACTTTTTCTTTTGTTTGCTTCTTATTTATTTATTCCCTACAGTGGCAGAGTCGCACCAGAAGCGTTGTGTATTTAATTTATCGTTGGCTTATTGCGTTGTTCTTCACCGCCGTCGTCATAGATTCGATGCTCGAAAAGGAGGAGGGTTCATCGACAAACTTTTGGCTGTATTTTATTTACCTGACCAACTGGGGTGTAATGCTTTGTATGCTTACGAATCTATTGGGCGCCATTTTGGTCACCACATGGCATTTTCATCCAGAGTATGCGGGTTAGTAATACTTATACATATATACCCAAATATGGGTCTACACTTACATACAAGTATATTGGACAGTCGAAAAAGTCTTTTCGTACTTCTAAGCAAACTTCAACTTATTTTTTTTTATATTTATACTAATAAATAAATAAAGAAATATGTTCCATTTTGGTCGACCACTTTTTGCCATTTTTTCGCTAGAGACATTATTCCATCAATCAGTGTAAATCGAAATTTCGAAATTTCCAAAACGGAAGCGAGCGAACCATTGTTGCTCTACACGAACAGATACAGCATCGTCTCGTTACGGAATTTTCATAGATTTTTTAGCTAACACACAGCGTGTACAGCCTTACTTAAAAAGCCGAATATCTCGAGAAGTATGGATAGCGATTTTTCTCGGACCTTTTTTGTAGCAAATTAAATTTCCACAAGTTTGTCCTTTATATTTTTTCTATAGCTTTTGTCATTTACGAGATAAATACAAATAAAAAACGAAGTTCGTGGTAAAATCAGGTTTAGAGCCCCGTACTACCTCGCCGGTTAGAGTTTCGACTTTGTCGCAGGAAACACTTTTGTAGAGTGTTCAATTCTGAGGAATACGTGCCTAAAGTCAAAGCGAAGCCATAAAATGCTTCTGGATTATAGAAATTTAGAGATAAAAAAACACGATTGTCTTGTATTTTCAATGAAAAAATTTTTATATGCCTTGGTCGAGCCCTTAATGTTAAAATTAATTGCTCAAATTTTCAGGGAATTTTTTTGAGGTATTTCCAAAGAAAATTTCATGAGAGATTGAAAAAAGTGAATTGTTCAAAAAAAAAAAACACCTTGATGTACATATTTACGCTTTCAAAAATTCGATTTTTTTTTTGTCTTATTATATTTTACAACACCTTTGGGGCATTGTCCTAAATTTTCAAGTGTGACCGAGTAATAGTTTCGGAGATACAGCCTTGAGAACTTGTGCGCTCGAGTCTAGCTAGGCTTAGTGCGTCGTCTTTTAACGCGTTTTTCTCGAAACTGTGTGTTTGAAGTCGGTTGGTTTCTCAAGAACTACTGAACCGATCGTCATGAAATTTTACACAGGTCATTGAGATATAATTCTAAAAGGCTTGGACTAAAGATTACAACTATTTGAAAAAAATGCACACTGTCTCGAAATTTTGCGAAATTTTCATTTTTTGTAAAAATGTATCTCAAAAATCCAATTTTCAGCTTTTTTTCTTGGTCCAAGTTTTGAGTTAAGGTTTTATCTATATTGTAGTGTATTTTTTCACTTTAGATGATCTTGTAAGGAGTTATCCTGCCAACACGGACGCGGTGCGGTCACCGGAAATGGTGTCGCAATGAACGAATTTGAAATATTTTTTCCAAATATTTCAGAATTTTTTATGTTAATAGTGTATTTTTGTAACCATAAAAATACAAATTAAATATTTAATTTTTTCTATGAAAAAAAAAAAAATGTTGAAAAAGGCTGTGTTTTACCCGAGGAAACCCATGTAATCCCTTAATAAATCACATTTCTAGATGCACAAGGTACGTTAAGGAACTATAAAAGTCTGTCCATCTGTATATACGCGAACTAGTATCTCGGATTTTGAGACATCAATGTGAAATTTTGCACAAGTCCTTTACTCTCTACGAAGTTGCTCATTTGTCAGAACCGTGGATACCCGTTCATTATAGGATATAGCTGCCATACAAACTGATCGATCAAAATCAAGTTCTTGTATGGAAAACTTTTTTATTTGACAAGATATCTTCACGAAATTCGACTTAGATTATTCTAAGTCGCTAAGATCATATTGTGCAGATCAGATCGCTATAGCCTATAGCTGCTGTAGAAACTGACAAACTGTACAAACTGACCGATCAAAATTACAATTTCCAAATACATATTTTATGTCTATTTTGCTTTGAATGTAATAACTTTTTATTTTCTTCTTTTAGATAACCTGTTAAATATGGAGTCGCTGACTAGTCCATTCGTCATCTATTGGGGCATGCATATTATATCTTTAGTCCTTTCAATAGTGATAACCGTAATCTATTGGAGTGTGCTCTATGATGGTAAATAATCAAATATTATATTCATATAAAATGTCAATGTTGGACAAAATATTAAGATACTTTCGTAGCAAAAGTTGCAAATAGGATGATCACATTCAGAATTCTACAGAATTCACTTATGGAAAAAGATGAAAATCAATTAATTAAAAAATATGTTTTTATTGAAGAAATACTTTATATTCATACAAACTCTCTTAAATTCCCCGAAATCACTCAAAATACTAAAAAAATCGTGTTCTCAGCAACTTATATGGCAATGAGGCGGTTGGTCTTAAATAAAGCAGTTGGAATTATTTCCTTGACAGTCGGGATTTCTATGCTACAACAACAAAGGACAGGGATAAGATTTTAACTGGAAGTGGTTCCTAATAACTTTCTGAAATACTCCTACATTGCCACTATTGAAAATCGGTCGGAGGTGGAGGAGAAATCAATAAGAGTTTTAGTCAACAATGCCTCGTGAGATCCCTGTAACACAAACGCAATTATAAACTGCATATCCTAGCGGGTTACAGCTGAACCGTTTCGTATTTGACCAGGCTTGATCACGGCAGTACTAGTTTAGGAATCCTACCTTTCACTGTTGAGTTCATACTTGGCCTAATCTATCCATTGTTCTAAGTTTTATCCAAACATACCTAAATTTACTAAGTCAACCATAAAGACTGTAAACTCTCTCTTTCTAACAAATTGTTTAATTCTTACGTGTCTGCATTTCCAGCTGCTGAGAGCTCATTAAACGCCACGAATGTGCTGACACATGCCTGCAATTCCATTTTTATGTTCATCGATTTGCTGATTGTGGCGCACCCGTTGCGGCTACTGCACATGTTTCTACCAGCGTTATTTGGTATCATATTTGCAATATTCTCTGTTATATACCAGACATGTGGCGGCAAGAACAGGTATTGATAATTCAATTTGTCATTTTCACAAACACATTTTATTGAATACTTTCATTTACTTATAGAAGGGGCAAACCGTACATTTATCACGTGATTGATTGGCGTGAACCGTTAAAGGCCACGCTTGTGGTTCTTGGCGTGCTCCTGCTTACCTGCTGCATCTACTTGATACTCTTCACCATCTACAAGCTGCGCACGCTGCTCTATAGACGCATAAATAATGCCTCATACTACTTCCCAACAACAGCGCCACACACAGGCGGCGCCGAGAAGTCGGCAAATGGCACTTTGCCGAAAACAGTTAAAGGCACGGGCATCCAGCATTCGCCTTCCGGTATTTCCATGGTGTTCGGTAACTTCAACACGCCCACTGGCTATCATAACGAAGCGTTCACGAGTAGCACCGAGAAGTTGGAGCGGTATTAAGCAATTATTATGGGGAACTTACAGGGAAACAATGTGTAGTTCAAATTAAAATTGTAGGATTAATGAATATTATTTGTATATATGTAAAGTAGTTTGCATGCGTGTTTAGAGTCTATTGAATAACACCTCATTTTTCGTGACTAATGTACAAAATAAGTTTAAAAACATTTATTGTTTCACTTTTAACTGCATTTAGAAAATTAATATTGAAAAGTACGTTTTTCAGCATTTTTAAGAATAGACGTAGCATTAGTTAAGAAATCTCGAACTGGTTGTGCGTATACCTTTTAAAAAATGTCAAATACAAAATATACAATATATAAAAACTAAGACTAAATTTTCGCAATTTTTGGATATTTACCGCAAAATACCTTGTATCAATCGGGTTCCATTACACAGTTTCGACGCATGAAGATTGGGGAACATAATAATGACAGATCCAACTTTGAGACGCAAATGATGCGTCTCCAAAGAATTTGGAAATTCCGCTGGATAATTTACGGCTTCGTATTCAGTGTCAAGACGATCGATCCATTTGTATGAGCGCAAATCTCCCGGAACTTGACTTTGAATCTTCCAGTTTAAGTCAACAACATCGGTATTTTTGGCAGCTAACATTCCGTGTTCACTCAACCAATCGTAGCTACGATAACTTGGCCAATGTTCGGATAAACATTCGTGATGAGTTCATCTTCCGTGAATTGACAAAAAGCAGGTGGAATTGATATTAAACCACTGGAAGTATCAACCGAAATTTGATCATTACCAATTCTTAGCGTATACGATGTAAAATGTCTTCGGCAATGTAAAAAAAAACTTTTTTTGCAAGTTTATTTCTCAAATCTGGATTGAGTAATTTTATTTGGACCTTTTGTACAATACAAAGCATTTTTTTGACAATGTAAGGTAACTTTTTCATGCAGAAATATTGAGGCATAAGCCGGTAACAGTGCTTTCCCCAGAACGTCTTGAGAAAAAACATTTTGCGGTGTTCACCATAACTTGACAGGAAATTATCCGAAAATAAAAAACCAAGAAAAATTAGTTAAACTATAATCAAATCTTCCCCCCAACGTTGTCTAATAATTTTTTTTTGCATTCAAAAATTTTTGGCGGCCATCTAAAGTTAAACTGTTATTTTCCACTAAAAATTCCGCCGTTTTGTGGGTGGAAAACACCCTTAATGAAAAAAATTATTTAATAAACGTTGGGAGTGGTATTTTATATGTTAAAAATGTGTTCAAAGTTTGTAATAAATCGATCAAGTAGTTTTGAAATAACAGTGAAAACGGACTTTGAAAAAGTAGTTTTGAGAAAAACGCGTTCTCAGCTGCACCTCTATCCCGACCGCCCTCAGCTGTTAGAGTTAGAGCGTTAAAGGCTAGGAGACTAATAAGACGATAACTCTAATAATATTACTTCTATAGACTTAAATTTTTAAGGAATGAATGTTAAACAATAAGATAAGATAAAAAAATCGATTTTTCGAAAGTGAAAAAAAACTCGTCAATTTCGATTAAGATACACTATTTAGCCTTCTCCAAATGAACTGCGAGACGCACAACAGTCGGAAAATGTTCATGAATTGCAAATGTAAATATCTCACAAAATGCTTCATTGCAGTGCAAGCATCGACCCATTTCATACTTACTGATCTCATCTCGTTCAAGGTCAAAGCTGTTATTGGCCGCTACATCCTTCGGTGACGTACTAGCAAACTTACTTGATCGATTTCACCAGACTGCAATACTTGACATTGGTATAAGTTTTGAATGTGAATTAGACAATAATGGCGAATATGGTGCAGTCCATGTGTTGTCAACTTCGTTATTCGTACCTGTAAATTGAATGCTTAATGTTCCGCCATTGTGGACGGGTGAACGAGACCGATACAATGGATATCTATCATTTCCAGTTTGCGATTCCGAAAGAAAAGCACTTGGATAATGTTTCGTGCATTTATGGTCAGATATACACACCGAAGTGCGACTGTGGTGTCCACAAGGTCCACGAACCAGATTGGTTTTCACCACTTCGTATAATTCTGGATCTATCTCTGGTCAGGAATTTCCGCAGAAATGTTTTAATTTGATTTGGTGTAAACACCATACACCATCCTAAGAAGAATTGTCCCCCAACAGAACGTACATGCGTTGCTTCAAGATAAAGTTCATCAAACATCATAGCTATTGTTTGAAAAGTCGTGCTGTGACATCGTTACGATCTTGCTAATTGATCGCGATTCAATAATTCCGTTATCTATGGTATGATGGTACATCTTACCATGCTCATTGGATTTCCTTTGAAGTAGTTCAGGCCATTTAGTCAGCTATAGCGAACAGAGAAAAAACGCAACTTGTTTTTATATACATACATATAAAATGTGTATGAATATAGATTAGGTGAATGTAGTCATATTTGAAATAAGATCGTAGCTGAATGTATTACGAATGAGGAGCCGAAAAAATTCATTATTCACCAGTAGTTCTCACCGTTGATGAACAGGAAAAGTGATCGGTACTGTCGCCGCTTCAAAATCAGCAGAATTCTCTCTCTCTCTCTAACTACTCACACACTTTTTCGTACTTACTCTATGTTTTTCTCAAAATATCCAACAAAATGCTTCTCTTAACATTGAATTTATGAATACAATGTTTAGACAACTCTATATAATATCATTTATATAAAAAAATATTTTGGGGGTATAATGATCCTAATGAGAAACAACCGAAAAATTTACCAAAATTATTATCTTCTTGTGATTCAAAACTAATACGGCTGTGTAAACTGACGTTGAGCAATACTAAAAGCTCCGTCAGGATCGCGAAGAATCCATCCGAGCCGTTCGATACCAAACGAGGTTTCAGACAAGGCGACTCCCTTTCGTGCGATTTTTTCAATCTGCTCTTGGAGAAAATAATTCGGGCTGCAGAACTAAATATGGAAGGTACTATCTTCTTTAAGAGTATACCATTGCTGGCGTTCGCCGATGACATTGATATCATTGACCTCAACATCCGCGACGTTAGCTTTACTTTCTCCACAATGGATAAGGAACCGAAGTAAATGGGTCTGGTGGTGAACGAGGGCAAGACGAAATATCTCCTGTCATCAAACAAACAGTCGTCGCACTCGCGTCTAGGCACCCACGTCACTGTTGGCAATCATAACTTCGAAGTTATAGATATTTTTGTTTATCTTGGAACCATTATTAACACCAACAACAATGTCAGTCGAACAACAATGTCGAAATCCAACGCAGAATAACTCTTGAAAACAGGTGCTAATTTCGGCCAGAGTGGGCAATTGGAAAGTAAAGTCCTCTCTTGACAAACAAAAGCCAAACTCTATTAGTTACTTATAATTCCCATCCTGCTATAAGGTGCAGAGACATGGACGGTGATAATATCTGGTGAGTCGTCGTTGCGAGTTTTCGAGAGAAAGGTTTTGTGAAGTAAGTATGTATGGTTCTTTGCGCGTTGGCCACGGCGAATACCGCATTCGATGGAACGATGAGCTGTATGATCCAGCTCTGAAAGTTTTCGAGGCAATAATCTCCGGGAGAAGCAGAAGAAGAAAAAGACATTCACTCCATTGGAAAGGCCAGGTAGAGACCTGGCTTCGCTTGGAATTTCCAATTGGCGCCACATAGCAAAAAGGAGAAACGACTGGCGGTGTCTACATCAGTAAAAAAGAAGGAGACACAAATATATTTTAAAGTTTTAGTGATAAGAAGGCGGGATGTTCAGAGTATGTGAATGAATATGAAAAATGGACAACGAGCGCGGCAATGCCCTCAGTTAACACCAACCATAACGTCAGCGAAAGCCCCGAAAAGTTATGACGTTATCACCGTTATCGGTATTAACCTCAGGTATTGGGATATTGCACAAGTTACACTTTTGTCAGTTTCCTTTATATGACAATTGGCTAGAAAATGTTCAACAAAATTTAAGATTTTCTCTAAAAGAATTGATTCTCTATGGGATAATTTTTATAATATTTTTCTTAACCTACAGACCTCCGGGTTATTTACGGTTTCTTTGCAATTTCTTATAACAAGCTTCTTCATTCTTTCTCGAGTTCATTTATACTAGCTTTATGTACAATCTAAATAGGGTCTTATCTTCTATTATCTAAATCGCTCTACAAAAGAAAGCTTTTGTTGCCCTGGTTAATCATAGCAAATTGTGTTGTTTAAAATTGTTTAAAAGTGTCCTTTTGATCTTCTTCAGAAAACGAATGTGTTTGTTTTTACAGTCACGATCAGCGGTTTTCGCACCTTTTTGAGCATACAAATATCACGTGATCCTCTCTCTCAGTTGTCTTACCGAAGAAATATGGCAGGTTTTGAAGATCCTATAAAAACCAAACATGGAGTTATTCAGACAAAGTTTACAAAATGTTTGAAAGTCCCCCTTTGCGTTTCCTAAGTACTTTGCATGCCTTCAAAAACAATGAAGCCGCCAAATTCTCAGAAATCGTTATATTTTATCAGTTGAAGTGAATGGACGTGTGAAACATCTACATGAAAGTTATTTTCCAATATGGATTTAGTGATTTATAAAGTGATCAAGTTAGGAAAGATAAAGCAATTTGTCAAAGTGTTCGACGTGTATGGATATTGTTTTATTTACATGAGTAAACAATTTCTGAAATGTTCTATGAAAAGGTTGATCGGGGAAATGTTTTACGGTCATCAAATATGACAATTAGTCAAAGTTACAGATTATATCAAGGTTACGACTGTTCCGGAAATTAAAGCCTGGAAAAGTTGTATGTTGATAATTGGAAATTTTCTAGGTAACCCTAAAGCAACAAATTATAAAGAAATTTTGAAAAATATGCTGATAAATTTTCAGACACTATCAGGAAATTTGAGTATCAAGTTAAACTACCTCCATAACTATCTGGATATATTGTCGATTAGTTTAGGATATTATAGTGAGAAACTGGGAGATTGGTTGTACTTAAAAATTTGAGTATCAAGCTAGACTATCTCCTTAATCATCTGTATACTTATATTGTCGATTAGTTTAGGATATTATAGTGAGGAACTGGGAGATTGGTTGTACTTAAAATCTAAAAATGATGGAACAAAGATATATGTATAAGTTGATGAGATCGTCACATGATGTCAGATTACAGCTGCCACTTAAAAAAGTTTCTCAACTGGAAAATTATGAAATAATATTAGAAATTAGTTTAGTCTTCACTTTTTAATCATTCGATAAAGTTTTGGACTTTAGTGCTTGATTTTTCAACTATTATGAGTTCTCATGTCATAGACTAGTCTCAAAAATATTTTTATCTCTCTACTTCCACATAAACAGGTGAGTACTACAATATATTAAACTGGTTATGTGAATATTGCGGTTAATCGTTACAATAATGCTTACAGCTAATCGTAATTAACGTAATTAGTCATCAAGAGATACACTTATAAATGCTAACGATATAATTAAAGGGTATCTCAGTGCATATCAGTCACTTCGGGTCTACTAGAGTATGTACGTATGTGTGGTTCGTCGCGTGGCAGAGTACTTAAGTGGTGATAAATAAATGTCATGAGACTGCTAATGATACCGATCTGTGTACTCACAAACATAAGCACATGAATTCGATTGAACAAAGTTACACAAAGAACTTTAAAATCAATATAATTAACAATTCAGTGAGTGCTTGTGGGAATTTTCAAATAACGTCCAAACACAAATTGTGAAAGACTACAGAAGGTTCATGTATACAAAACCAATGGTTCAGGTGCGTATGTACCAATGAAGGTATGAGTATTTGGTATTTGTAAGCTATTTGACTCGCTTTTACGATATACTTATAAATCAACTAGCTTCATAATAAAACGTTTAAACTTTCAATGACTATCATTTATGTATGCCCCTGGGAAGTTAGCGTTCATTACAGCCGGTCGACAGAATTTTCTCGAGCCCACATACTGCATACAAGTATATCATATATACACGTACATATACCAGACGATATGCTCAAAATTGTTTCAGTTTTCCTCGATGGTGAAACTGTATTTGCAGTCAGTATGATAAACGACTTCTGAAGGGGTATGCCTTGACATAAGTACTCCTTCTGATGGAATTAAATGCAAATAAAAGAAATGTTTAAATAAAAGAAATTAGTTAGTTTTGTCATCTTCTCTATTGGTACTACAAACATCTAAAAAGCATTTTAGACACATAGAGTGCAAACTTAACGATTTTAACCAAGTTTGTAGTGACCGATTTTAGATCTGCTTTTCGCAAGTATATATTCTTTCTAAATGCAAATTGAAGTGTAGTACTTGCTCCTTTGACTTTAACAGACAATGCTCCATCATTGAATATATCCAAAAATAGAATTTCCACCTCCGTAAATCCGTAAAGACACGTTCTAAGCAGTGTGGTCTACAGATTTGAATTCTTTGGATTTGTCGATGTCGTTAGAAAGCATTTCCAGCTCATAAATATAATTATAAATTGTATATATATAAATTGTATTTTTACAAAGGTATATAAATCATATCAGGAGTCAAAATAAAGTCACATGTTTCAAATTTATGTTCGGTACACTTTAGCAAATGTTAAGACTTACACGAAAGCGATCAAAAATTGTCAATGCGCACAATATTCAATATGAACAAAATTTTTCTAAACTAAACGAACTCAAGCTTTGTTTACCGAAGAAATCATCATCACTGATAAGTGTGACCGAAGTCCCAAATTATCAAACCCTGAAGTAAATCGGTGGAATGACAGCTTTTGACCGTTTTGATCCACGTTGGTTCCGGTTACCTAGTCCCGACTGTCATGGGAATGTGTATGCAGTTTGCGTCCTTTTAAACCTGACTACTATAATGGTATGCGTATAGCTAATGATGTGATCAGAAAACTCAGATAAGTGTCCTGATATTTATTTATTTATTTAAGTCTATGAACATTAATTCTTACAGACTAATGGAGAATTAAATTACAGTTACATATAGTAAGTAGATAACTTAAACTAAAAAACAGAATTGAGGGTATTAATGAAAGATACCCTAGAGTGAGAAAAATCTAGCAGAACTTTCTCGGAAATTGAGTTAAAATCACGCATAGCATGCTTGAGAGGAGCATATACAGCAAAATTAGTACATTCCTTTTTATAATAAAATGGGGAAACAGATCTAAGACAACGCTGGGGAGTATTGAAGTTAATTTTCCCTAATAAATAGGGACAGTCAATATCTCCATTAATTGCATTGAAAAAAAAATGAAAGGCAGAGAACAGACCGTCGAAACAGAACGCGATGTATACGATGGTATTGGGTCAACGAACTTTAATGAGCGGAGAGCAAATTTAAGGAAAATCTTTTGAACACGCTCGATCCTATTAATTGGCGATATACAATATGGTCTCCAAATTAACACTGCGTACTCCAAAATGGACCGAATAAAACATGTATACAGTAATTTAAACGTGTAGGGATCGGAAAAATTTAAAGCACTTCGACGGACAAAGCCGAGCACAGAGAATGATTTAAAAGTGATGTAGTTGATGTTATTACTAAAAGAAAATCTGTTGTCAAAGATTACCCCAAGATCTTTGATTTCATTAACACATTTTAGGACGTTATTAGAAATATTGTAACTTGAAGATAATATGTTACGTCCCCAACCATAAGAGATCTGAGAGCATTTATCTAGATTCAGAAAGAGCTTCGATTTCAGGCACCAATCATAAAGAGTATCAATATCACATTGAAGTTTGAGTACATGTTGTGAGTTTTTGATTATTGCAAAAATTTTTAAGTCATCTGCATATATATTTGAAGGGGATAATTAATATAGTGACAAGATCCAGGTTACTTTACACGAGATGTTTTCAGAAAATAACTGGAATTTCATAATAATAATTCAAATTTCATAAAAATCTCACCTTAACAGCTGCTGAGGACAGTATAATAAACAAAAATTAACAATTGGACTCTCCAAACTTTTGAAATTTTCAAATTCTCATTATTTTTTGAAAATACCAGACACATATTTTTAAGTTCAAGAGCTTCACTTAAGCCCCACAATAGTCTCGCCAAGTCATTTAAGCGAAAAACACTTCACCTTATTTGGACGAATTTTTGGTGACCGTGTCATGTCAACAAATGTTCTTGTCATTTAGATCATGCTGTCTTGTGTGTTAGAATTTGTTTTTATAGAGTTACGTCAATTCGGCAGTATATACCGGTAAACTCGGTTTTATTAGAAATATATAATTTTTACTTATATTTAACATAAGTAGACATTAGTTTACATTACATATTGAGTTAAAGCATTAGTAAAAGGACTTAACGGCTGGAGCATAGTTCTGGAGCGTTTGGAGGATTCTCCTCTTTTTTAACAAAATTGACATTGTTAGCCTTCAACAAAGCCAAAGTAGAATATAGTAGTAGCTAAATCGGGCCAAAATAATGTTGTCACGATAGTTTTTTATAAAATGGTATTAAGCGACGATTTAGACACTCCTTCTTATAATTGTCAGCCGACATAGTGAAAATTAGAGTCGTCTTAAGGCCGCAAGAGCAAATAGCCTGCCAGATGAGTATTTTCTCACCAAATTTTTTTATTTCAATTGTTGACACTAACCTGTCGACAGTAGCATCTTTTGATTTTGTATCGAATTGGGGACCTGCTAATGTTCTTAAGTCCATTTTTACGTATGGTTTTAGCTTTTTTCGCCAAATCGTGCACAGACATTGATTTGTTTTGGTTTATTAAGGACAACACGTTTGCTTCAAGATTTGGATCACTAGGACTTTTTTCACTCACTTTTTGCTACATCTTTAAGAGAACAGGTTTCATTGATCTTTATTATAATATTTTGACGCACGTGCTCTTGATTCGAGCCATCGCGAAAATAATGTTACTACCGGCGGAGAAAAAAAAACTATAGAAGCAGAACTGATCACGCTTTCTAATGGTATTTCCCGCAATGTGATTAAATGGCTACTTCATGAGAAATATTAAGTTGAAAGTGTGCAGTTTCTTTCCGGTACAGTCCTTATATCAAATTCATTTACGCCATTGGAAATTGAAGGAAACTGCGGCACAGTAATTGCGGATAATTCCTGAAAAATTTGATATTAACAATAATATTTTCATATACATAGCTTGTATTATAGACCTCGTACATACATAAAGACGAATAAAAGACACTCAAAAAGAATACTCAAAATCTGAAACTAATTTGTATTTAGAGGCCACTTTTTGCGATGATTTATTTAATAATGAATGAAGTTGATTTAAATTTGAAAGGGGACAAGCATATGGAACTTAAATTCTGTTACATGTGAAGTGGGCGTGGCTGCAATTAGATTTCGCCCATTTTCACACCGTAATATGCAAATGTCAAAGGAATATCATAAACAAATTTGGTTAAAGTCGGTTGGAAGGGTCTCAAGATATGTGTTTTCACCTAAAAGTGGACGGGGTCACCCAAATACAAATATTTATTATCATCTTCAACATAAGTTCCTGAGCCAAGCATGCAAATTTAAATTCAATATACCATAGACCTGTTATAAGCTTCAGCTGAGATGAAATTTTGTGTTTTCAGCGACTCTTGGATTTTCAGTTTGGGTTCATTTTGGAGTATCATTCGCTAGATTGTTGGGCCGTGCCGACGTCATATTCATAAACGCGCGTTTCGCCACCAGTAATGATAGATTTGATGAATCTAGGGTCTTCAGCTATGTTGACAATAATCTCTTTTGCGCCCTCTACTGAACGTCTTGAAAAAAATTCAGGTTTTTCGCATGCAAAGATTCACCAGAAAGTGTTTAATCATCTGCTATTTATCTGATACCGACAAGGCAATTTGCAAGCACTGTTGCTTTAGCGTTTCCTTCCCCTTTTTGACAATATTATCGTCATTAACAGATGTCGATTGACGACTCACATGAGACAAGTTTCCGATGACTTCACGACCTTCAATGAATACTTTGCGCCACTCAAATACTTGTCACTATACTTTCTTAAATTTTTTTTGGACTTTTTCGTTCGTTCGCCAAAAAAAAAAAAAAATAAACTAAAACATGAATTTCAATTATAGTGTAAATTAAACGAAATTAAAAAGTCTCTTATATTTCGAGCTCATTTTGTAAAGCTCTCTAACTTATGTCTAAATAAAAAATTTCTATAGCGCAAAAAGTACTGCTATAAAAAATATTTGAGTGGCAGGCTTTGCGTGGCCACGAGTATACAGTTAGAAGGCCGAAAAAAGTGAATTTTCCAAAATTCCAAAGTAAAAATTGTCTTGATGAAACCTGGTATGTGGGTTCCTTGGTACAAAAAAATTAAGAGTTCGTGGATGACTACAACTGGACCACTGCCACGCCCTCAATTCTACATTAACCGAAAACATATAACGTGTCCTAACTAAGCACTCAATATAAGATATAAAACTCTAATTTAGTACATAGAATCGCACTAGTAAAGGGCATCTATTGCAAAATTTTTTGAAAAAGTCGGCGTGGCCCAGCCCTATCCTCATGTTTAATGTAAATAAGTATCTCTTAAATCGCTGAACCTATAACCAAATTTTCTGACTACAAATCTTATCAGAACCGTGATGATGGATGAAACCAAGGATAACCCTGCTCACTCTCCATATAACGGATCGGTTAAAAACTACTAAAAGCTCTGGTAGATATTTCCTAAATATTTCCCTGGTTTAGCCCCGAACTTCGGAGACCTTATAAAATTTATATAGAAATGATCAGTATGCTGAGTCAATTTAGCCATGTCCGTCTGTCTGTCTGTATATATACGAACTAGTCCCTCAGTTTTTAAGATATCCTTTTGAAATTTTGTAAACGTCATTTTCTCTTCAAGAAGCTGCTCATTTGTCGGAACTGCCGATATCGGACCACTATAACATATAGCTGCCATATAAACTGAATGATCGGAATCAAATGCTTGCATGGGAAACTTCCTCATTTAACGATAAGTATATCTTCAGAAAATTTGGTATGAGTTATTGTTTATAGAAATAACGTAATATCGAAAGAAATTGTTCAGATCGGCTTACTATAACATATAGCTGCCATATTAACCGATCAGAATCAAGGGCTTTTATGGAAAACTTTCGCATTTGACGTGGTATCTTCACGAAATTTGACATGGATTACTGCTTGAGGTAGTAACATTATCTCCGAAAAAATCGGATTAATATAGAATATAGCTTTCATACGAACTGGACACATAGTTACTAAAGGAAATGCACACGTGAAGAGTATATTAGCTTCGGTGCAGCCGAAGTTAACTTTTTTCTTGTTTTTTTTTTTTTAATTTTCTGAAAGTGGACGAATCTTTGAGGAGACTATTTTCTGATTAGACTGCTAAAATAAATTAAGCTGTCGCAAATACAAGGCTCATAGTTGCAGCGTTCCTAATCGATCTCATTCTTTTTAGAGTAAGTCTAAATTATTTTATTTGGTAAGACCCTTGCGACCTATTTTATTTCAAGCCTTGTGAAGCCCATTGTTCTGTATTAGAACTTACTGACATGTTGAACAGCGCAAAGACTAAAAAATATGTAAAACGCACATGTTTTGATAAAAAATATACCGTTATCAAAATATATATATATTTACTTTTTAACGATTTTCCAAATATTTGCAGTTTTTTTCCTTATTTATTTTTCTATATCTGTGTGAACACACTTGCCTTATTCTCTCTCTACTCTATCTAGTGTTCCAACAACTTATGAAGCACGAAGAAAATAACACAAGGACCATATTCGGGTTATTCCGGTTGTTCGGGTGTTTACCTTTACAAGTTCGTTAAATTATGTACCGTTTGTCGCATGTGCTCAAATGCCAATGCATTCTGATGTTTTGACACTGGAATACATACACACATACCAACGAATATCACATATGTATGTGTGTATATAGATGTTAGTAAAAGTAGCGGGTGACTACGTCCACTCAAGGACGCAACAATTGTGTGTTCCCCCAAACCCTTCAAGAGCGCCAAGTTTGAAAATGGAAAACCGAAGTGTGTTTTCATCTATTGACAGCACAAATGCTGGCATATATGACCACGTGCCTGTGTGTGTGTGTGATAACTGGAAAATAAAACTATCAATTATTTCCAGTTTGAACACTTTGCTGGTATGCGTCACACAGAGACAGTCACATTCGAGCACTTTCAACGGTATTTGTGCACGCACTGATTGTCGGTGAGTGTCAATGTCGTCCAATGTCCTGTCAATGGCTTTCATAGCGACATTTATGCGGTATGAGGCCAATTACATTTTTTTTTTAATACTACATATGGTCTTTATGCATACATATGTATTCGTTTATTTACAGCTGAAGCTGGTCACACGCGACAAATACATAAACATATGCACATTCAGCCAAACTGATTTGAGTAAACTTAGAATCAGCGTTTGAGTATTGTGGCAAATTTCTCCGAAGAAAGGCTCCTATTTCAACTAATTAATACTTTTTCGAAATTTTCTTATCCGATTGAAGAATAATAGATGCGCACATTTTTGTCTTACTTATTGATTTATTCTTCGATAAAATCTTCATATATAGTGTTTTATTTTTTGTACAAGTTCTCCAAGTTTTGCTAGCGAATGCGATGGTTGGGCGCTTTTAATTGCCTCAGTTTTCAGTTGTATAACAAGTTGAACTGGCCGCGGTGAAAAACAACTCGACATCAATTGCGCAAAAAAATTTTATTTGTAAAAATTCGTGAATAATATGACTTAAACATTGCGTTGAGACCACAATGATGTCAAATAGGAGCCTCATCGGGCTCAATTAGCTTTTGATACAGTAACACAAGACTTTTATAGTCTTGCTTTCGTTCAACCACTACACCATTTGCTGCCATCAATGAAACTACCATTTTGTGGACAGACATTGAAGGTTTGGTACTTTATGAATTCCATAGTGTTCTATGTCGGGTTTGTGATGGAGCTGGACATTTACAGAGAAAGTGCAAATCCGTTTTTCTATTCCCTTTATTTCGCAGCTGCGACAGACGTTCCCATTCTTAATGGATGCTCTCCAAATAGCCAATACCCTATTACTTGTATATAGGCTGTAAGTCAGTATATACTCTTCTAGACCTATTTAACAAGTCCTTAGTTATATAGGTAGGTAGGTAGGAGTGCTGCCCGGTCGTGGTCGAAGGCTAGTGAATCGTCCCGACCAAGCGGGTATTGACAACCAAGAAGATTTTGTTGTGTGCTTGGTGAGATTGCAAGGGAATCATCCACAATGAGCTACTCCCAAATGGTCTGACGCTTAATTCTATAATCTACTGCGAACAACTGGGCCGCTTGAAGCAGGCGATCGACCAGAAGCGTCCATAATTGGCCAACAGGAAGGGTGTAGTGTTCCACTAGGACAACACCACACTACACACGTCGTTGATGACTTGTTAGAAGCTACGGGAGCTCGGATGGGAGGTTTTATCGCATCCACCATATAGCCCGGACATAGCGGCAAGTGATTACCACCTGTTCCTGTCTATGGCGAACGCTCTTGTTTTGTACAGTTGAACTCATAATAGGCTTGTGAAAAGTGGCTGTCCAGGTTCTTCGCAAATAAGGAGGGGAGACTTCTACGAGAGGGGTATTAAAAAAAAGAAGAGAGATATTTGATAACATTAAATTTGTTGAAATTGTGTATAGAGCTCTCTCTTGATCGTTCCTAGCAATCCTAATAATTGACCGGAAATCCATATTACACTGACTGAACATATTACATAAAACTGACATATACTGACCTTGTACCATCACCCTGACTTGGAATTTCCCACCCCCCGGATTAGCTGTTGTACTGTGTTATTGACAAGTGTTGTTGACCTACCAATAAGTTTAGACCGTCTTATATTATTGACTACGCTGGACTTAATGTTGGGCGAAGACAAGACCAGAAAAGCTGCTTGGCTATCTGTTTACATAGTAGCTTTCTGAACACTTCAGTAGTTATTCAATAAGACTTCCACCTGGAAAATGCCATCTATACTTGTCAGACTGATAGAGACAGGGAGATGTCCCTTTTGGACTCGTCGGTATACATTGAAATAGTATTCTCTTCCCTACTAAACCTCTTTTCCATTCACGTCTATAGAGTATCCTAACCTGGATGTAACAATTGACATCCAACCATTAGAGGATATAGTTTGATTTATTTAAATTTGTTCTGAGCTGGTTCAGGTTATAGCTATATCCATAATTCTATCGTTTTCAACTACATAATTTCTACATTCTTATAGCTTAACACAGCATAATGTTTATTTTCAATTTCTTTTTACGGAAACCCATCACAATATCCCGAATTTTCGTGATGTTTTATAACGTTACTGCCTCTTCTTGAACGGGGCATATCGGTTATACTGGTGCGGTTAGGAAGAAATTAGTGCTCTAACGAAATGATAGAGATTTTTTGTTCGTGAGCCGGTTTCTCCTTCAAGCCAAAGGCTTTCCGGCACATATAGCAAACTACCTGTGTCTGTGCGTGGTATTATATACAGGAGTGTGTTGTTTAATCATTACGTGTTTTACGAGTATATCTATGGACAGCTTACTTTCATTATGGCAACGCTTCCGTCCTTGGCTTTACAACATATCAGTGGACTAAATTACAAATCAATTACCAGTTGTGAATATTTACACATACATATTACACATTTATTTAGTACAATTCTAAGGGCAACTTTGGTATCAATCGTAATTTATTTTCACACTTCATAATTGTATGTTCGCGCAAATATTAATATGTAATAATACTATAAATACACATCCGATCTAAATTTTTTTGTTTGCCGTATTATTGTTGTTTTTTCATACGAAAAGCGATAATTGCTGTGATTCAAGCAATTTTTTCTAGTGACATCGGTGCTTTAATCCTCACTAAAATAACTATTTTATTACATATTAGGAAAAAAGAAAAAGAAAGAAACAGAAAAACTGAAAAGCTCGCATAATATTTAATGGTTTCAAAGAAAAAAATCAATTTGTCGGAAATATACCCTGCTAACATCGATTATCGATTACATCAAATTATTTTCATCTTCATTCCTTCAAACGTTCTAAATTCAGCGTAAATTGGGCTACGGAGTAAAATGTGTTTTACACTTATTCAAAATCAATTTTAGATTGTTTTGAAGCTAACCTCCATAAGAAAAGCCTTTAAAAGTTCACTGCGTCCCTTATTTTCAATTACCTCACCTTATACAGAGCCCCGAAATTAACATCTATCTATTTTTTCCAACAATTGTGTCAATGACAGAAAAGATAATAGTAATATAAGGGTTCGATCTAAACAATTCCTACGGAGATTGACTTGGCTTGGAAAATAATCCACGTCGAATTTCGTGAAGACATATTCTCAAATAAAAAAGGTTTCCATCCGAGCTCTCGTAGCTTCTGACGAGTCATCAACGAAGTGTGTGGTCTGGCGTTGTCTTGGTGGAACACTACACTCTTCGTGTTGGCCAATTCTGGACGCTTCTGGTCGATTGCCTGCTTCAAGCGGTCAAGTTGTACGCAGTATATGGTAGAATTAAGCGTCTGACCATATGGGAGTAGCTTATAGTGGATGATTCCCTTTCAATCTCATCAAACACACAGCAAAACCTTCTTGGCCGTCAATCCCGGCTTGGCCACTGTTTAGAACGATTCAGCTGCTTTCGACCACGAACGTTTTTGCTTCATATCGTCGTAGGTGATCCATTTTTCGTCGCCAGTCACCATTCGCTTCAAAAATGGGTCGAGTTCGTTCCATTTCAGCAGGATATCGCAGGCGTTGATTCGGTCCAGAAGGTTTTTTGACGTCAAATCATGCGGCACCCAAAAATCAAGCTTTTTTGTGTATCTAGCCTTCTGCATGTGGTTTAAATGGTTTGGTAACTAACTCCCATCTTCTGGGCGATGTCACGAGATGCCCATGCCGGTCTAACTCGATGTTTTCCATGATTTTCATGATCGATATTCGTCGTCACAGGTCTTCCGCCGGTCGTTTTCACCCGCTCTGAATCGTCGAAACTATTCCTCTGCAGTTCAAAGTGATAGAGTACCATTCCCCAAAACACCATTAATCTCGCGTTTCTTTAGCGGATTTGCCTTTAACGAAGAAAAACTTTAAAATAGCGCGAATTTCGGCGTTAGTGAACTCCATGTTTACACGTCTAGAACTGTTGAACGCATTATTCAAACTAATAATGCATAGCGTCGTTTTGTAGGTTATGTCAAGACCTTTCAAAGATGAATAGTATTCCGAGATACGCTCTGTAGCGATTTATACAAAGTCGCGAAATTCAAAAGAGAAAAACCCGGATATTTGACAACCTAATAAATAAATTACGATAACAGAGATTTTAGTCAAAAAGGTAACAGAACGGTATAATGAAGTTTTGGATTAGCATTTTTACAAATACGGACTCATTCGATTCGCCAAGATTTAGAAAGATATTTCCAGGAGCAGAGAAAAGAAAAAAATGGTAAAAAGCTTTTATTTATGTCACCTACTACTAACACAAAAGACTTTCAAAATATGAAAGCATAACTGGCTTCGCTTAAACTTCAATGAATTTAAATTAGATCTACATTTGCTTGTCCAGCCGCAAACGGTCGACAGCTCAGATAAATTACTGCACCATCAACTGTACAACCTTGCATCAGGGATATTCGCTCAATTAAGTGTTCATCATCTGAGCCGAAAGTAATAAGGACTGACGGGATATCTTCCGCATATAATTGGACCCTCCGAAAATTTTTCCAGATAATTTCTGTAACGAAGACCATGTTATCATTCACTAAACCTTTTGACACGTCAATGTTTTATTGATATCATTAGGTATTATAGTATTCAAGTTCATATTTCCTAAATTTCGTGCAGCATTAATGAGTTGGTATAGTGCTTTAAATATATAAATAACAGTCCCTTTATCTTGACAATCCTCGAGAACTTTTTCATTATGACTAAAAACTTGTCATTAGTTGGGTAAATTTTTAAGATGCTTAGACGTCAACTATTCAACTCTTAGAGCATTAAGCACATCTACAAATGTCGTGGCTTCTTGTTGGCGCATGTTTTGTTGGAGTTCAACCAGGTGGCATTGTCGCCACAGATGTGTAGTGCGTTTCGTATGTTCTTTGGTTTAAAATACTTGATGTCCTCGATGTCCATTTTATGTAGTATATGGTAGTTAGGATAGTATCGACCACATTTTATCTATTTTTTCCAACACTGTGGTACTACTAACATGTCACTTACTAAAACACTAATCATAGTGTTAGTAGTAGTAAAGTCAGCCGGATGTTCGAAAATTCCGATATTAGTTACATATATGAGGTGTAAGTCAAACTTTCGCTCAATATTATCTATTTTAGGCACAAAGATACATACTGTTATGAGTAAAACATGCACTGTAATTTTTAATGAGATAACTCAAATATTGTCTGATATATCCAGCATAAAGTCTCCTAGAAGTTCGAAAATCTTTATATTAGGTTTATTAAGAGAAGTACTATCCTTGAATTTCAATTATATATCTCACACATTGATCGTTATTTTCGATAAAAAGTTATATATACTGGGTATTAAAGGTACTGGTATCCAAGCATTCGGTACCGAGGGGTTTGAACAGTTTTTGCTGGATTTAAACAATTTAAATCTAACCTAAAAAATCAACTTGGCGCTCGATTCGGCTTTCCGCTTTCACTTTGCAGGCACCCTAAAACAAATCGAAAAAATGTAGCTTCAAGGACTCTAATTTTTTTTAATTTCCTTAAGTCCAATGTCAGTAGTGTATATTAATAAAATTTGAATTATTGAAATGTTGCGTGAGAATGGAAACTGACATTGTTCATAATTTAATTAGCCTTTCGAAAACACATCTTGCCAGCGCCAGCAATAAAATTAAAGCATGAAGTCTCTGCCTATCAACCGAAACACATGCAGGTCCACCCCGGAAGGATGTGAGCAGAGTTGAAGGTAACAAGGTGATTAAATCGTGATGACGAAAAAGTCACCTATAAAACTACGTGCCCTATAAAAACGTAATAGCAGAAAGAGAACTCACCTAACTGAAAAACTATGAATGAAAAAATAATCATATACTATATAAAATAATTGTTGTAATTATTTTTTTTTTTTCTATACGTCAAAAAAATATCGTTACAAGCGAAATAGCAATGAAATCAAAACACCTGCGCCTTTCTGTGAACACACAACTGCAAAAATCCTAACAAAAACCGCACCAACTTAGGCCGTTAGTTTTTGTTATTTGTGAGTGAAAACACCGCCCGCTACAAATATGAGAATTACATTGAATAAGAATATTAAATAAAGCAGGTGTATGGTAGATATATGTGTGTGTTTGTTTGTAAATAGAAAGTTTGAGAAAAAAGCCGTTGTACTATCAAGAGCACCTAGTGAACAGTGTTGAGTAGCAGGACACGAGTATGCTAGAGTGCATGTGCAGAGAGATGACGTTGAGCACTAGTTCTCATTATAATCACATACATCAATATTTCTAGTAACTTACTGGAATATTAAGCGTATGTTTTTGATTTATTTCCCGCCGGAGAGTTTTGGGGAAATAGAGAGCAAATTTGCACAATACAATAATATACAAAAGTTATTTAAATATTCATCAACTGGAAGCATTTCTTTGTATTGTAGTTCACAAAGTTACACTATGGGTATGAGGTAAAATAAGTGAATTGGTTTCTCTAAAGTTCAACTATTGGAATTGTGCTTGAACAATTTTGTTTTTTTTTTTTTTTTTTTTTTTTTTTTTTTTTTTTTTTTTTTTTTTGTAAACATAAGTTTAAGAAACTAAGGCAAAAGGTCTTCCATGAAGATTTTTATCCAGATTAACACTTACCGATCCAAAAGGGGTTAGATCGAGGAAAAAACAGCCCTTGGTCGGAAAAAATCCGAGTCAATTCCGGTGCGTAGAACCGGCTCAATCCAGATTCATTTTGTATGTCAGCTTAATGCTGTATTGGTTCGATCTAAAAAATATGTTCAGAGTTTATCTTTAGAGATTGTAGTATAGGCTACAACAGTAATAAAAAGTCAGTTTTCCATACAAGAACTTGATTTTCATAGCACAGTTTGTATTCCAGCTATGTATATGCTGGGTCCGATCTGAACAATTTTATATGGTACAATAATTTATGCCTAAAGACATCGTGTCAAATAAAAAAGTATTTCATACAAGAACTTGATTTTGATGGATTAGTTTCTAAGACAATTATCGTTTCGATAAATTAATTATTAGTTGTTCTCGAACCGCGTGTTTAATTCTACTTTCTTGGATCATTTGAAACATTTTCTGTCAGAGCTTGAATTTTCTTCATTCGATACATTTGTTGTAGTACATTTTTTTTTTACTTCTGAATAGCTCTCAGTCAGAGATTTTTTTAATAGGGGAGCCTGCTTTAGAAGCTTAAAAAAATCGATTATTTTTTTGCTTAAATCTCTTTAAAAATAATCTAAGAATATGTCCCCAAAGTTTTAGATGGAAATTCGAAATATTTTCGAAGCTAGAAGGGAAATGGTGACCGAGCGTCTAGCAGATATAGAGCGATTGGGCAGAAAGCGAAAACTTTGACGTGCGATTTTTTGGTTCTTCATTTTTACGATTTTTCTTAATTGGCACACAGGGTAGAAAAAAACTAAACGTCGTATGGAATTGGGGCGAAGTTTATTATCTTTGGCATTAAATTATCTTCTATTTAAACTAAAAAAAAAACAAGAAAAGTCAAGTTTGAACATATTTTTAAACAACATAAAGTAAATTGTTTTTTTTGGTCAACAACCATTTTTTTTTTTTTTTTTTCAATTAAAAAAAAAATTGGAAAATTTTATACCTTTTTTTTTGGAATTTTTTTAGTTTAACTAGAAGACAAATTATTAAAAAATAATGAATCTTTGAATTTTTCGTTTCGGATAGAAATGACCAGTATCCTGCCCGCCGACCGACAAATGCACTTGCGAGATACATCGGGCAATCGCTCTCTAAAGGCAGAATATCAAAGATTTCGTATTCCAAAAATTTATTAATGATGTTTAAATATATAACTATACTCTCTAGAAATTTCACTTTAATCGCCTATTTCTTTCTCTCCCGAAAAAATCGTCAAAAAAAAATTGATTTTTTAAAGCCTCTAAAGCAAGCTCCCCCCCTTAGGCGAGCAATCTCATTGGAACTATGAACGGAAAAAGTCGCTGCAAGTTAGATCCGTAGCACACGGTGCAAGTTTATCATTCATATTGGTGATTTTGTCAATCAGGCGTACACTTCCCCCCAAATAGATCAAAAATAGAGCTTTGACATTCTACCTTTCTGTCGAGCATATTTTTCAATGGGATAAAATTAGGATCTACCAGGTAAACATGTTGATTTTGAATTTTACAGTTACTGTTTTCAATGTGTAAACCACGTAATTTATTTGAGGAAGTTACTGAGATCTAAAGGCATAAATTCTGAACTGTCGCTAACACATTCCAACTGCCCACTGTATTACTGTATTAGGGCTAGAAATACATCGTACTTTTATGTCTAACAACTTCCACGATTTCCACGATAATAATTGTACGAGTATGTGTTTATTACTTATCTGTTAGTTGGAGCTCTTGGAAGGACTAACTGTACGAGTCGCACGATGACCGGAAAGTTAAAACACCGCCATTTGTCATTGTGAAAATTCAGTTCGATTTCGACCGTGCAACATGTAAAACGTGCCACAAGCGGTCTACGCATTGCGTGATAAATTTAATCTGATCAAAAGTGAATCAAAATAAATAAGTGAATAGAAAAAGAAAAACAAAGCATATACATATGTACATGCATACACACTTATCTAACCTCAAAGTACAAATGCGATAGCTGGATTTTTTGAAAATTATATTTCACCAGAATATGTGTGTTGAAGTGATTGGAATGAATGTGCAAAAAATGCATATATGGAATGCCTGTGTTTTATACGAATCCTAAAGAGTTTTAACTACTTAACCTAACTAATACTCAAATAACGGTAATTTCTACAGCCCACCATGGGTCAAGGAAATAGCCAACCGAGCGTTCATAAATCTTTTGCTACTAAAACTTGCATTGTAATGAATTATGAGATAATTATTTGCGGTGAAAGTGAAATCATTTCGCATTGTAACCTGTATAATTAGGCGTAAATTAAGTCCATAATAATTGGACGCTACTAAATTGTGGCGCCGCAAAGAAATCGACATTTGTAATAGTGCACCAGTGACAATAAATTTTCTTCTGTTCGTTTTAACCTCCGTTCGCCCACCTAAAGGCAACTAACAACCAGCAAAAATAGCGCCGATTCCGCTATACTGGCTACCGAATGGATAATGGGTATTTGTTTAGACACAGGTGAGTTAAGTTTTCATTGTAGGAATAGTGAATTATCGGCGAGTTGTTTAATCCACCTAAGCATTTAACAGTTCTTTGGGTATTAATCGTACTAATTACGTTTTAGTTTTACCACTACTGATTTTTTTGCATTGTTTATTAGTAAACAGGTACTCGCTGTTAGTCATAGATATTTAAAAATACTTCTGTTCACGCTAAAGCTTCTGAAATCAGCAACAAAATTGTTGCCAAAGACTTGTTCTGTAAGTAACTGGCAGCGAAGTTGGAAAGGGGTGAGGTGGGCAGGGACATAGAGGTAAGGATCTATCCAAACTAGATAATCGAGTGGGTGGTGGTGTCTTTTCAGCAAAATAAGATACCAGAATTTCGATCTACGAGTTCACTGCAATGTCCTCGAAGCGGAGATTACAGCATTTAAAGAAAGCTTTCTTGTTCTGATAAATAGTCTCTTAGGGTTTCATAAATACTTATAGTGAAAGAATGCCTTGGTCTCTTAGTGGATCTAACATCCTATTTGACGATAAATCGCAATGGGTTCTGGACGTATTGATATTCCTAGTAACAGTGAAGCAGATGAACTAGCCAGACCAGACACCACCCTATAATTAAACTCCGAAAATGAGGAAATTTATAGCTGCTTGTAGATATAATATAACAAGTCACAGATGCTTGGACGATGATAGCATCCGGTGAGTCGACGTTGCGAGTTTTCGAGAGAAAGGTTCTGCGAAAGATTTATGGTCCTTTGCGCGTTGGCCACGGCGAATATCACATTCGATTGAACGATAAGCTGTACGAAATAACGGGTGATTTTTTTGAGGTTAGGATTTTCATGCAGTAGTATTTGACAGATCACGTGGGATGTCAGACATGGTGTCAAAGAGAAAGATGCTCAGTATGCTTTGACATTTCATCATGAATAGACTTACTAACGAGCAACGCTTGCAAATCATTGAATTTTATTACCAAAATCAGTGTTCGGTTCGAAATGTGTTTCGCGTCCGTGTCCGATGAGCGATGAGGCTCATTTCTGGTTGAATGGCTACGTAAATAAGCAAAATTGCCGCATTTGGGGTGAAGAGCAACCAGAAGCCGTTCAAGAACTGCCCATGCATCCCGAAAAATGCACTGTTTGGTGTGGTTTGTACGCTGGTGGAATCATTGGACCGTATTTTTTCAAAGATGCTGTTGGACGCAACGTTACGGTGAATGGCGATCGCTATCGTTCGATGCTAACAAACTTTTTGTTGCCAAAAATGGAAGAACTGAACTTGGTTGACATGTGGTTTCAACAAGATGGCGCTACATGCCACACAGCTCGCGATTCTATGGCCATTTTGAGGGAAAACTTCGGACAACAATTCATCTCAAGAAATGGACCCGTAAGTTGGCCACCAAGATCATGCGATTTAACGCCTTTAGACTATTTTTTGTGGGGCTACGTCAAGTCTAAAGTCTACAGAAATAAGCCAGCAACTATTCCAGCTTTGGAAGACAACATTTCCGAAGAAATTCGGGCTATTCCGGCCGAAATGCTCGAAAAAGTTGCCCAAAATTGGACTTTCCGAATGGACCACCTAAGACGCAGCCGCGGTCAACATTTAAATGAAATTATCTTCAAAAAGTAAATGTCATGAACCAATCTAACGTTTCAAATAAAGAACCGATGAGATTTTGCAAATTTTATGCGTTTTTTTTTTTTAAAAAGTTATCAAGCTCTTAAAAAATCACCCTTTATAAGACGACATTGACATAGTTCAGCGAATTAAAAGACAGCGACTACGCTGGCTAGATCATGTTGTCCAAATGGCCGAAAACACTCCACCTCTGAAAGTATTCGACGCAGTACTCGCCGGGGGAAGCAGAGGAAGAGTAAGACTTCCACTCCGACGTAATGATCAAGTGGAGAAGGACCTGGCTTCGCTTGGAAGCCACGTAGCGAAAAGAAGAAACGACTGGTGCGCTGTTGTTGACTCGGCTATAATCGCGTCAGCGGTGTCTATGGCAATTAAGAAGAAGAAGAATTCTGGTCTAGACGCATGTATTATTTAAACTAAGATCAAAAATATATGAAAAACATTTTTACCATCCATTTTTCATATGTTTTTTTATTGACATTTTAAAAATATAAAAAAAACCAAAACTCGTCGAGATACGGGCCAGTGTAGTGGGGGCTTCAAAAAAAAACGGTGCGTTCTGGTTGACGTGATTTCAACCCTTGTGGAGATCTAGAACACAAAAAGATTCTTCATTAGTAAGGATGTCGTTATCGGATTGACAATTTTCCAAAAAAAGTGGCGTCGACTTGAAAAAATTTTTGTTTTGACCCGATTTTTGCGACCTTTTCGAATTTTTTAAAAATACTTCAAATCAAAATTTTTAGAAATCCAAAGCATACACGATAAAGCATTGTAACTATAAAGAAGATATAACCAAAATTTCAAAGGAATCGGTTTAGTAGAACTTGAGATATCACCAACCACCTCAAAAAAAGTAGTTACGAGAAAAACGCGTTTAAAGTTTAGGAGACAATTCTAGTGAACACGGTCGCCACGTGTTAAAATCAGCTGTATCTCCGAAATTAAGTCGAATTTTGAAAAATCCTTCCAAGGTAATATTTTTGAAAGTCTACATTTTAAAATTTTCAAACAAAATCAATTTTTTTTTCAAAATCCTAAACCAGAATACCCCCTTAACTACCATATTCGTCTGATTTATCTCCGAGTGGCATCTGGCTATTCAACAAACTGAAACGACCGCTCCGAGGGTTTAATATAATTCTGCTTATTTACGTTTCCGTTAGCGCCAAAATCTTTCCTGGAACTCGACGGCCAAACAGTCGCTTCCAAGGTGCCGAAGCTTTTTTCTGCATGCAAAATGCGAACTGGTATTGATATCATCTGTATAAATTTTGCAATATTTATTTGAAAATTTTTCAAATCTTATAGACAGTTATCAAGATAATGCTTTTCTTAGCGCTATTTCATATGTTTTGGAATACTATTCGTAAAATACAAAATAAAAAATAAATCTTAAATGTTACTAACCTATAGAAATTGTAGTAAACGCGTAATTCGTGGAAATATTGTCTAGAGCGAAATAGAATAAGTAATTGCTCTTTGCGTGGGCGTATGAACGGCATTTGCTATTGTCAACAGGTATGTGTATGTGTTTGTGACGACACAAGTTCATAAGTTCTAGAACGATTTAGTCATTGGAAACCACATAAGAATGGCATACAACAAAACCGTTTAACTGGTGCATCCCTCTCTACGCAGGGCAGCAGTCGTCAGTTGAATAACCAACCCAGTCGTAGTAGAGGAAGGTGAAGTACTGCATGATTATGGCAGGTCTGCTATTCATACTTTCTAGTATTAACGACGATTGTTTATTAAATATTCAGACTGCGACAATGTTACCATTCCTGCATTTTATTTTATTATTTAAAGAGAAATTTTCAATTCGCGATACATAAAAACATTCAATATTGACCTAACTTCAATAGCGTAATGCCACTGCCAATGCCACAGAATGCTGTTGAACGGACACTGTAAATTACTATAAACTCATATTTAACTTTCATATTTTATAGATATTTGTATATTTGCAGAACTTAGTCGGACATGCGTGCCATGGTAATTATGTGTTAACTGCTCTCTAACATGAATGCGCTTAAACGTGTGTGTGTGTGTTTGTATGTCATTTTGTATGCTAATACGCAAATATTTAACTGTTTATTCATATTTGAATGCCCGACATTGACAATTGTGCTGTTAAGGAGAAAAATTTTACGGAACTCTAACTGTGGGAAGGTCCAAAATGTTTTGGTGAAACAAAGCCAAAAGAAGAAAAAGTAAGGAAGTGCTAAGTTTAGTTGTAACCGAAAATGTCACACTCTGCCAACTTGCATTAAAGCCAAGGAACTACCTTCAGTTATGTACAAAAAGCTTGTTGGTTACATGGGGTCTAGTATAAGCTTTCACACAATTTTTTTCATTTTATGCACAAAGGCGCATCGTTATTGCAAAAAATAGCCCCTCAATTTTATTAAGTTAACTCAGTATTAGTTTTTTACAGTACCGTTATATGGGGAGTGGGCGGAGTTACCACCCGATTTCATTAATTTTCACGCGATCGGTAGAAGTTCTTATAATATTTGCGCTAGACGACTTTGGTTGTTTTAGCTTTAGTGGTTTAGGATATACATATGAACATTAAACTATTAAGAGTGCGGGACCGCCCACTTTTTCAAACTTTTTTGCCTACAAGTGCCTTTTACAACTTCGATCTCTTGTGCACACATGCAATTTTAAAGCGAACATATGTATACTCACCTCGACGGCTACTGTCAAAATCGTTGCAGCCGAATCAGACTCGTAGTTCTGTGTTGACCACGTGTGGAAGCAGACGTGTTCGCGGATTTTAGAAGTGTCGATTGGAGATTTGATTTTTGATTTTGAGCTCTTTTGCTACGATGGCAACCGTCAAAAATTGGTTAACCGAGCTTCAACGTGGTCGTAAGTCGGTTTATGATAAGCCACAACTAGATAACAAAAGTCACCGATCTCGTATAGACATACCGTTTCTCGTATATGCATATACACTTTGTCAAGTTAGAACGTGCTCGACTTTACCGACAGTTAATGAAAGATTTCGCTCTAATTCCTTCGCGAACCGATATAGGGAAGCTTTGTCCTTGATGCATTGTCAACAAAGGTTCAGTTGTCGTTGATCTTTTGAATGAGAATCACGTTAAACGCCATGAGTGCTAAGTACGCTTCTCGCTATGAAGCTGTGTTCCTTTGCATCCACCCAAAAGGTCCCAAAATGTCGCAATCAGCGGCTGCAAAAAATATATGAGAAAGTCGAAGGTATTTGTACAGAAGTGGATACAGCGATAAATAGTGGCTAAAAATGTCGCTGATTTACCAGAGCGTGGTTCGATAGGAAAAGTGAAGAAAAAAATGAAAAAAGAATAGTTAATAATAGCTTTAACACTGCGGCAAGGACAAGCAAAATTAATAGCAAAAGGTGTAGATATATCCTACGAAACTATCCGAACCCTTCTTCATACTCATGATCTGAAATGGCGCAACACAATGAAGAAGCCTCTGTTGACTGAAAAACTTGTGACAAAGCGACTCGCTTGGGCGCATGAGAATATTGATAGAGATTTTGAAAATGTCTGATGGATGTTCTATGTGAACACGTTCTGTTCTCACGGAAGCCTGGTCAACTTCCACCAATAGGCTTGTTCAGCGGACCGTAAAACATGGATTAAATGTGCATTTTTGGGGCAGTTTCTCAAAGCAGGGATTCGGCACTTTGTACCTCTTTACTGACAACCTAAATGCCAAGAAAATGATAAAAATCTACAAAAAGGCTTTACTGCTATCTGCCAAACGCTGGTTCATCAGAAAAAATGAAGATTGGATTCTGCAGGAGGACAACGATCTTAAACACCGCAGCAAGCTCTGCGCTCCCTGCTGAAAATGTGTGGGCATATATTAAACAGAAGTTTCGTGGAAGACGGACATACACTTTGAAGCAGTTGTCTTACGAAACTCGTCGGACCTGGAGATCCTTGAACTAGAATAGGCCGTCAAATTAGCATAAAGCATGCCTCGGAGATGCCAGGCAATTATCGACGCCGGTGGTGACAGGACATATTATTGACCAAATTGCATCATTGTTTGTAATGTGTACAATGTATATTGTATAAATATGAAAGTTTCATAAAATAATTTCTTTTATAAATTAACACGACCACGCTCTTACTTGACAGAATGTATATTTTACTATTTAACTGAATAACCTGACAAAATATTTATTAATAGCACTTAGATCGAATAGTACATAGAGTAAACAAGTATTTAACGCCCAGAACTTAATACAAAAAATTTGTAAGAAATAATGATTACAAATTTATTTGCTAATAAAACTAACATCATTGTGGTACACAGTCGTAACCAATTAAGCCCTATCCACCAAAAAATATCCAATTTCTTTCTGCCTCAGCTGTCCAATGTCTCTTAAGTTGCAGCGTAGCCAAGGAATATGTATGTATCGTTTCAAAAAGCTGAAGGCTGGGCATTCGCAAAGTTAATGTTCCAGTGCCTCATCATTCTCTGCATTTCGCTGCATCCTTTTTACCGACTAACTTCTGCAATGTTAGAAGTTCTCTTTTTTCTTTGGTTTAACCACCATCAACACAACTTCGTTCCAAATAACCCTTATATGAGCTACAGGTAAATGGTCTGGGTCACCTAGAGCAATAGCCCACTTGGCACCACCTATTATGCAAGACTACATTTTATGTACTTAGTTTAAAGTTACCTTCTGTGTATAGATTACTAGAAGCTTGCTCGTGTCACAATTTCACCCTTTGATCCCTCGTTGAATATGCAGATTTCATCTTTGGAATTGTCCATCACATAACCATTGGTCCATTCTTCTCTACTAGGAAATGAAAAATCTAGGTTTTATTCTTCATGGATCATGGATTTTTATGTTTAATTCGATTTGTTAAGGAACTACGTTTATAAAATGATTCTTCTTCTTCTTTACTGGCGCAGACACCGTTTACGCGATCATAGCCGAGATAACAACAGCGTGCCAGTCGTTTCTTCTTTTCGCTACGTGGCGTCAATTTGATATTCCAAGCGAAGCCAGGTCCTTCTCCACTTGCTCATTCCATCGGAGTGGAAGTCTTCCTCTTCCTCTGCTTCCCCCGGCGGGTATTGCGTCGAATACTTTCAGAGCTGGAGTGTTTTCGTCCATTCGGACAACATGACCTAGCCAGCATAGCCGCTGTCTTTTAATTCCCTGAACTATGTCAATGTCGTCATATATCTCATATAGCTCAGCGTTCCATCAAATGTGATATTCGCCGTGGCCAACGCGCAAAAAACCATAAATCTTTCGCTGAACCTTTCTTTCGAAAACTCTTAAAGTCGACTCATCAGTTATTGTCATCGTCCAAGCCTCTGCGCCATATAGCAGGACGGGTATAATGAGTGACTTCTAGAGTTTGGTTTTTGATCGTCGAGAGACGAACCCTACTCAGTCCGAAGTAGCACCTGTTGACAGAAGTTATACTGCGTTGGATTTCCAAGCTGACATTGTTGGTGGTATTAATACTGCTTCCTAAATAGACGAAATTATCTACAACTTCAAAGTTATGACTGTCAACAATGACGTGAGAGCTAAGTCGCGAGTCCGACGACTATTTGTTTGATGACAGGAGATATTTCTTCTTACCCTCGTTTACTGCCAGGTCCAACTCTTTGCTAAATAATCGTAATTTGCTTGAAGGGTTGATTTTCTTCTTTCAAAGAAATAATAACGACGGCCGAAACACCTAGCGAACTTCAAAAAGTTTACGGAGAAAGATTAACGACCCTCCGCGTGAAATGCAAGAAGGGGTTGTTTCAGCATTGGAAATCACCCACCAAGCCATTTGAAAGCGACTACATGTACAGAGAATGATTCAGAAAGAAGTTACTTGAGTTGCTTATAACCTCAATACAAGGAGAGACACGATAGAGTGTTCTGTGTTGACCCAGAAACCTACAAAGACGGTGAATTGTAGACGTTGTACGATAAGAATCTGTGTCAAACGCAAGAACTTGGGTTGCTTATAACCTCAATACCAGGTGAGACACGATTGAGTGATTCTGCTCAAGTTCAAAACAAAAGACCAAGCCAAAGTGCTTCTATTAGTAAGTCAAAATGTACTTGTTTGGGCAAAAAAGCAAAATTCTCAGAAAATTCCCACAAATAGGGACACTTACATATAAAATACATAAATTTACTAAATATTTGTACAATAGAAAAATGTATATGTGTGTATATAAGTATATATGAACTCACTGATGTCGAATATATTTAAACACAAACACATACTTCTGCTCTGCAGCACAAAAGAAATTATATTGATTTTCCCTATGGGACCAATTAATTGACACATTTTTCACGTGGCCACTTTTCTACTGTTGTCAACACAATAACTATGTTATTCATGAAGCTCTTGTTTGCAGGGCCGTTATTATTCGTGCTATAATTGCACATAATTTCAGAATTGAATAATTAGAAATTGATACAGTTATGAACACTCGAGAGAATATATTCTTTAAAACATCATTAAAAGTTTAAGTATTTTTAAAATATACTGAGTTTAGTATTTCTTCTGAGAAAGCATTAACTCTTCTTGGAGATCGTAAACAAGGTTAAATGAATTCTTAAATGCTTGTAGTTAGTTCGCTGTCTTATAAGATAATAAAATCCAGTCGATCGAACTAATATATACACAAAACGTGCAGAATAATTTTGATAGTGATCGGAGAATTTGTCTCTGAGTACTGCAGAGTCAGGACAAATATTTTCGCCGACGTTTTCTGTGAGTGGTGAAAGTCGATTAAATTCTGTGTGAATCTCGGTAAATCTGCGACAGTGACGTTTGCAGGTTTACCTTGTTTTAGTAAGAAGTGATGTGTTTCGGTGCACCAGGCCTATTTTGGAGGGCCGGCAAAAGGTTGTTGATGAACGAGCAAATCCAAAGTCAAAACGATACACATTGCCTTTTTTCAAATCAAAGGCATCGTCCAACATGAATTTATTCCTCCTGGATAAACCGTTAACGCCAAGTCTTACGTGGAAGTCCTCAAGAGACTCAAACGAAAGGTCAACAAGACATCGCAGCCGATTGGAAGTTGCACCACGACAACGTCCCAGCTCACACCGCCTCTCTTGTGAATAGCTTTCTAACCAAGCCGGCATTCCTACGCTTCTACAGCCGCCCTACAGCTCAGATGTGCCCCCCGGATTTTTTTTTATTTCCTTGTCTGAAAAGGCCGATGAAAAAGGATCCAAGCAGCATGCACCTCGGCTCTTAGGGCTATTACGGCGAATGTCTTCCGTGACGCATTAAATGCTTGGAATGTTATAAAGAATTATTTTTTTATAAACATAGGAATAATACTTTCCCATCTATTGGTATTTATTATTTTTTTATAAACATAGGAATAATACTTTTCCATCTATTGGTACCAAAATAAGGTTTGATTTAAGCAGAACTATATAGTATATTCAAATATACGCACGTACATATACAAATATACTGTTTGATTGCTGCTGAAAGCAGTCATTCATCAACTTAATAATATGTGGTGTAGCTAAACTAAACTATTGACATTTCCGCAACAAGAATATGGAAAGTATCACATTCAAAATCAGCAATCTCAGTTATGTTCTTCGAGAATTTTATATGACCACGTGTGACCGAATATTTTTATGTATATACATACATACATATATACACGTGTATGTACAATAATAATAATAATTTAATATTCTAGGTCAGACAATATAGAACACGTGGTGACAAATGGCCGAATTTAAAAAGGCCAACTGTGTTGCTGTTGAGTAAGGCTAAATTGAAGAAAACTGAATTAGTTCAATAAGGTAGTTTCTCATTAGTTTGAACAGTACCAGAAGAAGAGACTTTTACTTCTGCTGGAACAAATTGTATTTATAAGGTTGTAAAATATCAAAAGATCAAAAAAACCTTCCGCTTTTCTGCTCTTTATTCAATGCTTTATAAAAAGTGTTACAGTGATCGGATTTAATTCAAATATGCGTCGTTTCATTCGATAATTTGTTTCCATCTAGACGACAACTTCATAATACTCCTCTCGTAGAAGCCCCCCTTCTTATTTGCGAAGAACTCGGACAGCTACTTTTCACAAGCCTCTTTTGAGTTCTACTTTACTCCAACAAGAGCATTCGCCATGGACAGGAACAGGTGGTAATCACTTGGCGCTATGTCCGTGCTATATGGTGGATCCCATCTAAGCTCCCATAGCTTCTGACGAGTCATCAACGCAGTGTGCTGTCTGGCGTCGTCCTGGTGAAACACTACACCCTTCTTTTTGTCCAATTCTGGACGCTTCTGGTCGATCGTCTGCTTCAAGCGGTCCAGTTGTTTGCAGTGATTCCCTTCCAATCCCTCCAAACACACAGCAAAAAAACCTTCCTGGCCGTTAATCCCGGCTTGGCCACTGTTTTGGATGATTCACCGGCCTTCGCCAACGACCGTTTTCACTTCATATTGTCGTATGTGATCCATTTTTCGTCGCCAGTCATCATCCGCTTCAAAAATGGGTCGAGTTCGTTCCGTTTCACCAGCATATTGCAGGCATTGATTCGGTCCAGAAAGACTAAGATTTTTTAAGTATGATTCTTTATTTTCACCTTTAAAACCTTTTTTATGTTTAGGTCTACGTCCGATGTGTTTAACATGGATACCTGCTGATGACAGCCTCAGCCCACGGCGCTCAAAAGCACAACGGATCAATTAAATGCGTTGATCAGCGCCCCGAAAATGCTTAGCATTTTCAGTACCAATTCGCAGTGTTGAATGGACCCACTAATCACCATGGCTGGGTTCGAACCCAATCCAAAACCTCTGCCGTGCTTTGGGTCCGGCTCCCGGTGCACTGCAACTGCATATTCAACTGTCAAAGTCAGTTCTTCCCGCATTTGGGCTTTAACCACAACCACCACGGTACTCCCCTAGGGGTCAGTCTGTGTTAGCAGGGTGGTCCAAGGGTTCCTATTCCCCGTGGTACCAGAATTAAGTCACCGGTCAAACCTCGTACCCGAAGCTACTACCAGTTGAGCTTACGTAGAACTCTGGACTGGTGGCCAGGGTTTGAACCCTTTACACACCACTCATACAAAATCTAACCTTAAATTCCCAGTTAAACGCCTTCGATTAAACAACTCACTCGCAAACGAGCCTAACTGTTCGGTGTACCGACTAGTCGAGATCATACCACTAACATCTAATCGTCCATCTGTCCAGCTAATCACCATACCACCCAGATCCCTAATGTCTGAGCCCGCAATCGTCTACCTCCGCCCCACAAAAACAACTCGACCTATCAGATAGGTGCCTCTGAAAACCCAGACTCAGACAAAATCTGAAGTCTCTGAGTTGAGGATAATCAACAAACACAACGTCCCGCGTCGGCCTCAACACCCGCGCCGTTAGTTCTGCTTTCTCCAGACTGGACAAGGACTGGACGAGGGCAAGACGAAATATCTCCTGTCATCAAACAAACAGTCGTCGCACTCGCGACTTGGCACTCACGTCACTGTTGACAGTCATAACTTTGAAGTTGTAGATAATTTCGTCTATCTTGGAACCAGCGTAAACACCACCAACAATGTCAGCCTAGAAATCCAACGCAGGATAACTCTTGCCTACAGGTGCTACTTCGGACTAAGTAGGCAATTGAAAAGCCCTCTCTCGACGAAAAAAAACCAAACTCTATAAGTCACTCATAATTCCCGTCCTGCTATATGGTGCAGAGGCTTGGACGATGACAATAACTGATGAGTCGACTTTAAAAGTCTTCGAGAGAAAGGTTCAGTGAAAGATTTATGGTCTTTTGCGCGTTGGCCACGGCGAATATCGCATTCGATGGAACGATGAGCTGTACGAGATATACGACGATATTGACATAGTTCAGCGAATTAAAAGACAGCGGCTACGCTGGCTAGGTCATGTTGTCCGGATGGATGAAAACACTCCAGCTCTGAAAGTATTCGACGCAGTACCCGCCGCGGGAAGCAGAGGAAGAGGAAGACCTCCACTCCGTTGGAAGGACCAAGTGGAGAAAGACCTGGCCTCGCTTGGAATATCCAATTGGCGCCACGTAGCGAAGAGAAGAAACGACTGGCGCGCTGTTGTTGACTCGGCTATAATCGCGTAAGCGGTGTCTACGCCAGTAAAGAAGAAGAACGTCCCGCATGTACCTTAGGTCACTCGCCCGTTAGGACTATTGTGCCAACGTTCTTGCCACCTACACCTAACCCTATCATCTAGAAGCCTCCTGCTCTCTGGATGACCCTTATATTTAGGTCGGCACGAATTTTGTAACAGCCAGACAAAAACTTCAAAAACTCAATATGTATATAAATAAATACATATAAATGATCAGTGTGATGTGCTGAGTCCATTTAAGTCTTTCGTCGTTTTCCGTCTGTTCGTTCGGACTAGTCCCATAGTTTTTAAGAGATTTTGCTGAAATTTTGCACAGATATTTTCTCCCTAACAAGTTGCTTATTTGTCGGAAACGCTGATATTGGATTACTATAGGACATAGCTGTCACCCAAACTTACCGATCCAATTAAAGTTCTTGAACGGAAAACTTCTGTATTTTTATGTACACATATAGTACATTACTTGACATTAGTTACTGAAGCTCAAAGGAAAGTTATCGCTCACTGACCGATTTCCTCACTTTTATTTCCTTCCCATCTTTTCGCTCTTCCTGACTTTCAAATGACTATTTTGGAGAATGTGCCAGGCATTCATTGAAATTTAAAAATATGAAAGAAGTGAACCATATAAGTCGATTACTTTTACAAGTGTATAAAAAGTGCCAGCGACTTAAAGTCTCAAATTTTTTGCCTTCAAAAATTTTATTAAAAAAAAGACACGTTTAATAATTTAGCTTTCGTTTGATGTATTCACTTCAGTCTACGTCATATGAGAATATTTAATGGAAATTTACAATTGCTAATAGTTGCATGAACGTTGTGGCGCATTGTCGTGCCTCCATGCTATTATTCATTTCGAAAATATCTTTCGGCTTCGTGGTCAATGAACACCCATGAACATACAAGGACTTTGAATGTCCAACACGCTTAATGGCGGCGAAAGCGATTTGTATAGCTGGTGTCTATATATTGTAGTATATTATTGCATTGGATGGAGTATATGCGTACATACATATACTATATTTATATATACCTATATATAATATAAACAAATCCATGGCATTTGGTTGAATATATTGGGTTGATGTAGGTCGCAGGAACTAATCATAGCGACTGCCCAGACTTGTCTCACCCACGACTCCTGTCTATTTGGTCAGTCGTCGGCGTTCATAAATTCAACAAATACACAAACACCCTGAAATGACGTGACTGTGTACATATGCAAGTTTGTTGTGTGTATATACATATGTATGTATGTATGACAATAATTAGTTGCAATGGATTAATCAATGCTATGTTTTATGACAATATGAGTGACAATATGGGTGACAATTAGGGTGTTGTTATTTATAAATAAAATGTAAAATTATGTATCAAATTTCCCGTATTCATATGGTACACCATGTCGTATGAGCAACACAGAAATTATAAGGCACTTGTAAGAATGCTCAGTACATGACTATGTGATGTACAACTTCAACTGCGTATAACTTTAAAGGAATTTTTTATGAAAACCCCCATCTTATACCTTCTTTATGGAGCACTGAATTTTGTATTGGAATATCCTCGTTTCAAATTCGTAGGTTCACTTTTTTTTCAGATAAACATTTTCAAGCAAAAAAGTAAAAATCCCATGTTAAACATTTAAGGAAAAAGTAAAATCATTTAAACGCGATTAAAATTGAAAATAAAAAACAAATTTAAGTTGGGAAATAGTTTTCAAGTCAAAAACTGAAACCTCATCGTGCGTTTGCAATAAGAAAAAAACTCAACTTATGAAAAAATTAACATCTTAATATATACTACTTTGACCAAAAAATAAGGTGACATTTGAATTTAAACTGCGCGAGTCGAAGGATTTGGAGAATTATTTTTTTTAGGTTTGTAGTGTTGTCAGTCACATTTATGTCAAACTTCAAGTCAAAATATTCATTAGTGTTTGAGATACATACGGGTCGTTTTGTGAGCTGCTAAAAGTGGGTTGTTCGTTTTTTCGATGTCGAAATTTGTTGAGCAAAGAATTTGCATTAAATTTTGTTTACGGAATTGAGGATGGTGCAGAAAGCCTTTGGTGATGAGGCTATGTCTAAAAAAAACGTTTACAAGTGGTATAGTGAGTTCCAAGCCGGCCGTGAACGTGTCGAAGACGAAGAGCGTCCAGAGCGACCATCAACCTCAACCGACGAAGCTCACGTTCAACAAATCAAAGATTTGGTGTTGAAAACCCGTCGATTAACAATTAGAAACCTTGCTGATGAAGTTGGCATATCGAAAGGCTCATACAATACCATTTTGAAGGATGTTTTGGGCCTCAAGCTCGTCAAATCTCGACTGTTACCGAAAACATTGAACTTTTTGGAAAAAAGGCGTCGCGTTGAAGTGTGTGAAACAATGCTTACGACCCCGAAACAACCGATCAATCGAGCGAATATCGTGCCAAAAGAGAGCCAAGACCAAAAAAATCTCGCCAAAGTCGCACAAAATTCAAGGTCATGTTGACTATTTTTTTCGATTATCGTGGTGTTGTGCATTATGAATTCCTTCCAACTGGTCAAACAGTCAACAGGGAATATTATTTGAACGTTACGCGTCGTTTAAAAAGGCCGAAATTGTGGAACGACAATTCTTGGTTTTTACACCACGATAATGCACCATCCCATACTGCCCTCGTAATTTGTGACCATTTTGCCAAAAACTCAACCCATATCGTTCCGCAACCACCGTATTCACCTGATCTGGCGCCGGGCGACATCTGGCTGTTCACCAAGCTCAAAAGACCGCTCCGGGGACACCGCTTTTATACGATAGAGGAGATTCAAGCCGCAGCGAAGACGGAAATGAAGGCCATCCTGGAAAGTGACTACAACCAATGTTTCGAAGATTGGAAAATCCGTTGGCATAAGTGCATTGCATCGGGAGGGGATAACTTTGAAGGGGATGAAATTAACTTGGAAGAATAAATAAAGAATTTTCAAAACAAATGCAATGTCACCTTATGTTTTGGGCACAGTAGTATATATATATTATACTATATGTATTACTACATCCTTGCAACTTCATAGATTCTGGAGAAAATTTTTAAAACAATGAAAAATTTATGTCTACTATTATTAGTTAGTGATTATTCGAAGAAAGGTTTTCATCACTTTGAGGACACTATTGGGTTCTTATCAAGCTAATTTTAGACAATTCCATATAGGACTATTCGATGTCAATTCAAAACAGGAAAACGAAGAAAAGAGTAGAGACATAATAAATAAAAGCAATGACAGCGAAAGAGGTTATAATTTAAATATCCAGTTTATTATATTTTTCTATTAATGTACATATATTTTATATTTTTTCCTACTTTTATGCTATTTAGTTGGTGACTTGACGGAAAATGTGCAGTCTGCCAAGTAAGAGCGAGGTCGTGTTAATTTATAAAAAAATTATTTTATGAAACTTTCATATTTATATATAGTGCATTGTACACATTACAAACAATGATGCAATTTGATAAATAATCTGTCCAGTCACCACCGGCGTCGATAATTGCCCGGCATCTCCGAGGCATGATTTCTACTAATTTGACGGCGTATTCTGGTGGCAAGGATCTCCACATCCGACGAATTTCGTAAGACAACTGCTTGAAAGTATATCCAATGTAACGATGCCAGATTAAGTTTTCCACTGAGTACAGAGCTTGCTGCGGTGTTTAGGATCGTTGTCCTCCTGCAGAATCCAATCTTCATTTTTTCTGATGAACCATCGTTTGGCAGATAGCAGTAAAGCCTTTTTGTAGATTTTTGTCATTTTTTCGGCATTTAGGTTGTCAGTGAATGGGTACAAAGCGCTGCTTTGAGAAGCAGCCCCAAAAATGCACCTTTATTCCATGTTTTACAGTCCGCTGAAAAAGCCTATTGGTGGAAGTTGACCAGGCTCGCGTGAGGATAGAACGTGCCCATATAGAACATTCATCAGTAAAAATGACATTTTCAAAATCTCTATCAATATTCTCATGCCCCAAGCGAGTCGCGTTGTCACAAGTTTTTCAGTCAACAGAGGCTTCTTCATTGTGTTGCGCTATTTCAGATCATGGGTAAGAAGAAGGGTTCGGATAGTTTCGTAAAATATATCTAAATCTTTTGCCATTAATTTTGCTTGTCCTTGCCGCAGTGTTAAAGCAGGATTCCGCGAAAACAGATTCACTATTCTTTTTTCATCTTTTTTGTTCACTTTTCCTATCGAACCACGTTCTGGTAAATCATCGACATTTTTAGCCACTATATATCGCTGTATCCACTTCTGTACAATGCCTTCAACTTTCTCATGTATTTAGCAGCCGCTGATAGCGACATTTTGGGACCTTTCGGGTGGATGCAAAGGAACACAGCTTCGTAGCACGAAGCGTACTTAGCACTCATGGCGTTTAACGTGATTCTCTTTCAAAAGTTAAACGACAACTGAACCTTTGTTGACAATGCATCAAAGACAAAGCTTCTCTCAATCGGCTCGCGAAGGAATTAGAGCGAAATCTTTCATTAACTGTCGGTAAAGTCGAGCACACTCTTACTTGGGAGACTGTATTTCTACAAGTCCAACAAGTATTATCTAGGATTAAAAATACGCATCCATTATTTTGCGTCTTCTGCAACAACAACACCTAAAGGCCACTTTTCACAAATCTATTTCGGAGCAAAATATCGATACTTAATTGCAATTTAACAAATAATTCGACAAATAGTAAACAAATACACTTAAATACATATATATGTACATATATATAGAAGTACTTGCGATTGGCGGATCAAAATTTTCCACTTAGTTAATTGAGTTCCTCAGGTCATTTCCCTCAACCCAAAGCAACAGTAGGTTTCTAATTTGCATTACCTGTTACACAGGATTGTGAAACAGCCAGACCGAATTGCAGCTACTCAAAGAACGCTTAAAGCATGGCGGCAAGTATATTTGCATACAACGATGTACTAATCACGATTAAAATGGCACAAGTCACGCCAACACGCTTCGCCAAGAAAGCCAATGATGTTTTGTATAAAGCTACTTTGAAACAACATGCAACATGCCACACGAGCAAGTAGAAGTTTGAACGTGTGTGAGCTCTTAAAACTAGGGTGTGACTAACGACATTTTGCGAACTTCCGGTCGCTTGCGGGGCGACCAAAAAGCGCAGCCAAACGGTTTCAGCGCACCGATTAGCTAATTTTATGTTTCCGCTCCAATAAATCAGAAGTGTAGTAAGAAATGCGGTCGCAGTGCGTGTGCGAGGAGTTTTGAGGAGAAGTAACTGTTGAGCTTACGGAGGCAAATAACATTTTTTTGTGCTTCGCTTTACAGAAGTGTGCAGTTATTTTTAGCAATATCATTGTTTAGTTTCGCGGTTTAATACAAGTTAAATTTGGACTAATTTATTCCCAACCTATTTGCTTTGATATTTTTTCAACTTATTAATCTCTATTGTAAATTTAACTATGCTCTTCATTTTTAGATGCCAGCGCGGCACAAGATACCGGCGAACAAGGCAACGATTGGAGTCATATACGGAATCAAAACAGTGCCAATGGACGGATCGGTACGGGAAACATGGTCGCCATAGACATGCAAAATGCTGGAAAAATAAAATTCGATCCGCCCAAAGTGCCAGTGATATTTGTTTTAGGCGGCCCAGGTAGTGGCAAAGTCACGCATTGTGACACATTTATGCAGGAGCGCCGCGGTGTGACGCACATAAACATGATGGATTTGTTGCAACAATACGCAATGGGGAACGGTAAGCAAACAATATCCATACTACCTCAGTATATATTGTTTTCACAGATTTATATGTATATTTATTTACATACATACATATATATTTGTAGATATGCAAGACTTCTCGCAACTATCCTCGAAAACCGTCACAGAGGTGCTCATGCTGGAAATGAAAATGGCTCCAGCTGCCAAAGCGTACCTAATTTCAGGATTTCCTCGCTCAATGCGCGACGTGGTCGAATATTCGGAAAAGGTGAGTAATGATATGATATTGATTTGCATGCGCTTTTGATTCGGCATTATTAAACAGAAAGTCTATCTTTACTAATTTTTTTCAAAGCAAACACTTGCAAGTGATGCATCATCTCACAAACTAACCATAATTTAATTAACTATGTCTATGAAAATTTTTGAACATACCATATACATATACACCTATGTACATAAAACATTTCACGAACATTCATAAAAAATGGTGTGGGGGGCTGCAAAGTAGGTCTTCCTCCGTGGCGGTCCTCTACATTCTATTGGAATTACCACCAACGAGTGACTATTTCAAGATCGGAACCAAAGGGAAGTTGCACAGAACCAAACCTGAAGAATAGACTAAAGTTTATAGCTAAGTACGAGCAAACTGACTTTGAGTCGTCGAAATTCGGAGCCGAAGGTATGCTGGAAGAACACCTATTTCTCTGCCATATTTTTTTTTCTACAATACGGCGTCATATCGGCACAATAATTGTGCAAAGTAGAAGCCGTTGGATATTGTCAACTTCGGAACACGGTGATCTTCACCTTAACGAACTACTCACGCATACTTTACATATTCTTCTCTCAATGGTTCTAAATTGTATGCCCCAATATTTTTATCTCTGTCGCATGGGTGCTATTGTAACAATGTCCAGTACAATCCTCCTTCACTCGAAGTGTAACCAACCTCAAACCGTTCGCACAGCTGTCGCAAAGGAATCAGCTGTTTATAATTTTGCTGAATGACAGTTCGGAGTATTGTTCACAAGTGAACAAAAGCGTTTTGCCAAAAGTGAACGCAAAAAAAGTGATCAGCGATGGAATTCAAACGAATTCAGCCAGCAATTGTTCGTGAGCTCAAACACCTTAATGTGAATAAAGCTTTTGTTTTTCGCACCATCACTTGTTACAATGATAATGATAGCATCGCAAAACGCCATGAAGGTGGTCATCAAAAGACAGCAACATCACGTGAGATGGTTCGGAAAGTGAAGAAGCGACTTGAGCGAAATCCACGACGAAGTGCCAATCGAATGGCTATAGAACTGAAAATATCTGACCAAAGCATCCGACGCATATTGAAAAATGAGCTCAAGATTAAGCCTTACAAGTTCCAAAAGGCCCATGATCTCACACCGAAGCACCAACAAGTAAGACTTGAAAGATCGAAGCAGTTGCTTCCTTTGACCATCAAATTCCGAACATTGTGTATTCTGACGAAACAATTTTTCCAATTGAGCAATTCGTAAACTCTCAAAACGATAGGATTTACTTGATCGACCGTTCATACGAGTATCTAAGTCATTGGTTGGCCACCAGGAGGCAGCACCCGCCACAAATAATGGTTTGGGTCGCTGTCACCGCAGATGGGCGCTCTCAAATTATTTTCATCGAACCTGGCGTCAAAGTAAATGCGACATATTATCGGGAAATTGTTCTGGAGGCTGCTTTGAAGCCGTGGGCAAACAAACATTTCGGTCGCAAACCATGAACGTTTCAACAAGACTCAGCGCCGTCTCAAAAAGCGCGAGTGAACCAAGAATGGCTGAAAAACAACGTTCCCAACTTACTTACGACCACACAATGGCTCTCGAATTCACCAGATGCGAATCCAATGGGTTATTCGCTCTGAGCCATTTTGGAGAACAAGGTCCGAAGTAAAAAATACACCAGTCTCGAGATGCTGAAGAAAGCCAATGTTCGTGAGTAGGCCAAAATACCGGCAAGTCACATTGGGGCAGCTTGCGAATCGTTGTTTGACCGTCTCAAGGCCATAGTTAAGGCAAAAGGTGGTCACATCGAGCAAAAGTGAATTGATCCTTAATTTATGATTATTTTCACACATTTTGTACTTTAAAATAAATAAAAGAAGAATAAAATAAGGAGTGCTGGACTATGTAAAACACGGATAAATAATAATGAGTTCATCAGAAATCCAGCAATAATGGATATGCACGGATTCAAACCGATCAGGATGTTTCTTGGTGCAGTCCATATATTGGCGACTGTCTAAAGCTTCTTAAAATCACCAGATCACTAAACATCCATTATTAAACCATAATAGAACAACGGAACTTTAAGGAAACGGCAAGCTCATAAACCTTCCAACAGTTTCCACCAATTCTGATCTCTTTTTCATTTAGTTCGATGAATTTGGTAATGGATCAAGGTTTCGAGCGCTTATTTAATGGGTTTAAGGGCGTTTTCGCTGTACTGCTATCTCAATGAATACCCTCCTCTTCAAACTTGGTGGAAAGTTCACATATTGTTAATGAGCCTGATCAAAAAACTCAAAAGGTCATCAGTTTCACTGAACACATCATCGGAAATGAGTTTAATAAAGTACTTATAAATTGACTTACTCACTTTTTCATCCAGCCGCTATATACATTTTTACATCTGATCAGTATATGTCTGACTTAAGCTATACACTTTACTTTTCCTATACCCGCACACAACCACACACCCACATGCAGGTCAAACACAAGTAGTACGAAATTTATATTTTCTTGCAGATTCAAGTCGTGAATGGAGTGATCTTGATATCCTGGCGTCAGTCGGTTCTGCAGAAGCAAATTGATTATGGCGCTAAATTAGGTCATGTCGTACTCTCCTTAGCCAAAATGGAATTAGAGAATTTCTTCAAAAATGTGATGCCCGTAGCAGATTACTTCGACCAAAGTGATATGCTAACAGCAGTAAGTAATGCTTTAATAATGACATAAACCGATTTTTAAAATTGGCTAAAGTCCCTTCGAGCGATTTTTGCTTCGAAAATAAGAATTAATGAATTTCTTCTTTCATTTTCCAGGTAAATGGCGAGCGTGCACCCGCCGAAGTGTACAAAGACTTTCGGGCCGCCATACTCGAAGTGTTGAGCACGCTTGAGAACCAGGAGGCCATGCTGAACGGAGTCACAGGTATGGGCAGAGGGATACATGATATACCCGGCAGTATAGTTAGCGTAGACACCGCACCTAGTCAAGCCGCGAATATTGCAGACATTTCTAATGCCAACGTCAACACAACTGTCTTTGCTGCCAACAACTACAACAACAACAACATGAATAGAAATCACTACAACAACCATGTGGGCAATCCGAGCATAGCAAATGCCGTGGGCGCGCACATTGCTTCAAGTGTCAACGCAGCTGCTGCGACGGCACGAATGACAGAAGCCGAAGTCATCACCACACAGCCGGAGGTGATGAATCAACAAAATGCCGCGACGAGTATGGACCTCAATGTGGACAGCATACCGCCAGTTATTTGGGTCATCGGTGGACCGGGTAGTAACAAGGCGACACTCTGTATGAAAGCCGTAGGGTTGAACCCTGGCTGGGGACACATAAGGTTAGTGCGAGAGTGTGTGGTTTGTTGTAAGGTGAATGTGATCTTTCTAAGTTTAAACCTATTCGTAGCTTGGGACGTCTGTTACGTGCTATTACCGACTCGGCGCCACGTGCCAACACAGAAAGCTACACCGTCAAGGAGGCACTATCCGCTGGCGAAATGGTGCCAGAGAAAGCGGTCAACAACATTCTCGATACGAATATAAGACAATTGATGGATCGTAAAGGCATATTGATCGACGGTTTTCCGCGAAATTTACAACAAGTCAAACATTTTGAGAATAAGGTGGGCTTTGCGATTGTCACTAAGATTGAGAGACAGCTTACAAAAGGATCTACTCAGGAGTTTCTTAATTTTATAATTGTCATTAATTACAGTATGCTCAATGAGTAAAAATGGTTTTATTTATTTTTTTCCTTTAGTACAAACAACGACCGCCAATCGTGCTGCTGGACTGCTCTAAACTACAACTGGGGCGTGGACGGGTTGACGATACCGTCTCTTCGTTCAGGCGACGTTTGGAGCTCTTCCGCGAGCAAACCCTACCAATGCTAAAAACTATGGACAATAGTAATCGTCTAGAAATCGTAAGTACAGAAGCAATCTTATGAAAGAAAGAAATGTTTCAGCACAAAATCTAACGTTACCATATTTACTTAGGTCGATGGCGATACGGATAGTCCATCGGTGCAGCGCGAATTTGAAAAAATCATACGTCAGCACATACAAACTATTGAACAAACAGGTCCCGGAGGAATGAACAACAAGGCTGACGCCGCTGTAATGACAAATCATGTTGATCATGATCAAACTGACGCTATACTACAAGATTTAGAGAATAACGTTCCGGGTGCAGTGCCAACAATTAGTCATCATGTATCGCTCATGAATGGCCATTTAAAGAATCGAAATAGCAGTGCTGCCAATAATGGTGGTGTGGTGATGAATGGTGACGCACGAATGGCAGGCTTGACTGGTGGCCTTGATTTCAGACATATGCTGCAGGAGGCCGAAAGATACCCGGTGGACTCGTATATGTAAAACCTAGAAGTACACGGAATTACTTAGTTCGATATGAACGTTGTCAAAGCAATTCAACCACATTAATTTAAAGGTTTTGTAAATGATTATATATTTTGGCCCATTTTTTAGCAAAAGTGGCTAGACTTGCTACAACAAATTTTTGTTTAAATTTCCTTTTATGATAATTTAAGGTTATGTGGATGCTTTCAAAAAGAGAAGCAATAAAACAGCTTACAAGCGTCGGAAGGAAAACATCCCTTTTGACACGACTCTTTCCACAAATATCAAGAACATTCGTTCAGTTTTATTCCAAGCTCTCTAGGGTTTTTGGAATGGAGTTTTGGTTTCCTTTCAAGCCTTCAGTTTTTGAAATTTGATAGTTAATATCTGGTAGAACATCATCACGTAGAACTTTCCTGTTGTTTGTAAGAAAAGGAAATAGTCAGACGACTAGTGGAGCTTGCCAGTCGCACTAGTTGTAAACAAGGGCATCTAGTTCATTGGGACCTTTTCCGATTGTTGCGAACTTTGTTTTATTACTTCGACTGACTAAAAACATGTCCGAAGAGTCCTGTTTACGGTACTCTTTTTGAAAAAAAAAAAAAAAATCAGCTTTAACGGCACGAGCCGAGCAAGAACGCGTTTCATACCCAAACTATCCACAAAAATCATTCGAACGGACTCGTGATGCCTAAAAGTATGCAATCCATTTGAAATTGATTGTTTGAAATAAGGCAGTCACGGCTATGCTCTTATACGCATATATCCGCTCTTTAATCTCTTAGTACGTGTTTACACAACACTATTTTTGGTGTTACGAAATTCAGCGTTTCGTTAAATTTTGAAATTTATTCCATGAATGAATATTTACTATATGTTAGGAAATTTAAATGTTGTCATCCTTAATAATAATAAAGGCGCTACCATTAAATAATTGTATCTTTGCTTCAGTATTTTTTTGTAGAGAAATACTTCTTGCAGTTAAATCAAAACGTGACTTCTAAATATTTAACAAAGTGGTTCGCAAATATGTGGCTCAATTGCTTTGACACGAAGTACAAATATTCACAAATAATTTCGATGTACTCAGACTGTGTTCAAACACGGCAATTTTTGGTGCAAAAATTATTGAGTATGTAGAGGAGCAAGTCACAAGGAAATAGAAAAAATTATTATTTTTCGTTGCATTTCGCTGCCACCAAATTTGACATTCGTTTCCATTTTTAAACCTTTTCCAACATTTGAAACTTTGCTGATTTCGTGAATGTATAAAAATTCGTAGATTAAAATATGAAATTTAGAAAAAACAAAAGATATCAGTTAAAAACCTAAGAAACAAAATATTTTTATAAGTGAAATGTGCATTAATTTATAAAGTAATAGAACGTCGAAAAATTTTCAGAAGAGAGATGCTTAGTGTGACAAGAGTTTGCCTGTATGAACACAATGTTAAGAATTACACTCGTGGCCACGCAAACCTTACCACTCCAAATTTTCAAGTATAGTGTATATTTGACTACACTTTATAGCGGTACTTTTTGCGGTATAGAATTTTTTTTTTAGAAATAATTATGAACTGAAAATATTAAAAATTAAAAACAATGCACATTCAGCTATAGATAAATCAATTGAACGATAGCGAGCTTTACAAAATGAGCTCGAAATGTAAGAGACTGACATGCGACGAAAAAATTATATTTTTATTTTTTAACTTTACGCTATAATTGAAATTTTTTTTTATTTTTATTTTATTTTTGTTTTAATTGAAACACGAAGTTTAGTAGGTGTATCACTTTAAACTCAATTAAATCGGCAGCTTTTGTATAAGCACAGAACAGCTAATCTGTGTTTTACTCATTAAACGTAATAATAACATATATTATATAATATATATATAATAATATATATTATATATATATTATTATTATATATTATTATATATATTATATATATATATTATATATATATTATTATTATAATTAGATAGTATATTTTAGTTTACTTATGTTTACTAAAATCATAAAAAAACAGAATTGAAGAAAATCCCGAACGTACGAAAAAGTCCAAAAAAAATTTAAAAAGCATGGTGGTAAGGTTTGCGTGGCCACGAATGTATGTATCCAAAAATTTATCAAGTCGTTATACAAAACCTTGTAATGCAACTCATAAAATAATGCATTCAACTAAATTATTTGACGAAATAATTAAGCAATTAATTTAGTTCTAATATTAGTCATATATCCTGCAAAATAAAATTATTGAACATTTTTTATATACAACGATAAAAAATGAGTTAGGGATGAAGCACGAAAAAGCGAATATACATACTTACATATATATGTGTATACTAGGGTGATTTAAAAAAAAAATAATTCGTTTGGTACTCGGAAAAATGGGTTCCTAGACACCTCTAAGAAAGCCTCTCCAAGCATGAGTTCTTAATTGTAACGGGAAAGTCCTCCTTCTTACAGTTTTCCTTTTTTTCTTATTATCAGATAGACAAATTTATATCTCGCTTCCAAATACTTGAAAAAATATATTGTTCCTTAGATGTTGTAGGAAATTGAATGCTCTACAAAAAATGTCTCTTATGATTTTTTCGTTAACCCAACCGTTTAAAAGATATTAACAGTTAAAGTTTGATTATTTTTGGGAAATTTTTTATTTCTTATGAATTTTATAATTCATTGAAAAAACCATTATGAATGATGAAACTCATAGGGTTTTGGAGAGGCTTTCTTAGAGGTGTCTTGGAACCTATTTTTTCGAGTACCAAACAAAAAAATATTTTTTTTTAATCACCCTAGTGTATACCTTCAAAATTTAGTTATAAATTGGTATAAAATAACAGCAATGGTTAAATGCTTTAAATATCATATTTAAAAGAAAAAAAATATGAAAAATATTATTAAGTGATTCTATTTACAACTAGAAATATACAATATAAGCAATGCATATAGGATATATTTGAATAGCTTCTAAAATAAAAAGAAAAAAAAAATAGTGTTAATTTTATATCTAATAATTATAGTCATATAAAAATATATATAAGCATAAATATAAGTATAATTGCGAATCTTTTATAAAAATGTTGAAAACATGAAATTGTTTTTGTTATTTGTGGAAAAAGTTATTCAATTGCAAAAAATACTTTACTGAGCAGTGCTGCGTAAATTTAGAATTAAAGTAGACTCAAAATATTTATTTAGATTTAAGTACTTAGCTATAGAGTCGTTTATAATGAATACAATATTATTGTAACAACGTTAAATTTCAATAAAATTAAATAAAATGGAAATATTTTCAATTTTCTGGCATAGATTTGAGCTCAGTATTGCAGTCTACGAGGTTTGACAATTAAGTAATGAGACTGATTTCAGTCAGGCAGTTTCTGAAAAAAATCGATTTCGGCCTTAAATTGTTTATAAAAAATAATATTTATCGGTAAGAAAAAATCTTCGATTAATTACTAAAAAATATATTTAAGAATATCGGGTTAAAAATTGGCTTAGACGTTTTCGAGTAATGTTGGTCACCGACTTTGCAAACAACATTTTGAGAAAAACGCGTTTAAAGTTTGGCCTCGTACTTCCAAGCACTCTGGAATACCTTTTCAAATTTAATTTCAATTTCAAAATAAACCTCGGTGTCGGCAATTATATCTTCATTCTCAAAATTCTTTGCACAGCTAGGAAAAAGTCGCGGGTCATCAGATCCAGGGAGTATGGTGAAGGCGTGGGCAATCGAAACTCAACTCATGCAATTTTGCAAAGTTTTATTGACTTGTGGTACGATATCTGTCTTGCTGAAATTGTACTTAATATTCTTCAGAGGGGGTTACCTTTTATTTCATTTCTTAAATGTTCCAATAACTCTGTTTTTCTTTCTAACGATGATCTATAAAAATCGCATATTGTAATTTTCTTTTCTTAGATTCATAGCAAAGCACAAATCGTGTTCTTCACCTTAATGCATTTCCTTCCTCTGTTGCGCCTATGTCATTGATCCTGACTCTCCTGGTGGTCTGAAAAAAAAATCAAAAGAAATTCTTAATCAGTAAGGATGCTGTTATAGTCCGGGAACACGAAAAAAAAAAATTTTTGAAAAATGACGGTTGCCTGAAAATACAAATCATTTTTTACGTTTTTTTTTTTTTTTTGAAATTCCTGAATTTTTTTTAAATATTAAAAACAAAACTTTTGACACAATGGTGGTAGGAACGATAAAGGATTATATAAAGAAGGTTCACACAAAATTTCAAGTAAATCGGTTGTATAGAACTTGAGATAATGCCGGTACCGTGTGGAAAAAAGTAGTTTCGAGAAAAACGCGTTTAAAGTTCAGGAGACAATTCTAGTGAACACGGACGCCACCTCACAAAATCGGCTGTATCTCGGAAAATAAGTCGAATTTTGAAAAATCCTTCCAAGGTCATATTTTTGAAAGTCTACACTTTAAATTTATGAAAAAAAAAATCGATTTTTTCAAAATTCTAGAGTAGAATACCCCCTTAACGCATTTCCTTTTCTCAGTAGCGATTATTTTTTACTCCGGAAGTTATATCCTTAGGCTTTCACTCCTTCCATATCTGCAGCTCCTACAATAGTTATAGTCTTCAAAAATGTAACCGCTCTGTTCCATCAGCTTAAAGAATTTATCCCTAACCGAACCCAAACAGATTTGTTAAGAACTCGACCTTTTGCATGCCACAAGCTAAGAAAATTTTGAGTAAAAGTCAACTTTAACAAATAAGCAAGGGGTGCCGAACATTTTATACTCTTTCAACTTGTAGGAAAAAGCTAGGGAAAACTTCAATCAGAGGATTGGAATTAAAGCAATTATATATAAGGGATATTCAGACCGAAGCCTGTTAATTTGGTAATTCGTTAGTTGATACTTCGTTAAAAGGCTTAACTGTGGACATACTTTTTGCTCTACCTCTGTAGTGTGGTAAATTTTATTCCGAAACAGCTGATTCAATTTTATTAAAGAGTAAAAATGCCTCAACAAAGTGCAAAATCAAAAACATTTAATTGAAAAATATGTGGAGTGGATCAAATTTATTACTAGTAAGTACTTTAAATTGATGCACAGAGGAGTAGGAGAACAACTGATGTGATATTACAACAATTATCAAGCTTGCCAGATGGATAGTTCGTTACTCGGTAGAACGATAGTCTGTTAATTTTACAAAAACAAAATACATGTAAAAAACTACCGAATAACGACTAACGAATTAACAAGGCTGGTCTGAATACCCATATACTACGTATGGATGTATATAACTCATGGACTGACCGACATATTCGGCCCGCGGTTGGTTAGAAAAACGAAAATCATTGGTATGTAGTACATGGGAGTTGGGGGAGTATCGACCCGATTTTTGCTATTAACTATTATCATGCCACTTACTGAAAAATCACCAATCATTCCGTCGGTTGTTAGAAAATCTGTATATTAGTTATATGAGGCCTAGGTCAAGTTCTCGCCTACTTTTATCTATTTTAGGCATAAACATATACTGTTATGAGCAAAACACGCTCTGTAATGTTCATAGAGATAACTCAAATATTGGCCGATATAAGTAGTGTAAAGTCGCCCGGAAGTTCGAATATGGGGGCTCGGGAAATTATTAACGCGATTCAATCCATTGTTGATATACAAGGTTACTATTGTCATTAAAGGCAATTTTTTGTCTTAAGGTTTTATACTTCAAAGTATATTACTTGATTCTTCATTTGTATACTGAAAAGAGAGAGTTTCAAATGTCATTTAAAATTGTGTTATTTGGGAAATAGGCGTGGCTGTATTCCGATTTCACACTATAACATAAGAATATCGAAATGTACTAAATTTGATTGAAATCGGTCTGACGGATTTCGAAATATGAGATTTATTTGGTAGAACCTTCCTTATTCTCAAAAATAGTTTTGTATTTTATATAGGCTCTCAATGTGAATATCCCACTTCACTCAATAAATTCCATGTAATATCAATAATGCAGATATCTATATCAATTAATACTATGTCAATATTTATGGTGAAAGTGTGCTATTAACAACTAATCGATTTTTTATCATGCATGATAATGATGAGCACGTGATTTGCAATGCCTTTCAGTGATTATTCTGCATAACGGTTAGCAACAGTTAAGCTGAACTGTTTATAAATATTTTTGCATAAATGTTGTGGTATACTTGTATGTAGGTAGTTATGTAAAATAAGTAAGGAAGGGCTAAGTTCAGGTGTAACCGAACATTTCAACTTGAAAGTATCAAAACCGTGAAAATACCTTCAGGTGTTGTTTTTAAGAAATATTGTCCAATTGATTTTATTAAATTTTGTTAGAAAAACGAAAATGATTAAAATAAATATTTTCAGATATTCTCGGTATTAATCTAAAATATGTCCACGGTCTAAAGCTGACGCAAGCCGCGTCGAAATGATTTGTTCTGTGCGAATTTAGGTGATATAACGTGGATGGTTTGGGAGATACATATAAAAATTAAAACTTCTTGGCGATTAAGGCATTGCGGCAACATTTACAAATTTTTTGGAAGATATTTAATGTTTACTACTTTTCAACTCAAGCATCTGCTAAATATACCATATTTTTCTGTGCATCAATCTAATTTATTGTATGACAAATTTATTATTATCGATAAGTTGATAATGCCATATCTCTAGGCAATTTAGCGAGCGTTGCCTCCGCAGCCCATTGTCACGTGCTCAGGTTTGCTTTATTATACTCTTGCAACATGTTGCTACAGAGTATAATAGTTTTGTTCACCTAACGTACGTTGTATGTATCACCTATACAGTGCCATAACTAAGCACTAAATGACTTGACATAACCTACAAATGACGCTTTAGTTTGGATATTGCGTTTAACAGTGATAGACGTTAAACATGGAGTTCACTAGCACCGAAATTCGCGCTATTTTAAAGTTTTCCTTGGTTAAAGGCAAATCCGATAGAAAAACGATCCGTGAGATTAATGGTGTTTTGAGGAATGGAACTCTATCACTTCGAACGGTTTCGACGATTCAGAGTGGGTGAAAACGACACCATGGATAAGCCAGCCGGCGGAAGACCTGTGACGACGAAAATCGATAAAATCAAAAATATCGAGTTAGACCGGCATGTTGCATCTCTTGACATTGCCCAAAAGATGGGAGTTAGTCACCAAACCATTTTAAACCATCTGAAGAAGGTTGGATACACAAAAAAGCTTGATGTTTGTGTGCCGCATGATTTGACAAAAAAAAAAACCTTCTGGACCTGAAACGGAACGAACTCGACCCATTTTTGAGGCGGATGGTAACCGACGACGAAAAGTGGATCACATACGACAATATCAATCGAAATCGATCGTGGTCGAAGGTCGGTGAATCGGCCCAAACAGTGACTAAGCCGGGATTGACGGCCATGAAGGTTTTGCTGTGTATTTGGTGCGATTGGAAGGGAATCATCCACTATGAGCTGCTCTCATATGGCCAGATGCTTAATTCTTCCATCTACTGTAAACAACTGGACCGAACCGCTTGAAGGGAGATATTTGACAACTTAATATAAAATTGCTTGGATTCCCATCCTCTTGTTGATGTTTTATACCCTAAGCTATTTCTCTGGCTTTGATTCTTGCAATTTTTTGATATAAAATGTTCAGTTGTACCCGAACTTATCCCTTCCTTACTTGCTTTTCAATTTATTAGGCATTTTCCCCACACCTGTATACAGATAAAAAAAAAATAAATACATAGAAACCAAAGTCTCATGTTAGATCAACAAGTTTATTAACAACAACTCACGTGTGCTTTGGTTGATCGAAAACTTGAATGTTTGTCAAGTAAAATAAAGAGATAAGTTCATAATCTAATACATTGTAATTGTTTTATGACTTGTGCTAGTCAATTTGACACGGAGTTCTGCCAACTCGATATGAGTCGAGTTGTTGCTAAAAAAGACGGGAAGAACAAATGCAGTATGCCAGGACCAATCGCGAGTTGACGTGTTTGAGACACAAAACATTCTTCAAAAATGTTTAGGCTGAATTAATTTATATTCTAACATTGTCACTGAGATCTCTAATTGTCAAACGGTAACTTTATAGCACCAAATCCTTGATTTTTGGATGGTCGTCCAGAGTGCGGTTTGTCTCTAACGTTAAACTCGTTGTACAACTTATAAACGTGGTTGTTTGTGCCATAATTGAGCACCAAAGACTCTCCACCGATAGGTATCTTTGGCACAACAATCGGTAAATTAAGCATCCCCAAATGGGTTGGGGCTAATTGACTTCGCCGGGGCCCGAAATATGTTTATCTTTAGTACTAGACTCCAGCATAAGAAAATACATCAACCTACCTGGCTGTTTCCGGGTCGAGATTCAAGGCGCCACGATTCACACCCGCCTCTGTGCAGCAAAAAACGGACGTCAACAAACAAAAGGAGGCTTCGACGTCGAGAAGCTGAAATCACAACAGAAGGCCGAACGATTTTCTACTTTACTTGCATTCCTGCTCTCTGATAGCATTCGTCAACAACTCGTTATAAGGGAACTGTGGAACGGCATTTCAAGCTCCTTACGTACAGTGCAACCGAAACCATTGGTTGTCGGAAAATACAAAAGAAAAGCTGATAGGACGAGGAGTGCCATGTCGCAGCGAAGAGAAAGCAGACTGCCTACCTCCCACATTACAATCGACCACAACACGTGCGGAATGGGATAAAAACTGAGAGTGGAAGAGGGAAGCGAGACGCATTTGTAGACATAAGGAGAGAGGCCGACATGTGTGAGTATGAAGAGCTTGACAAGCTGGCCGACAGGGGTAATGCTCGAAAATTGTGCGTAAAGATGCGGCGACTAACAGGCGGTTTCAAGACCGGATCTTACTCTTGTAGAACCCCCAGAGGTGATCTAGTGACTAATTCCCAGAGCATAGAAAAATGATGAAGAGAACACTTCTATAGGCTGCTGAATGGCAGTGAAAATATAACGACAGGAAAAGAAAAACCCGATTCCCCAATCGATGCCAATGCAGCAGACGTTCCATTGCCCGACCTAAAAAAGTTCGAACAACAATTACCCGTCTGAAGAACAACAAGCAGCAGGGGCCAATGTGATGTCTGAATTTGGTATCCCGCAAACCTAATACGGCTGTGTTAATTAACGTTGAGTAATCCAAAGCTGCGTCAGGTAAGAACCTCTCCGAGTCGAAAGATGTATGGTCCTTTGCGCGTTGGCCACGACGTATATCGCATCCTATGTAACGATGAGCTGTATGAGATACAGGACGACATTGACATAGTTCAGCGAATTAAAAGACAACGGCTACGCTGGCTAGGTCATTTCGTCCGAATGAACGAAAACACTCCAGCTCTGAAAGTATTCGACACAATACCCGCCGGGGGAAGCAGAGGAAGAGGAAGACCTCCACTCCGTTGGAAGGACCAGGTGGAGAAGGATCTGGCTTCGCTTTTAATTTCCAATTGGCACCACCTTGCTAGAAGAAGAAACAACTGGCGCGCTGTTGTTAACTCGGCTATAATCGCGTTAGCCAGTAAAGTAGAAGAAGAATTGTACGAGTATTTATGGGCTTAAAAATAAATTATATGCCCAACTCTTATCGATAACATTATGTCAAATATTACAATATTGTTTACGATTCCATAAAACACAGAAGCTTTTTGTTACGGGATTATCTTAAAATTCCACTTCAAGTATTTTGACCGGGTTGTTTAATCGATTTCATATCAATTATTTACAAATATTTGTTTTGACTGGAGGAGGGTAATAAAGCGCACATGTAAACTACTGACGATAGATATCATCATCTACTGTGAACGATAGTTTAAATACTTTATTTAATTTTGCAAGAATAATTTCTAATATTATCTTGGTAAAATGTTCGAAGAAAAAAGTCATTGCACATCAATATATAATACGTTATATTTAGTGTGCTAGTTGGTATCTGGCGAACTATTATGCATAAAATTTTTGCAAATGGTTCAAGTAGTTACTGAGGTATATGATTTCAAACAAAAGTGGGCGATACCACGCCAATATTCCAATATTTACACGGTTATCTATTAAGTTCTTCCATTCCACCTTTGTAAATAATATTTTTGAAATTTTTCTCTAAATTTCCGTGGTTTCAATATAACTGGTGGGCGGCATTATCTGCTGATTTCAGCCATTTTCACACAATTTGGGGAGGTGCTGGTAGGATTCGTCCTCGGTAAGTTTGGTTAATATGGCTTTATTGGTTTCTCAGATGTACATTAAACCTTACTACGGCGTCGGGCCATGCCCATTTTTGTTTTGAATTTTTGAACAGTAAATGACCCTATTGCGATTGCTAGCAGCGAATTACAGTTTTGTTAGTATAATTTATATTTAGTTAAAACTTTATAGTTTTTTGTTTGCGTTACCATAGTTTTATTTCCCCTTTAAAGTAATCCCCTCCCGATGCAATGCACTTATGCCAACGGATTTTCCAATCTTCGAAACAGTGGTTGTAGTCACTTTCCGGGATGGCCTTGAGTTCCGTCTTCGCTGCGGCTTGAATCTCCTCTATCGTATAAAAACGGTGTCCCCGGAGCGGTCTTTTGAGATTGGTAAACAGCCAGAAGTCTCACGGTGGTTGCGGAACGATATGGATTGAGTTTTTGGCGAAATGATCACGAATTACGAGGGCAGTATGGGATGGTGCATTATCGTGGTGTAAAACCAAGAATTGTCTTTCCACAATTCCGGCCTTTTTAGGCAGATAGCGTTACGCAAACGACGCAAAACGTTCAAATAATATTCCTTGTTGACTGTTTTACCGGTTGGAAGGAATTCATAATGCACAACACCACGATAACCGAAGAAAACATTCAACATGACCTTGATTTTTGAGCGACTTTGGCGCGATTTTTTTGGTCTCGGCTCTCTTTTGGCACGATATTCGCTCGATTGATCGGTTGTTTCGGGGTCGTAAGCATAGATCCAAGTCTCATCGCCAGTTATAATGCATTTCATAACACCCTGGTAGTCGGAAAGCATCGTTTCACACACTTCAACGCGACGCCTTTTCTCCAAAAAATTCAATGTTTTCGGTACCAGTCGAGATTTGACGCGCTTGAGGCCCAAAACATCCTTCAAAATGGTATTGGCTGAGCCTTTCGATATGCCAAATTCATCAACAAGGTATCTAATTGTTAATCGACGATTTTCGTCGGTTGAGCTTCGTCGGTTGAGGTTGATGGTCGCCCTGGACGCTCTTCGTCTTCGACACGTTCACGTCCGGCTTGGAACTCACTATACCACTTGTAAACATTTTTTTTTAGACATAGCCTCATCACCAAAGGCTTTCTGCACCATCCTCAACGTATCCGCAGCAGAAAATTGATTCCGTAAACAAAATTTAATGCAAATTCTTTGCTCAACAAATTTCGACATCGCAAAAAACGAAAAACTCACTTTTAGCAGCTCACAAAACGACACGTATCTCAAACACTAATGAATATTTTGACATGAAATTTGACATAAATATGACTGACAGTACTACCAACCTAAAAAAATAATTCTCCAAATCCTTCGACGCGCGCAGTTTAAATTCAAATGTCACCTTATTTTTTGGCCACAGTAGTATATCCGATATTTTACATAGTTCGTACTCTTAGATTTATCACAATCTGCTAAAAATATTTGATTGTCAGTAGCAGTTATCAAGACGAAAGATTTGCGATAAGCCAAAGAGCGCACTGTGCTAATGAAACAAAGTACTTAAGTATACAACATCATATTTCTTTAAAACAGCAATCACAATAACAGTTTTATTACCATTACTTACGATATTTATATACACACTCTATGTAAATATGTATGTAAATTGTATAAGTATTTTTAATCAGTAGTGATTATAAACTAAAACACGTGTGGGTGACATTTGCTAGATCATTCCAATTATTTCGAAAAAAAATAAAAAAAAATGTAGAAAAAAGATGCTGCTCGAGGCATATATTGTTTGAGGCTTTCCAACTTTCTGTAAGATGCTCGACAGGCCAAGTTATCCAACCCTGATTACAAACCGAAGTCCAAATCTGATCACAAACCGCAGTCCAATGTATAGAAATCTGGACTTCCAGATGGTCAATCTTCTGCAGTTATGAAATCTAGAATATTGCTTTCAATTCACTGCTAGGTGGTTTTTTCTTTGTTTGTTAGAGCGGAATCTCCCTATCAAAGGATGCTCTTTATCAAAGGAAGAATTGCTTAACTGCTTTACCGCGGTGTCTAAAGCAGTCTGGTGGTACACTTTTGCGTCAGTTTTAACCGTTTTTCATAGAAGTTAAGAGGTGTAACTCATGTACAGGTTATTTTACAAAAATAACCCACGATAGGCTCTCATGCGGGAGATTTCTGCGAATGCGTTGGCGTATAGTTTTTGTGGCTGAATTTATTCGAAACACGCGAGGACGACCACTCCTCGAGCAAAAACACTCTCTAAATTTGCTGCTTACTTCTACAATTTTGTTTGTGTATAAGCATACATAACATACATATGTGTATTATAAATTGGCTTAAGTACAACACACATAAAGACTTACGCATGTCGGGATTTGCTTACAGAATATATCTTTATAATTGTTTGTTAATACCACATAGTGTCAAAAGTGTCAGCTAGTCAATTTTGCAAATTGCGGTTGATATAAACACACATACATATGTACATACCTACATACATAAGATGATTTATACAGAGTCAAGTGGCTGATGCGCCGCCATGTTCTTAAGTCTAAAAGCTAATAACGTCTAACCATTCTCTGATGCTATTATCAACATTAAATTCATTTCTTTACACTTGATTGTCTTGTTTATATTTGTTATTGCACGCTTGAGTTTCTCTACAAGCACAGCAACAAACAAGCACACATCTATAAATAAAGTTATTTTGATTAGGGTATATGTATGATTGCATATACATACATACATACACACACACACACAGACAGTCAGTCACACGAAGAATCAACAATATCAAAAACAACCGTAACAGAATCAGCTCAGCTGGTCGGTAGCCCTCAACACCAAAGTCTACAGTATTTTCAGCCCTAGCGCGATATCGCTATTTTCCTGATTAATCGTCCCCGTGTGCTATCGCCTTTCATATCGTCATCCGCTCCGCGCTCTCTGCTCGACAAAGTAATGAAAACTTGTCTGTCTGTATGCACGTTAGGGAGGCGTAAGAGTAGTAAAAGCCTTATCGCAAAACTGTTGGAGTCCCTGTTAGGCCTTTAAGTTAGTTGGTTGGGAAATCTCGCTGACATCGGTTGCGCGTCGCACGTTTAGGTTTGTCTTCGGAAAACTGCACATAGTTAACGGTATTTCGAAAGATAAACTACAATTAAAAATCGCAAAAAGGAGGCTTGTTCAACATGGCGGAGAAAGCTCTAATGAAGCGTCCAGCTCGGCCGACGCACACTCCACCCAGTTTGGGTGTTTATCATTACTACCACTCGGACTTTTACTACTCCATGCCGAATATAAGCAGTAAGTAAGCTTTCTTTCTGTTTTTTTTTTTTTTTTTCTTAAGCAGTTCGCAAGCACACATTTTGTTCTTAAACAACAATAACAAATTTTGCATATTTTCCATGACATGATGTGATAAGTGATTTATAAATTTGTATATGTTTGTATGCTTTAAAAATACTGTCTCTTAAATCTGCGAGTTAGTAGATAAACAAAGTGTTATTCCAAGTCAAGCGCGACAATCACTTGAGTGTGTTTGATTAAGGCCTTTATGTTTGAAATACAAAAAATCTCCTTACCGATCGTGACTATAATCAGATAAATTGATTAATAATCATACAGCCGATATCATAACGGTGTTGTTCAAAACTACCAAAAGTGCGCGATAACACTCTTAAGCACGAAGTATTAAAGCCAGCCCTCGCACTCTAAACCAATCTTGCTAAGAATTTTGTTGTTTTAAAAAATATTCTCCATCAAGATATACCCATGTAAATCCTTTTGCGTTCGTTTGAACCAATTTTCAAAGCACTTTTGCCACTCTGCTTGCCTTCTGAACGCTTCAACAGCCTTTAAGGACATCTTAATTGATTTTTTTTTGTACGAAAATAAGAAGAAGTCATTAGGTTCGAAATAAAGACATCAAATCGATGTTTTCAGTGCTCAAAAATGCAGTTGCTTCAGTCGATGTGTGAGAGCACGCATTGGCTTGGTGAAGAGTGATCCGTTTTCGACGGTTGGTTTTCCTTATATTTTGAAAGACATCTGGCAAACAAATATGTAGTTGTGTACTACCTAGAATTACATACCATTCTGCGTTGTTCTAGTGGTATGATTGCGATATGCCCAGATTTTCCAGAAACAAAGGCAACCATTTGCTTGGAAGTGCTTCGTACGACAACAGCTTTTGTTGGATTCGGCTTATCTTATAACACCCATACAGCCGACTGATCATTACTTTCGGGCTCATACGCGTAAATCCATTATGTATCACTTGTCACGATGTCCAAATGCGTGTTAGGCACCGTTATCGTTTTTTTTTTTTCTCGACCAATTGACACGAGTCTTTTTTAAGTATTTTTTTTACAATATTGAATGTATGCTGGCGCCACTAATGCCCATAGTTGTCTCAACCTAGCGATAGGTCACACGACAATCTTGCCATTTTAGTTTTTGCACAGCATCAATAATTTCCGAAACAACAACTGATTTTGGACGATCTTCACTAAATTCGCCTTTGAGTGATCAACGATCTCGACTAAATTCACTGTACCATCGATAAACACTGGTATTTGATGGAGCTTGATCGCCAAAAAAAGAATTAATGCTTTGCTTCTCTCTAATAAAAATGGCGACACTTGCTGCATAAAGCGTGAAACGATCAAGGTTTTTAAACAAATTGCTTCGCTTTGCTTTGCTTCGCTTTATGTGAACGAACTTATATGTAAAAACATACAACGAATTCATCTGTCAAAGCAAATACATATCTGTAACAAATCGGAGAAAAAGTTGTATGTGAATCAGCTATATGAGTGTGACGCCAGAAAGTTTTCAGTTACTTAATTTTATTTCGCAAACTTCTTCAAACAATTTCTATAAAATTTAGCACTTAAGGGGCAGTGAGGTAATTTTTTTTAAATTTTTATTTTATTTTATTTTTTTTTTTGCATTTTCTCTTCCCTTATACCCTTAGAATTAATGTAGAAACCCACTTTACCATTGGAAGGTTTCAAAAAGCGACCAATATAATAATACCGCTCAACGTTCGGAGCGCTCGTGAGAGTGCACATCTCAAACTTTAAACGCGCTTTTCTCAGAACACACTTTTTAAACTGGCGGACATGATTCCGGTCGTAATACTCAACCAATGTGCTTAATTTTTTTTATAATTTTCACAAAACGTCTGGCTTTCTTCCCTTATTACATATATATTTATTGACAATGTTATGACAAAATTTATGTAAAAAAAACATGGGGAAAAATTAAAAAAAAAACGTTAATAATTTTTTATTCAACATATTTTCATGATTCTTGTAGGGACGATAACCATTCACGTACTTTTTAAGAATAAATTGGGTTTTTGTGTTTCAGATGATCCAAACATGAGAAATCAAGTCCGCCAATGAAGAAACGCATCTCATTCACGCAGCAGTTTCTTCAACAGATGCCATCAAAAAATTCCGAAAAAATTTGTTTATACACTCCACGATATACCTCATGATATGTGAAAAAAGGTCTATTTTAGAATGAACATTTCTTTGCAAATTACCCTACTGACCCCTTAAATGAGTAAATCTCGCAAAATTGTCTTTACAATAGGCACGATCTAGTTATTGTATATAAAAAATATATTGGAATAAATTTTATACCATGCTTTATTCTTGATACGTTCTCAGAAAAACCTTTTCACATATGTATGAGCAAGCCACCACTGACCACTTTTATCTGAAAACAACTACTCCAGAAATTTTAATCTTTTCGTATGTTGTCAACAGATGTCGTTGCAGTCGTATGGTATATCTCCAGCTACCAATCAGATTGTGTCATACCATATATTGTTGGAAAGGTGAGATTTTAAGCTTCATTCTAAAAGTTAATTTCGGGGAAGTTGAACAAATTAGTGAAAATAATGAATATCGCTATATTTTGAAATTTTTGTATAAAAAAGCGAAGAGTGCCATGAATTGCTGATTCTGAGAAGTGTTTGAGTGCCCATTAATCGTAATAAAACCGAATTTTTACATCGGTGCGTGACAATAGAAATAAGGCTCCATCATATCACAATGGAGTCCAATCTACAGTCAGCCTAGTGGACATGTACATGAACCGGGCCTCAAGCGTGGAAAGACGAAAAAGTCGGCTGGCAAGATTATGGCATCAGTCCTTTGAGATGCACGTGGTAAAATATTCATCGACTGCTTACTGAGCCAGTTATGATCCATTGCAGTGCGTATTTGGTTGCAATTCTATTCTACCATTACCTCATCATACTTCATCGTTTCCATTTAAATATTGCACTGCTTTGAAAATATTTCTGTATATCTCAAATTATAATACCGTCCCCAATATTTGGACCCCAGTACATATAGTTGACTTTTTACCTCAAAATCAGTCGATGTGGGAGATACAGTATATATGTACAAGAAGCATTCCAAACTAAACAGGACTTAAAAAAAAAACAGAACAAATGGATTTTTCGGCAAAATCAATTTTTTTTATTCAAAATAGTCTCCTTCTGCTTCAATACAGCTGTTTGCACGGTACAAAAGCATGTCGAACGAGTGTTTTAGCTCGTTGGCCGGCATGACCGCCAGTATGCCGCAGCAAGCCTTTTGAATGGCCTCTAGGTCTGCATAACGCTTTCCTTTCATGGGCAAATGTATTTTTTCGAAAAGGAAGAAGTCGTACGGTGCCATATCAGGTGAATACGAGGAGTGTTTAATGGTTAAAATGTGATTTTTGATCAAATAATCGTCCTTCAAATGTTGGATTCTGAGCTATTTTTGGTCGTCAGTCAATTTGTGCGGAACAAACCGTGCACACAACTTTCGTAACCCCAAATGTTCAGTCAAAATACGATAAATCGATGTTTTGGAGATTTTTAATTCCATTTCCATAAATTTCAATGATGATTTCGGATGATTTTTGATGAATTCACGCACAGTTTCGGTGGAATTTCCGGTGATCACGGATTTTGATTGACCCACATGTTGATCGTTATTTATGTCCTCACGGCCACTTTGAAAACGTTGAAACCACTCGTGCAACCTGCCACGGGATGAGCAATCATCGCCATAAACTTGTTTCATCAATTCAAACGTTTCGTTTCGAAGCTTATTTTCGCACCGATAACACAAACATAATGACACTTAAAACGCAATAACTTTAATTCCAATCAATGAAATGTCATGAAATTCAGATTCTAACGCACCCGTCGACATATAGATAACGCCAAAAGGGGCGCAAGATTCAAAAAGTCCTATTTACTTTGGAAAACACCTTGTATGTGAAATTCAGGGATAATTTTTTTCTGCCAGTGGTAGTATGTCTGTATATCGGCCAACATGTGAGTTATCTCAATGAAAATGAAAGTTCATGTTTTACTGATAATAGTGTATCCTTTCTGTCTAAAATGGATAAAATTGGTCGAAAACTTGATCCCTCGTATAACAAACATATATGTAACTTCCGGGTGACCTTAGTCCATATGAGTGGTAATGGTATCTTAATGAACCCCAGGAAATATTTTTATTAATAGAAGCAATTGTCAAAAATAGATTACATCGGTTCGATATTAACTTCAGCTCCCATATGCTATATATATACATATTAGGTTGTCAAATATGTGTTTGGGTGCCCCATGATTTGACGCAAAAAAACTTCTGGACCAAATCAACGCCTGCGATATGCAGGTGAAACGGAACGAACTCGACTCATTTTTGAAGCGGATGATGACTGGCGACGAATAATGGATCACATACGACAATATCAAGCGAAAACGGTAGCGGTCGAAGGCCGGTGAATTGTCCCAAACAGTGGCCAACCCGGGATTGACGGTCAGGAAGGTTTTGCTGTATGTTTAGAAGGGAATCATCCACTATGAGCTGCTCCCATATGGCCAGACGCTTAATTCTACCATCTACTGCGAACAACTGGACCGTTTGAAGCAGGCGATTGACCCAAAGCGTCCAGAATAGGCCAACAGGAAGGGTGTAGTGTCCACCATATAGCCCGGACATAGCGCCAACAGACTACCACCCGTTCCTGTCCATAGCGAACGCCCTTGTTGGTGTAAAGTTGATGTCAAAAAAGGCTTGTGAAAAGCGGCTGTCCTAGTTCTTCGCAGATAAGGAGGGAGGCTTCTACGAGGGGGGTATTCTGAAGTTGGTGTCTAAACGGCGCATATTTGAACTGAATCCGATCACTGTAACACTTTTAATAAAGCATTGAATAAAGAGCAAAAAGGCGGAAGGGAGATAGTTGACTACCTAATATTTATAGTGAATTTCGTTTTTCTAACAAACCTTTTGCCGAATATGTCGGTCTGAGTATACATACATATGTACATATGTATACTTCCAGTCGGACTTCTATAACTCGAACTCTTAAATTGGCAATAGAAGCCAAATTTCATACAAATTTCTTTCCCTCACTCGAAGTTCCTCTAACTCAATTTTTTTGGATTTGGGATTATGGTTATTTGAGTTAGGGAAGTTCAACTGTATATGAATTCCGATCCTCTGGATGACGGTTTGCATCTTAAGGCAGTTTCCTGGCACTTGATTCAATTGTATTTATTATTTTTATTTTTTGATTTTCGACAAGGAATTTCTTATAAACAATTATCTTAATAGAAAAATTATAAAATATCATTTTGTAGAGCTGTGAAATACCTAGAGCTTATTCTTGAAAGAAACTTTGGAGGCCAAACATTGAGGGGAGATTAAGGAAGGCTCTACGAAACCAATCAAGCCAATAATGTTCTTGGGTGTATTCTTGTGCACAGTGGACTACACCAACAATATTTTCGCAGAGGCCACTAGTGGCAATTTTTTCTGGGACCTCCAAGTCTGGAGAATAGACTTGGGGCCTTAAAACTATTCCTTGTTCCAGTCTACTCAAAAATTTTTGGATGCTAGAACCTTTACCTACAATCTGGACAACTTAGACCAGTTTTTTGCCCGTAACGATAAAAAATTGTATGAGCGTGGAATCAATCTTTTGTAAGAAGACAGCAAAAAATATTGGGTCAAAATGAGGAATATATAATTTCAATGCAACTGCGGTTAAATTGAACTAAAAGGACGAAATTACTTAGTGAACGACCCAATACATACCCAAATGTAGACCATCCATTTCTATTAGTGTCATATCCTTTTCACGAAATCGAAACCGAAGTACACTGTTTTTTTAATTTAAGGATTTTTTTGGACTCATTTATACAGCATTTTTTCCTTTTTTATACCCTGAACAGTGTATACTAAGTTTGCAACGATGTTTGTAAGACCCAGAGGAAACGTCAGAGACCCTATAAAGTATATACATATATTATATAAATGATCAGTTGAGCTGAGTCGATTTAGGCGTCTCCACCGTCTATAAATACGGAACTATTTCTTCAGTTTCTAAGACATCGATCAGAAATTTTGCATGAAGTTGTTCATGTGTTGGAACCATCGATATCGGACCATAATAGCAAATAGCTACCCCAAACACAGAACGATTGGAATCAAGTCCTTGTATAGAAAACTTTTTCATTTGACTAGATATCTTCACAAAATTCGGCAAAGGATATTGTCCAAGGCAATAATGCAATATCCGAAAAAATATTCCAAAGCGGATTACTATAGCACATAGCTGTCATACAAATTGAACAATCAGAATAAAGTTCTTGTAAGGAATTTGTATACCTTTGTAACATGTTGCTATAGAGTATGATTGCTTTATTCGCTTAACAGTTGTATATATCACCTAGAACTTAAGATATCTTGATACTCAATCTTTTTTGCAAAAAGTATGGACGTTTTGTTTGTAGGTAGACGTAATCGGACCAGGCCCACAAAACGTCATTTTTCACTAATAATTCCATTAAACTATGCTACCTTATGACCAAAAATTGCCCAAATCCAACCAAAACTGTTGAGGTCCTTAGGTACCAAATACGTGTAACCTTGTACTCTTGTCTTTGATCTAACATATCGGTCAATTTTTTTCATATACAATTGAAATTCAGAAAGAATCTTTTCCTGACAATAGTAACTCTGTGTATTAAAAATTAGTCAATACCTCCCTGAGCCCCCATAACCCTAATGTGAAGATTTTCTTAGATCCTGTTGACTTTATCCTACATGTATGGTTGATTATTTAAGATACCTCAATGAAAATTACAAAACGTGTTTTGCTCATAACAGTGTATATTTGTGCCTAAAATAGATAAATTTTGACGGAAGCTTGACCTAGCACCCATACAACTAATATCAGGATTTTCAAACATCGGGCTGACTTTATTCCCTAAACCCAGGGAACAATTTTTAGTATGTGGCATAATAATGGCAATAGATAAAATCGGATCGATATTACCCCAACTCCCACATACAACGTATATCGATTTTCGTTTTTCTAATAAGCCTTACTCTGTTGGTCAGTATATAAGTTGTATATAGTGTATACCTTGAGGCATTTTCCTGGCTTCGATTGCTGCAAGTTGCAGGAGTATAAAATGTTCGGCTACTAACTTGTTTATATGTATTTATATTACGAGTATATTTGTTTTGCTTTATGATGATTAAATACTTAGGTACGAGTATGTATCAAGTTTCGCGAGTTTCATTACAAAATGAATTAAGGGGTTAGGGGTAATCAGAATTTTCAAAATATTATTTTTCTTTTGCATTTTCGTTAAGAGTAATATCTTAAAACTATTCTCTGAAAATTTCACATTGATACGATAATTAGTTTTTGAGTTATTCGACAAATAACAAAGAGAGCTCGGGCGCTACAAAGCGCTAGTGTGAAAGTTTAAACGCGGTTTTCTCAAAACTATGTTTTCTGAACTGGTGACAACTGTAACTTGTAACCGCTCAGTACAGTTACTCGGACTGATCGAAGGATTTTTTTTTTCAAAATTTCGATTTTTTAAGACCAATCAACTGTTGACTTTTTCCCAAAAATTTAGAAAAAACTTCCTGAGACCGCCATTTTGTTAATTTGAACAAAAAAAAAAAAAAAAAACAATCCTTCAATTAAGCCCGGGATTATATCTTTATAAAACTAATTTTTTATGTCCGATTGATTTTAAATGAATCTCCAAGGACTTATAGGGGTATTCTACTCTAGAAATTAAATTTTGTGCAGTTTTTTGAATTTTATTAAAGAAAAAAAAAATAAAAAATTTTTTTTCCTTTCAATTTTTTATGGTGTTTTCATTGATATCTTAAGAATACAGAAAAAAAATTTACAAAAAAATATTAAAAATTAAAATAATTAGATGGGGGGAGAGACGGGTGTAAAAAAAAAAATGGTGCATCCTGGTGACATTGATCATGACTCTCCTGGTGGTCTGAAAAAAATATCAAAAGAAATTCTTAATCACTAAGGATGCTGATGCTGGAAATATAGTGCGGGAACACGAAAAAATGGCGACTGCCTGAAAATAAAAATCATCTTTTACGCTTTTTTTTGAAATTCCTGAATTTTTTTTAAATATTAAAAACAAAAATTTTGACACGATGCTGATAGGAACGATATAAAGAAGGTTCACACAAAACTTCAAGTAAATCGGTTGTATAGAACTTGAGATAATGCCGGTACCGTGTGGAAAAAAGTAGTTTCGAGAAAAACGCGTTTAAAGTTAAGGAGACAATTCTAGTGAACACGGACGCCACCTCACAAAATCGGCTGTATCTCCGCAAATAAGTCGAATTTTGAAAAATTCTTCCCAGGTCGTATTTTTGAAAGTCTAAACTTTAAATATATGAACAAAAAAAATCGAATTTTTCAAAATTCTAGAGTAGAATACCCCCTTATGGTTGTCACCGCAAGCACCTTTTTTTTTGGAACAGGGTCAACACAACCAACTATAACTTTGGAAATTAATTTCTTTTTTCTTTTTGAAATTTTCGTGACTTCAAGTCAACACATATTATAATAATGACATATTACTACTTTTATAAAATTACACGATTAAATGCAAAAAAATGCTAAAAATTCAAATTTTTCCGTACCTCTGACTACTCCTAACCCCTTAATGGAACTCAGTATGTTCGTCAAATGGATCTTAAGGGAAGATAGAAAATAAAATATTTTTTATGTATTTATTATTGTCGCTTCTTTTCATTCACTTTTTGAACCGTTTCCTTGAGAATAAATTTTATTCATATTATTGCTCCATTTTATTTATTTTTTTAATTAATTGCGTTAGAGGGTTAAAGGTTACAGTTAGACCGGTAGCGCAGCGGAAGAAACGCAGCCAACATCAATACGTTGATTTCGGTTTGTTTTTCTATTAACGTCAACTGTTTATTTGACATTACGCTTTATTGTTTTCTTCGTTATTCGGTTTGTTATGATTTTTCACGAGCAACACAAAAACAAAAGAGCAAGAGCGGCGTACGCCTACAGTGGATGATTTTTGTTTTTGAGCGCGACGGAAGCAAATAACACTATTGTTTCTAAACATTTTGAGTTTATAGTTTGCTGAGTGCGTCGTGGTGTTTTCAATAATTTTAGTCTTTTTTCTAGGCACGTGTAAGCATGTGTGTATGTAAATCCATATGTAGTAAGTAGTACTTTTACGAAAAGAGAGAATTTTCTGCCGTCTGCATTGCTTGCATTTGGTCTGAGCATATGTATGATAAAAAATACGAACAGTTGTTGTGTTTTTATGGCTGTGAACAGGTCATGTTTGCACATTATCTGGTTGGGGGAAACGGCGGACTTTTAACGCAATGCAGTGCGGTTGCATAGAGGTGTAAGGAAGCAAATTGAATTTTCACGCTATTAAATTGAGTTCAATGTTGTGTGCTAGAAAGTGAAGTGAAATATGAAAATTTCTTATGAAAAGTGTGATTAAAATTCTTCTAAAGTAATAACAAATCGTTTGCCAACCCCTGAGTTTTATTAGAAAGAGCGAAACGTTATTAGTGAAGCTGCAATTAAGAGCAGTGGTGTACGTGAGTGGACCAACTTCCGTGTCAACTAAACATTTGGTTTGCTATCTCTACAAAATTATGAATTATAAATGCGTATTAAATGATTGTTGACAGAACTGAATGTAATGAAATCAGCGCACATTACACCCTTGTCGCCACAGTATTCATGCAAATGCATATGTGCATATAAGTATGTATGTATGGCATGTCATGAAAGCACTGCAATGCAATGCGGCAGATGAGACAAAAGCGAAGTTGATTGCATAGAATATTTAAAAAATTATTTTATTTTTATAACTGTGAAGAGTCTAGTGTTTTTCCATGCCATGCACTGCAGTCGTGTCTTACACTACAACCCGCCATGCTGACCCTCAACACACAACTCTTTACGCTAAACTGAAACTTGAAATTTAAAAATAATGAATTGAAAATGTGCTATTGAAATTTAAATAAAATAAAATATTCAACAAAAAGTTTCTTTGACCCTCACAAATCTAATTTTTAAAATACTTCATCCACTTCTTGTGCTGCTAAAACGAAACACTGGATATTTGTGAAACTAAGTATAAACACACTTTCAGTCCGCCAAAAAAAAAAATGAATAAATAAATAAATAAATACGAAAACACACACACTTTCAGTCCGCCAAAAAAAAAAAAATGAATAAATAAATAAATAAATACGAAAATAACCAAACGAAATAGAATTGTTGCGCCATAACTTAGCCACCCAGCCATCCATATGTATTGCTTATATGGCCGACGACTTGTACGCAACAAAAACATCAAGAAATATTGCGATAACACAAAATTAGCGATAACACAAGCAAAAACCACAACGAGGGCTCGATTTAGTGACAATCGTTGTACTTAGTTCTAAAGCAACGACAGCAAATACATTGTAAGTATTAAGCCCCAACAAATCATGTGTATAATATTTACTAAGTCACTAATGATAACGAGCAAAAACAAAAGTCTTCATTAGAAAACACCCTTGCGTTTTCATTTCACAACACTAACCGCTGTGCAAGCACCATTTGAAATTCATATCACACTATAGGTGCCTTAATATTTTGTGTAATGAAAATTAAAGGCGTTACACTTATATGTAAGTGTGCACCTGTGCATTAGGGAGGGCCCACTGTTTCCCCCGACGGGTACTGCATCGAATACTTTCAGAGCTGAAGTGTTTGCGTCCATTCGGACAACAAGAACTAGCCAGTATAGCCGCTGTCTTTTAATTCGCTGAAGTATGTCAATGTCGTCGTATATCCACACAGCTCATCGTTCCATCGAATGTGATATTCGCCGTGGCAAAGGACCATAAATCTCTCGCAGAACCTTTCTCTCGAAAAGTCGCAATGTCGACTCATCAGTTGTTGTCATCGTCCAAGCCTCTGCACCATATAGCAGGACGGGAATAATGAGTGACTCTAGAGTTTTGTTTTTGTTCGTCGAGAGAGGACTTTACTTCTCAATTGTCTACTCAGTCCGAAGTAGCACCTGTTTGCAAGAGTAATCCCGCGTTGGATTTCCAGGCTGACATTTATTATCATTCAAAAGCACATTCTTTAGGATTGTTCTTGAAGATTATCTCTTTCAAATGTTGTCCGTGCCTACGTCTCATACGGTCCGTCCATTGAGTCCAATTTTTGATGACTTGTTCGAGCATTTCGATTAGTAACTAGCGAAAGAATCGCGTGATGTTTTGCTTCAAGGCCGCGGGATAGTCGCATAGATAGACTTAAGACTCTACATCTTCCCATAGACCGCCTCAAAACGTGAAATTATCTGCTTACCGAAGTGTTCTCTCAATAAATTTATTCATTGATGCGATGTGTGAGAAGTGGCACCGTCTTATTGAAACCAAATGTCGCCGAAATCACGAGCTTCAACTACCATTGACGGTTCCCACTGGCATCGTTTTTGAAGAAATATGAACCGCTCATTTCACCGGCCCACAAACCATATCAAACCGTTGTTTTTTATGGATGAAAGGACAGCTCTTGAATCTCTTCAGTTTGCTCTTCGTCCCGGATGCGGCAATTTTGCTTTTTCCATACACATTGAGCCAGAAATGGGACTCATCATTTAACAAAATTTGGCTTTTTAAGAGCCCATAGATCGATGCGATGTCGCTTGGCAAAGTCGAGTGGCTTCTGTTCTTCTAGAACCTGTATTTTGCACGCTTTCAATTTAAGAACTGGACGTAAGATGTGCCAAGCGTACCATACGTCAGGCCGAGTTGCTACGCACGGTGCCTGATACACTCTCCACGTTCTTCGTGTACACTCTCAGCTGCTGGATGTGGACTATTCGGTAGAATACTGTCCAATAATGAATGGTGGGTCTCAAGATGGGTGATGTTGTTGTGAATAGTACGCAGAGTAGGCCGATTATGTGGACCGTAAATTGAGTGAAGTGCGCGAAACACATTCCTTACAGAACGGGAATTTTTGCATAAGTCTTTCCATGATGAAATGCCAAACAACACTGGACAAACCAACAAGACAGCTTGACACAACTCACGAGTGATCTGTCAAAGAAAGGATATTGAAAAAATGCACACTCATTAAAATATCAAAAAAAAAAAAAAAAAAAGTTGTGAAGTGTTGGAAAGTCAACTGAGAGGAAAGACAACTGGCTGCAGCGGATAAATTAAAGTGTACTTTCCCAAAGGGCGGATATGCCTAACTTTCATCAAGCGGATTTAAGTGTCGAATTCCTACGCTGATGGTGAGAGATATGTGTTTATATGGAACACGCCTTGCTAAAAACCACTATTAGCACAAAAAATGAAGGCTGCACGAATTCCTTGAACTAAAAAGTATCAAAACTAAAATAAATATGATTGGCAGCAGATTATATGGTCTAAGGAGAGCAAATTTAATATGCTAACCTCTCAAGTATGAAGTGATGTGTAGAATTTCACGCAAGTGAGGAAAGTTCTCTGATCGTCATGCACTTGGGAGTGGCCAGAAACAATTCTTTTACATCAGACTCAAGCAGCGCACGACTTCCGGTATTTGACCAATTATCCGCTGAGTAGCTTAATGGCATCCGTTTAAAGGCGAGCTAAAGTGAGAATGCGAAACATCCCCTCCGCAGAGTTGTGCGCTGGGTTTGGGACCCGCCACGTAAAAATCATGCCAATGGAAAGGACAATCTTTTATAAGAGTGATATTGATATCATCGGCCTCAACACCCGCGCCGTTCGTTCTGGTTTCTCCAGACTGGACAAGGAGGTGAAGCAACTGGTTCTGGCAGTGACCGAGGGCAAGACGAAAACAGTCGTCGCACTCTTGACTTGGCTCTTTGAAGTCGTAGTTAATTTCGTCTATCTTGGAACCAGCGTATACACCGCCAACAATGTCATCCTGGAAATCCAACGCAGGATAACTCTTGCCAACAGGTGCTACTTCGGACTGAGTGGGCAATTAAGAAACAAAATCCTCTCTGGCTTCGCTTTGAATAACCAATTGGCGCTACGTAGCGTAAAGAAGAAACGACTGGCGCGCTGTTGTTAACTCGGCTATAATCGCGTAAGCGGTGTCTATGCCAATTAAGAAGAAGAACCTCACAAATTTTGCGTTTATGTGCGCCATTAAGGTGGTGAAGGATTTCAGGATAACTGTGTTGTAAAGAAAACTAAGCTTCTTCAAAGTCGATTGATTTAGGGCTTCTTAACCTCTTAATTGTTTGGTGTCTGTAGCAAAATATTTTCCGTTCAAATGCTGCACCCTAATGTTTTTTTATTTGTTTGCTCAGTTGGTGGTCTATCTAATTAGGTTGGTTTCATGCTTACACACCTATTAATATCTATATAAATTACAAGTATTTTCGCTATTTATCGACAATTTAGTGACGTAAGGTGTGTGCTCTATAAATATATACTTATACTCGTATATATACTCGATGTAAATGTAACAAATGAACAATGACTCGCTAACACGTTAGAGTCAAATGTCACACATCGCAAATAATCAAGTCTTTACTTATGTAGGAAAAAGGTAAGTTAACCTTGAATGCGTTTCTTTGTGGGTGTACTTCATACAGTCATTTTGTTAATTATGGATGACAGTTGAAATGGGAGCGTTAATCTGAACATAACCAAAAAACCAGTCGAAAATTTAAAGTTTTAAACTTATTCAAAGAGTCTCAAAGAAGGTCCACCACACTGCTTAGCGTTTTAAAAGTTGCAGCAGTTTTTTATAAACCTTTTATGCAACTTTAGTAAATTTTTTCCTAAAACATTTACAATGATCGAATTAACCGGAGGTTAGTTAACTAGAGCTTTTGCAAAAAAAATTGTTATTCCATTTTATGGTAAAGTTATCTTTGGCTAGAATTTACGATATCATCAACAGGGGGGACTCTCATCCGAGGCTGGTTGTTATTTTTCATTGGCGGCATTTTTTACGTGGCGGGTCTCAAACCCAGCGCACAAGCCTATGGAGGGAATGTTTCACCTTCTCACTTTAACTCGCTTTCAAACGGATGTTCTTAGGCCCAGGAGATACTTGGTCATAGACCGGAAGTCGTGAGCTGCTTGAGTCATATGTAAAAGAGTCGTTTCTGGCCACTCCCAAGTGAATGGCGATCAGAGAACTTTAATCACTTGCGTGAACTTTTTTTACACATAACCCCATCGCCCAGATTTATTATCGATTACCGATTTACTCACGGTTACGCTGCTGTTATCGGTTTCTTAATTTGTCAAATCGATAGCCAAAGAGCAATGAAACAACCATCAGATTGCATTTCCTACACTGATTAGGGTTTTTCTTTTTGTGCTAGTTGCAATTATAATCTTTAAACATCACCTTGAAATCATTTTTAACTTTATATAAAGATGAGTGCTTTTGATAAGTTCCGCTTAAAATAACTTTCATATCAAAACTTAATTAATTAACAGTATTATTATTATTCACTGTTAATATTTAGATACTTAACTCTTTAGTGGCTGTTGAATCACTCAATAACACTTAAGAATAAATGAAGCGAAGTGGAATGCAATATAATTACGGTTACACAATATTAATTTAATTGTGTGATTAAACCTGGCGATTTATTGAATATGACAATTGTTATAAACAAACTCGTAACATACGTAAAGGGCCGGTTTCGCGGTTACAAAACGGAACCAGTTTGTGGTTTCACTTGAATTGAACTTACTTTGCATATCTCCATAATGAAAAGTGCATTCAGTAAATTGATTTGCGTAACTGTGGTGTTGAACTTTTGAAGTGTGATTGGTTTCATTCATCTTTTAGACTGTGGTCATTACATAATACCGACATGCTTGAAAGTAAAGATGTGTTCACATTACACTCAAAATTACTTTATAAACAAAATGTTAACTTCAGTTTCACCGAAGCTATAATACATTTCTCAAATATACCTTACAGGAACAATAACACATAATTTTGATCGGTTAGTTTGTATGTATGTCAGCTACGGCTTTAGTAGTCCGATCTGAACAATTTCTTCGCAGCATTTTGGCTTAGACAAAAATTCAAGCCAAATTTGGTGAAGATATCTCTTCAAACGAAAAAGTTTTCCATACAATCACTTGTTTCAGATCGTTCAGTTGATTATTTATATATTTATTTAGTAGATCAACGTTTCTTTCGGGGTGATACAAGCTTCTTTGCAAACTTAGTATACCCTGTTCTAGGCATAATAACTTATTAATTAAACAACATTATCTAATCATCATTGGAAACCTCTCAGAATCTATGACGCATCAATTTCTTTGAAGAAATACTCATTTACTCAATACTCGAAATTACAAAAACGACTAACGATGCCACGATCGCATCTTCGTAGTATAATGCATATATGGTCATCAAGTAAATCCTGAATTTTGGTGGGTTTCGGAATGGTATTAAAGCAAACAGGAAAAAATCACGAAATAGTAATTGATTAAAAATCGAAATAAGTTGAAAATGAGATATGAAGTTACCCGAAAGTCTTTCGTTTTTTTAGCTCAATAAACGTACATGGTTTGTCCGGAAAGTAATAGGACTGAGTCTATTAAAAAAAAAAATATTGAACCAATTGTTACAATTTTTTTAAAAAACTTTCAAAATAGGCTCCTCTTGCGTCAATGCAGCGCTGCCAGCGCCATTTCCAAGCATTGAGAGCCGAGATGCATGCTGCTTGGATCCCCTCTGCCGGCGTGTGCCACTCGGAAGATTGTGTTTTTGTCTCGGGATCATACTCAAAAATCCATGACTAGTCACCTGCGATTACATTATTAAAAAATTGGCGGTCACTTTCACACATGCTCAAATTTTCTTGGCACACTTCCACTCGTCGCAATTTCTGGTTGTCAGTGAGAACTTTTGGGGCGGTCTGAGTTAAAAACTTTGTGCACACGAGTCACATTAACAGTGTTTGTCGAAGTCACAGATCTCCCTGCACGGTCTTCATCAGCGACCTCTTCCGGGCCCTCCAAAAAGGTCTGATGCCACCGAAATACAACACTTCTTGCTAAAGCAATATCTTGGTAAGCCTGCTTTATAATATCTCTGTCGTTGCATTTTCGGCTTGCAAATGTTTGTCCTAATACTCCAGGTGCTCGGAGAAAACTGACCAGCCGCTCGTTCGTTATATAAGAACGGCCTCTACCGAATCCAGTTGTTGCGCCCACGCTCCAAAGTAAGGTCGCGGCGGAAGAAAATCAGTCCTATTTCTTTCCGGACAAACTTTGTATTGTAGATGAACGAAATTGGACTATTTCCACGACGTTATTGAAAAGTTATAAAGTGTTATAATTTGGCTTGAAATTAAGCTATACAACTTACTATACTACTTTACTATATTTACCCAACTTCTTCTGAACCAATCCCAACCTACATAATATAATGATTTTGTTGAAAACTACCAAAAATGCGATAACTCACTAAAGAAATACCAATTTCAGAAGCATTTAATTATAAAGTAATATGGGCACTGATAAGATGTATAGGAATCGGTAAATAAATAGGGCGTGTCATCTCCAACTTTTTTCCGAATTCAAAATGTTACTAACACAATAGCCAGATTTCTACAAAGTTTATGGCTTTCGGTGACAATTGCTCGTAGCGAGCAAATGCAAGTGTCTTTGATTAATACAAACTATTCAAAGAAGGTCGACGACGAACCACATTCATGACGGCCATCGACAACTGATGATCGAAACGTCAATGAAATTGGTGCTTGAGAATCGATGAATAACAGTCAGAGATCTTACTAGCATCGTTGGAATATGCAAAGGATCTGTGGAAACCATTTTGAAAGAACATTTTGACCTAAGAAAAATTCTAAAATCACTAATTTTTTTTTTGAAAAACAGTATCGCGTTAACATCTGTGAATAAATATTTTCCGGCCACTAGGATGTATGAAGCGTATTATTACTAGCGATAAGTCTTGGATCTATGCTTACGACCCGGAAACAGACGACCAATCGGTCAAAAATCGTGGCAAAGGGGAGCTGAAACCGAAAAAACAACCTCACAGAACATCACAGATCTTGGTTATGATGACACTTTCTACGATTATCGAGGTGTGGTGCACTCCGAATTCCTTCCGACCGGCCAAACTGTCAGTAAGGAATACTATTTGAGTGGAATGCACAAATATAATATCTGAGATATAATAATACCATACATACATATATATCAATGACATTCAGAGAGTCCCCTTTTTGCTTACAATAATATGTCTTTGTGCCAAGCATGAACAAAAGCGGATCAATACTTCCTCTATCCCCTTTATACACTTGTGACCACGCAAACCTTACCACTATATTTCCTTAAATTTTTTTCGGACTTTATCGCTCGTTCGGAATTTTCTTCAATTTTGTGTTTTTATGTTTTTAGTAAGCATAAGTAAACTAAATTATATTGTCTAATTATAATTATAATTTTTAATTTATTACGTTTAATGAGTAAAACACAGATTAGCCTTTCTGTGCTTATACGAAAGCGGCCGATTTTATTGATTTTAAAGTGATACACTGACTTTACTTCGTGTTTCAATTAAAAATAAATAAATAAAAAAAATATTAATTTCGGTTATAGTGTAAATGAAATTAAATTAAAAACATATAATTTTTTCATCGCATGTCAGTCTCTTACATTTCGAGCTCATTTTGTAAAGCTCGCTATCTTTCAATTGATATATCCACAGCTAAATGTGTATTGTTTTAAATTTTTAATATTTTTATTCAATAACATATCATTAACTTATTTATAAATAAAAAATATCTATACCGCAAAAAGTACCGCTATAAAGTATAGTCAAATATGCACAATACTTGAAAATTTTGAGTGGTAAGGTTTGCGCGGCCACGAGTGTACATAAATAACGATTTTTGTACAAGGTAATTTCCGAAGAAGTTTTTAGTTCGGCCCACTATAACATACATAAATATATGTATGTATGTGCCATACAAGCTGACCGATCAAAAGCAAGTTTTCGTATGGAAAACTTTTTTATTTGTGAAGGGTGTGATAGTTGAGTTAATGCTGTTTTCGTGTTTAATATTTACTTTATCTTATCAATTTACTTTGATTAAATGGTTTAAACACGTGACAGTCCTCAAAAATAATTTCAACTCTATATTTATTGGTCTTAAATTTTATATATATTTATTTTTGCATTCGGATTTCGAAACATGGGGTCACGTCCAACGTTTTTTTACTCTCGCACCGTAATTTGACATGTACTTTTAAAAAGATCAATTAACTCGTTGAAAAATTTAAAGCTTCGGGGATTAAAAAATGCTTCTGATACTTTTCTTGTAAATTTTTTTTCATTTGTGCCCACTCACACTTCTCTTTTCATATAGCCACAAACTACTTTTAGATAGAAAAAATTGCTTGAAACTAAAAGGAAATTCTTTTATAAAATCTGTGAACATATTATTTGTTCCTAATTATTTATGTGTCTTTGCCGTTTTTAATTTTAATATAAAAGTGATCACGTTTTTAGCCCGCACACATGCACACACTTAAGTACGTCTTATCAGTTTCGAAGGTCGTAATTTAAAAAACATAAGTTTTATTATACTTGTACCATACACATACAGTTATCAAAGCAGTTTGTCCAATTTCAGAAACGTTTTGCAATAAACAGCCATTGATCGCGTGAACTCGTGTTTTGTTGACCATAAATTGTATATTTTATTTCTAATTATATTTGTTGTTCCTTTTGTTTTTTGCTTGATAAGGTATTTATATACAACTCAGCTCTTAGTTTCAACCAGACTATTTTATTTCGCGCTGCTGATTAAGTGTCAGCCAATTTTTTCCACTGAGTGAGATCTCAATATTAATTTAAAGCAAACATTTCTACACACATGTGTGTGTCTGTGTGTGTGCATATGTACAGGTGCTTATAAATGTGCCAATTCTGAGGTAAACAAACGAACAAACGGATGTGTGTTTGCTCTAAAATTATTCATAGAATTCTAACTTGTTAATTATAAAGTAAATATTGTCAAAGAGCGAAAACGAATATTATCAGTGCCAGCCTTAACTAAGCACAAGTACACGCAGTTGTTTTTGTGTTTTTTTTTTGTTTTTTTTATTTGCTAGACAATTTTGATTTGATTAAAGGGAAGAATTTGATGAAGCTGCGCAAAAATGCTATGTATTTAAATATGTATATACATACATACATATAAGTTTATGTAGGTATGAATAGCTGAAATGTTTGCAAACATGAGAAATAGATAAGGCACTCACGTTTTGCCTCTCAAGAGATAATCTATGCGGACGGAAAACGTCATCTTTATACATACGTATGTTTGTTTAGCAAATTATTATTATATTCATATACATACATATGTATGTATGTACTATTGATAAAATTGTCTCAGCTTGATAGGAGAACATAAGGAACGAAGTGAGCTGAAATTCAAGAAAAACGAGAAAACCGTTAATTTCGGTTGCAGCGAAGCTATAATACCCTTCCCTGGTACATTTATACCCTTCACAGGCGTATTTCTAATAGCATAAGAAGGTGTAAAAGATCTTTATCAGTATTTTGATCGATTAGTTTGTATGGCAGATGTGCTATAGTGGTCCGATCTGAAGCGTTCAAAAGTGAGAGACTAGTGCTCGCATATAATATACAGACATCCGGATTGAGGTACGTGGCGAAATAAACTCTGTTCGTCACACTGATGATTTTACAAACTTCGTGGGAAATTTAATAAACCCTGTTCAGGGCACAACAGTTAAATTCCTATTTTTAAACAAATTATTTAAGGGGGTATTCTACTCTAGAAATCAAATTTTGGGCAGTTTTTTGAATTTCATTAAAAAAAAAAAATATTTTTGCTATCCATTTCTTATGGTGTTTTTATTGATATCTTAAGAATACAGAAAAAAACATTACTAAAAAATATTAAAAATTAAAATAATTAGAGGTGGCGGAGAGACAGGTGTAAAAAAATGGCGCATCCTGGTGACATTGATCCTGACTCTCCTAGTGGTCTGAAAAAAAAAAAATCAAAAGAAATTCTTAATCAGAAAGGATGCTGTAATAGTCCGGGAACACGAAAGAATTTTTTTTTGAAAAATGGCGACTGCCTGAAAATAAAAATCAATTTTTACGCTTTTTTTTTTTTGGAATTCCGGAATTTTTTTTTAATATTAAAAACAAAAATTTTGACACGATACTGATAGGAACGATAAAGTATTATATAAATAAGGTTCACACAAAATTTCAAGTAAATCGGTTTTATAGAACTTGAGATAATACCGGCATTACAGTGTGGAAAAAAGTATTTTCGAGTAAAAAAGCGTTTAAAGTTTAGCAGACAATTCTAGTGAACACGGACGCCACCTCACAAAATCGGCTGTATCTCCAAAAATAAGTCGAATTTTGAAAAATCCTTCCAAGGTCATACTTTTGAAAGTCTACACTTTAAATATATGAAAAAAATCGAATTTTTCAAAATTCTCTATTAGAATACCCCCTTAACAATACTCCTTTATATTTTTCCACAGTGGACAGTGGAGGAGAAAATTCTTAGTTGTTTCTAACTTGCTTACTTTCGAACGCACTGACAGTGAACTCAAGGCCATCCTTGGCTAAGTGTGTCATCAAATTTCGACCAGTATACTAACCTTAATTTATCATTCAAATCACAAATAGTGTCTGGAACAAATACGGAAAAATGCCAAATATTGGGTAGTCGAAAAAGTCCTTTCGTATTTTTAATCAGAATTCAGCATATTTTTTTTATATATTATATATTATAATGATTTATACTAAAAAATAAATAAATAAAAAACAAAGATGAATGTTATTATGCATTTTGATCTATCACTTTTTGCCATTTTCCCGCTAGAGACATTATTCCTTCAGTGTAAAACATTCATCAGTGCAAATCCAAATTTCGAAATTTCCAGAACGGAAGCGAGCGAACCATTGTTGTACTACACGTACTGATAGATCATCGTCTCCGTAAACTTTATAAATTTCATTTGTGGCTTGCGTGGTATTCTTCCATTTTTTATACAAAAATTTCAAAATATAGCGAATTTCTTCATTATTTTCATTCATTTTTGAAGAGCTGTAACTTTTTTTGTACTTCCCCGAATTTTATTTTATTTTATTTTTTGGTTAAATGAAGCTTAAACTCGCACTTTTCCAACACTATATGCCACTATGTGATTAGTAGCACTGGAGATATACGACTGCAACGACATCTATAGACAAAATACGAAAAGACTTTTTCGACTACCCAATATAAAACAAAATAGTTGAAATAAATAATATAAAATAAGTATGCTATAAGTTTTTTATTAGAATACGTATATATGTGACCTGGTCTACGAAGAGGGAGCTAACGTACAAACAAACAAAAAAAAAAAATAAATAAAAAACATTGAAAAAAAAAATAAAAAAAAAATAAAAAAATTGATTTTTTGACACCTAAGCCCCCTTTCCATAGACCAGTTCACATATAGTTTTTCACCATACTTTTTGATTTCTGTTAAAAATGTTTAGTTGTCAAATAATACATTTGCTGACCATCTCACTAGCTTTAAAGAAAAGTTTTGTTTTCAAACATATGTTATTAAGTCCCCTCTTAAACCCATCTATAGGCTTGGGAACCTTACATTACACACATAGTAATCCCTTTTGTATAAACCATCGAAAATTAGCTGTCAAGCAAAAAATTTGCAGCGTATTTCTTCGTTCGACATTGCCGGCTCTCCTTTAGGCGTATAATCAAACATCAGCCGAGCCTGCGCTTATAACGCCTTTGATTTTTTTTAATGAAATACCTGTGATCTTATTAACATACATAGACGCATTCCTCGTATCTCACAGCCCGTGTTTACTTACTTGCTATGTGTGTGTGCACGATTTGCTGCTTAAGAGGTATGCCTGTTTGTAGAGATCTACGGTGTGAACTAACTTCTATACCCTCTCAGTGGTAAACAAAAGTTGTTGTTGGTGGTTTTATTGTTGTTTTCAGACTGATATAGTTCATAATTTGATAAGTCTTTATACTTGGTTAGTACTAATCGGACTTTTGATGATAGTCGGCGGTACTTTGCCGAACAACGCACGCTACGGTTCGCAAAGGAAAGAAAATCATTGCTTTCGTGAAAAAAAAAAAAAATAATAATATATTGAAATTTGTAAAAAATTTATTGGATTATACAAATTTGTTTGCTCATCAGTTAAATTCGTTTGGTTCTTCTTCTTCTTTTGTGTCTCACAAGCATCAAAATGCAGATTAACGAATATTACTTTGAAGGTAAAAAAAAAATATGAGTGAACAAGAAATTATTTGTGGAGATAAGTGTAAAGTTTTACTTGTCAAAAAGAAAAATCTGTGTTCTAAATTTTACTTAGGTTTCTTGAGACAACTTAGTAGGCCTACAGCAGCTTGAAACCGACGAAAACAAATAAATAAAATAGAGCACATAACTCAAAAAGTTTTTTCAGTTGTTTGTATGTACATATGTACATACAAGTATGTTGCAATGTAAATAAATACAAACATTTATAATATATCAATATTATTTATGAAGTCAATGTTAGACGGAAGTGTTACGGAAGTTGGTATAAAAAAAGTCATAAATACAGGGTGGACCATATAAAATTTTAAATTTAAAAAGTCAAAAAAGAAAAAACGGCTTGATATTTTTCAAAGGTCTAACATTTATTTGAAAAGTTGCTTTATGAAATTTATTTGTGGAAAACAATTTCGGAGGAATGACCACCACGGCTGAGTTTACAGTAGCTTATCCGATCCACCCAATTTTCGAGTACTTTCTCGATGGTTTCAGGCCTTATGGCAGCTACAGCAGCTTGAATCTCGTACTTTAGATCTTGAATTGTTTCTGGATGGTTGGCGTAACATTTATCTTTAACAGCTCTCCACAGAAAATAGTCCAACGGAGTTAAATCGCAGCTTCTGTGAGGCCAATTCACATCACCTCTTTTGCTGATTATGCGATTTTCGAAGATAGGGCGTAAAAGATTGAGTGCAGCGTTTGCTGTATGGCACGTAGCGCCGTCCTGTGCCCCAAATGTGACAATTCTGCTTGTTAACGTAACCATCGAGGTGGAAATGGTCCGAAAAGATGATTTTTCGGTAAAATTGACCATCCTCGGTTTGTTTTTTTTTTTTCAATATTTCCCAGTTTTCTTCTAGTGAATAGCGACCCATTTCGTAAATTTTAGACTTTTTACTAGTCATCTGTCACTTTTCGAGTGGTATTTGACGTTTCCAATGTCGAAATATAGATAATTCAAATTTAAAACGTTAGATGGCCCACCCTTTATTAAATAATGAATATATGTTTAAAGTAAATATATACAAAGCTCGTTGACACCGCAATAATTCGTTTAATTTCGTAAAGCTTCATAAACTTATGCCGAAATTTAGTTAGAGATCAGTTTAACAAGGGACACGCCCATTTCTTTTTCTACAGCGCGTCAGAGGCGAATATTCCACTCTGTGGAAGATTATTTCTTACCTATAACAATGTGGGTCGCTATTTGAAACTCAGATGAATTGTTTCTGGAAATTTTACTTAAAGGATCCTGAAGCGCGAGCAAATTCGAAAAAGCCCATTTCGTGCACACAACTGGTGGCTCTATGTAACCGAAACAGATCCAAAACTAATTGGAGACAATTTTTTCGCTACAGCAACATCCAATAGATCCAAATTTCTGAAATCAAAACAATGTAAAGTTACACAGGAAGTTCCTAGTCCACAAGCATACATAGTATATTTCTATGACCTGGCGCGGATCCAGAGTAGAATTTTGGCGGAGGAACTATTGTTCTTACAGCACAAAGTTCTTTCCTTCGAAGAATATGATTTATGATGGAAATAATGTATATTTTGAACTTTTGAGGGGAGATCCGCGCCTGTCTATAACAATATGCTTAAAGTCGCCTCAATGAATTTAAACTCAAAAGGATGATTTAGATTAGTTACTATATATGACCACATTATTCGAGACTTGACGTTCCGTTTTCTTATAAATACCACCTTTGACTCTTGAGTTTTTGTCACAATTAAAAAGAGTTAACGCATATCCCCAGTTTTTAACTATAAATAAATTAATTTAAATCAACTTAAACTACTTTAAAATAAGAGTCCTATATAATTTTCTGCTTGACTTCGAGGAATTGAAAATCTTACAATTTTTAAGTCGCCTCCTAAAATAATTATTAGGAAGAATACTGTACTAGGCTAGTATATGAACCAATTATTTTTCGACTGGTATCCACACACCTAACTCTGTCCGCCGCGACGCTCGCTGCCTACTCAGATGGTATTCAAGCAATTCCAGATTAATCTACGATAAGATACGATTAATAATGTATCACAAAATGGGAAAAGAATTATTGAAGCATACGATTTGCCATGACATTTTTCAATAAATTGACGATTAAGCCCTTCACACCGACGGAATTTTAATTGCCGATTCTCATAGAGCTTTCCTCGCTTTGATTGACAATTCATACTTTAAGGGGGTATTCTACTCTAGAAATCAAATTTTGGGCAGTTTTTTGAATTTTATTTAAAAAAAGCCTAAATATTTTTACTATCCATTTTTTAATGGTGTTTTTATTGATATTTTAAGAATACAGAAAAAAAATTTACAAAAAAATGTTAAAAATTAAAATAATTAGAGGTGGTAAAGACAGGTGTAAAAAAAACCGCATCCTGGTGACATTGATCCTGACTCTCCTGGTGGTCTGAAAAAAAAAATCAAAAGAAATTCTTAATCAGTAAGGATGCTGTTATAGTCCGGGAACACGAAATTTTTTTTTTTTTTTTTGAAAATGGCGACTGCCTGAAGATAAAAATCATTTTTTACGTTTTTTTTTTTGAAATTCCTGATTTTTTTTTAAATATTAAAAACAAAAATTTTGACACGATGCTGATAGGAACGATATAAAAAAGGTTCACACAAAATTTCAAGTAAATCGGTTGTATAGAACTTGAGATAATGCCGGTATCGTGTGGAAAAAAGTAGTTTCGAGAAAAACGCGTTAAAAGTTTAGGAGACAATTCTAGTGAACACGGACGCCACTTCACAAAATCGGCTGTATCTCCGAAAATAAGTCGAATTTTGAAAATTCCGGCCAAGGTCATGTTTTTGAAAGTCTAAACTTTAAATATATGAAAAAAAAATAATAAAAAGAATTTTTCAAAATTCTGTACTAGAATACTCCCTTAACAACGAAGCGAAGAAAGCAAAGGGTATGTCACTTAATGGTATTGCAGAAGTGCTTTAAGATCCACCTACTAACCTAAGTAAGTTAGAAAATATGTATAAAATAAGTCTTTTCAGACTCAAAACGAGATGGTTAGTAAACAAGCTGGAAATATTTTTCGAACTGAATTTGTAATCAACTCAGAAGCGTTATCGTTTTTGCTTCCAAATAACTAGTAGTTAGTTTCAATTTAAACTTGAGGGCGTCATTAGTTGTTCATTAAAGATTTTTTGTCATGCGTAGTCTTATTTATTGGTCTCGAGATGATTTTGATTGTAACCAATCAGCTACCCATAGCTGTATTTGTTTAATAAATTTTGGTAAATTTTTCCAACTGCTTTACTCTAATCGCATAGTTAAACAAACTTCATCATTGTTATTTTTTAAATAAATATTTTGAGCAATCAAATTTCATTATCTAATTTTATCTCTCTTCTCTCCCGCCATACATAGAGACTGACAAAATGCAAGGGGTGAAGCGTGTGATAGTCTTCTGCATACTGATAGTCATACTGCCGTCCGCTTTGATAATCATACCGCTCTACCTACGCCGCACCGCGTTTGCTGACGTTATTTATCCCGTCGCCGAATCGGATATAATTGAGATACGAGATGGCATATCTTCGATATTCTGCCAACAACATTCGCTACGCATGAATTCCAACTTCAATGCATTTCAGTTGCGCAGCAAGCCCGAAGTCTCAACCAATCGTAAACACATACGTCTAAAGAAATCTATGACACTGCCCGATGATACATTGGAATATTGGGGCTTCTATCTGTTGAAGGGCGCTAAAGTGCATCTGAAATTTTGTTCACGCTACGACGGCTCGCGTATATTGGTGGTTAAAGGACAACGTAACCTAAACACTTGCGGTCTACTCGATCACAATCAGAATAAATTGGGTGCGAATTTTGCGTATGGCCATGAGCAGGTGAAGGTATTCTTTGAGGATATACGAGAAATGGGCGACACGGTGCCGGTCGATGAGGTGTCGACTGACAAGAAAACAGTCGACAGCAATATGGAAGAGGAGAATCACGGCGGTGAGGATTCGAGTGAAGACGCAGAGGAAGAAGCATTCCAGCGTGCTAAAAATGCAGCTGCGGTAGAAGCAGCGGCTGCAGCACTGGCTGTGCCGCCACAAAAACTGGGCAGTAATAGCACACAACCAACTACACTGAAGTCGTCTAAGATACGCGGCAAGAAATTGAAAAAGGGCTCCGTGAGCTCGCTACGTAATCGTAGATTACTCACAAATGCGCCCGCCACTGCGTCCACACACAGGCTAACAAAGCGCGAGAATTCACCAAAAGCGCATCAAACCGCCACAAACGCTTCAGATGCAGCATTTCTGCAGCGCCATCAAGCGGCGGCGGCACAACGGAAACAGCAGGTATACGATCAACTGTACAAGCTGCGCCGACGCAGCAAACGTGAACATGTTTACGATCGCAAATATAGTCATGGCGGCAATGCGATAAACTTCACCATCACTGATGAATCCAACTCGGTGTCAAGCTTCGAAACGGGTCTCTTCAATTGCTTCAACGGCACCATATTGCTGGCGGAGGGTTTCGCACCCTCAGCCGAGTGCGTTAATGCGCATTTTCTCGAAAATGGCTCACAACGTATGCTCTCCAAGCATGAGATCACCGAAGACGGTTATTACTATTATATATTCTACAGCGACAACGATCTGGTGCGCAATGACATACACGCCATATTCGACATTTACAAGCCGACATTTCAGTACTCCAACATAAGCGATTCGCAGGGTTGTTTAAATGCGACAAACTGCACCTTTCCCATCGGCTTTCTGTCCGACGAAATGGTCATCGTGGAGGTGCCGACGCGCGATGGCATCGAACACGAAGAGGACGACATCACCTACCTGATCTCAACTTGCCATCCGCGCACGGCCGTCTATGCGATTTTCCCCATCGCGGTGCTGATACTGATATTAAGTTGCTCATTTTTATAGAAGCGACGTGGCGCGGCTAAAGGCCGCTTACCCAACATGCTTAATTTTAATTTAGCTAATTTTTTTTTAATTAATACTTAAGTATAGAAATTACATAATACTAAATAACTTTTAATTGTACACAATCAGAAATTTAGCATAAAATAGAAATGTAATGAAGAGATCATCATTAACCTAAGCGCTTACAAATTGGCCATAAAACCACGGAAATGTGTAACTGTGTCACAAACTAAGTAAATAACTGAATATATGACTATTTTAGCACATAAAATACATATTTAGTAGAATGTGAGTAAAATGAAATTGCATGTATTTTTCGAACAATTTTAAAAAATATTTTATAAAAAAAAGTGTGCATTGTATTTTATAACCATTTTTGTATAGTGCCAGCACACATATGTATGTATATGTAATATTGACGATAATAAATCAATTAGTAATAGGGCGAAACGCTTTTAATATGAACGAAAAAAAAAAAACAATTAAATTGAATTTTTATTTTGTTGCTCTCAAAAAATGTAATTTCATAAGCGGAAGCGCAGCGCACCCTTTCTACCTGGTTGCGCTGTGATTTTGACGTCCAGCCAAGCATTGCCGTTTTTGTCACAGTTTTTTGACCACACATGAATTAGTTCTTCTCGCATTCAATGCTTAAATAGCTTTCTAAAAGCTAGAACTGATTTTTATCATTCTCATTACTGTTAGCTATTCTCAACAACAACAATAAACGGGCACGGCACAAATTTTTAATAAATATCTACTCAGCTTAGCGTGGAATTTTACATTTTTTGTATTCAAAAAACACCAAAAAATTGCTCTCATTATTAGATTTGCCAAAATCATTATCCACATTCTAAAATATTGTAAATTTATTTTTATCATCAGTTTTGTCAGCCGCCTCGAAACTCGCGCATCTAAAACTAAGTAAACAAATAAAAGTGTGAATTAGATCCAATAGAGACGACTAAAATGATGACTTGTTTTTCCATGTTTAACTAAGAAGGCGTATGGAGAGCAAAGTCAAGGGTAAGTACATAGTAAATGATGCGAATTGTTTTTGTTGGGTATTACGTGTTTACACAAAACTTCAATAAAATGGCACTTTAAATTTAAATTAAATATAAATAAGGAAACCATAAACATGTACCGTACACTAAGCAAGCTAAAATTTTCGTATTGCTTCTATTAAAAGGCATCGCCAGAATTGATGCCATATATTTTGTTATTTCAAAAGGCTTGGAAATTGTATTTTTGGCAAACATTTTATAAAAAAAATTTCAAATTTAAATAGTTGTAACTGAACAAAATTACTCGTCTGAAAAACAAGGCCACAGCCGATGAATTGCTGGCCAAGTTTTTCAAACACGCCGGCGAAGAACTGATAAGGAGCATACATAAGCTTCTTTGTAAAATATGGTCGCACGAAAGTATACCCAACAAATTTAAGTGTGCTCTGACCAATCCACAAAAAGGTAGACCCCACAATCTGCGCCAAATGCCGTGGGATAAGCTCACCGTCAACAAACTGATTGGACCTTATCAGTGTGGCTTTAGACCTGGCAAATCAACAACCGACCACATATTCACCATGCACCAAATCTTGGAAAAGACCCGTGAAAGGAGAATCGACACGCACCACCTCTTTGTCGATCTCAAAGCTGCTTTCGGTGGCACGAAAAAGAGCGGCTCGAAAAGGAGCTGAATTGTCTGAATTTCATATGCCCGCAAAACTAATACGGCTGTGTAAACTGACATTGAGCAACACCAAAAGCTCCGTCAGGATCGGGAAGGACCAGCTGTTGGCGTATGCAGATGATATTGATGTCATCGGCGCCGTTAGTTCTGCTTTCTCCAGGCTGGACAAGGAAGCAAAGCAAATGGGTCAGGGCAAGACGAAATATCTCTTGTCATCAAACAAACAGTCGTCGCACTCGCATCTTGGTTCTCACGTCACTGCTGACAGTCATAACTTTGAAGTTGCAGATAATTTCGTCTATTTAGGAACCAGTGTTAACACCACCAACAATGTCACCCTGGAAATCCAACGCAGGATTACTCTTTCCAACAGGTGCTACTTCGGACTGAGAAGGCAATTGTAAAAGTAAAGTCCTCTATCGACGAAGAAAAGCCAAACTCTATAAGTCGCTTATAATTCCCGTCCTGTTATATGGTGCAGAGGCTTGGACGATGACAACAAGCGACGAGTCGAAGTTACGAGTTTTCTAGAGAAAGGTTCTGCGAAAGATTTATGGTCGCAAGGCATTGGCCACGGCGAATATCGCATTCGATGGTGCGATGAGCTGTACGAGATATACGACGGCATTGACATAGTTCAGCGAATTAAAAGACATCGGCTACGCTGGCTAGGTCTCGTTGTCCGGATGGACGAAAACACTCCATCTCTGAAAGTATTCGACGCAGTACCCGCCGGGGGAAGCAGAGGAAGAGGAAGACCTCCACCCCGTTGGAAGGATCAAGTGGAGAACTTCCTGGCTTTGCTTGGATTATCCAATTGACGCCACGTAGCGAAAAGAAGAAACACTGCGGAACAATGGTTTCTACAATTCAGAGCGGGTGAAAACGACGCCATGGATAAGCCAGCCGGAGGTAGACCTATGACGACGAATACCGATAAAATCATGGAAAACATCGATTTAGGTCGGCATGTGGCAACTTGTGACATTGCCCAGAAGATGGGAGTTAGTCACCAAACCATTTTAAACCATCTGCAGAAGATGATGATGATGATTTGACGCAAAAAAAAACTTCCGTACCGAATCAACGCCTGCGATATCTTGCTGAAATGGAACGAACTCGACCCATGTTTGAAGCGGATGGTGACTGGCGACGAGAAATGGATCACATGCGACAATATGAAGCGAAAAGGGTCGTGGTCAAGCCGGGGTTGACGGCCAGGAATGTTTGGAAGGTAGTACCACAGCGGTCGATGTCACCATCCATTGGACGATATTGCTCGGTACAGAATGAAATTAAGGCCACATTCATTTTGTTGCTCGCGATTTTTATATAAGAAATTGAAACCGGCAGGACTCAGAAGATCTGAGCGGAGGTTTAGTTTGATTTCTTCAACCCCATCCTTCCTTCCCTCCTCATAAAATATCGATTTTCTCCTCGATCTTGTTCTTGAGGCCTTTGCAGTTGAATTGTAGGAGTTTGAAGTGCCGCCGTAAAGTTGTAGTAACCCTTGGAGTGCGAGGGTGATGTACAGGTGGTCGTTGTTGCGGCTGCAGAACCCTCGGACGCGATTAGTGTAACGAATATAAATCTGTAAATGTAACCAGACGGAGCATGAATTTCACCTGACTGAGTGAGAACGGGCATGGGACTGATTAAACTGGGAATCATGCTGCTTAGTTCTGATTATTTGTCCATTGTTGGCCAATCGACCAGAGTGATAAGGGCTGAGTCGGTCTTAAGATGGCTCCCTCCATTGCATGTGGTGGAATTTGGATGGAGCCTTTTAGCGCATATGCAGCAGAAAAATTTTTCAGGGCCCGGGTTGGACTCAATGCCAGTATATAGCAAACATGGCTGCTAGAGGTTACTCTAGTGATAACAAGATATAGTTTTTGCTTGCCGATCCAAACGGGCTTAATTTCTCGAAATAATATAGTTGTTACTTAAAAGACTTATTTCCACTCCCAAAAGTAACTGGGGAGATATAATGGGTTATTTTCGCACAAAAATCATGAAAGATCCATTTTTTTCAATAACTTCAGTTAGTTTTTTTTATAATGTGAAACATGAGAGTTCTCAATTTATTAAAACAAAATTCAGTAATTTTTTAATTCAACATTAATAATATAATACAGAGTATTTGAGAGTTCTTTTTTTTAAACGTTAAAAATTCAATGTATATTTGTAAAACCGCTACATTGCTAAGCAAATAACTTTTTTTTCTTGGTGCTGAACCAATGATTAAAATCTAAACGCAAGAGTAACTGCGACAATGGAGTTGTAGTCGGATTCGTTTTCAAACCTATTAAATAATTAATTAATTGATCCATCAGCATACTAAATCGTTCATCTTGTTGATCAATATAATCTTTAATTATCATCCCACACAAGTCTTGTCTCAAAACGTTACTTAAGTTGTCGCACACACTGAATATATCGATTAAGATATTATAAATCGGATTATTTGATTGTGAGACTATAAACTGATTGATATTTAGCTTATTACTCTCTTCGTTAGTCAGTAAAAAGCAGAGTGAAAGTATATTGGCCAGAAATATGCTGTGCGCTTTTTGAATTTCCTCAAAATCGGCTTTATTTTGTATGGTATTCAAAAGTATGCTGAATTGGCTCTCCAACACATCGACTTGTATATAATACTGTAGATTATCTATGAAAAATATCAATTGGTTTAAGAGACTTGTCAGTTTGAATTTTTCACGTGAGCATAATTTGGTGCGTCGCACCTTGTTGGACCACATCATATGTAGCTCGAATTGCATTTTCTTGATTAAAAGTAGAAAACGGAAAAGAATATTATAGTTGTCGATCACTTTCGGCGAGAACAACAAATGCAATGGCCAATTAATTTTGTAATTTAGCTGCATGTAATGTAAATAGTTGTGTTCTAATTCTTTTGGATTACTACTGTGCATTAACGGTTTGGCGATACTTAGTGAGAAACGTTCCAAGTCTTCAGAAACACCAACTCCATGTGCGGCAGATTCGAAAGCTTTTACGAAATCATGCACTTTATTTTCATTGTATTTGTCTTTGCCGATTTCATATGTGAGACGTAAAAATTCCAAAAACAACTCACCACGGCCTAGTAAAAAATATTCTTTTATTAATTTCAATTGCTGTACCAAATCCGCTTGATTAATTGCTATTTCAGACAGACGTGTTGTTAAATATGCCTTAATTTCATTAACGATGCTCTCGTAGTGTTGCACATTCAGTTCCTCATCGTTTTGTAACATTTGTATCTTTCCAAAGTAAATATGCTCCTTCTCATTGCTTAAGGAGCTCTCATCCTCCAAGTCGGTGTGTTCCGTTTTGCTCCAGTTTTGTGTGAGAATCTTGTGTTTATTAGCATCTGCTTTAAATATGAGTATTGTTTGGCCAATGAAAAGTACCTTTTCGGCCCAACCAGTGGGTAAATAATGTGGTAAAAGTTCATAGCATATTTCATAGCGCCAAATGTCAGCGTACGTACTTGCCACTTTAGACAATGTGGTTATTGTACTAGCATGTTTGCCACTTTCCGTGCTAGCACATTTGCTGGTGTCACTCTCAGCGGCACTATTGATATTACCCTCTGAGCATTGTATGAAGAACTCGCCGTATGTATCAATTATTTTGGCATAAAGTATCCAATGCGTAAGTTGTTTGAAAAAGACTACGTTAACTGCAAGTTGCAAGGTTTTAATAGCAGCGCGTATTTTCTGATCACCATGTTCTGCATTTTGGTGCAAAAACTGCATAATTTCACAGCCATGTAATTTTTGACTTCGTATTACACGAATTAACTTTCGCAAGTATAGCGCTAACGGTTCATATGTCTTTAAATTTCGATATATAAAAAGTAGTGAAAAATTTGTTGGATTTTTTAGATAATTCTGTTCAAGCGCAGTAATGTTGTCAAAGTAATCCTTTAAAACTGTGTCTATACCGTTTGCAAAGGCCTTTAAATAAAGGCCCTTTTGCAGCGGCTCATCTGTATCGAATATAACTACATTTCTATTGACACTGTTGTTGCTGCCGCATACTTTCGCAAATTTTTCAATGTCACGTAACAAGTTAATGATAGTTATAATATCCTGTAGAACTAGCTTTTCACAAGGATGCAAGAAAGTAGACACATCTGTTGCGGTGAAGTCTTCCAAGGATAAATACTTCGATTGCAAATTCAAGCAAGACAGCAGCACTTCATGTATCATATTGATGGCTAACTTTCAAAGCGAAAGAATCATTGAAAGTACTTATTGGCTATTTGAACTGCTGTAAATAAAACTATTTGATTATTTTATAAACAAATTATTGTCGCGGGATGTTTATTGAAATAGTTGAACAGCCGATTGGCAAACGTCAGTTTAATTTTTACAGCTGTCACATAACCAATGTTGCCACTAGCAGATATTGCCATTAAATGGGGAATTCACGCAATCGCAGGTAATTATATAGTTTTGTATGAATTATTTATTCTAATAACGCGAATATGATAAATATTATTTAAATAAATTTAATGATAATAATAATATAGTGACTATTGCGCTGTTAAATTACATAATATTTTAACTTCAAACTCTCACATCGCACTGGAAAGCAATTGACTTACATAGGTATGTGTTAAAGCAATGCAAATATTATTGGGAAATGATAATTTTTAAATATATATAATATATGATTTAATTCGTTAAACAATAATTTCAGCATTATTGAAAATATCGAACATTGCGGTGCTAGTTTATTTTAATGTTTACAAACATTTAAAATCTTTCGGAACTTATTATTATTGCTTACTGCAGGATATTGCAGGAACTCTTCAATTGCATATTGAAAGATTAAACATATATGTATATAAAAGGTATATTTTTATTGGAAAAATAGAGGCGGATGAAGATCCGAAGAATATCACAAGTTAAAAAGTGAGTTAAAAGTTATTGAGAGAAATCGTAGCGCCTAAAATTATACTTTCTCAATGAACTTGTAATTGCAATTGTATTTAGTTTTTGTTCTGAAATAATAAGGCTATTCAGAATCTGGTGCAAATGGTCTTGCATATTTGCAATTGCAAATGAGCGAGCATATTTTTGCTTTTACACTAACAAAATGTACAGCGATGCACCTGCTACACCCTTGCAAAGAAGCAACACTAAAACGCCATTGTATTATTTGCAACACTGGTTTGCAAATTATCAGCTGTTGTCAAAAATAAAAGCAAACAAAGAAAAGAGATGGAGCAAACAGGTTTAAACAAAAAAAGAATTAAACGTGAAAAGCCAAACAAAAAGTGGAGTGAAAAAGAAATCCAGAGTATACTGGATTTCTTGCAGGAAGCTCCAGAAGTAGAGGTAAGTGATTTAAGTGATTAATTTCAACAATTTATGTAACAATAATTTTAATTTTAATAGGCACCAACAGCTCAAATTTTTTATAAAAAGCTCATTGAGAGCACAAAAATAGACGCAACGTGGGATTTAATACGGTGGAAAGTGCGGCACTTGAAGGCTTCATACAAAAGAGCAAGCGATTGGCGAACGTCAACAGGAGCAGGCCTTCTTGAGTCTGATGCCGGGATGTCGAGTGTTGAAGGTAAGCGTAATGAATGCGACAAAATTTTGTCTAATGTTTATATTTCAGGCAAAGTGTTGCAGATGTGCCCACACTTTAATCAGCTTAGACATATTTTTGGGAAAAAAGCCACAAGTGAATTACCATTTGAAGTGGTTGATAGTGGCAGTACGTCCATAATGAACGAAAGCGCGGCCAGCCAAATACTGGAAATCACTTTTTCAGATGTCGGCGAAGAAATTGCGTCTCCAATTGACATTGCCAATATTGAAAATCAACCACCAGGCAATGTAAGTGAAGTGATTGTTCCTGAAAAAGCAAAAGATTTCGCGGAAAAAATGAAAAAACATGTCCCAAAATCATCTGCTGCAAATCTTGTTGCTTTTCAAGCCGAGCGTAGGCAAATGTTTAAAATGAAAATGGAATGGGAAAAAGAGAAACATGAAAAAGATCACGCTTTGAATGAAAGAAGATTGCAAGCAGAAATTGAAAGAAGTAAAGCTGAAATAATGTTCAAGAACCGTGAATTGGACTTAAAAGTCTTAGAATTGGAAAAGGATGAACGATTGAAAAAACTTCAAATTGAAAAGGAGGAACGCTTGCAAAGGTTCGAAATTGAAATGAAATATAAGTATTCCCCTCACCAGTAATTTTTCTGTACTTTATTTATTTCAATTTATTTATCTTAATTTATTTATCTCTGTACTTTATTTATCTTTGTATTTTAAAATATGTAGTTCCAATTACTGTTGAGATGAATACTTATTTAATACGGTTTTTGATGTTTTACTATCTTCTGTCATTCAAAGCGTTATCTTTTTCATGTTTGTCTTGTACTAAATACTTAAATTAAAACAACCATTTATTTTGTATACAATAGTTTAATGTATAAATCTTTTTCATGTTTGGCTTATACTAAATGTATAAATATATGTAATTATAATTATTATAGATGTAATTAAAAACTGAAAAATGAATTAAAATACCTTTAAGAAAACATTAATGCGTATATGGCTTGTCTTTTAGTTTCTCCAACATTGTTGGGTATATGCTCATCAGGCTCAATAGAATCTTCGGTAGTAGTTGATGGATCTGAACCATCGTCGAACGAAGTGGAACCATTATTAATTAAAATGTTGTGGAGAATACAGCAGACAAGAAACCAATCGCAGCATAATTTATGGTTTTTTTTGTTAGACAAACGCATCCTTAGCTGCTTAAGGCTTCCAAATCTTTCTTTTAAAAGCCCAAAACAATGCTCTACTCTAACACGGTATTTACTGTGCCGTAAATTAAATGCAATTCGGGCATTTCTATCCAACTGTCTTGCGTTGCTTCTGTAAGGGGTTATTAACGTTGCAGATAAAGGGTATGCCGAGTCCCCAGCAATCCATTGCTGTGAAGAAAAATACTGATCATTTTGTTGAAAGAGTGAGCTATTTCGATATATACGAGCATCATGCCAGCTCCCAGGGTGACCAACCACAACATGTCGAAAAACTCGTTTATAGTCACAAACTATTTGTGCTTTTATTGAATATATGTGATTTCTGGAGAAGTATGATGTATGGTCTTCAATTGGCGATTCTGCTAATTTAATCTCGGTTCCATCAATATATCCAATACAAAACGGTAACTCATCAAAGGTATCCGATACTATTTTCGATCGTTCAACCTCATCGGGCCAATATATATACTTAGATTGGTGACGCAAGAACACTCTAAAGATTCTTTTTGTTATTATCGATATAGTTTCGCCATCTCCCACTCCAAAAATTGTCGCTATTTTTCTATATGCTGCGCTTTCTCCCGACGAACCCAATCGAAACAGTGTGATTGCTAATTGCAATTCGACAGAAAATTGCTTGCATGAGTGCGCTTTGTTGAATTCCTCATCGTTTTTTATTAAATCAACTAGCATATTATATTGGTCTCTATCTACTCTTAACATTTGGCGGAATCGGTCTTCGTCCAGTGTTGTCAAAATATTATTGCGCCAAATGTCTGACTTAGGTATTGTGCTATAAACTCCTCGCCGACATTCCATAATAACAGATATATTGTCAGCCAATTCATCTAACACTGCATCCACTGCGTCATCATCACTTTCGATTTCTAGAAGAAAATTGTTATTAACTGAAATTTTGCATAAAAATATTTCTTACCTTCAATGTCCATAATTTCTTCAGCAGCTTCATCAATTAAAGCGTCAATTAATTTTTCTTTAAAACTTTTTTTCGGCATAATTTCCAATTTGTGCGACAATTTTGTTTACAAACAATATTTTTCTTCACCGATCAGCTGTGAATTAATGGTATTTGCAAGGGTTGCACAGAAATCACAAAAGAGACGTTCACTGTTGATGGTAAATATATGCAATTGCATAATTTTGCAAACTCAGATGCACCAGATTCTGAATTGCCCTAATAATTTTTGAATTATTTTTAAATAACAAAATCTTCACTTTGGTTTGTTAATATTTGCGCTCGGGTAAATATATTGGTATATGATATAAAATTATATAAATAAATTTATATACATACATATGTACATACGTGCAATAGAGAGCAGGATACCAAAGCTACACAAACATATGGACGATGTTATACATATGTATATATGTATGTAAGTATATTTATAAAAAAATATAACATAGGGAGAGCATAAAATATTACGCCGGTTGAAAAGAGAACATAACGTATTCATGAAAATGACAGATGGGAAGAGCTATAAGGAATATACATAAGCACTCACACACAGTTGGTTCGAATAGTGAATATTGATGAAATATTATTTATAAACAATTTCAGAGCAATTTTTGTATCAAATAAATAAATTAAAATGCTGTTTATTTTGGGCAAAGAGTGTGTTGCTCAAATTGATTATGATTAAAATAATGTATGCTCTCTGTTTTTGAGTTTCCCTACATCTTCTCTACAACAAAAGTTTTCTGAGATAATTGATAAAAAAATGTCATATTACGCTAATCGCGTACTCTATGTAATCTCTGCAAACATATCAAATACGGACATCTAGATAGCCATACGAGAATATAAGAATACACGAATACTATTCGATAAGATAAGGAATGTAATATGAAGATTGATATACTATTGTGTCCAAAAAATAAGGTGACATTTGAATTTAAACTGCGCGCGTCGAAAGGTTTGGATAATTCTTTTTTTTTTAGGTTAGTTGACTGACAGTAGTCACATTTATGCCAATTTTCATGTCAAAATATTCATTAGTGTCGTTTTGTGAGCTGCTAAAAGCGAGTTTTTCGTTTTTTGCGATGTCAAAATTTGTTGAGCAAAGAATTTGCATTAAATTTTGTTTACGGAATCAATTTTCTGCTGCGAATACGTTGAGGATGGTGCAGAAAGCCTTTGGTCATGAGGCTATGTCAAAAAAAAATGTTTACAAGTTGTATAGTGAGTTCCAAGCCGGCCGTGAAGGTGTCGAAGACGAAGAGCATCCAGGGCGACCATCAACCTCAACCGACGAAGCACAGGTTCAACAAATCAAAGATTTGATGTTGAAAAACCGTCGATTAACAATTAGAGACCTTGCTGATGAAGTTGGCATATCGAAAGGCTCAGCCAATACCATTTTGAAGAATGTAGACCAAAAAAATCGCGCCAAAGTCGCTCAAAAATCAAGGTCATGTTGACTGTTTTCTTCGATTATCGTGGTGTTCATTATGAATTCCTTCCAACCGGTCAAACAGTCAACACGGAATATTATTTGAACGTTATGCGTCGTTTGCGTAACGCTATCCGCCTAAAAAGGCTGGAATTGTGGAAGGACAATTCTTGGTTTTTACACCACGATAATGCACCGTCCCATACTGCCCTCGTAATTCGTGATCATTTCGCCAAAAACTCAACCCATATCGTTCCACAACCACCGTATTCACCTGATCTGGCGCCGTGTGATTTCTGGCTGTTCATCAAGCTCAAAAAACCGCTCCGGGGACACCGTTTTTATACGACAGAGGAGATTCAACTGAACTGAAGGCCATCCCTTAAAGTGACTACAACCAGTGTTTCGAAGATTGGAAAATCCGTTGGCATAAGTGCATTGCATCGGGAGGGGATTACTTTGAAGGGGATGAAATTGATTTGGAAGAATAAATAAAAAAATTTCAAAATAAATACAATGTCACCTTATTTTTGGGCATAATAGTAGACTATTATTTTAAGTAATTTCTGTTGAGGCCTAACTTAAGACCTAACGCCTTAGCACGGGCGATTTCAATTGTATATACAGAAGTTATCAGTAGCACAATAGAGTAAGATGAGAAGGAAACTCTATGGTTTACTTTTCATAAATGAATATATGTATATATATTGTTTACGGGCCTGGATTTAGATAACACCGATGACTATCATTTCGTCAACATAAGCAAACATTAATTATGTCATGTCCTGAGTTGCTACAACATCAAAAGTACTTTAGCCATATCCGTCTGTCCGTCGATCTGAAATTTTCACACGTTACTGTCTCCCCAAGAGGCTGCTCATTTGTATTTAGGATCCACTCTTATTGGACCACTAAAGTATATTGCTGTCATACAAACTGCACAATCCAATTACAGTTCTTGTATGAGAACGTTTTTATTTAACTAGATGTTTTCTCAAATATTGACTTCAATTACTGCCCAAGATGGACGTTACTATTCTCCGAAAAATTGCTTAGATCTATAGCTGTTAGCATATAGCTGCCATACAAACTGTAGGATCCAAGCCTGGCACGTCAAGCTTTTTTGTTTAACGAGATATCTTCAGTGGCACAATCTCGGAAAAAATTGCTCACATCGATCTACTGTATATACATACATATGTATACATACATGTATACATACATATGTATGTATGTATATGTATGTATATTTATAAAATGACCGATCAAAATCAAAATAAAGTTCTTTTTATACCCTTTTATGCCATAAGAAATGCATCTATGAAGGTTGAAGTTCACGTTTTTTCTTGCTTTTCATACAAATCTGTAGCTCAATTTCGTGTCGGGCAAGATGACTTCCATCAAACGCTCCCGTTTTAATTTTTTACGTACATACATACATATGTGTTTGGTTATACATATGTATATATAATTGAGGTAGGTGTTGTTGTTGTTATATGGGAGGGAGAATACTCGTGCATGCTACCGATTCAGCAGCTGTTTTTATTGTGTCAGTGTCTTCTATTGTTAATCACACGTAATTTTAGTGCTATTTAAACTTCAGTAATAGGCAAGCTTTTATTAAAAATCGTTCAATGAAAATGGCAGTCTTTTGTTGAGCAGCGAAAACGAAAGTCAATATTTAATGTCTGTACATAAAAATATAATCGGAATTGCAACTTCTAATGTAAAATTTAACTCAAAGTAAAAAAGTACGCAAAATGTGACAGTTGAACAAATACAAAAAAAAAAACGCAAAACAAACCACCATAGGTCGCCCATAAGTCAACCCCTCTATGCATGATAAACAAACCCCTAAATGGATTTAGAAAAATACTCACAGTGTGCTCTCGGCGCTCTACCGCGACAAAATAGCGTCGGTAGTGATGACTCTTTTCAGGGAGGCGCTCAATCGCTTGACAACCACAACAAGCACATAGCCACCAGCGAAAGCATTGTGAGCACGTCCAAATAGTACATACGTTCCTGTCGCAGCTGCTGAATGTGCATGCAGGGCCAAGTAGGCTACTAGTCTCTGCCGGTGCTACTGCCGGTTGTGTGCTGAGGCTCGTTAGCGGCGGCCAACGCGAATGCAGGCGCGAGCAAAAGCGAATTGCCGAGTGAATAGTGCATATTAACGGTGTGCGCTTTTTGTTTTTTATTTTAATCCCCAACTTTGCTTGCAGGGCCAATGCGGCGCTAAACGCGATTATTCGTTCTTTTGTGACTAAGCAAGAGGAATTGATTAATTTGTTGCCTTTTTTTCGCTACATTTTTTTCTAAACAATAATGCTATTTGAGTTATGTTGAAATATCGATGAAGTGTAAAATGGCAGCTAAAGTGAATTCGAATGAAAATAATTGTGTATGCAAGATTAATAGGTGATAGTGGTGGCTGAAAATTATGAAACGTGTGTAGCGTATACACACATATGTATGTACATACATCCATACATATGTATGCATATATTTTCATAAAATATATGCACTAGAAGTGCAGGAAATGCAATGAAAATAGTCAGCCGCAGAAACGTGTTAAAAATAAGTGCGTTCAGTGTTTATCGATATATGCACATAAGTACATGTTTGTATGTATATGTATGAATGCAAATATTTTTATATAGTGAGCTGTGAAAAAAATGCAAACAAGCAAATATTGCGTGAGAAAAGTGCCAGTGGACTTTGAGTATAACGCGCTCTTAACGGTACCGTGAAAGTGTTGTGAAGGTGAATGAAAAGATTTACTTAGCTTTCCAGGAATATATAAATATTGCAGTTAAGGTGAGTGCTAATCGCAATAAAAAAAACATGTGTGCATAAAAAAAATCTTTCACAATTTTTGCTAATATCAAAAAGCATGCCAATAAATGCAGTGAGTAAGCATTTTTGTAAACTCAAAAATTCTTCGAAAAGTCGGAAAATTATTTGCAGACAAAACAATAACAATAACGTACTTATGTGGTTGCTATACCAAGCGCTCTCTTTACTCTTTCTACTCCTTGCCGAAGTTAATATTAGATTCTCTCACAACTATTACCCTGCTCTCTTGATTATATTGTTTGTATACATACTCATGTTGTGTGCTGTCAGATTGGTTTTCTCAATTAAGTGTCAAATTATATTGTCGTGTTTACATTTATAGAGAAACTGAGTTTAACGTTGTTTATAAGTAATAAAAATTATAAAAAGCCATATGAAAAAATGAGACCCTTAGAACACCTTATGGTGACTCAACTGTCGATAAAAGTCAATTTGTGAAACATCGGTATACACATTAGAACAATAATAAACATCGATTATAACAATTGATAAGAAAATAAAAATGAAGGGTTTTACCCAACGGCTGAATGAAAGAAAAACCAGTAAAAACACGTGGTTGTACTGAAGCTATAATACCCTTCACAAATGCAATAGATTCCATAGAACTTGTTTTTGACAGATCAGTTTGTTTGGCAGCTATAGGCTAAAGCGATACGATTTGAACAATATCTTTGAATATTTTTTAGTTGTCCTGAACAATAATCTATGTAAATTTCGTGAAGATATCACATCAAATAAGAAAGTCTTACATATAAGGACTTGATTCTGATCGTTCAGTTTGTATGACAGTTGTATATAAAGCTGTGTATAAAGTGGTCCGATATCGGCAATTCCGGCAAATGAACATGTTCTTGGGAAAAAAGGACCTGAGAAAATTTTTACATCGTTGTTTCAAAAAACGGAAGGACAAATTCGCGAGTATAAAAATCAACTCAGCCCAACGCGTTAATTATTTATGTATATACATGGTGCGTTCCAAAGTAAACAGGACTTAAAAAAACTGAGCAAATGGTTTTTTCGACAAAATCAATTTATTTTATTCAAAATGTTCTCTTTCTCTTCAATACAGCCTTTCGCACGGCCCAAAAGCATGTCGGACGAGTGTTTTAGCTCGATGGCCGGTGTGGCCCCCAGTATGCCGGTGCAAGCCTTTTGAATGGCCTCTACGCGTGCATAACGCTTTCCTTTCATGAGCAAATGCATTTTTCCGAAAAGGAAGAAGTCGCACGGTGCCAATATCAGGTCAATACAAGGAGTGATTAACGGTTAAAATGTGATTTTTGGTCAAATAATTGGTCACAAGCGTCGATCGATGAGACGGCGTATTATCCTACACCAAATGCCAACTTTCATCTTCGCGATATTAGGGCCGAAAACGTCGAATACGGCGCACCAAACGCTTCAAAACTCCAAGGTGGACTACCGCATTAATGTTTTAATCGGGTGGACAATACCCTTGGAATCATAAAAAAAAATTAGAATTGTCTTCACTTTTGACTTCTCCATGCGCGATTTTTTGAGTTTTGGCTCGTCCGATGCCTTCCATTCAGCACTCTAGCGCTTCCTTTCGAGATTATATTGGAAACACCACGTTTCGTCACCAGCCACAATATTGTAAAGGAAGTTTTTGTTTTTTTTTTTGATCTCTTTAATTATGTCCTTCGAATGTTGGATTCTAAGCAAGTTTTGCTCGTCAGTCAATTTGTGGGGAACAAACTGTGCACACACCTCTCGTAAACCAAAATGTTCGGTCAAAATGTGACAAATCGATGTTTTTCAGATGTTCAATTCCATTTCCATGATTTCGGCTGATTTTTGATGAATTTACGCACAGTTTCGATGAAATTTTCGGTGATCACGGATTTAGATTGGCCCACATGTTGATCGTCATTTATGTCCTCGCGAACACTTTGAAAACGTTGAAACCATTCGTGTACTCTGCCACGGGATAGGCAATCATCGCCCTAAACTTGTTTCATCAATTGAAATGTTTCGGTAAAAGTTTTACCAATTTAAAAAAAAAATTTAATGTTGGCTCTTTGTTCGAAGCTCATTTTCGCACCGATAACACGAACATACTGGCACTTAAAACGCAATAACTTCACTTTCAATCAATAAAATGTTAATGAAATTCACACTGGGCAATCCATAAGGTTAGTAGATTCTAACGCACCGGGGGGCATATAGAGGGCGCCACCAGGGAGCGTACTCTTGAAGTATGTGTAAAATAGTTTTCGAAATTTCTGCTGTTTTTTTGTAGAAAATATACTTATATTGGCGAAAACACATGATAGCTTAGTAAAATTGGATGATATATGTATATGATATGGACCTATTCCCTTAGATATACATACTTACTAATAATACATGGTATGTATTGTAGTTCTGTGAACATATAATGATTTTCGTTATTCTTTTAATAAAATTGGAAAACATTTTTATTCGACGAGTAATCTTCACGAAATTTGACATCCTCACTGTTTCCGAACAAATTATTCAAATCGGACTACTATATTATATGGCTGCCATAGAAACTGGCGGATCTAAATCAAGTTTTTGTATGGAAAATTGTTTAATTTTGTGAAGGGTATTATAGCTTTCGTACAACTTAAGTTAATGTTTTTTCTTGTTTTTAATATTATCGTATTCGGTTTGTACAATTTATTTTCATATGTACACACTATTACAATATGTATATGGTAAACCTAACAATATGTACGGCAATATAGCATTTCAACGCTTTAGAAACATTTTCAATCGTTTTGATTTTGATTTTATAATTTCATAGCGAATTGCTGGCGTAAACAAAATAAAACGGTTTTGCACTTTTCATAACAAAATGTATTAAAAAGTTCTCTAAAAATAGTTAGGATTATTTTATAACTATATACATACCTACATACATATGTACATATATAACATACAATTCTATATATGAATATTATTTATAACAAAACAAAATTGCCATTAGTATAAAAAAGCAAAAATAAACAAAATAATTAAATAATTATGTACATACATACATATGTACGTATAGACGTCATATATAAAGAAAATATAGTTAAAAATGACTGATAATTTGGTTTAATCAAATACTTGTTGTAAATGTGTTGGTGAAGACGTACATACAAGAGTACCTGAGTGGCTAAGGCATCATCTAGTTCTTATCAGCGTGTATTATTTATATATTATCAATGTCATTTTGATGATTAATTAATTTTAAAAAGTTTAAAAATACTTATCTATAGGTACATAGACATACTACTGTGCCCAAATAGGTGACATTATATGTATTTATTTTGAAAATTCTTTATTTATTCTTCCAAATCAATTTCATCCCCTTCAAAGTAATCCCCTCCCGATGCAATGCACTTATGCCAACGAATTTTCCAACGCTGGTTGTAGTCACTTTCCGGGATGGCCTTCAGTTCCGCCTTCGCTGCGACTTGAATCTCCTCCATCGTATAAAAACGGTGTCCCCGGAGCGGTCTTTTGAGCTTGGTGAACATCCAGAAGTCGCATGGCGCCAGATCAGGTGAATACGGTGGTTGCGGAACGATATGGGTTGAGTTTTTGGCGAAATGATCACAAATTACGAGGGCAGTATAGGATGGTGCATTATCGTGGTGTAAAAACCAAGAATTGTCTTTCCACAATTCCGGCATTTTAGGCGGATAGCGTTACGCAAACGACGTATAGCGTTCAAATAATATTCTTTGTTGATTGTTTGACTGGTTGGAAGGAATTCATAACGCACAACACCACGATAATCGAAGAAAACAGTCAACATGACCTTGATTTTTGAGCGATTTTGGCACGATTTTTTCGGTCTCGGCTCTCTCTTGGCACGATATTCACTCGACTGATCGGTTGTTTCGCGGTCGTAACCATAGATCCAAGTCTCATCGCCAGTTATAATGCATTTCATGACACCCTGGTAGTCGGAAAGCATCGTTTCACACACTTCAACGCGACGCCTTTTTTCCAAAAAATTCAATGTTTTCGGCACCAGTCGAGATTTGACGCGACTAACAGTACTACCAACGTAAAAAAAAAATAATTCCCCAAATCCTTCGACGCGCGCAGTTTAAATTCAAATATTACCTTACTTGGACACAGTAGTATACTATGTAAATATATTTCTTATTGTCGGCGCACTCTTTGTCAGAACAAGAAGGTTTTCTTTTATTGCTGTGATCTGCGCTTGGAAGACACTGCAGTGGTCTGATAGTCGGAAGGCGTTTTTCTTTCTATACTGAAAAGAGACCACCTCCCACTCGATTATCTAGTTTAATTCTATCTTTATATGTGACCTGGTCTACGGAAAGGGGGCTTAGGTGTCAAAAAAGGAGAACAATTAATGAGATAATAACGAAACTAAAACTAAAACTAGTTTTCGCACGTTAGCTCCCTTTTCGTAGACCAGGTCACATATAGATACTTATTCCTATGTCCCTGTCCTTCTCATCCCTTTTCCATTCTTCTCTGGAAGGAAAGACAATAATGGTAAGTGGGTACCGAATTTAAGTTTAATTCTACATTATTCCAAAAATCATTGGTATTGGGTAAAAACTTACTAAATATCTTATGATATGGTAATATTATTATTGAATTCTTGGCATTTTCCATTACTAAAAATAATTTGTGGCCATATTTTTCTAGAATATATATTTTTTCAAGATAGTACCAAATTGGTTGAAGAGTGTATTATCATAAATACCAGTATACGCTTTCTCTTTCATAAATCTCGGTTTGTTTCAAAAATTAATTTAGTAAAGACAAAACTCGCAATTTGATTGCTTGCACTCATTGAGGTCGTGGATGAGACCACTGCCATGCCCACAAATCACCATTAATCGACTACAAATTTCTGAAAGGAAGGCATGGCCTTGCCCTCTAATAATTTGAATGTACCTTTCGCCTAAACCACTTAAGCTGCAACAACCGACGGTGTGAAAATGAATGAAGTCGGAGGATAACCCCGCTTTATGTTGAAATCCCATATCTCGGCATCCGACCATTTTTTGTTAGAAAATGTGGGTCAATGTGTAATATAGGTATATACATGACTGAAATTAAGGGATAATCTTTCCTCTTTAATTGAATGTCTGTATGTCAAAAATGGGTTGAATCTGAACAATACTTCCCTTAGCCCTCATATACCTAATATAAAGATTATGAACTTCGGGGTTACTTTGTACCGCACATAACGACCAATATGTGAGTTATCCCAATGAAAATAAGAAAACATGTTTTACTCATAACAGTGTGTCTTTGTAGATAAATTAGAGCGAAAACTTGGCTTACCCCCCACATAACTAATATCAGGATTTTCGAACATCCGGCTGACTTTACTTTTTATAATTCGTTTTACACCTTAAAGTATTTCCCTGGTTTTGATTCTTTAAGAATATAAAATTTTCGGTTGCACCCGAACTTAGCTCTTCCTTACTTGTTGACGTTTACGATTGTTTATAGAGATATTAGGTATGAGTTGTACTTATTATGTAAACAAGTTAAATGGTAGTTAACCTTAATGGTGATTTGGATCTTCTGTAAAAGTGGGTCGAAACCGTGATGGCATATAATTAAAATCGAAATCAGGGAGTAACTAGAAATTTTTTTCAAGTGAATATGGAGTTAACAACTGAATTGAATGTGTATTAACGCTTTGACAACTCTAACGAATATAGTCTTCTGTACATCGAACTTATCAAATCGTCACACATATGTATGTGTTTTAACCCTAATCAGGTAACGATACGTCGAAATTACGTACTCCTTTTGGTTTACACTCTCAGACTTTCATTTGAATTCAAAGTTCAAACTTCGAACGCGCAGTTTGCTCTGACAGTCTTTATGTCTTTACCTAATGTGTACCTCATAAGGCTGAAAATGAATGAAATAAACAATCTCAGTTCAAAATACATTTCGACGTAACGCCATATTTTCAGTGGTATTAAAATATCGTTATCTTTCTAGGGTTAAATAACGCTATATTATTTACGTTATACATAATCATATGCAAATGTTTTGATGTTTATTTCGTAGTTGTGTGAATCCACTAATTGCGCTTAATCGACCAAAAATAATATAACAATTTGCGGTTGAAAATACTATTGGTTTCGAATTTCTAATCACTTTTTTTGTTTTAATTTTTCCGATTCAATGTGCAGTCGAACGATATTTTATAGCACCTTAATTTGTTTGCTGATTTGTCGTGTGCATCGCATGCAAATAAATAAAAATGTGCGCAAGTATCAAATTAAACACGCGATCAACGAAGGCTCTATGTATATATGTACATTAGGGTGTGTCAAAAGAAACAGAATTTTTTCACTGGTATTCTGAAAAGTAGATTTTTAGACACCTCCAAAATAGTCTCCCCATAAGTCCGTTAAATATCCATTTTTGTAGGGCAGTAAATTGCGTGCAAAACTATTTTCGGAGTCTGTGCCTTGATACAGTAACAATGGTTGTGATTTACGTGAGTACCTGCCGTTGACGGCCTAACTTCAAAATGCTCTTGCACTGCATTGAGTTCTTCAATTCTACCTGCCTTTATTTTGAAATCACAGCCACCACGAATCTTCCGAAAGGTCCAAACTCAATAAGAGCGAACTCCAGTGGCTAACTGCTCCTCGTGGTACCAGATTTAAGTCTCCGGTCAGACCTTGTATCTCTTGGTACTGCCAGTTGAGCAGCAATCAAATTCAATGACTGCTGACATTTTACGCTTGAACTTCAAATGTCTTTTCAGTAGAAGGAAACTCATTCAAAGTCTAGCTGAGTATTATAGCCACTATTTCTGTCAAGACTATGCTGAAATTTCAAAGCAAGTCAAAAAATACCGACATAGTGCATATTGGATTATAGTCGCCTCATACGTTAGGCATACCTTACCGCGGGCAAATTCTACCCCCTGCCAGCTGGGGGATGTACTTTGATACAATCATAGGTTTCTAAATTGGAGATTTTAAATTATAGACGATTTTTGTGGCTAGATCTGCGACTAAGTGCGCTGTTTTTAATCGCACATTTCTCGAAATTGTGTTTTTGAAGTTGGTTGGCAAGATAGAAAATCGTGACATTTTTCACAGGCTCTTGAGAAGGAAATCTTAACGAATTGGAAGGATTTTCTTTCGAATATAGCTATTTGGATTTTTTTACACTAGGAAACCCATGTAACCCTTTGAGCTGATTGACTGTGTTGAAGTCGATCACGATCTACATATTACCGTGTATAAAAATAGCTGCCCTCAATTCCTCATAATTTACAAAATGGCAATCGAAGAAAATATCGAAATATAAAACACATCAAATAAAGATAGAATAGCAGTTTTATAACTTTTTTTTTACATAATACTTAGACTCCTTTATCGAATTTAACTAACTGGTTTTTTTTATACAAAAAATTTAACCAGTAAGTAGAGCTCTTCCTTCATTTGAGAAGTTGGAGAAGTACTTAGTCGAAGTCGGCTCTTGTATACTTTCAACTTAGAAAAAGTTAGTTTACCGTTTAGAACGAAGTTACAGATGGTAATTGCCGAAGTGCCTACAGTAGATTAAACATGAATGTTAAAATACGTACTTAGTTTCAAATTTTACTAAGAAATTTCAAGCATTTAAAAAGACCCTGTACTAAATTATGGATTCTCCGAAACTTATGTCGGAATCTAAACGTTTATATATACTCTATCTACAGTGACACACAAAAATATTCGGAAAAATATTTTTCCGAAATAAGAGTATCAGCATTTTCTTTCTATTTACAGTTAATATTCAAAAACTATTTTAATTAGTTTATTATGGCTTACAGTTTTATTTAAAAGCAAAACATAATTTTTTTTCAAACGACAACATAACCAAATAGTACTTCAATTCAAAAACTAGGCAAATTCACATCACAAAAGTATTCGTAAAAAATTATATTTATGTAATAAATTTGATTTTGTTTTGTAATTAATATCTAGTAGCATACCCTTTCATCTTAATAACTTCTCTTAATCTACTCGGCATTGAGTTCACAAGTTTTTGAGTTCTCCCAGATGATATTTTATCCCATTCCTTGAGTATAGCTGCTTTGAGGGAAATTTTTGATGTTATTGGGTGTTTCCTGATAGTTCTCTCCAAATCTGCCCATAAGTGCTCAATCGGATTAAGATCCGGCGATTGAGGAGGTGTTTTTAAAGTATTTGGAGTGTTGTATAGTATCCACAATTTTGTATTAAGGGCTGTATGTTTTGGGTCGTTGTCCTGCTGGAATATGTAACGACCCGAAAGTCCAAGTTTGTCACCGCTAGAGCATAGATTATCCTTTAATATTTGAATGTATTGGTAGTGATCCATTAATAAATTGCAAATTTCCGGCACCGTTTGCACTCATGCAACCCCATAACATTGCGTTGCCACCTCCGTGCTTAACTGAACATTTTGTATTCTTTCGCTGCATTTCGGTATTAGCTTTCCGCCATACTTTATTACCACAGTCAGGTCCAAAAATGTTAAATTTAGTTTCATCACTAAAGATTACTTTCCGCCAAAACTCGGAGTTTTTATTTATATACTTCTTTGCGAATTCTAATCGCTTCTTTCGATTTTGCTCACTAATCAACGGCTTGATACGTGGTGTTCTCGCATTGTAACCAGCAGCCCTTAGCGTTCTACGTACGGTTTCATCACTGATTTGCATTCCAAGGCTTTCGGCGAGACCTCGATTAATATCTGGAGCAGAAGTTCGTGGCTGTTCCTTAATTTTTCTTATTATAACAGCCTTATCACGGGGCTTAAGCTTTTCTGGTCTCCCTGGTCGCTGCCCCAACTTCAGTGAATTCCTTTGTAAAATACTGTGGACAGTTGAAATACTTTTATTAGTATATTTGCCATCTCTTTTAATTTTTTCCCCTCTTTTCGTAGGTTATATATTATTTTCCTTTCCTCGTAAGTGCTTTCTTTCGATTTTCGACCCATATTGTATTCAATTTCACGTACTTATAATAAACAGCACTACCAAAATATCTAAACTTACGGAAATTTCAATTCCGATTAAAGACAAATTCTAGCTGACAGTAATAACGTGTGCTGACGTGGATAACGGGGTTTTACCGAAGCCGTGGATAACGGAATTTATACAGTGTAATAATTTTTTACGAATACTTTTGTGATGTGAATTTGCCTAGTTTTTGAATTGAAGCTCTATTTGGTTATGTTTTCGTTTGAAAAAAATTTATGTTTTGCTTTTAAATAAAACTATAAGCCATAATAAACTAATTAAAATAGTTTTTGAATATTAACTGTAAATAGAAAGAAAATGCTGATACTCTTATTTCGGAAAAATATTTTTCCGAATACTTTTGTGTGTCACTGTATGTAGATCTCTATCTTAACGGTGTAATATTTTGTTAATTAGAACCTCAAACTTATAATGTATCTATGTATGTAGAATGTAAATATTTCGAGTAAAAATTTTAATTAAAATTTACTGAAAACTACTGGGTACTCTATATACTTATGTATATGGTAAATCTATGTAAAAATATAGTCCAAAAGTAGCGTTATTAAGAGCACAAAGTTTTAGTTCGGACTTTCCAAGTCAATTAAAGATGTTAAGAATGGAAAGCTTTGGTTTATTTTTTTAAGTTTTTGGGATGTCGATCTGCAGTTTCGCAAACGTTCTTTCCTCTCTAAGTTGTGCTTATTTGTCGGAACGTTCGATATCGGAGAATTATGGATATAACTTATCAATAAAAATTAAGTTCTGGCATCAATGGCAACAATGATCAATGTTATGTGGTTAAAAAGTCAAAATCAAAACCCGAAACGATCTACCGAAAGAGTCCATAAGAGAACAACTGCATCGCTATTGGGATCGAAACTCTCGCCTTAGAAGTTCAACAAAAATCGCTTTACGACCTGGAGGAAGTTATGAGTTATGGGAGCAATAATAATACTAATAAATAAGTAAGAATAAAATTCATCAATTCATGAATAGTCGCCTTACAGTTTGAACCCACTTCGTATACAAGTATATAGATTTGGAAATAATCTCTCAATTTTGTCGGCCGGAAGTTTGGTGACTGCTTACATTGATCATTTTAAATATATAGTGGAGCGAAAATCATAAACGTACTTGTAGAGAAAAAATCGCAACACATGAATTGAATTAAAATAAAATTACTCACATTCAAGTATAACACTACAATTAAAGCACGTATTAAATAAAGCGCACAATTAGCTGCTAAGTATCTACATAAAGAAATATATGTTGGTATGTATGTATGTGCGGATATAAATAATAACCACAAGTAAGGTAAGCTGAAGCTCGGATGGAACCTCACATTATACTCGTATAGTCACTGGTAGTTTGGGTCTGGGTATAAATATGAGAGACACACATTTGATGCAAAACTTGAAGATTTTTAATACATTAGATGATGATTGATGAACGGCCACCTGAACGGGTGTATAGACAGGAAAATCAAAACTCAATGCAACGATTTACCGGGGGAAATCTGTAAGAGTCATGTAAAAGGAACTGCAGTAACATAGTTGGAAAGAATGGGTTTAACATATCTAGAAGACTGCAGGAACCATACAATGAACTACGACCTTTTTGATTGATTGAAAATTTTCAATTTCGCATTAAAAAAACGACCATTTTTTTCCTAAAAAAACGATTTTTTTTTTTCAAAATTACGCCATTTTGTTAATATGAAATATCTTTAAGTTTTATCAATTTTTTTTTTGTTTTAGCTACTCATTCGGCCGAATTCATGCAGGCAATTGGGGCACTTTTTTTTGGCACCTCCGAAGACAGTCCATAACTCCGCTATTTTTCAACATTTTTGTAAAAAAAAAATCTTAAAATGTAGCTAAAAATATACCTTATTACGTTCAAAGAAGTTCGAAATATTCAATCGCGTACTTTCTCTTAAAAAAATTCACGAAAATTGCCTAATTTTTCATGCGTCACCCTGGTAAAGCCCGCCACTTAACGGCGTACCAAAACTGGTCTCTGCGTGGCTTATTAACGTAAAAGACTAACGTAATCTAGTCTAACAGATGTAACAGAAATTCAGCCTTGCTTTCAATACAAACTGGCAATCATTACTCTTTCATTCCGAGTACAGCTGAGTAGACGACGGGAATTTAGTATATTTTGAGATATGAAATGTAGGCGTGGTCATGGCCCATTTTTGACATCTGAAATATTAGTACTATTTAGAGATTTAAAGCGTTATTTCACTTTCAATGATTGTGAAATCGTTTCGTAAGGGCATCTTAGAGTAAAAAGCTTTAGGGTGCCTACAGAGTGGACGCTTTAAGCCGAGCCGAGCGCATTTCCCCAATTACACAACACGCGAATTTCCGCTCGGCTCGGTTTTAAGCGTCCACTCTGCGGGCACTCTTAGTTTGTTTGGAACTTTATCTGGCTTTCAAACAACCTCTATTCTCAGAGATAGATGGAGAGACATTGCCGTTCCTATCCCTCTTTTCATGTGATATAGTTTGTTATAATCCTTAATCTATTCCTTTAGATAAACACAACTGTTATACCCAATGTAAAATGTACGTAGGGCATAATAACAACAGCAATAATTCAATTTAAGCTTTTTATTGCCCAACGCGGTTGATAAAAAGTATAGTTTATACACATACATATGTACATATACCAATCAGTAAGTTGCGAAAATTATCTTATAAGAAGAGAAATGCGAACATACAGAGCAGAATCTCGTCTCCTCATACATGTGTCCAATGCTTAATGGACAAAAAGTTAGTGTCGCGACGCGTCGTTAGCGATCAGTCGTTCTCAGTCAAGTACCGTATGTATATCTACATAAATATATACATATGTTTGAGAAATACGGATGTCTGTCTGTTTGTGATGGACTCGCTGACAATCCCATTGAGATTCCACTTTGCGCGCTAAGTATTATTCATTTTCGTTGCGATTTGTATGCGATTCGCCGCCGACACTAATCTAGCATAGCTGACAGACAATGGGCCGCTTCATTGCTTTATCAGTGGCTTTTTGTCGAGGGAGCAATTGTTTGAGCCTACACACAGCATTCTTTTGAGGCAGTAATGTGTCTGATATTGCATACTTATATGTTGTTACCCAGTAGACCAAAAATGTTGTGTTCACTAAACTAAAATTAAGTTAATATCGATTATTTTCGCAGCTGATACTTCGGACCGGAATATGGGCACATGGATGTGTTCCAAAGTAACCAAAACTTAAAAAAAAAAAAAAAAAAAAAAAAAAAAAAAATGGTCTTTTCGGCAAAATCAATTTATTTTATTCAAAATAGTCTCTCTCTGCTTCAATACAGCTTTTTGCATGATTCAAAAGCATGTCGAACGAGTGTTTTGGCTCGTTAGCCGGTATGGCCGCCAGTATGCCGGTGCAAGCCTTTTGAATGGCCTCTACGTCTGCATAACACTTTCCATTCATAGCTAAATGCATTTTTCCGAAAAGGAAGAAGTCGTACGGTGCCATATCAGGTGAATACGCGGAGTGAATAACAGTTAAAATGTGATTTTTGATCAAATAATCGGTCACAAGCGTTGATCGATGAGACAGCGCAATAAACGCCAACTTTCATCTTCGCGATATTCGGACCGAACACGTTGAATACGGCGCACCAAACGCTTCAAACTCCGCATTAACGTTTTGGCCGTGTGGAACAAATTCGTTGTGGACAGTACCCTTGGAATCATAAAAACAAATCAGCATTGTCTTCACTTTCGGCTTCTCCATGCGCGATTTTTTCGGCTCGTCCGGTGCCTTCCATTCAGCACTCTGGCGTTTCTTTTCGGGATCATATTGGAAAAATCACGTTTCATCATCAGTCACAATATTGTAAAGGATGCTTTTGTCCTTTTTGACCTCTTTAATGATGTCCTTCGAATGTTGTGTTCTGAGCAATTTTTGGTCGTCAGTCAATTTGTGCGGAACAAACCGTCCACACACCTTTAGTAAGCCCAAATGTTCGATCGAAATGTGATAAAACGATGTTTAGGAAATGTTCAATTCCATTTCCATGAGTTTCAGTGATGATTTCGACTGATTTTTGACGAATTCACGCACAGTTTAGATGGAATTTCCGGTGATCTCGGATTTAGATTAGCCCACATGTTGATCGTCATTTATGTCCTCACGACCACTTCGAAAATGTTGCAACCACTCGTGAACTCTGCTACGGGATACGCAATCACGCCATAAACTTGTTTCATCAATTGAAACCTTTCGGTAAAAGTTTTACCAATTTTAAGGGGTTAGGCGTAGTTGGAATTTTCAAAAAATTAATTTCTTTTTTGCATTTTCGTTAAGTGTAATATCTTAAAAATATTCCCTGAAAGTTTAATGTTGATCGGATAATTACACGAAGTTTTTGAGTTATTCGAAACTCGGGTCTGATCGAAGGATTTTTATTTTTTCGACAATTTGGATTTTTTAAGACAAATTATCTGTTGATTTTTTGCAAAAATTTAGAAAAAAATTTCCTGAGGCCGCCATTTTGTTAATTTTGAAAAAAAAAATAAATCCTTCCATCAGGCTTAGGATTATTTATTTATAAAACTAATTTTTTTGTCCGATTGTTTTTAGATGAATCTCCAAGGACTTATGCTTGTCACCGCAAGTATTTTTTTTGGAATGGGGTCAACACAAACAACTTAGTATCACTTTGGAAATAATTTTTTTTTTTTAATTTTAGTGACTTCAAGGATGTGTTGGCTATCCTATAATAATGCCATATTACTACTTTTGTAAAATATCATGATTTAGTAGCAAAAAAAAAAAAAAAAATACTGAAAACTCTCATTTGTTCGTGCCTCTGACTACCCCTAACCCCTTAAAACAAAATTTAATGTTGGCTCTTTGTTCGAAGCTCATTTTCGCACCGATAACACAAACATACTGACACTTAAAACGCAATAACTTCACTTCATGAAAAGTCATGAAATTCTCACTGAACAATCTATGAAGATAGCAGATTCTAACGCACCAGTTGACATATAGATGTCGCCACCAGCGGGCGCTAGATCCTGTTTACCTTGGAACGCATCTTGTATTTGCCTAATGTTTATAGAATTTTTTTTTATTTTTTTGTGGTTGGCTGGGAGTCATGTGCATTTATATTTATTATTCTGGATACGTGGGTATTATGGATAAATGCATATGTGGGTACATATGTAATTATATAAGCTTGGATGTAAATGTATTTGAAAGCATATAATTTTATTCGTGCCTGCTTTTCAAATGCAACTGGGTGGAATGCCAATTTGAATTAAATCAGATTTTAACGTCATCACAATTTGAAGGTTGTCGTTATCAACAATACACATACGTACATATGTACTTATAAACATATGTGAATATACATACATATGTATATATGTGTTTATAAAAGTGCATACTTTTCGCTCTTCAAAATCAAAAGTAACTTTAATTGCGTGTTTTCAGTTAATTCCATTAAGTATTTTGTTGGCATGCCCTTAAGTGGGAGTCGCTCATCGGCATGGTCTTTGCGGCGTTCCACTGATAATTGCCTGCAATTCCTTATTGCTTGTTAAATGAAGTGTTGAATTCTGTTCTTCTTCTTCTTTATTTTGCAACTACATGCTGAATGATTTTAATTGAATAATTGCTAATTGCATGTATATACATATGTATGTACTCGTATATGTATAAATAAGTGTGTATTTTATAATGCGTCTCCTATTAGTGACATATGAATGTTCTGAGCATATACATATGTATTATATATTTTGAAAATATTTATATGTACATCCATCTATATGGATTATTTATTAATTACTGTGTTTTCCGGGAAGCTTTACACATACAATGGTGGGTATGTATGGGCTTGTACGGATGATGTGTATGTATTGTTTATAAAGATTGCTGTTATTGTTCACTAAGCTGAGTTTAATTTAATTCTATCGTCATTTAATGTTCGATTCTTTCCGCTATTTATTGATTCGATTAGTCAGTAAGCAATTAATATCATTCTCGTACATTTCCAGCTGTAACTTACTGGTGTACCTAAATAAAAGCGTTGGGCGGCGCGCTAACGCCGACACGGCTCGCTAAATAAATCGGCAGCTTAACGCCGAATGTTTACTTAAATTCTAAAATTAGTACAAACATGTAAAAAAGGCTTAAGTTCGGGTGCAATCGAACATTTTATATTCTTGCAACCATCCATCCTACCTAGCAAGTGTATGGAAAATTGGTTTAGGCATGTTTGTATTGGTTCAAAAGGAGACTATTTTGAAGGCAATATTGGAGAATTGTATTAAAAAGGGTTTTTTTTAGAAGTGCGGTTCGAATTTGGTCGTATGTTGAGTCTATTAAAATTTAGTCTTTAGAATTAGCTGACTAGTTGAGATTGGTATACCCAAAAAACGTAGGGTCACTAGGAAGATGAGTGCGACATTTGAAAGAATTGTTTACAAAATGAACGAAATTTGTCATTATGTCGTGGAAACATAAAACTACCAAAACCTAGGAGTGTTTTACCTAGCAAAAATTTCCAAAAAAACTACGCTAATTTCTGTATATAAACTCTTTAACAGAATCCACTATTCCAAAAAAAAAAAAAATTATGTAAAAAAGTCCATAAAAATATTTTAGCAACATCCCAATTTTTTCATTATTCATTTGTCGGAGATCCTACGGACTAAAGTGTGAAGAGCTGTGTCGTTTCAGTCATGTCCATCTGTTTATTTGCGAATTAGTATCTCAGTTTTTGAGATATCGATCTGGAATGCACAGGGTGATTCAAAAAATTTTTTTTTTCGATTGGTACTCGAAAAAATAAGTTCCTATTTTTTTTCTTATTTTTATTGAAATAACGTAGATATTGGCTGATGTATGTAGTATAAAGTCACTCGGAAATTCGAAAATCTTTATATTAGGTATATGGGGACAAAGTCAAGTATTGACCCAAATCAATCCACACAGACGTACAAGGTACCTTCCAAAGTAAACAGGGCTTAAAAAACACAGAACAAATGGTTTTTTCGGCAAAATCAATTTAGTTAATTCAAATTAGTCTTCTTCAGCTTTTTTCACGATCCAAGAACATGTCGAACTCGTTGGCCGGTATGGCCGCCAGTATGCCGGTGCAAGCCTTTTGAATGGCCTCTACGTCTGCATAATGCTTTGCTTTCACAGGAAAATGCATTTTTCCGAAAAGGAAGAAGTCGCACGGTGCCATATCAGGTGAATACGGGGAGTAATTAATGGTTAAAATGTGATTTTTGGTCAAATAATCGGCCTTCGAATGTTGGATTCTGAGCAAATTTTTGATCGTCAGTCAATTTGTGCGTGCACACACCTTTCTAAGCCCAAATGTTCGATCAAAATGCGATAAATCGATGTTTTGGTGACGTTCAAATCCATTTCTATGAATTTCAATGACGATTTTGGCTGATTTTTGATGAATTCACGTACAGTTTCGATGAAATTTCCGGTGATCACGGATTTTGATTGCCCCAAATGTTGATCACCATTTATGTTCTCACGACCACTTTAAAAACGTTGAAACCATTCGTGCGCTCTGCTACGGGATAGGCGATCATCGTCATAAACTTGTTTCATAAAGTGAAACGTTTCGGTAAAAGTTTTAAGCAAAATTTAATGTTGGCTCTTTGTTCCAAGCTCATTTTCGCTCCGATAACACAAACATACTGACACTTAAAACGTAATAATTTCACTTCCAATCAATGAAAGTCATGAAATTCTCACTGGACAATCGATAAAGATAGCAGATTCTAACGCACCAGTCGACATATAAGTGGCACCACCAGGGGGCGCTAGACTCAAAAAGTCCTGTTTACTTTGGAACGCACTTTGTACATGTCGCAAGTGTAAAAAAATTTAACTATTGTTTAAGCTGTTTAAATATTTTAGTAAATTAGAGTTTACAGTTTTAGTAATTTGTGTAGCTTTTACGAATGTACTAATATACGATATTTATTATTCGAACTCATTTAAAGTGTAATTGCAATTTTTAGATTGCTGATATGAGCATATTTGTACTGCCATGCATGTTTACAGTTGTGCGGAAATTAACAGCAATGACAAACAAATTTTCACTAAATTCAAAAACATATTTTATAACTAAAAGTTAAAATGCTATTTCTAATGGCAAAGAAAACACAGAAGGAAGAAAGGAGAATAGTTAATGACATGGAAAGTTTTACGGAAATTTCAAATTACCTAATCAGTAAAAGACGCATGGTTACTGGCTTATGTTTGAATGTCTGAAAGTAAAGTATTAGAACTGAGTTATCTACGCATTATATGAAGCAAACTGCCCAAACAAATTTTTGCTGGAATGATTTTATGAATGAGTGCACGTGATTGGTTTTCAATGAAGTTGCAGACCATTCAACATGCCCTGACTACCTGAAACCGTAAACCCTAACTTATTCATTGAATTGAATTCTTTTTGACGTCAAAATACATCAATTAACTCAAGCAAAATTATGACTAATCCCGAAAAAAACGTACCATCAAAATTGCTTGATAAGATATGCCGAGTACTCGGCAATTTGGCGTATGCAAAACAAAAAAATCAATAAAAAATAAGAAAATAAGAAAACAAAAAACGAAAAATTTATATTTTAGGACAGTTCCTAATGTAAAGCCACTAAAATATCACGGCGTAAGCATAACAAAAGTAACGCGTCTGCTTTAAGGTTTTGAGAATCATAACTTTAAAGCACTGACGTCTGTTGTACCTAAACTTTTACATGGAACGTTAAGAAAAATATTGCCTTACATGGAAGGTTAAGAAAAATATTGCCTTGAGAGAGCATGTGTAGTGAGTGATTTTGTCATAGAGTTCAATGGTTTAGCTTTAGCAAAAAAATTTTTGCTCCAAATTTATTGACGTCGAAAGAAGACTTAATGTAAATTTAAAAAAATCCATTTTATGGCAAATACTAGCAAGTCTTTAAGTTTCACTGAAAATTCTTCTTTTTTATTTCCCTGAATAGGGATTGTAACGTTGCCACGATGTAGAAGAGGCCCATCGAAATTTCATTGATGGTATGTAATAAAAAATCTATGAAAATTCCATACAGCCTTACTAAAAAAGTCGAATATATCGAGAAGTATGAATGATAGCGATTTTGACCTCGGACCTTTTTTGTAGCAAGTACCTGGAAGTTTGTCGTGTACATTTTTTCTACAGCTCTTGCCATTTACGAGTATACAAAAAATACGAATTTCGTGGAAAAGTCAGGTTTAGAGCCCCGTACTACTTCGCCGGTGTGAGTTACTACTTTGTTGCACAGGGCACTTTTGTATAGTGAACAATTCTGAGAAATATTCGTCTAAAGTCAAAGCGATGCCATAAAATACCTCAGATATGTAGGAATTTAAGGATAAAAAGTCACGATTGTAGTGTATTTTCTATGGAAAATTTTTACAGGCCTTGGTCCAGTTCTTAATGTTAATATTAAGGGCTAAAATTTTCAGGGATATTTTTTTTTTTTGGTATTTCCAAGGAAATTTCGTGACGGGATTGAAAAAAAATTAATAGTTCAAAAAAAAAACCCTAATGTACATACGTCAGCATGATGAGCTGTGTCAATTTAGCCATTTCCGTCTAGCCTTCTCTCTGTATATATGCAAACTAGTCGTTCAGTTTTTGAGATATTGATTCGAAATTTTGCATTCTTCCTTCTCTCACCAAGAAGTTGCTCTTTAGTCTGATATCGGAACTCTATAGCTTATAGAGGTCAAGAGCCATGGACTATTGTCCAAAGCAACTCTGCACTTTCCGAAGAAACTTTTCAGATCAAGTCATTATAACATATGTATATGTAAATAACCGATTGCAGTTCTTATAAGGAATACTTTGTATTTGTTAAGGGTATTTTATTATTATGGTTTGCACAAACGCTCGAAGAGCTCTCACAAGCAATGCTCAGCTCAATATCGTTTTCACGCACCAACGAGCACGTTGAGAACCTTTCTGAACAATTTGAAGAATTCAAACTGATAGCACATCAAACACCAACCCGTATGTATGCCTATGTAATTAGCTATGTTTTAGGGAGTTCTCAATGCTTAATGGCTTGCCGGTGCTCAGTGACGAGAGCATTAGTTACGAACTTCTTATCACAAATAATAACGGGTGATTTTTTAAGAGCTTGATAACTTTTTTAAAAAAAAAAACGCATAAAATTTGCAAAATCTCATCGGTTCTTTATTTGAAACGTTAGATTGGTTCATGACATTTACTTTTTGAAGATAATTTCATTTAAATGTTGACCGCGGCTGCGTCTTAGGTGGTCCATTCGGAAAGTCCAATTTTGGGCAACTTTTTCGAGCATTTCGGCCGGAATAGCCCGAATTTCTTCGGAAATGTTGTCTTCCAAAGCTGGAATAGTTGCTGGCTTATTTCTGTAGACTTTAGACTTGACGTAGCCCCACAAAAAATAGTCTAAAGGCGTTAAATCGCATGATCTTGGTGGCCAACTTACGGGTCCATTTCTTGAGATGAATTGTTGTCCGAAGTTTTCCCTCAAAATGGCAATAGAATCGCGAGCTGTGTGGCATGTAGCGCCATCTTGTTGAAACCACATGTCAACCAAGTTCAGTTCTTCCATTTTTGGCAACAAAAAGTTTGTTAGCATCGAACGATAGCGATCGCCATTCACCGTAACGTTGCGTCCAACAGCATCTTTGAAAAAATACGGTCCAATGATTCCACCAGCGTACAAACCACACCAAACAGTGCATTTTTCGGGATGCATGGGCAGTTCTTGAACGGCTTCTGGTTGCTCTTCACCCCAAATGCGGCAATTTTGCTTATTTACGTAGCCATTCAACCAGAAATGAGCCTCATCGCTCATCGGACACGGACGCGAAACACATTTCGAACCGAACACTGATTTTGGTAATAAAATTCAATGATTTGCAAGCGTTGCTCGTTAGTAAGTCTATTCATGATGAAATGTCAAAGCATACTGAGCATCTTTCTCTTTGACACCATGTCTGACATCCCACGTGATCTGTCAAATACTACTGCATGAAAATCCTAACCTCAAAAAAATCACCCGTTAGCTGCAGTCAAAAAGTCGACAGCGTGGAGTGTTGTTGCTCGCAGAAGATATCGCAGTTAGTCCTCAGGCATGGAAGTGATAACGACAGTTCTGCGCCATCAACAACTGCGTTGTTGGAGAGGGTCTCGGGGGCAATCGTCGCTGCTTTTCAAACTCGATGTATATGACTTTGTTGTATAGTTTATCGCATATAAAGCGGGTATGAGTATGCAGCAAATACGTGGGTAACCACTTATATAAAATTACTTTTGTCTGGGAAATTTTTGTACGGTTGAAAATAGGTCTAAAGACTTCTTGCGAAATTAGATGATCATTCAGAACTCAGTTGCTTGTCATAGAGTTACTATATATACATTTATATAGCCGACCAAAAGTTTGAGTTGATCGGAAAACGTTTTACTAGTTCATAAAAGTCGAATTAAGGCTACTTAATAAAGAAAATATAACTCTCTTTTTCGACATGATCAGTTTACGCGGAAAGTTCTTATATCGAAAATTCTTTTATTTGACAAATTATCTGTCATCCGTTGTTGTTTAAGGCAAGGATCAACGTATGACAGATAATTTGTCAAATATACGAAGTTTCTATATAAGAACTTTCCGCATAAACTGTTCCGCTCGAGAAATATAGATATATTTTCTTTATAAAGAAGTTCCTACATAAGAATTTGATTTTGATTGTTAAGATTGTATGATAATTATATGCTAAGGAAGTACGATATAAGCAGTTCGAACAATGATTAAGTTCTTGAGGAGTAAAGGACGTGTGGAAAATGTAAAATCCATATCTTAAAAACCGAGGTAAACTTCGTTGCAAACTTCATTTATCTAGTTCAGTTTGCAAATAATTGTATAACTTTAGCTATTAGTTACGCTCTGTAACTTCCAAATCATTTCAACTTATCGAAACCTAAAACTTAAGTGATTACCCTCGTAAAAATTTGGTTTTGTTATTAACGGAATTCGAAAGCGAAAATAGAAATTACACATGTTTTTCAGTTCGTCCATAAAACACGATAAAGTGTAGCCTTCTTTACTCGAGTTCTACGGCTAATCGTTAGTTCGCTTTACGGCTCCCCTCAGTTTGTTTTAGTCAACCGCAAGTTATCGGCCAGCTAATGTATTGTGTGAAATAAAATTCGAAACTTACTTACTAGCACCAAAATAGTTACTAATGGAGTTATATAGTTCTATATAAAATTCGTGTATTATATTTCCATGTCTTGAAACATACATATGTACACATGCCAGATTGCATATCGTTTTGTAAGAGAAGAAACATGATTAAAATTGAAAGATAGTGTCATTGCAATAATATCTATCTTATTCGGTTTTTTTGCTTACCAATTTTTATGGAAAATACGTGTGTTTACCTATATATTATTATTAGTCAGCGTCTCATTCAGCGAAAACGCTTCGGGGTGTTGACAACTGCACTTTTCGCAAAGTGATTCTTTTCTCGAGTGAATAACAAGTGAATTTAGTGCAATGCAGGAAATATAAAGTTATGCTATGCATTTTTATTGTTTATATAAGTAATTGCATACATTTTTAATAAATAATAAAGTGAAAAATTATAAATAAAACGTGACGTTTGGCTAATGAATTGACGGAGAAGGAATAATTATATGAAGAGTGCAACTGAAAAGCAAGTAAGTTCAAATGCGAGATTTTCGTAAAACACAATAACGAGAAAAAAGTTACTTCCGACTGCACTGAAGCTACGTAGGTTCAAGTTTTCCTAACAAAAACTTGATTTGGAATGGTCAGTTTGTATGGCAGCTATATAATGAAGCCGTCCGAACAGAATAATATGGTCGGCAAATGAAAAGTTGCCTTTGAAAGATATATATCATGTGAAATAAAAAAGTTTTCGCTATGAATATATGATTTAATTGGTCAGTTTATATGGCAACTAAATGTCATCGTGATCCGATATCGGTTCCCATAAATGAGCAGCTTGTTTTCAAGAAAGGGACATGTGAACATTTTCAGATCGATAAAGCGACTCATTAGTGCACTACTTTCAAGTACTTAAGATATTGTTTTAATGTGAAATTTTCGAGAAATCGAATTCATTATCGGATAGTGTAGACTTTAATAAACATTCTCTCAAATTTTTAAATCGAAATTCAAATTATTACGGTCGCTACAGCGCTTCTTGTAAAAAAGTAATAGAGTGGGAACATATCAACTCAAAACTTTAAACGCGTTTTTCTCAGAATGGTGTTTTTCGAAACGGTTTCCACTCTCAAAAGAAGAGTTTTAAAGGTATCTAGTTCCAATTTGGAGAGAACATTTTTAACGTGATTCGCTATCGCGCTATTGAAGCTTTAATTTTATTGAAATTTTCTTATTTTTTTCTACGAAAAACTGTCGAAAAAAGGGCCAAATTCGATACTTTTCGTGCAAACTGCTGTCATTAGTTAATTTCAACACTAAAAAAAAAAATGCGAAAATCAGTGTTTTTTCGGAGGGTCACACTGAGAAGATCCTTTAAGACAGAAAAATAATTAGAAATGAAAAAAAAATTATTTTGGTCTTCTTAGTTCCCACATTTTCTGTCGTTGTATCTGAATCCTACGAAGAACCTACTGTACGCTCGATTTTTTACTAATTTTTCTGAAATGATCGAACAAAGAAGATTATAAATCAAACGGAAACGGAATCTGGATAATATCTATGGGATCGTTAGGCCTCAATATTCATTTTCCGTTGTGAATAATTTCTAGAATTAATTTTTAGTTGTGGTTGAAAATATGACTTTAGCCAATCTATGTGTCGTACACAAAGATAGTTATTGTCACGAGCCAAGATACTGAAATTCCATACATAAGTTTGCTTTTGAAACTCAGTGTCTGCTCAGGGTGGATCATCTTTTATGTCGCTATGTGTGGCATATGTACATTGCATCATCGAAATTTGATACCGGATATCATATTCCCTGTCAGTCAATCGTGCAGCTATTTGAATATTTTCCAAGAGACGCGGTGATCATACGTTACTCTTTTGTAACAAAGTACTAAAACCTTTTATTATATGTTAATGACATAAAGTTTTTTCAATCGTATACTTCAACTAATTTAAGTTGTATGTTGAGAATAGACTTAAATAATTTGGTGAATGAAATGATTTCCATTTGAATCTCAAAAAATTAAAGACGGTATGCTTTATAACGGGTGATCCAAATAGCGGTACTTTTTTCAATAGCCTTTTTTGACAGATCTCCCGTGAGTTGTGTCAAGCTGTCATGTTATTTTTGTTCAGTATTGTTTGGTATTTCATCATGAAAAGACTTACGCCTTAATAGTTTTTATAAATCATTAACTTTATTACGAAAATCACGTTCTGTAAAGAATGTGTTTCAACATAATCGGCCTGCTGAGCGCACTATTCGCAACACTACCACCCAGCTTGAAATTCATTATTGCATAATATTCGACCGAAAAGACCACGTCCAGCACGCTGTGCTGAAAATATAGCCGCCGTAGCTGAGAGAGTACACTAAGGCCCTAGAGAGTCGATTCGGCGCGGTTCGTAACAACTCAGACTGATGTATAGAACGACTTGGCGCATTTGGGACGAAGAGAAACATGAAGAGCTGCTATTTCATCCAGAAAAAATAACGGTTTGGTGTGGTTTGTGGGCCATTGGAATCATCGGTTCACATTTCTTCAAAACCATTCGAAATGTTCGAACGAGTTATCAAAAATTTAATTCAATGGATGGACCATTTGGGACGTGCCCGCGGCCAACATTTGAAAAAGATAATCTCCAAAAAATAAATGCCAAAGAATATTCCTCGATTGATAATAAACATCCATTAAATTTGAAGTTTCTTTGCTCTTTCAAGAGTACTAAGTACTCGTCGCGCTACGAAGCTGTGTTCCTTTGCATCCACCCGCGCGTAGTTCTAGTTTTATTCGTCGCATCGGGTCATGCTATACCTTTTTGGAAAGCTAATTTCACGCGCTAACACGTGTTTGATTGATTGTTGTTTCTTCGTTTCTTTTAAGCCGAAGCCACTTCCACGCGGTGGGTTCTGGGTGACCAATACAGGCTGAGATCTGCAACAATTTTCACCTTGCGCTGTGGCGTGCCGCATTTTCGCTCGTATCTCGGGATCGGTTCGTCCTCGTTTCGGTAGCAAATGACGTGACAAATAACTTTTGTTTTATACATTTCGTCATAAGATGCGTATTTCGGGCGAATTTCACGATTTTAGGCGAATTTCCGAAATTTCAAGGCCGGAGTTGGGGTTAAAGATGCAATCCGATCTCAAAACAAAAAGTTGCATTGGAATCAGGAAGTACTAAGACAACTTTTCCGCACTATTAGAAATCCCGAAACGAAAAAAGCCCAGAATCGACCCACCCTAATGTATAACATATTTGTTAATATTGTTTCAAGAAAACGTTTCGACGCAATTAAATTTCCGCAGCAACTCCTCCCAGACCCCTCCATAAGTCTAATCTCAACAAATCCCAGAGGTGCCCATTTATGTTTGGTTTATATTATAGTAACACATCTTCCCCGGAATTTTAATAGCATCATTAAAAGATGTCATAATTGTTTTGTTCTAAAAAAAAAAATAAGTTTCTTTACCGAAAGAAGAAGACAAAAAGAATTCCTAACTAACAAGTTACTGGTGCGGCGTCCTTATCAAATTATTGCATGTTAGTCTTATCGGTAATTTTCGCCCTGATTGACTTTCGCTGCATTCCATTGTGCGAAGTGGCAAAGTTATATTTTTTACCAACGGAAGTGTTTAAGAAACGATCGTATCATCACATGTACGTACAAGTGTTCACCGATATTTGCACGTGTTAAAAATAATCAAATTATAAAGCAGTGTGTGACTGTCGGAAGGAAATGGATTGTTGCTTTTTATTTGAAGGCGATAAATTTTGTTCTGATAAGAAAGCTGCAAGTCTACAGAACGCTTTGCTTAATATGTTTACGACTGTGTGTACTCATTAAGACTTACCATTCATGTGACAGAATTGCAATAAAACTTGATAAAATATATATTATTTGCATATTTGTATTTTTATATCGCATGCAATTAAAAAATTTACGGAAATACTATTATAACAAAGCTTTCGCAATATGGAAATATAATAATTTATAGCGCTTTTTATGTGATCGACTCTGCCGGAAAGAAACTAAAATATGAGTTTGAGAATGCCGGAAAACTCTTACCAGAAGGTGACATTGTGTTATGAAGAAGTTAATGATTATGTTGATCTCTACAAAGGCATTTGACTTAGAAAGTAGAATAGACTGCGCCGTAGATGAGTCAGAATGGGAAAGATTTTAACATTAATGGTAAATTTATAAAAATAGACCAGAATCGTTAGTAGTAGTAGTAATCTACACCAGATGTAATACACTTATGCCAACAAATTTTTCAGTCCTCGAGACACTTTTCGAAAGCACTTTTTGGGATGACCTTTAGCTCTTTCAGTGAATTTTTCTTTCGATTGACTGAAATGAGAAGCAAATTCAGTTTGGGGAACAAGAAAAAATCACATGGAGCCAAATTTGGTGAATACAGTAGTTTATCGATGGTATTCTTTGCATTTTTGGCCTTAAATTCAGTCATAATCGTGGCTCATTGCATAAAATCCATGAATTGTACTTCCTCAATTTCGGCCATCATCGACTGATGTTCTCAAATATAACTCCTTATTGACCACCTGTCGCTCTGGATAAAATGCATGATGCTCCAAACTACGAATATCGAAAAAAGCAATGAGCAACAACTTGATCTTTGAACCGCGTTGGCGTTGTGTTGTTGGTTTCGGCTTCTTTTTTCCCCTATTCCCTTCGTAAACCTTATTCCCTTCGTAAATCTCGTCGGCACTTATAATGATTTCCATGGATGTGGAATTGGAATCCGCACGATCAAGCATGTCCAAAAAAATCTGTTTACGGTACCCCTTTTTCAAAAAAATTGAGCTATGTATATCGGGACAAGTCGGCAAGAGCACGTTTCATACCCAAAATATCCACCAAAATCATTCGAATGGACTCGCAAGAGATGTCGAGCTCCCTTGCCATCTTTCTAACACTTACTTGACTGTTATTAACCTTCACTTTTTTAATATTTTCATCAGTTGAAGTGGTTGAAGGTCGTCCTGAACTGGACATGTCTTCGACGATCTCTTGAGCTTCTTTGAAGGCTTTGTATCACTCGTACTCTTGTGTTTTTGATAAAACTGAATCGCTGTAAGCCTGCACCCACCTCTAATAACTATTCCGCACACGAAATTTGATTGGAAAAACTAAATTTGATTTGAAATACAAAATTTTAGATAAAATCTTTGTTCGATATTTTTATCCATTTTCAAAATCTCAACGCACTATTGAAGTGTTAGCACTAAAAGCTCTGTAATTAAATTTTGTTTTGTGGTTTAGTAAAGCTTTTTAAACTAGTATTGACAGAACATAAACAAATGTTATCTCATATTTGACACCTTTGATCTATATACTTGTCTGTCGTCGTTCAGTATTTTATCAGAAAGCATTTGTTTACACTTGAGCTACACCTAAGATAAACTTAGATAACTTAACAGTCCCGTTACTTTAACGCTTATCGTAATATATTTCTACAGGTACATATATTCATTATTATTTAGCTCACAATACTGACAAGAGCCAAGAGTCGACTTTTACGAATTCATTGATAATAAATTTTGTTTGGAAACTTAAACTAAATAGTTATAAGTAGTTCAATGTTTCATGCAATATCGGGCTATATAGTGGGAAAGTATATTGGAGACAAGTTTCTTGGAATCTATATATGTATCACATAAATCCTATGGGTTTCAGGGTTTAATTGGCAATTTTCAAAGATGTGTCTTCAACGAAAGAGCTTTATCAGAGACACGTATTGACTTAGTTCAAAGCTCTAACTATAATGTATAACCATAAATAAATACAGAAACATTTCTGGTTATGAAAATTGTATTAAAACCTATTTAATTTAATATTGTATGATATTTTATATTTTTTTCAAAAATATACATATGTCATGGCTAACAAAAAGGTTCTTGACCTAACTAAAGTTCAAACCCACAGTAAGTAATTGCGCATATTTTGACAAGTATATACCGGGCTTTTCTGCAGGGATGATAAGATTTCTAAGTATCGTTTCGGCATTTTTTAATATGTCATGATCTGTAAATTTTTTTCATTGTATTCAGTAATGTTTACAATTTTATCATGGAAAGATATACACAAGAAAAATCAAAATAATCGTCTCCAATTGCATCTTTTCGTTCGCTTTTGTAATTTTATAGTCGTAATAATCCTCCACCTGTACTCGATATTTATCGAATTATTGAAATTTTTGACCGTAAATTTTCCTAACTTAATGTTCCAGTGCCAATAAGACAAAGAACTGTTCGAAGTAATGAATATATTGTCGTTATTCAGGCAAGTATTTTTGAAGACCGCAATTTGTTGATTCCAAGATGTTCTCAAGAATTGGAACTGTCTCTAGCTACAAGCTGGCGGATTTTGAAGAAGTATTTGGGCTAGCATCAATATAAAATTCTTCTCACTCAAAAACTGAGGTCATTGAACTATCGCAAACGTCTTGAATTTGTTGATTTTGTCTTGTAACAATTTGTAAACGATAACGACTGTTTTTAAGGAAATCCTCTTCTCCGCTGAGGCTCACTTTCATCTGAGTGGTGCGGAAAATAAACAAACTTAATTTTCTGGTGCAAAAATAATCCACTAATTATTCATAAACAACCAATACATTCACATAAATTGACAGTTTGGTGTGGTTTTTGGTCTGGTAGAATCATTGGTCTGTATTTCTTTCGAAAAGATGCTGATGGCACCATTACTATCAATGAAAAGCGGTATAGCTCGATAATAACCAACGTTTTAAGGTCGCAATTGGAAGACGTTGACTTTGACAACAGCTGGTTCCAATAAGACGTGCCTACGTGCTACACAGCAGTTGCACCAACTGAATTATTGCGAGAAATGTTTGAAGATTCGATTATTTCAGGAAATTGTGGTATCGAATGGCCTCCAACAAGCTGTGATTTAACATCATAAGACTACTTCTTGGGGGGTTGTTTGAAGTCATTGGTCTTTCGCAATAAACCAGACTTCCTTCAAGCTTTAGAAGTGAATATTGAAAATGCTATTCATGACATACATACGACTTGATTTAGTAGAAGAAGTACTCGAAAATTGCGATTATCGAATTCGTTCCTGCAAAAGAAGTCGTGGAAGCCATTTTAACGATGTTATATTCAGAAATTAATAGTATCGATTATTTGTACTTCACATTAAGTAAAAAAAGTTTGAAATTTCTTAACAATTATTATGTTTTTTTTTTAAGAAATCTTATCAGTCTAGGTGGAAAACTCGGTATTTATACTGTTTACAGCTGAAAATTGCCTTTTTGAGTAAAATTGCAGCATTTAAAAAGCGATCGAGCGATGCAGTAGCCAACATTTCCGAACTGAATTCCAGCATGAAATTTTTCACATTATTGATAAATATCATGGCAAAAATATTCTTAAGTTTATACCATTAAAAAAAAATTTAAAGCATTAGAAAGTAAATTGTACAGATAGTATTTACAGATTTCCTCGATTTCAGTGTGTTTTTTTCGATTACTTTCCTCGCACTCACCGTTCGGAAAATAATATAAAAAAGGACAACTTTCAATTCCGCAAGAAACTCTACAAAAATGTATTTTATTGAACTTTATGTACAACTTATATATTTAACTCGAATTATAAAATTGACGTTCGCACAATATGTTGGAGCTCGGGGTGAATCGCATGGCTATCGTCAGCGGATCGCAAAAAAGGAATTGACGAACTTGTTTCTCCGCCCCTTTTGTTCCCTTTTGGCTGTGGTGGAAAATGCAGTTATTGTAGTGATGTGTGATGTGGGTTGTAAGTGGTGTCGAGATGAGTGTGGTGAATGAAGCGTATTAGTGACCTGTATTCTAATGCGGTGAGTGTAGAGTGTTACTGATGCGCGATTATTGCGGTGGTTAGGTGTTTGGCGTTGAAGTGAATGATACGTTGTGTGGGGCAGGAGACTGAGGCTCATTTAACCACAGTGATCTAAAAGAACAATAATATTGATTCGATTTTTGAAACAGCTTTTAAAGGCTGTTTCATGAATTAATGGAAAGTCTTGTCAAAATTACTGAAAATATATGCTTAACAACAGACCTTTGTGTTTTTGCAGCTGATTTTGTAAAATATTTTTATACAAATGTCGCCGCGCCTCTTACGAGTTGAGCAGTGCAATAACAGAATAAAATATACGATCAGCTGAATCAGTCGATGTCAACATGAAGTTTCTGATATTTTTCTTTTTATTTGTAGCGGAGGTCACTGTTGATATTGGCTCTGCCTATTCCTAGTGTTCTGGTGCACCGTGTAAATTTTGTCTAGATTTGGTTAATCTTCAATGCTAGTGATTTTCATAACTGTGTGCTCTTTAGATATTCCAACTTGCTATCTAGAACCCGATTTGGGTTGGTCTAGATTGGTCAGGCAATCAGCGTTGTGAAAGCTTCTATTACTTTGGCTGTGGCGGAGGTGGAAACCATTATTGTATGTGGGAAGCTTGTCGGCGACATTGCGGTGGCTTATCTTAAATACGCAAATTCGTTGCTTTCTTGAGAATACTTAAAAAAAAAATTAATATTTTAAGGAAAGCGATGTGCTCATTTAGTCCAAAATCCGAAGTTTTTTATTGCTCAAGACAATATTTGGGTATAGAAGTATTTTGTAATATAACATTATGCTGGAAGGAACCAAAATAAAAAAAATTAAAATATTTAATAACTATATAATATAATAATAGAATAACTGTATTGCAGCCTTTATAGTGCTAATTTGCTTGTTAGGTTTAGTAAATATTCTATCACTTTATTAACGCAATTTGCTTACATTTGAGATACGTGTATGATAAGTTATCAGTTTAATTAATTTTCAGACAATTCACCATGATTTACTTTTACTCTTTATTTTTTCGATTTCATATATGTATGTATGTGTATGATATATTTGCGCTATCTCAGTAGAACGAAGCAGAGCATGCAATGACAAATTGCTAAAGTATAGCCAGGACATTCATCGCAATTAGTAGAAAGAGCTCAACAAAATATTTGTTAAAGCCTTTCAAACTTGAATATCCTTTACGGTTTAAGTAACCTGTAAAATCTAGCGCTACAAAATCAAGTTGGAGATCGAAGTCTAATAAAGTACCCTAATCAAGCACTAGATTAGGATATAGAACTATAATTTGATATAAAAGATTTTAGTAGAAAGAGGCATTTAAAAGTTTGGAAAAAGTGGGCGTTCCTCTCTAATAGGTTTAATATGTATGTATGTATCTCTCAAACCTTTCAAAAACAAAAACAAAAAAATCGCTCCAAAAACGTACTATAAGAACTTCTACTTACTGTGTGTAAATGAAGAAAATCGAAACATAACCCCGCACACTCCCTGTGTAACGATACTGTTAAAACCATCTAAAACCGCGATAAATTAATAACCAAAAACTCCAGAGACATTAAATTTTTCTATCGAGATGGTATTAGACAGCTTTGTAAGAGCCAGGGTCAAAATTGAAAAATGAGCGGGAAATCACATATCTCGGGAGCTGAAATATCCATTCCATGTCACGGCGTGAAAATGAAGGAAATCGGAGTACAACAACGCCTTTAAGGTATGTGATCTTATGACCACAAATTGACCAATTCGAAGCAAGCTCGTACCTACAGTTGACTTTTGACAGAAAATATCGGAGAATGTATGAGATATATAATTCAAATTCATTAAAAATCCTTTCCTGACAATAGTGTCAAAAATGGGTTGAATAGGATCAATACAAGGACTGATTTTTTTCGCCGCGACTGTACTTCGGAGCGTGCGCGCACCAACTAAATTCGGTAGAGGGCGTTCGTTGCTAACGAACTAGTGGCTGGTCAGTTGTCTCCGCGCACCTGGAGAGTCAGGAGAAACATTTTTGCGCGACGTGTTTCTATGAGTGGTGCAAGCCGAAAATGCAGTGTTCGTTAGAGCAGAGGTGTCGGATTAAATTTTATGTGAAACTCGATAAATCTGCGACACAGACCTTTGATATGTTCAAGCAGGCTTACCCAGATATTGCTTTAGTAAGAAGTGATGTGTTTCGGTGGCACCATGCCTTTTTGCGGGGTCGGGAAGAGGTCGCTGATGAATGAGCAAATCCAAAGTGAAGAGGATGCTCATTGCGTCTTTTGACATCAAAGGCATCGTCCACCATGAATTTGTTGCTCCTGTACAAACCGTCAATGCCAAGTTTTACCTCTAGAGACTCAAATGAAGGGTCCAGTGAGTCCGACAAGACGTTGCAGCCGATTGAAAGTTACACCACGACAACGCCTTGGCTAACCCAAGCCGGCTTTCCAAAGATTCCGCAGCCGCTGTACAGCCCAGATGAGGCCGAACCTTGTTTCCTTGCCTGAAAAAGGCGATGAAAGGCAAACATTTTAAGACAACAGAACGGTTCCAAGCACCATCCACCTCGGCTCTCAAGGTTATTCCAGAGAGCTTTCCGTGACGCCTTCAATGCTGGCAGCGCTGCATTGACGCAGAAGCAGCCTATTCCGGACAAACTCTTTATCTAATGTAAAGATTTTCGAAATTCCGGCCGACTTTTATTTTTTAAAAACGGTGCATCTTTGTGCTCAGAATGAATAAAATCGGACAAAAACTTGCCGTAGACCCCATGTATCTAACAAGTCTTAAGGACCTGAAGGTAGTCCCACGGCTTTAATCCTTGCAAGTTGCAATTTTTTCGGTTACACCTGAACTTGGCCCTTCCTTACTTATCATTATACGTATGTTATGCTTTTATGACCAGAGATCCGTGCAGATTTTATCCATGTTCTCCATGAGAAACAACACGAATACGAGTATATCAAGTGTTGAATGTTGGTATTCTGTATTCTGACCGATGTATTTGTGCATTATAAATCTCGGTGGTGTGGTTAACTGAGAGGACTCACCATGCTGAGAACTCGACTAGTCAGTATCTAAAACCGAAATAACCACTTAAATTCGTAGAGATGACGTTGCCATATAATGTACATATACATATACCGATGTAAATCAAAGGAAATGGAGAACGGAACTATGTTAGGTATGTGAGAGTTGTTGAGGAGATTTAGGTAAGATTGAGGTGCTCACTATTTAAATAACTTTTGAGTTATCTTTGTAAGCGACAATACTTGTATGCATAAGAAGTGAAGAGGATTTTTTTATCTTACGAATCAAACTAGAATATTAAAAGTTAAATTTGGTGCATCTAATATAATTCTTTTGATTTTCTGTTCTATACTTAGTTTGAACTTATTATACTTTAATTAATTTCGAACATTACCGCTCGCGGGTACTGCATGGAATACTTATAGAGCTGGAGTGTTTCGTCCATTCGGACAACATGACCTAGACTGAAGGATGGAGACATGTGTAGAAGCACACGCAAGTGAGGAAGGTTCTCTGACCGTCATTCATTTGGGAGTGGCCAGAAATGATTCTTTTACATATAGCTCAATCAGCTTACGACTTAGGGTCTTTGATCAAGTACCTGAGTAGCCTAAAAACACCCGTTTGAAGGCGAGTTAAAATGAGAAGCCGAAACATCCCCTACACAGGGTTGTGCGCTGGGTTCAGGACCTGTCACGTAAAAAAAACGCACTGAAGGAAAAATAGCAATCAGCCTCGAATGAGAGATCCTCCTTTTGTGGCTATTATTGGATTGAACTTAATTTTTCGTTAAAATATTACTTGTTAAATTGTGGTAAACCAATGTCTCGATGTAAATAGTAGATATTTCAACCGTTAAATAGAACCAAAAAAAACGTGAACTTCGGTTGCACCGAAGCTCTTCACAAATACAAAAGATTCCTTACAAGAACTTTGCTCCGCCCGTTTGTATGGCAGCTATATGCCATTTGAACAATTTCTTCGTAGATTGCGCCGTTGTCTTGGACAGTTATCCGATCTGAACAATTTCTTTCGAGATTACATTATTGGTTTAGATAGTTACCCATGCCGAAATTCGTGAAAATATCTCGTTAAAGAAAGTTCTCCTTTGCATTTACCCGATTCCGATAGTGCAGTGTGCATGGCAGCCATGTGCTATATCAATCAGTTATCCATTTCGACATATGAGTGGCTTCTTCGGGGGGAAAGGAAGTGCATAAAATTTCAGATCGATATCTCAAAAACTGAGAGTCGCATATAAACAGACTGACGTGGCTAAAACGACTCAACTTGTCGCGATGATCATTTATATACATTTTATGGTGGTCTCTGACATTTCATTTTGTGTGTGGTAAATTTAAACCCTGTTCAGGGTGTAATTATAGACGTGATGCTCCCTCAATATTTATATCAATTTCCCAACAGGTCTTAGTGTAACATTCATTGCCATTTTTGTTATGGCACGTTCTTTCGCGTTTTTTCAACACAGTTTTTGTAAATTCAGCATTATGTATGTATGTAATAACGGTTCTGCTGTTTTAGCACCACTTTGTCACGATTTGAGTTTAAATAAGCGTTATTACAACAACCTTCATCACAAAGTATTAGCCTTGCTTAAGTAAATGTTTGTAAAAAATGTAATTTGACATTCAAACGAACTTGACTGCCAAGGTCTGTAACCATATTTTTGTTTACTGACTTTTCAGAGAAGTTTTGAGCTTACGTCCGATTCGAATCGATTTGCTGCTATTAACATACTGCGGTCGAAATAGATACAGGTTTATATATTCGTAGAGAGAGTCTTTTAAGCGGCAGTAAATATTTGTTAACCCTCGTTACTTTTGACAAATAAAGAAAATGGTGAAAATCTGTGTTGGTATATTCGGTTTCCGGTTTTCCGTTGAAGGGCTACTTTGCGACCAATTTCTAAATTAATTTCCGTCTTGATATTTATGACGCAATATATGAATCTAAGCATGTATGTATCCAATGGATCCAAGCCTTTGAATCTGCCTTTATAAATAATATGAAATAATAACCTATTCACAATATGCTTGAAAACATTAAAACTTATTTGACATATACAACATACATAATCTATATTTCTATTCAAATTACTAGAAATTTTTGAGATTTTTAATGCTGTATAATTCTAAATGACGTTTTTTTTTTATTATTTTCAGATGATGTGAACGCTTGAAACAGTATGTAGTCCACACAACCTAACCAAAGAACCTACAAGTCGTTATTTATTAAGAAATCGTCGTGATACTTTTAGAAGATAAGTAGACGCTGGAGATATCCCACATATATTATAGTTAAGGAAACACATTTTTAAGTCAAACAAATGACTGTCAACGGGCTGCTAGGACGCTCAGTGCTAACTGATGGTAAGCAAAAGTAAATTCTAATAAAATAAGAATGAACAATAACTTCGGCTGCACCGAAGCTCAATGCCTTTGAAAGATATATTTTTACAGCATAAAAGTGTATAAAAATATCTAAATCTTAATTTAGATTGATCAGTTTGTATGACAAATTATCTTCACTAAATTTGGCACGGATTTGTCTGCCCGAGACTCAAGCAGTTACCTACAATATACGAATATGAAAATAAAATATCGTTTTTTCTTAATAAGTAACCAAAATTCACCACGAAAATTGTTTATAACAAAAGAAAAATGTAGTTTCAAAGAACTAGAAAAAGGTTTTCCGTTGCGATGCAAATCATTGGTCGGTTATGATATAAGATAAATATCTCCCTTCCGCATTTTTCATTTTCTTTATAAAAATGTGATCGGATTTAAATCAAATATGCGCCGTTTTGTTCGATAATCTGTTTCCATCTACCTCCCCTCGTAGAAGCCCATCTCCTTATTTGCGAAGAACTCGGACAGCCACTTTTCACAATCCTCTTTCGAGCTCAACTTTACACCAAGAAGGGCGTTTGCCATGAACAGGAACAGGTGGTCATCAGATGGCGCTATGTCTGGGCTATATGGTGGATGCGATAAAATCTCCCATTCGAGCTCCCGTAGCTTCTGACGAGTCATTAACAAAGTGTGTCGTCTGGCGTTGTTCTGGTGGAACACTACACCCTTTCTGTTGCCCAATTGTGGACGTTTCTGTTCGATCGCCTGCTTCAAGCGGACCAGTTGTTCGCAGTGGATGGTAGAATTAAGGGTCTGACCATATGGAAGCAGCTCATAGTGGATAAATCCCTTTCAATCCCACCAAACACACAGTAAAACCTTCCTGGCCGTCAATCACGGCTTGGCCAATGTTTGGGAGGATTCACTGGCCTTCGACCACGACCGTTTTCGCTTGATATTGTCGTATGCGATCCATTTTTCGTCGCCAGTTACTATCCGCTTCAAAAATGGGTCGAGTTCGTTCCGTTTTAGCAGCATATCGCAGGCGTTGATTCGGTCCAGAAAGTTTTTCCTGCGGTACCCAAACATCAAGCTTTTTTGTCTTTTTGTGTATCCAGCCTTCTGCAGATGGTTTAAAATGGTTTGGTGGCTAACTTCCATCTTCTGGATGATGTCACGAGATGCCACATGCCGGTCTAACTCGATTTTTTCCATGATTTGATCGGTATTCATGGTCACAGGTCTTCCACCGGCTTATCCATGGTGTTGTTTTCACCCGCTCTGAATCGTCGAAACCATTCCTCCGCAGTTCGAAGTGATAGAGTACCCTACCCCCAAACAACATTAATATCACGGAAATAAAATCCTACAGTAAATGGTATTACAACTTCGGTGGAGTCGAATATAAAGTTTTTTGTTTTCCATATTTTGAAACAAAATCTAATAAACGGACTATACTTTTTCGAAACAAAAATATGATATTGTAATACGTTGGCGCATTTTTCTAAGGCACTTTTTAGAGGTAGTAATGAGGGACAGCTGTCAAAACAACTGTCGACGTAACTAATGGTTTAAACATTTATGATAATAATTATAACGACTAGGGGGGGTTTTGCAGAATCATGAAAAATAAGATAGAATACTCGACGCTATCTAAACTCATAGTAAGATTAATAGTAGTTTAATTTTAATGCTTTTCTAAATGTCAAATAGTTCTAATCTATCATCAGATCACACGTCATACAGCGGTTCAAGATTTTTAAGGCCCAGTTATATTTCATGAAATCGGTCTTTTAAAGGTTTGTAATTCAAAGTTGGCTACAATTGACCAGTTAGAAACTAATATTCGGCGTTTTGTGGATGAAATAAGGTTTGCTATGCTGGGAGAATTTATACGAAATTTAACCGATACATTCCTATAAACAATTCTTCATAGGACTAGTTTTGTAGGTCGTATACCTGAAATTAAAATATTTGTTATTTCTGCCCTTAAGTCTCTGTGCTTATTTAAAATAAAAGTTTTATATGGAGATTCTAAAAATAGCCTGTATGTTTGTTTATTAGAACCAGGTCAATTTTGTTTTTGCAAAAAAATTTGCAAATTAGAGACCACTTTTCAAATACTTAAATTATACATATGTTTTTTGGGTCAAAACACTCTTACGTTTTTATTTTGTGCAAACAAATGTTCGTATTTATTTAATTTTTTCTCGACAAAGACGTCATATTTGTTGTGCCGTCTGGGAATAACATAACTACCGTAAATCGAGAAAAGCTCTGACATCAATTTGGACTTGCACTCAACCCAAACTTTTCTAATTTTTTAAGTATAACTTCTAAGATGTGTATATTCAATATAATCACTGAAGCAAATTCAGTAAATTTAAATTATAAATATTTCGATTTTTTAGTTCCGAAATTTTTGGAGATCTCATTACCGAATGTATACTCCAGTACTGTTTAAAGGGGTTCTATGTTCTTTGTTATATCCGGAAATACTTGTATGGGTGTTATTTGAAAAACTTTACTGATTATCAACTGTTCAAATAATGTAAATAGCTTAAGAATTATTTTCTTGTTCAAAGTATGTTGTATAGTCCAGTTTTTATGTCGCTTATTGCCGAAGTTTAAAATCAGATTTCTAATACCTCTGGTTGTTTTTACGATGGATTAATAAATGATATTTGAAAAACTATACGGTAGTGTGCTAGAGCAAAAATATATTTTTGGCTGATAATAAAAAACATTTTGTTTTATTGCACACGTTCTCCAAGAAGAAACTAATATTACCAGGATACCAAAAAAGTTTCTGTAAATTCTTAACTTCGGCTATGCCCCTTTGATTTTGCATTCTGCATGTTCAGCGTCGACTCCAAGATACGATCTTTTTGGCTTTGACACTGCCGCCGAAAGGCGATGGAAAGCTAAGGAAGAACATTATTTTATTGTCGGAAAAGCTAAGGGAAAACATCGAAAAATAATTTGCTACGCGCGAATTTAGTCCGCTCTTATCTGTCACTTATGACTGTATTGTTTAAATGTCTGTTATTTAATGTCTAATGTTTTTGGATTACATTTTTTTTTGGGCTGTGGACACAAGTGTTAACACGTTTTTATACAATATAATGGTTTATTTGATATACTAACACAGTCATTATTTGCTTTATACATTGTTTCTAATTTAAAAGGTTAATATGTAGACCACTGAATAATCTGGGAATTCGTTTTCAAAAAGTTTTATTACTAATTTGGCATTTGCTAGAACATGTCACAGTTATAAAAACAATTTGAAGTTAAAATAAAATTTTCATTTGTGCCATGAATTCGACAGTTGGTAATATATATTTTAAGGAATAGCTGAAAAATCCACATAAACAAGCATTTCTATTTACTCGAACTCTTTTCAATAGGATCTCGTTCGAATCGACGCTCGTTGGTTTCCCTCATCGTGGGCCTGGTCGTTGGTTTTTGTCTCGCTGAAATGTTTATACTATCGACGCCGGCGCGTCACGACTATCTGCCATATGCGGGTCATCAACATGGCGATGCCAACGATGCACACAACAGCCACGACATGCTTGGCGCGGAGGGGCCGGAAGCGGATATTGGCGCACACCAACATGCATATGAAAATTCAAGTATAGCGATGAAAATGCATAATGATGTGCGTGTTTTGTGTTGGATTATGACAAATCCGAAGAATCACAAAGCAAAAGCGCGTCATGTAAAACGAACATGGGGCAAACGCTGCAATAAGCTGGTGTTTATGAGCTCTGAAAAGGATGATGAATTGGGTTCGGTGGCGTTGCCAGTGCAGGAGGGACGCAACAATTTGTGGGCGAAAACAAAGGAGGCATTCAAATATATACATGCTCATCATTTGGACGATGCGGATTGGTTCTTCAAAGCAGACGATGACACGTAAGTAGGAGTTTGGAGTTGGATTTGTAATTAGAAATATACGTTTTTGCTCTACAGCTATGCTGTTATGGAAAATATGCGGTATATGCTGTATCCTTACTCACCGGAGACACCCATATACTTTGGCTGTAAATTCAAACCATTTGTGAAACAGGTAAGAATACCAATAATTCAATATACATAAATTGGTTTAAGTCGCTAGTCGTTGGATCTCGTGCCGTTGTTATCAATTTCCTGTTTTACCAAATCACTATAAGGATAGTTCAATTTATGTTTATCTACAAGTGTTCTAAAGTGCCCATAAGATCTATACTGTTCATATTGGTTTTAAATGGTCCACATTTCGTAGACTTCAGACTTTTTCGAGTTGTCCATTCATTTTAAGTTTCATGAATAATTCTATTATTGACAATATTCGTATATTTTATGAAATCCAAGCCAATGTTAATGTGTAGACATTTTTTGACATCGACCTCCCAACGTAGCTCTAAATAACATAGTGGTAAAGTCGTAGAGCTAACGTTGGCCCTAAAGGTGACGCAGGGTACCACTTGGACAGCCATAAGGCTAGTCCTTAGTTCTAGATATAGATCGACGAAACGCTTTGAGACTACCACAAGTTTGTTAAGGTGCCTAATATTAATTCCAGTAACTTCGTCAGGTCCGCGAAAATGTAAATATTGAGATGGTTTTAAGCTTAATCTAGCCAAAGCTGGACAATTGATAAAAAGGATCCATATGATTCCATGGCATTTTCTTCGTTCGGCAATTCGCGTCCAACAAGACATGTAACTTCATTGTATGTAAGCTTATTGAATAGTGTCCGGTCGAAATTCCTTACATGGCAGCGAGATGAACCTGTCAAAGAAAAAGTAGTTCAGAGCACTTTTTTTGTTAAACTTTGGGCAAGAAAAAACTTGCAGCCACACAATCCTTGCTTTTCGACCGGAACTTCCCACTCAGGAACTCCATGATCCAGCACTAGAGCGCAAGAAGACAACGGATTACCGACTCGTTGTCAATCTGATGAAGTCGGGGTAAGGGGTACCTTATTTAGCAAGCTTACCTGCTTTGCAATTCCCAGCGATTCCGTTGTAATTATACACCCAAACAAGTCGGATAACAGAGTAGCTTGATGCTATTGATAAAGGTGTCAAATACTCCTTGACTCGAGCGCACTGTCTGCGATATCAATTTTTCTCTAAGCTTAGATCGATCTGATCATTCTCTCTTACCCAGCGGCTTCGCACATGGAAGGGAAACTAAGTATGAGCGCAAAGAAAAAACTTCTTGGCGAAGCATCCGCGATATATCAGTCTCAAATTATTAGGGATGCAATCGAAGAAGCGGAATATTTCAGAAAATCTCTTCTTCAGCTTTCCTGAGCTTTATGGGAGCCTTAGTACATTACATCTGACAGAAATATCTACAGTAACTTTGTGTTTTTAATGCATCATACTATATATATCTATGAGAACAGCTCTTAGAACACATTCCAGTTGCTTAGCAAGTAAGGGCTTTCCGAGCGCTCTCCACCGGACAATAACTCCATAATACATTATTGGTTTAACTACTGTTTCATAGGGCCGGAATACCACTTTACGAGTATGTAAGAGACCGCTCCTCTTTTCATTTGCTTATCTTCAGCAATACAAGGCTATATTTCGTCTCCACGAAGGCGGTCTGTTCAGGATAAGCCTTATAAAGTTCTTCTTGTGGCATACTAAATCTTTATTTAATACAGATTTGTCACCGAATGGGATGGTCAAAAATAGTATTACTATATTGCAGAATCTTTGTGTGGGCCTTTTCCTCGAAGGTAGGTAGGTGTTATTCTGCTATGAAAAACCTTCTTATAAATAAGGCTCTGCTGAAATGGTTTAAAACTTTCAATAATTTGGTGCTTCGATAAAAGGTCTTTGATAAATATTAAAAAAAGCTCTGGTTCAAAATGTTCAAAAACATGATCCTACCATAGATCAATGTCAACGTCGGAATAAATAAAAATTTGCCGAAAACAGAAAGGTCTTCGCGAGGAGTAAAACTCAAATAGATCACATGGAGTGACGAAAGCCACATGTAATGAAACACCTATGAAAAAGTGAAATCAGTTGTGTTCTCTCTGAAAACCGAGTGATCTAAGTATAGTTATGTATTTTTAGGGAAATGTCTTTTCAGTTGCGTTTCCTTTGTGACGCTCGCACTTCACCCAGTTACATAAGTTAAACCTCTGAGAATCGTTTCGGTATGGAAAATGTTCATAGAGAATACCATTACCCATTTAAAGAGGTTAGGGAGTCTTGTGTTAGAACCCTCCATTTCCAGATAAAATCAAGGCAAACCATTATTAAATATGCATATAATATCATTTTGATAGAATATGGCTAACTTATTAACATTGTTAACTGTCCTCCAGGGTTATATGTCCGGTGGCGCTGGCTACGTACTCAGTAAAGAGGCGGTTCGCCGATTTGTCGAGAAAGCCATACCGAATAAGGATTTCTGCAAACAGGACAACACCGGCGCTGAAGATGCTGAAATCGGCAAATGCTTGGCGAAGGTAGACGTAATCGCTGGCGATTCACGTGACGAACACGCGCGTGGCCGCTTCTTCCCATTTGTGCCAGAACACCATTTAATACCATCACATACGAATAAAGATTTCTGGTACTGGCGTTATATCTACTACAAAACTGATGAGGTGAGAGCATAGTTATCATAAAACGATGTCTATTTTTTATTTCTAATATATGATCAACTTTTTCTTCGTGTACAGGGTTTAGATTGCTGTTCAGATAGGGCGATATCGTTCCATTATGTATCGCCAAATCAGATGTACGTTTTGGACTATTTGATCTATCATTTACGACCGTACGGTATTATCAACACGCCCGAATCGCTGCCCGAACGTCTGAAAGTGGGCGAGACGATGCCTCCGCCAGTAGAGCAGACAACCGCCGCTATTGAAGCTGAGAAGGCGAGCGAAGCCACAACATGAGCGAGGGTTTAGTTAGGTATTGGTATACAAATATGGAAATATAAATATTTACATTTATGTTGACAGCTTTGTAAATATTGGTTTCCCCCTCTGTGTTTACTAATTTAAGTAATTACGTAAGTACGTATTTGCCATAGCCAGTAGCTGCTACATTAATTTTTTTTTTTTTTGCCAAAAACATATGCGTTGCTATGCGTTCGATCTGTACAAAGGAAAGAACTCTCAAAATAATTCCAAGTTGTATTATTTAGGTAGATTTGCGATAAAATTAAGTCTGTATAAGTAAAATAGTTTTATTATTATTAATTTTTATAAGAATATATACTATTTTATATAAGATTTATAAACAATGGCTTTATAAAATATGCATTTCATAATAGTACTGAAAATATTGTAGTTAAAAAATATTTAATATTTAATAAGAAATATGCGGTTTGAATAGAAAAATCTTAAACCTTAAGAAAAGGTTGGCAAAAAAAATAAATTTAATTTAATTTAATTTTAACTTTATAAATTTGAATTACATTTCCAAACACGTCAAATGTTTTAGAAAACATACGCTCAGACCAAGATTGAAACAGAAGTGTTAAATTAAAAAAAGTGTATATAATTTCAATTGATATACATACATATGTATATCTGAAAGGAATTTTTGCTAGAAAGTAAACAGAAAGCTCAAATTACCAAAAAGGAAAACATATATATTAATATTAAAGTAGAAACACAACTCCGAGCTATAGGGCAAAGAACCAAAGAATGTTTGTATCATTAAAAAGAATACGTATTAAAAAAAAAAAACTAAATGTAAAATACTACTTACTGCCCACAAAAAAAAAAAAAAAAAAATACTTTAATTAATAACTTGAAAATTATTATTATTATTATTTTTTAATTTTTTACATTTATTTTTTTTTTATTTGCATAATTTTACAAAAACTACATAAGCTATTCCTGGTAAAATGTGGGCAAATTTTTAAATACTACTTATACCTAAGTAAATCTTAAATAGTTGCCATTTCCATATACTTAATATTGGTATAAATGAAATGCGAGCGAAAAGACAAGCACAAAATGCGCAAACACTAAATTAAAATAGTGAAATTGAAAACCTATTAAAATAAACGGAGATATGAATACATTAAAAGACTCTTTATTTATATACGACGATTCTCATGAGCAACGTCAGACTAAAATCGAGGAACATCATAGTCCTCGGAACACCACCACGAGTAGAACGCACACTCATATTCTTTGCGGTAGTTTCTTCCAGCTGTGATCCCATCTTACTACAACTAGATAAGAATATAATCAGCAGGTCTTTCCAACGGAGTGGAGGGGGTTCCTCTTTCTCTGCTTCTCCCATCGGATACTGCGTCGAATACTTTCAGAGCTGGAGTGTTTTCGTCCATCCGGACAATATGACCTAGCCAGCGTAGCCGCTGTCTTTTAATTCGCTGAACTGTGTCAATGTCGTTGTATATCTCGTACAGCTCATCGTTCAATCGAATGCGGTACTCGTCGTTATCAACGCGCAAGGGACCATAAACCTTTCGCAGAACCTTTCTCTCGAACACTCGCAACGTCTACTCATCCGTTGTTGTCATCGTCCAAGCCTCTGCACCGTATAGCAGGACGGGAATAATAAGTTATGAGTCACTTATTTGATTTTTGTTCGTCGAGCGAGAACTTTACTTCTCAATTGCCTACTCAGTCCGTAGTAGCACCTGTTGGCAAGAGTTATTCTGCGTTGGATTTCAAGGCATTGTTGGTGGTGTTTACGCTGGTTCCAAGATAGACGAAATTATCTACGACTTCAAAGTTATGATTGTCAACAGTGACGTGAGAGGCAAGTCGCGAGTGCGACTACTGTTTGTTTGATGATAGGAGATACTTTGTCTCGCCCTCGCACAGTGATACGCCTGGTTCGTTGTAGGCGGACAAAAGTCAATGTAAACAATCAAATAATTGACAGTACTCTGATTATAACAACCCTTAATATGTCGCAATTTTAAGTAAGAATTGCGCAAAATATTCTAATACGGTTAACTACAACAAGTTTAATCGAAGTGATACGGTGTTATCATTTTTATGTTTTCAATTTAAATAAAAAATACAATATAAATAGTGATTTAACAAGGTTTGGAGAGGAAAACACGGCTGTTGATGAAATTTGATTTAGAAGGTATATATGTATATTTTATGCAATTTCATACTCTGTTTTTTTATCCACATATATCCAAGCTAATGTTTGAATATTATATAACGACAACCTTAAGCTATACAATGACCTTTGATCGAGTACCACATCTTTCCCCCATAATTTTTCCAGATCGAGTTTGCTCTATTTCAAAAATGGAGTTATTTGAAGAATGGCGAAAATGTAAAATAGAACGAAATTCACGATTGGTTATTTATGTTTTCACAAAATTTAGTGCAGATGTAACGCCTGATACATAAAAAGAGATAAAGCTAAAAATTTCAAGTGTTTCGTCAAAGTTTTCGAAAAAATGGGCTGAAGCAAATATGATGATTGAACGTTTTTGAAACAAAAATCGCAGTGGGTTAGAAGAAGCAGATTTACAATTTCACCTACAAATGGAACATCCCTGTCCTACCTCATCAACTGGAAGCAATCGACCTCAAGGTGGACCAAAAAAAAATTTTGAATTTTGAAGGGCCGATGACTTACTAGAATCGCGAAGTGCCACCGAGTTGACCGTAGCCGCTGAAGTAGCAAATCGCTTGGAGGGTAATAGAAACATAGATACTTCGATTAAAGAAAGTTTGAAATCTACAGAAAAAAAGAAGTCTGGTAATACTACATGCGAAGACAGGCAATTGACAAGTTATGAGGCATTAGCTTATTATGTTGATTCTAAGTGCTCAAGTTACTCCTATAAACAGACACGAAAATGGTCATTGAAGGCGGGACATAAAGTTTTTCCATCCTATTTTAGTTTACGTAAGTCTATAAATTTGTGTTACCCTGCAGATGAGCATATCTTGGTAACAGAAACGCGCGCCGAAATTAAACTTCAAGCCATTTTGGATAAAACCGCTAAACGTTTAATTGAAGCGCAAAGTGAAGTTTTCAAAGAAAATATGTCTTCTAGGTCGTCATTCACACTAATCAGCAAAAGGAGATGTGACGGAAACTCCGGCCATAGCGCTTATAAACAGAAATATGAGAACTACGAAGCTACTGATGAGTATCTGTTTGTTTTTGCTATTGTTCCATTGAGATTGAGTGACGATGCTAGCCAAAATATTTTATGGAAAAATCCGCGGCCTTCGTCCACACTCTATGGTTTGCCCAATTAAGCTTATTTTTTTCAAAGGAAACAACTGATTTTACTACATCAGAAACTAACAAGGTTTTGAAAGAAGTATCTCAACTTCTTCCAACACTTTGTGATAATCGCGGTTCTCAAATTTCGGTAAAACATAATATAGATTTACTACATATGCTTTTAATAACATCCGATCCGGTAATCAACTCATTCAGAGAAGTTCCCAAAAAGAGAACAGATAAATTACTGGAGGAAGTTCTAAATGTAATTGCCCCGCCTTCAATACCATCAAAAGTACCACGTCAGGTAACGTGTGACTATTACGATAGAGATTATTTAGTATCTGATTCAGATGAATCTAACAGTGATGATGAGTCATTCAAAGAGTAATGATATAGTAGTATTAAACATTTTGTTGTTGTGTGTTATTCTTATTTTTATGTTATTGTTATTATTAGGTCTGTTGGTAAAAAATCCCTTACTAATCATCGCGTTTTTCATTAGTTGAAATGTAATGGACTTATGTATTAGTACGTATTTTATATTGTACATTCAAATAAATGTTATTGTATGTTCTCAAATTTAACAAAAATAATTACATACATTTTTTACACAATTTTTTGTTTTCTATTCGTAAATTTAAAAAATATATATATTAATTTTTCATTGAAACTTAAAATCATTAATCAACACGACCAAAACAATTAAATTTCAAACTAAAATATTTTTGTCCCCCTAGCTTGTACTAAACGGTACACTGTGCCTCGTTCACTTCCAGACCCATTTGCTTCCTTATCGATTTTGCAGAAAGCAGAACTAACTAATGCGGTTAATTTAATAGTCGACGACTTACGACTATCCGGATAATGCAAACCGAATACTATTATTTGATATTAATCTGGTTAATCCGAATGGTCAATTAGTCGAATACCGAGAGCACTTAAACAAGACATTAATTTATAGTTTCAAAAAGTCCTTAATAATGTCTATATATCCAGAAGAATTTAAGGAACCATTTATAAATGCAAATTCACTGCAACCATTGTAGGAAATTCCAGTCTAAACCATGTAACTCACTGGAAATTTGTTTCTGGTTATCACATTCAGGGGTGTTGTGGAATCTGATAGTTGTCGGAATCAGAATTGAAACCGATCAAAAAAAGCAGTAGGTGTCATGAATTCAGATATTATTGGCTTGATATTCGAAACAGAATTTGTATCGGTTTTGGGTGTCAGAAACAAAACAAGAAGATAGTAGCACACAGATTTGAAATGCCAGTTAAGAAATCAAGTAATTTTAATGTTACGAATTAATTTATCTTTATTTCAAAGGAGTAAACATAAGAATAAAACACGAAATGTCTTAATTATTGAGTTTTTGAAAAAAAATGCCGATATTTAAGAGGGGAGCCTTTTTTAGAGGCTTAAAAAAAAATCGTTTTTTTTTTTGGGAAGAAAAGAAATAATTGATTGAAGCGAAATTTCTAGGATTTATAGTTATATATTTAAACATCATCCGCAAATTTTTTTGATACGAAATCTTTTACATTTGTCTTTGAAAAGCAATTGCCAGATGCTTATCGCATGTGCATATGCCAGACGGCGGTCAGGATGCAGGTCGCGATTTCTATCGGAAACAAAAAAAATTCAAAGAGATTCAAATATTTTAATAACTTATGTTCAAGTTAAACTGGGAAAATATAAAATAAAAAGTATAAAATTTTTTAAAATTACAAAAAAAAAAACAGATTTTGGTCTAAAAAAATTTTACTTTAAATATAAGTATGTTCAAACTTAACTTTTCTTAGTTTTTTTTTAGTTTAAATAGAAGATAATAAACTTTGCCCCAATTCCATGACGTTCGGTTTTTTTTTTCTATCCTGTCCGCCAATTAAGAAAAATTGTAAAAATGAAAAAACGAAATTTAACACCCAAATGCGTCATTATTCATTCAATAAATGTTATCTCTTAAAATCTTTAATTCGGAACTCATTAAAAACTTTAATAGGATTGCTTGTATGTATTCATTTGCAAGTTTTGTCACATTAGTAAACAGCTGGTTCGAATATTGGTTTTGCGCATGTTCGAAAAGATGAAAATCCAATCAGATTCTGTGACACCATTTAAAATCAGAATTGGTTTGCAATTCTGACAGCTAAGCAATTCTGTCTTGGATTCCACAACACCCCTGATTATCACTATACTTTTGAGCAATTCTGCTTGTGGTGACCTCCGAACGCACTGGATTTCATCGAACTGATTGACATCTATTTTAATTCGTTAAGGAAGATACAATTTTTTCCATCTTTTAGAACTCAATTTGATGTTCTCGGTAGAAAATCAGGCGTGTCTTGTGCATTTTTAGCTTTAGAAGAGGTTTTTTCTTGAACTTTTCTCTTTAAGGCCCATGTTTTAGAGTCCTCCTGTGAAGTGCTTAACACATAAAGAGAACAACGACTTGTAAATATTCAAATAAAAAATATAAAATTTTCAGTTGTGGTAATATTTATTGGCCATTTAACATTTATTTCCACTTTGTTCTAATACATTTGATATATGTACATAAATAAAAGTCTGTAAATTTTGAATTAACAAGTAATTGCTTTATTGGAATGGTTGTGTAGGTTGTCAAATATCTCCCTTCCGCCTTTTTGTCTTTTGAGCTTCTCGGCAATGTATAAAGCGCTACAGGGCTTGTATCTGGTAATACTAAATATTTTTGAAAGGTCTTGACATAACATACAAAACGACGCTATGCATGATTGGTTTGGATATTGCGTTCAACAGTTATAGACGTGTAAACATGGAGTTCACTAACGCCGAAGTTCGCGCTATTTTAAAGTTTTCCTTTGTTCCGTGAGATAAATGGTGTTTAGGGGAATGGTACTCTATCACTTCGAACTGCGCAGGAATGGTTTCGACGATTCAGAGTGGGTGAAAACGGCACCATGGGAAGATGGTCGTTAGTCATCAAACCATTTTAAACCATCTGCAGAAGGGTGGATACACAAAAAAGCGTGATGTTTAGGTGCCACATGATTTGACGCAAAAAACCTTCGGGACCGAATCAACGCCTGCGATATGCTGCTGAAACGGAACGAACTCGACCCATTTTTGAAGCGGATGGTAATTGGCGACGAAAAATGGATCACATACGACAATATCAAGCAAAAACGATCGTGGTCGAAGACCCGTGAATCGTCCCAAACAGTGACCAAGCCGGGATTGACGACCAGGAAGGTTTTGCTGTGTGTTTGATGGGATTGAAAGGAATCATCCACTATAAACAGCTCCTATATGGTCAGACGCTTAATTCTACCATCTACTGCAAACAACTGGACCGCTTGAAGCAGGCGATCAACCAGAAGTGTCCAGAATTGGCCAACAGGAATGGTGTAGTGTTCCCCCAAGACAACGCCAGACAACACACTGTGTTGATGACTCGTCAGAAGCTACACGAGCTCGAATAGGAGGATTTATCGCATCTACCACATAGCCCAGACATGGCGTCAAGTGATTACCACCTGTTCCTGTTCATGGCGAACGTCCTTGTTGGTGTTAAGTTGAACTCAAAAGATGCTTGTGAATAGTGGCTGTCCGAGGTCTTCACAAATAAGGAGAGGGCTTCTACGAGGGGGATATTATGAAACTGCGGAAACATATTATCGAACGCATATTTGAACTGAACCCGATCACTGTAACACTTTTTTATAAAGCATTGAATAAAGAGCAAAAAGGAAGGGAGATATTTGACAACCTAATATATAAAAAGCATATGAATAGTGACATTTTTTAAAGCTTTTAAAAGATGCAGGTATGCTTATATTATAACAAACATAGTATATCTTAAAATATAAACAAAATATTGTAGAAACCAGATGATGTAACAATCTGACCAAATAAGTCAAAGTCGGCTGAGTAAAGGAGTTCGACATCCAATGTGAACTATGTATGTGTTTTTAGGCAGCAATTTTTAAAGTATGCAACAGATATCATATAATTTTAACCCCTATTACGGTTTTTAACCCAACTACATTTTGGTTGAAGTTTTGAAATTATCAATATCAACTCAATCCGTCAAAAAAAAAAAAAAATTGAGAAAAGTGTTGTTAAACTTAAATTTTTTTGTGGTATCACGGATTTCAACTCTGTGTTTGTGGGATTGACTAGAGGAGAGAAGTTTCAACTAATAAGTACTAGCTTACTTGGTATTAGGAAATTCCCATAAATTTGAGGGATCACAAAGGCTTTTTCGTATATACATACAGCAAATCACTTTTGGACCCAATATTTTTGTCACCGTATTACAAATCAACTGTGGGACGGCATCAAGCTTCTTATGTGCAGCTGGAACCGAAACCATTGGTTTTTGGAAAATGCAAAAGAACAGCTAGTACGACGAGGAGTGCCGTGTTGCAGGGAGTCTACCAACGTTACGATCGACCACAACACGTGCGGGATGAGATAGATACCTAGAGTTGAAGGGGGAAGCGAGATGCATTTGCAGGCAGAAAGAGAAAGAGGCCTATAAAAAAATGCTGCGGCTTACAGAAGGTTTGAAGACCGGAGCATACTCTTGTAGAACCCCCAAATGTGATCTACTCATCGATGCCCAGAACTTACTTAAATTATGGAGGGGAAACTTCTCTAGCCTGTAAACGAACAACGCCAGGAGAAAGCGAACCCAATACATCAATCGATGACGATGGAGGAGACCCCACAATCTGCGTCAAATGCCGTGGGATAAGCCTCCTCAACATCGTGTATAAAGTTCTATCGGGCGTATTGTGTGAAAGATTAAAGCCCACCTTCATTAAACTGATTGGACCTTATCAGTGTGGCTTTAGACCTGGCAAATCAACAACCGATCATATATTAAACACGCGCCAAATTGAGGAAAATGCCCTTGAAAGGAGAATCGACAAACATCACTGCTTCATCGATTTCAAAGTTGCTTCCGACAGCACGAAAAGGAAACTGACGTTGAGCAGCACCAACAGCTCTGTCAGGATCGGGAAGGACCTCTCCGAGCCGTTCGATACCAAACGAGGTTTCAGGCAAGGCGACTCCCTATCGTGCGAGCTACAGAACTTAATCGAGCAGGTTCAGTTTTTTATAAGAGTGCACAGCTGCCGGCGTATGCCGATGATATTGATATCATCAGCCTCAACACCCGCGCCGTTAGTTCTGCTTTCCCCAGACTGGACAAGGAAGCAAAGGAAATGGGTCTGACAGTGAACGAGAGCAAGACGAAATATCTTCTGTTATCTGTTGACAGTCATAACTTTGAAGACGTAGATAATTTAGTCTACTTTGGAACCAGCGTAAACACCACCAACAATGTCACCCTGGAAATCCAACGCAAAATAACTCTTGCCAACAGATGCTACTTCAGACTGAGTATGTAGGCAATTGAGAAGTAAAGTCCTCTCTCGATGAACAAAAACCAAAGTTTATAAGTCACTCATAATTCCCGTCCTGCTATATAGTGCAGAAGCTTGGACGATGACAACAACTGATGAGTCGACGTTAAGAGTTTTCGAGAGAAAGGTTCTGCGAAAGATTTATGGTCCTTTGCGCGTTGGCCACGGCGAATATCGCATTTGATGGAACGATGAGCTGTACGAGATATTGACATAGTTCAGCGAATTAAAAGACAGCGGCTACGCTGGCTAGGTCATGTTGTCCGAATGGACACAAGCACTCCAGCTCTGAAAATATTCGACGCAGTACCCGCCACGGGAAGCAGAGAGAGAGGAAGACCTTCACTCCGGTGGAAAGACTAGGTGGAGAAGGACCTCGCTTCACTTGGAATCTCCAATTGGCGTTACCTTGCGAAAAGAAGAAACGACTGGCACCCTGTTGTTAACTCGGCTATAATCGCGTAAGCGGTGTCTACGCCAGTAAAGAAGACGAAGTAGTATAAGTCAAAACTAATGTCCACTTAAATAATTATTCCCTTTTTCACCAATAAGTTTAAGGATTTTGAGCTTTTTAATTATGAAAACAAGACCAAGCGATCTGAAGATCTGAATTGTTTTAACTTCAATTCAACTGAGTGCAGTTGGAAACCGTAATAGAGGTTATTTCATAAAATCATTCAACTTTTCTATGGAACAGATGGCTTCTCATTTTGGTTTTTAACAATATTTTAAAACTAACTAAATTGCAAATATTCAAAAATATTGAATTAAATAACATATTTTATATTTGCATTTACACTTATCACATTATATCACTTATATGTAGATAGATACTTTTATAGGTTATAATTTACGACACAGCACAAGTTCAGTGGCACCATTTAATGTCTAGTATGATTTAAAAATACACAGTTGATTTTTTAACAATCACTAAACTAAACTTACATGTAGACTAAAATATTTAAAAATATTTACTATAATATATATACACCCTGTCCAGAAAGTATCGGGAATTCTACATTAAATCTCCTGTTCTGTTCTTAATTGTGATGCCAAAAGTTAGCGCGATCTGTCAACCAGTGTGTTTACAGCAGCTATTTATGTTAGTCGACACGGGAGATGAGAAGGAGAAATGAAGAATTCCCGATACTTACTTGAATTTTGCCACAGTCTAGGTGTATAAAATAAATAATGATATAAGGCACTATAATGACAATATATGACGTAATACATAAGTACGTGAACAAACTCCAACCCGAAATTTTTGTAAGTTCTGCTTCCGGATTTATTCTATTCTATTTTTGAGAGTTTTAGGTCGGCTCTGTTAAGATCCTCTCATGCTTACTGACTTTTGAAATTTGCTTCAAAACTCTTTACAACCGCATATATGTATGTATACTATCTGTGTAAACACACTTATAAAGGGTTGTCAGACTCTTCCTTCCGCCACTTTTCCAATAAATCAGTCATATTTCGTTTTGCTGGCAGTGCTTCGATCTGTTTGAAAATGCCGAAAGGACGCAAGTTATATATAAGATAATCCAACACGTACATATAGGATGGTTGCACATAGTGAAAAGATATTGCGTAATCCGAACAACAGTTGAGACCCTAGAAATATTGTCAAGCAGCAATTACGTTATTATTTCACATCATATATGGTATGTTGGCTGTATGGAACTCACATCTTCTGTTTTGTAAAATATATAACGCCAGTACCAAGCCGATTTATTTTTTGGTATAATGTGTCCTTGTGGACCCGACGGAAAGAATCGACCACGTTTGTACTCATCACGTGAGTCACCAGCCACTACGCCAACATTCTGCAAGCAACTGCCCATTTCTTTATCCTCAGCACCACCGGAACGCTTGCGACAGATTTTCTCATTTGTATAAGCTTCCTCCATGAAGCGTCTAACAGCCTCTTTGCTCAAGACATAACCGGCCCCACCGGACATGTAGCCCTGCAAGGAAGTAAGGGAAATTTAATAAAGTAACACACATATTTTCATTTTTAATGCACTCACTTGTCTCACAAATTTTTTGAACTTGCAACCGAAATAGATGGGAGATTTGTTGTCGAAAGGATATAAGAAGGCGCGTAAATTCTCCACAATGACATAACTGAAAATTTTAAATATTGAATCAAAAAAAAAATTAATAATAATCGAATAAAGAACCGATAGAAAAAATCTTACGTGTCATCGTCAGCCTTCAGGAACCAATCAGCTTCGTCAAAGTGATGGTCGTAGATGTATTTCATTGCCTCCCTCGTTTTGTGCCACAAATTCCCACGTCCCTCCTTGACCGGCAATTTCACGCTACCCAGTTCCTTGTCACTCTCCGAGCTCATGAATAGTATGCGATTGCAGCGCGCGCCCCACGTATTTTTGACATGGATGGCCTTTTTGGCATGATTAGCAGGACTAGTTAGCACCCAGCAGAGCACACGCGTCTCATTGTACAGCTGCGCCGCTAGCGTATTATTATCTGTGGTAACAGTGACAGAACGTGTGAGTAGATCATCTGCTCCGGCCGGCAGCAGCGGAATTGTATGACCTTCATATTCGTCTTCTCTCGCCGAAAAGACACCACTGGGCAAGCTCAGTCGAAAGCCGCAATCGTAGTAGCGAAGTTGCTGAGAGAATGAGAAGCCAATTATGAGTCCGGCGGATAGCATCAATAACGGGCGAATGTGATTCGAAATATTTCGACGCAGCATTTTGGTTTTGGTTTGAATTGTAGAGAAATATTCGAAATGCGGCTCATCACCACGGTTTTATTTATTTAGTGTTTGTAAGTAGCGAAATTCTGAAAAAATAATACAAAATATTTTTGAATTAAGTATACATCATATTTCGTAGTGCTAACTGGTGTTTTGTGAACATTTTGGTAATAAATAATATCTGACAAAATTTTATGTTCAAATAAAGTTGTTTTCAATGCTGAATGGCTGGGACTCTTCCTGAATCCTGCACGATGTACTAGCTACCACAGTTGTCGCCAGTGTGGCAGGGACTGGCTAAATATCACTCGCATTTGAGAGGTATCTAGCTAAGTTCTGACTTTATACGTATTATACTAGGTTGCTTTATATATTTCGGGATTCGAGAACAAAAACAAACTTTAATCATCGAAAATAGCTTTATTGTTTTTAAAAATATTCTCCGTTAACTTAAGGGGGTATTCTAGTCTTGAAATTAAATCAAATCGATTTTTTTTTATATTTTCAAAGTTCAACTATTCAAGAATATGTGTACAAGAGGATTTTTCAAAATTCAAGTTATTTTCGGAGATATAGGCATTTTTCTGACCCGGCATCCAAACTGGTTCGGCCGGAACGCGAAACTTTAAACGCGTTTTTCTCAAAACTGACTTTTTCGGAACAATACCCACGATTTCTCAGGTTCTACTGGACCGATTTAGTACTTAAAATTTTTATAGAGTCTTCTTTATAAGCTTGTCTATGGTTGGAACTAGCCCCATCCACAAATTTTTATTTTTATTATTTTTAAAAAATTCGAAATAGTCAGAAAAAGTGATCCAAAAAAACTTTTGTTTTAGGCAGTAGCCATTTTGTAAAACATTTTTTCCCCACTTTTCCGTAGTTTCGGCCATTCTGACATTATTCTAGATTAGTAATCTTTTTCTCTTTTTGGTTTAAGAACTAACTAGGAGGGTTGAAATCATGGGTATGGTCACGTGGAAATTTTTAGAGACCCCCCACTTCGTGAGCTCATAATTTTTAAATTTTTTACTTTTTTTAGTTTTTAATTTTTTTCTCTACTCTTCTAAAATTAACAAATAACTCATAAAAAAAATGGATAGTAAAATTTTTAATTGCCTTTTTTTACGACACTTTAAAAATTACCTGAAATTTATGTTTCTAGACTAGAATACCCCCTTAACTTATTGGTGAGCACTTTTGTCACTCCTATTGAGGTATCTCCAAAACATGCATTCTGAATGCATCAACCACCTCTTCAGGTGTTGAAATCTTTAATGACCTCTTAGCTAGTATTTTTCGTACGGGGGTAAAAGGCAGTCATTCGGTCCCACATCAGGACAATACGGCGCATGACCTTTCAAATAGATGTTTTGAGTGCTGAAAAATGCAGTTGATTCAGTCGATGTGTGAAAGCTAGCATTATCATGTTGAAGTGTGAACCGTTTTCGGTGGTTGGTTTTCCTGATTTCTTGAAAGACAACTGATAAGCAAATTGTTGGGCACCACTCAGAATTCACTGTTCTGCGTTGTGATATGGTTGCGACATGTGAACTTTTTCCAAAAAACAGGCAACTATTGGATTTGAAGTGCCTTCAACTATTGTTTGATTCGTGTTTCGAAGCACTGCTTTTTTTTTGTGCACACTTTTTTTACAGTGAAGTATTCATGCTATAGTGAATGTATGCCAGTCCCACTAATACCTTAATCTACAGATAGATCTTATAACGGTCTTGGAATATCAGTTTGCGGACCGCATCACTGATTTTAGACAACCTTCCCGCGCGATCTAATTCCATTTTTTGTTCGAGAAGAATATTTTGAGTTACTGTAAATAACACAAAGAGGTTACATATGTCATAACGTCAAACTTTATCATAAAATTGTGAGTTTCCAGTTTGCAACACTAGTGTTGCCAAATCCCGAAATATAAAAGGCAACCAATTTACGTGGTGGGGTGTTCATTGCTCGTCGATAGTACAGTATTCAAATATAAAGCCTTATCATAGTATAGGGTATGTGAGAATAAAATAGTTGGATCAAGGTGTTATGCGATCCGTACAGAAAATCAATCTGGTTGTCAGAATATTCAGTCTAAAACAGAGCTTACGAATACCTGGCACGACCGCTAACTTTGCTTGCTTGATCATCAGTTGATGTTAATGACCGCCCTGGGCTTGGTCCGTCGTAACTGCGTTCTGGAACCTCTTTGTATAATTTGTACCAACCAAAAACACTTGCGCGCGTAAAACAACTACCACCAAAGGCCATTGCCAACATTCTGAACGTTTTGGCAACAGAAAATTCTGCTTTACTAGCGCAGACACCGCTTACGCCACTATAGCCGAGTTAACATCGGCGCGTCAGTCGTTTCATCTTTTCGCAAGGTAGCGCCAATTGGAGATTCCAAGCGAAGCCAGCTCCTTCTCCACCTTTCCAACGGAGTGAAAGTCTTCCTCTCCTCTGCATCCACCGGCGGGTACTGTGACGAATACCTTCAGAGCTGGAGTGTTTTTGCCCATACTACGACATAACCTAGCCAGCGCAGGCGCTGTCTCTCGAACTATGTTAATGTCGTCGTATATCTCATCGTTCCATCGAATGCGATATTCGCCGTGGCCGTGATATGCCTTGCGACCATAAATCTTTCGCAGAACCTTTCTCTAGAAAACTCGTATCGTCGACTCATCGCTTGTTGTCATCGTCAAAGCCTCTGCACCATATAGCAGGACGAGAATTATGAGCGACTTATAGAGTTTGGTTTTTGTTCGTCGAGGAGGACTTTACTTTTCAATTGCCAACTCAGTCCGAAGTAGCACCTGTTGGCAAGAGTAATCCTGCGTTGGATATCCAGGCTGACATTGTTGGTGGTGTTAATACTGGTTCCTAAATATACGAAATATCTACAACTTCAAAATTATGACTGTTAACAGTGACGTGAGAGCCAAGTCGCGAGTGCGACGACTGTTTGTTTGATGCCAGAAGATATTTCTTCTTGTCCTCGTTCACTGACAGACCCATTTGCTTTGCTTTCTTGTCCAGCAGATTGAAGAAGTCGCACAAAGAGAGTCGCCTTGTCTAAAACCTCGTTTGGTATCGAACGGCTTGGAGAGGTCCTTCACGATCCTGACGGAGCTTTTGGTGTTGCTCAACGTCAGTTTACACAGCCGTATTAGCTTTGCGGGGATACCGAATTCAGACATCGCGGCATAAAGGCAGTTCTTTTCGTGCTGCCGAAAGCAGCTTTGAAATCGACGAAGAGGTAATGGTAAATATCAGGTCGGTTGATAATTTGTCAGGTCTAAAGCTACACTTATAAAGTCCAATTAGTTTGTTGACGGTGGTCTTTAATCTTTTACACAATATGCTCGATAGAACCTTATATTCGTTGTTGAAGAGGTTTATCCCACGGTAGTTACCGCAGATTGTGGGGTGTCTCTTTTTATGGATTGGACATAGCACACTTAAATTCCAATCGTTGGGCATGCTTTTGTCCGACCGTACTTTACAAAGAAGCTGATGCATGCTCCTTATCAGCTCTCGCCGCCGTGTTTGAATAGCTCGGCCGGCAATCCATCGGCCCCCGCCGCTTTATTGTTCTTCAGACCGGTAATTGCTATTCAAACTTCTTAATGGTTGGGCAATGGAATGTCTACTCCTTTGTCATCGCTTGGGGAATCGGTTTCGCCTTCTCCTGGCGTTGTACGTTCGCTGCCATTCAGCGGGCTGGAGAAGTGTTCCCTCCATAATTAAAATATGCTCTGGGCATCGGTGACTAGATCACCTTGGGGGGTTCTACAAGAGTGTGCTCCGGTCTTGAAACCTTCTGTAAGCTGCCGCATCTTTTCGTAGAATTTTCGAGTATTACCCCGGTCGACCAGCCAGGTCCAACTTTCCTTGCGTTTGTTGACGTGCGCTTTTTGCTGCAAAGCGGCGAGTGCGAATCTGGGAGTCTTCCGTCTATCACAACATGATCGATCTGGTTGGTGGCTTTTCTATCCCGAGACAGCCAGGGAGCTTGATGAATTTTTTTGTGCTGAAATCTAGAACTACAGATAACCATATTTCGGGTCCCGGCGAAGTCGATTAGCCTCAACCCATTTAGGGATGTTTCGTCGTGGAGGCTGAATTTACCGACCATAATGCCAAAGATGCCTTCTTTTCGCACCCTGGCGTTAAATTCGCCAAGCACGATTTTGACATCGTGGCGGGGGCAGATCTCATAAGTGCGCTCCAAGCGCTCATAGAAGGCATCTTTGGTCACATCGTCCTTCTCTTCCGTCAGGCGTGGGCGCAAATCAGCGATATGTTGAAGAACCTCGCTTTGAAGCGGACTGTGGCTAGATGTTCATTCACCGGAGTGAATGATAGTACTCGGCTCTCTCCCACCACGAATCCCACACCAAGCTTGTACTCCTTTATATCGCGACTGTAGTAAATGCTAGAAGAACTAACTCGTCTCTGTCCTTCTCCCGTCCACCGCATTTCTTGGACAACGGTGATGTCAGCCTTTATTTTCAAGATAAACAGCTGGGCAGCGGCACCTTCCCAATTAAGGGACCGTACATTCCAGGTGCATGCCCTTAATTCTTAGTCCTTATTTCGTTTGCCATGGTCGTCATCGAAAGGGGGGTTCACTCATCCGAGGCTTGCTGTTCCTTTTCATTGCTATGATTTTTTACGTGGCGGGTCTCAAACCCAGCGAACAACCCTGCGGAGGGGATACTTGGTCAAAGACCGAAAGTCGTGAGCTGTCTGAGTCATATGTAAAAGAATCGTTTCTGGCCACTCCCAAGTGAATGGCGATCAGAGAACTTTCCTTCCTTGCGTGAACTTCTACACATGACTACAGCCTCGACGATGATTGGAAATTGAAAAAAGACGATAATGCGAAAAAGAGGAGTAGGCTCTGCACTCAATTGAAACAAGAAAATTATTTTGTTACTTTAACAATACCAATCAGTGTATCTGGAGGTCGCTTCATGTGGAAAAATTGAAGAAAACTTAGTAACAAGTTGCTATCAAATATGTCAAGCTATAATGATAAATGGAAATTATAGCTTTGATTAATACTTTAGCAAAAATATAGCCTACATATGTATATTTTAATTTCTAAAACATTATAACAATATAAATATCTATAACCGATGGATATGGAAATGGATCATTTTTTTAAGTATGTATTTGACAACAGATCCCATAGTATTCTATATTGAATGCACAATTATGTACATACATATGTATACTATACGTATATATGCCGGTAGTAGCGCTCGGCATTGTTGACATACCAATCACCACATGCACATGCAACAAGTGCTGCTGTTCGATTGCTGCGAGCCAAGACATTGTTTAGGCTGGTTGTTCGTTCAGTGAGTCATGCGGTCACGTTGACGCAATAACAGCAGCAAAACAAAACAGCGAATAAAACACAGATGCTGAGAGACACTAATGACAAAAATACCAAACTCCACGATCATCAACGAAAAACCCACAACAACAACTATGTTTATGTATACAATACATAAATACATATGTAAGTAGATACATAAATACATATATACATACCTACATAAATATGTGTGTATATGCAACCAACCTGTATATGCCAACACGATGTACAGTGGTGAGAAAAAATATGGTCTCAAAGGTTTTGAAACTATTTCCCTCCTAAACTTATTTACTTAAATGTGTAATTGGTCACACAGTCTAAAAAGAATTACTAAATATAATATTAGGTTGTCAAATATCCCTCTTCCGCTTTTTTGCTCTTTATTCAATGCTTTATAAAAAGAGTTACAGTGATCGGATTTAGTTCAAATATGCGCCGTTTCGTTCGATAATCTGTTTCCATCTAGACGGTAACTTCATAATACCCCCCTCGTAGAAGCCCTCCTCCTTATTTGCGAAGAACTCGGACAGCCACTTTTCACAAGCCTCTTTTGAGTTCAACTTTACACCAACAAGGGCGTTCGCCATGGACAAGAACAGGTGGTAATCACTTGGTGCTATGTCCGAGCTATATGGTCGATGCGATAAAATTTCCCATCCGAGCTCCCGTAGATTCTGACGAGTTGGCCAATTCTGGACGCTTCTGGTCCATCGCCTGCTTTAAGCGAGCTACTTGTTCGCAGTAGATGGTAGAATTAAGCGACTGAACATATGGCAGCAGCTCATAGTGGATAATTCCCTTCCAATCTCACCAAACACACAGCAAAAACTTCCTGGACGTCAATCCCGGCTTGGCTACTGTTTGGGACGGCCTTCGACCGTGACTGTTTTCGCTTGATATTGTCGTATGTGATCCATCTTTTTCGCCAGTCACCATCCGCTTTCCGTTTCAGCAGCATATCGCAGGCGTTGATTCGTTCCAGAAGGCTTTTTTTGCGTCAAATCACGCGGCACCTAAGTATCAAGCTTTTTTGTGTATCCAGCCTACTGCAGATGGTTTAAAATGATTTGGTGACTAACTCCCATCTTCTGGGCGATGTCACGAGATGCCACATGTCGATTTAACTCGATGTTTTCCATGATTTGATCGGTATTCGTCGTCACAGGTCTTCCGCCGGTTGGCTTATCGGTGGTGTCGTTTTCAACCGCTGTGAATCATCGAAACCGTTCTCCGCAGTTCGAAGTGATAGAGTACCATCCCCCAAAACACCATTAATCTCACGGAACGGTTCTCTAGTGGATTTTTGTTTAAAACAGAGCACCAATATCCGAACCAATTGTACAGATCAGAACACTATAGCATCTAAGTATATGTCATTCAAACTGATCAATAAAATTGCACCGGGGAAGGGTGCTATAGCTGCGGTGCAGCCAAAGTTAGAGTTTTTTTTTGTTTTTTTTTATTTTATTTTATCAAAAAATAAGCATTTTATGCAGTGGTGTGAATATGGTTTAGTAATAATCGTTACTACTTAATTATACCACATATCTGCAGAACTAAAAATGCTTTAGTTTTGCTCATTACTGTATGTTCATTTGCTTATATTTACAGAGTCGCAATGAGCAAGCAAATAACAGCATCGCCGTTGAATGAATAATTTTATTTGCCATTATATATGGTTTTAATGCCGCCGTTGGCGTTGTCAGCGCGTTAAGCCCATTTTGGTAAAGTAAAAAGGAAGCGAGCGTAAAAATTGCTCACAGCCTAAGAAATAAGCAAACGCTGCGTCGCGCAACCAACGAATTCACGCTAACTTGTTGCCAAAAATACTGTGCGCACGCGCCACTCCACTGTCACTACAAAGCGAGTATTTATTAAGTATGTGCATATTTACATAATGTACTTTAAGCCAGTGAGTGAGTGTGTGTGTGTGTTAAATGTTTGTAATTACTTGCCGACTGTTTGACTTGCGCGACGCTTGACAGACAGGGTCGTTACTTAGCGGCGCGCCTCATCGCGACTGCGCACTCAACGCCGACCGACCGCTTTGGTCCTCAACTCGTCATTGCAATTTGGTGAAAAATGAGAAAAAGTGTTATTTTGGTATTTTGTGGTGTTATTTTATTTGATTTTCGGTACATTCCGCAATTATATGTGATTAACGTTTGCTCAAATCGACATACTCGCAAATATGTACATACTTATATACTTAGGTATGCATTTATGTCAATTAGGGGCATAACACTTCAGTGTGAATGTTTGAAATTGGGTGAGTGTGTTCATGTGTATGCACTCGTTTGTTCAAGGTCAAATCGGAAGCATTATCACTTAGCTTATTTTAGGTATGTAGTTTTAATTTTTATACTTTTTTTTACAAACTTTATTAAATAGTAAGTCGTACCCCTAAAGGCAAATCAGAAACTGTTTGCTGAGACTATGAGTCTTATGCTATGTGAGGAGCGTGTGTGTGTGTGCTGAATTCGCGATTTGTGAGTACGCGCGTCGCGTTGAATTAGCGTCAAACGAGTGACTGATGATGCGAGATGCAGCACAGTGGGTTGATTCAGAAAATTGTCGATAAATATTCAATTAATAAAACAAAAGTGAAGTGTAGAAAAATAAACAAATTGAAGAATTTTTCTTTAGAGCTGAGAAACTCGACATTTTCAAAGAGCTAACACTCTATTTATTTATTTATTGACGAATTTATATACTACATATAAATACAAAGGTGGTGGCACCTAATAATTAAAACAAAAATATAAATTATAAAAAATATTTCCAAATGCACGGGTATCTAAAAATAATATATAATACTAATAATTGCAAAAGAGCAAAAGTGACATATCTGAAACGATTAACGAAGTCGTGAGCTCCATATACATATGTATGTATATACATATCTACATACATAGTAAATAAATATTCACAATCGTGAAAAATGTTTTGCTATAAATATTAAATATTTACGTACATTAAGATAGTCATGATCAAATCAATATTTCATTTTTCATTATTAAAAATATGTTATGACTATTATTTATACAAATTAACTGTTTTATTGCTTAAAGAAGCTTAAACGTTTTTTTTTTTCATATTCGACACTAGAACCTCAAATATACACAGTATAATATTAAGTTGTCAAATATGTCCCTTCCGCGTTTTTGTGTTTTATTTAATACTTTCTAAAAAGTGTTACAGTGATCGGATTTAATTCATATGTATATGCGCCGTTTCGTTCGATAATATGTTTCCGTCGAGACGGCAACTTCATAATACCTTTTGTAGAAGCTCCCTTCCATATTTGCGAAGAATTCGGATAGCCACTTTTAACAAGCCTCTTTTGGGTTCAACTTTACACCAACAAGAGATAGGAACAGGTAGTAATCACTTGGAGCTATATCCGGGCTATATGGTGGATGCGATAAGTCCTCCCAACCGAGCTCCTGTAGCTTCTGACGAGTCATCAACGAAGTAAGTGGTCTGGTGTTGTCCTGGTAAACACTACACCCTTTCTGTTGGCTAATTCTGGACGTTTCTGGTCAATCACTTGATTCAAGCGGTCTTGTTATTCGCAGCAGATAGTGGAATTAAGCGTCTAGCCAAATGGGAACAACTCATAGTGGATGATTCCCTTCCAATCCCACCAAAGACACAGCAAAACCTTCCTGACCGTCAATCCCAGCTTGGCCACTGTTTGGGAAGATTCACTGGCTTTCGACCACAACCGTTTTCGCTTGATATTGTCGTATGTGATCCATTTTTTGTCACCAGTCACCATCCGCTTCAAAAATGGGTCGAGTTCGATTCATTTCAGCAGCATATAGCAGGCGTTGATTCGGTCCAGAAGTTTTTTTTGCGTTAGATCATGCGGCACCCAAACATCAAGCTTTTTTGTGTATCCAGCCTTCTGCATATGGTTTAAAATGGTTTGGTGACTAACTCCCATCTTCCCATGGTGCCGTTTTCACCCGCTCTGAATCGTCGAAACCATTCCTGCGCAGTTCGAAGTGATAGGTTACCATCCCCAAAACACCATTTATCTCACGGAACGAAGGAAAATTTTAAAATAGCGCGAACTTCGGCGTTAGTGAACTCCATGTTTACACGTCTATAACTGTTGAACGCAATACCCAAAGTAATCATGCATAGCGTCGTTTTGTAGGTTATGCCAAGACCTTTCAAAAGACACAAAGGCGGAAGGGAGATATTTGACAACCTAATATCAAACGTCTCTGTCGCAGATTTATCGAGTTTCACACAGAATTTAATCGCGTATCTCTGCTCTAAGGAACGCTGCATTTTCGGCTTGCATCACTTACAGAAACATATTGCGTGAAAATGTTTGTCTTGTTTGTCCAGGAGCTCGGAGACAACTGACTAGCCGCTAGTTCGTTAGCTAGGAGCACCCTTCACCGAATTCAGTCGTTGAGCGCATGCTCCAATTCGCGGTGGAAGAAAATCAGTCCTATTATTTTCCGGAGAAGCCCTGTATGTACCAAATGGTATGCCTTCATATTCCGCGAGTAAAAATAAATTTTGTTTTCAAATTATTATTAACATGATTGCCCATCTAAAGCTATCACCATTCCTTTCTTTATGGCAATTTATAGAATCCATCCAAAAGGACTGCGTCAGCTTGGCGGCCAAGAATTAATCCAGCCAATTTTTGATACCCTGTTCTCATGTGAACCGTATTCCAGTGAAAGCGTTCTGCATCGATTGAAACAAACGGCAGTCAGGAGAGTCTGTAAGACGGGTGTGGCAAAACTTCCCAGTCGCTATTTTCCAAATAGTTTTTAAGCAGTTTTGCAACTTGAGATCGAACGTTGTCATGAAAATAAAAAAATTATTGCCTGGTGTCTAGGCACAATTTCTTGGTTGATGCTTAGAATAAACTATGCCTTTCTGATCTCATCAAATACATAGCATTACTTTGTGGTCATTGATGTTCAGTTTTTCGGTTGATTTGGCTGGTTGTTCAGGTTGATGACTTCTTTTCGTAGCTTTTAGGCAGCATTTCTGACATGCAAATTAGTCGTTCAACGTTTCTTGGCTTCAATTCATACGGCATCCAATTTCCTTGTTTTCGAATGTATACTTGTTCTTCTTCTTTCCTGCCGAAGACATCGCTTCCGCGATTATAGCCGAGTTAACAACAGCGCGCCAGTCGTTTCATCTTTTCGCAATGTGGCGCCAACTGGATATTCCAAGCGAAGCCAGGTCCTTCTCTACTTGGTCCTTCCAACGGAGTGGAGGTCTTCTCCCGGCGGGTACTGCGTCGAATACTTTCAGAGCTGGAGTGCTTTCGTCCATCCTGACAACATGACCTAGCCAGCGTATTCGAATGTATACTGGGTTTAAACATTTTGAAATGATTGATTTAGTGACTCCCAAAGGTTTTGCGAGCTTTTGTTGTGGCCCCAAGACACTCAAACGCAGGGTCAATCGGGTTCGACAAGAAATCGCAGCCTATTGGAAGTTCCACCACGACATCGCCCCGGCTGACAACGCCTACCTAACCAAGGCCGTCGGTTCGACAACCGCCCTACAGCTCAGATGTGGCCACCCCGGACTTTTTTGTTTCTTTGCCTGAAAATACCGATGAAAGGCAAGCACTTTGAGATGATAGAGGGGATCCAAGCAGCTTGCACCTCGGCTCTTAAGACTACTCCGGAGAATGCCTTCCGTGACGCCTTCAATACTTGGAAATCGCGCTGTCAGCGCTGCATCAACGCAGAAGGAGCCTATTTTGAAGGTTTTTAAGGGGGTATTCTAGTCTTGAAATTAAAACAAATCGATTTTTTTTTTGATATTTTCAAAGTTTAACTATTCAAGAATATGTGTACAAGAGGATTTTTCAAAATTTAAATTATTTTCGGAGATATGGGCATTTTTCTGACCCGGCATCCAAACTGGTTCAGCCGGAACGCGAAACTTTAAACGCGTTTTTCTCAAAACTGACTTTTTCGGAACGATGCCCACGATTTCTCAGGTTCTATTGGACCCATTTACTTGAAATTTTTATAGTCTTTTTTATAAGCTTGTCTATGGTTGGAACTAGCCCCATCCCAAAATTTTATTTTTATTATTTTTGAAAATTCGAAATAGTTAAAAAAAGTGATCCAAAAAATTTTTTTTTAGGAGTCGCCATTTTGTAAAAATTTTAATTTTTTTCCCACTATTCCGTTGTTCCGGCCATTGCGACATTATTCTAGATTAATAATCTTTATTTTTTTCTTTTGGTTTCGGATAACTAGGAAGGTTGAAATCATGGCCATGGTCACGTGGAAGTCTTTAGAGACCCCCCAATTCGTCAGCTCAAAATTTTTGAAAGTTTTTACTTTTTAGTGTTTAATATTTTTCTGTATTCTTCAAAAATTAGTAAATAACTAATAAAAAAACGGATAGTAAAAATATTAATTGCCTTTTTTTTACGACACTTTAAAAATTACCTGAAATTCATGCTTCTAGACTAGAAGACCCCCTTAAAGAATTGTAACGATTGGTACAATAATTGTTATTAAATCGACTCAGTCCGATTACTTTTCGGACAAACCTCGTCTTATGTATCATTATGCTAAAATTTAATCGAGATACCATTTAAAGTCATTACAACCAACAATTAATTTATTTAAACCATTGTCATTATAACCCTTATATTCTATCAGGAAGACTGAGCTCTATTGTTGCTATTTAGATTTATTCAAGATCCTCTATTTTTAGTAAAGTTAAGACGGCCGCAATAATCAGTGAACGTAATGTAGCGAATTGTTGGAGAAAAAAAGAGAACTCCGAGCCCGGGAGTCTCCAAAATCCTTCTCTCTCTCTTCTCTTTCACTAAGTATAAGCTACTCGAGCTTTAAATTGTTAGTAAAATTTTTAGCAAATATAGTAAGTCTATTCTTCCGAATAAGTTTAGTCCAAATTATATTTTGGATAGATTTTCTAGGAGAAAAAATTGTGTTTTTCTATGTGATAATTTTCGACCCACTGATTACTTTGTGACGCTATTTATTTCTATTGTCGAATATCCGTATTTATACAAATATCGTTCCGCTCTTCTGTCTTTTAAATATTTTTATCAAAATAATTAGGTCTCAGATAACTGAAGTCTGTTTCCGTTTCTTTCAAATTTAATCAAATTAAAGAAATATTCAATGTAAATTATTTATCACTAAGATTAATAAGAGCTTGATAACTCGCAAATGAGTTGAAAATTAAATTTCGTAAAAAAAGTATGGATATATATGTATGAACTTATAGACTTCTACTATATGTCACAAATACAAAATGTGATTGTATCGTTCATTTTTTATTAAAGGATTATCTTTTATAAAATTAAAACGTAAACACATTTTTTTAATTACTTCTGTTCGTTCTGTTTCTGTCAACTATATGCTATGGTCCGATATCGGTCCGATATCTATGGCTAATGGTCCGATATCTTCTTTGAGAAAAATGGACAAAACTGGGGGATGTACAGACAGACGGACAGGTGGACGTGGCTAATTCACTGCAGTTCGTCAAGCGGATCAATTATATTTATATAGTATGTACATATATGAACATATCTATATAGTATATGTATTTAATAGGGTCTCCGACGTATCCTCCTGAGGTTTACAAACTTCGTGACGAATTTATACTCCGTACAGGGTGTAAAAAATGGTTACTTGGTTGACCTGTGAGAGAAAGAGATATACCGATAAAGTTAGTTGATATTCCAGCAAAAAAAAGTAACACATGGTATAACTGATCGGATCTCTATAATTTCAACTTTTACGGCGACAGAGATTTATAATTAAGTTTTTCACGCATACGATCCCCGTGATAAGTAATAAGACTAATTCAATTATAGTTGGATTTATGTCAATAGTGGATTTCTTGATAATATATCAACCGATAACTGTTAATTAGTTACGATATTTCATTAAGTCGATGAATACTAGTTGGAACTTTCCTTCCCAAATCTCACATCCAAAACAGAAGAAAATAGTGCCTGCTGTCTATAAGAGTGTTATGCGGGCTATAGGCCAGCCAAAGCAATCATTTCTGATTTTCGCACAGGCCATATGAGAACCAACGAGGGTGAACACAGCGACAAAGACATTTTGTATGAAACGGTTTACATTTAACCAGAATTTTACTTAGACACAATTTTGAATAAATTTTTTTCCATTAAAAACTGGGTTTTCTATTAGTCCAATTTGTAAAAAAAAGAAAAAAAGTTAATAAAGAAAGTTAATAATTAAAGAAGCTAATATACCCTTCACAGGTGCATTTCTTTTAGTAACAGTAATCCGATCTGAACAATTTTACCACGTCAAATGCGAAAGCTTTCCATACAAGACCTTGATTCCGACTGTTCGGTTTGTATGGCAACTATATGCTATAGTGGTCCGATGTCGGCAGTTGCGACAATGAGACAAATGTTTACAAGTGGTATAGTGAGTTCCAAGCCGGCCGTGAACGTGTCGAAGACGAAGATCGTCCAGGGGACCATCAACATCAACCGAAGAAGCTCACGTGCAACAAATCAAAGATTTGTTATTGAAAAATCGTCGATTAACAATAAGAGACCTTGCTGATGAAGTTGGCACATCGAAAGGCTCAGCCAATATCATTTTGAAGGATGTTTTGGGCCTCAAGCGCGTCAAATCTCGACTGGTACCGAAAACATTGAATTTTTTGGAAAAAAGGCGTCGCGTTGAAGTGTGTGAAACGATGCTTTCCGACTACCAGGGGTGGAAACGCATTATAACTGGCGATGAGACTAGGATCTATGCTTACGACCCCGAAGCAACCGATCAGTCGAGCGAATATCGTGCGAAAAGAAAGCCGAGACCGAAAAAATCGCGCCAAAGTCGTTCAAAAATCAAGGTCATGTTGACTGTTTTCTTCAATTATCGTGGTGTTGTGCATTATGAATTCCTTCCAACCGGTCAAACAGTCAACAAGGAATATTATTTGAACGTTATGCGTCGTTTGCGTAACGCTATCCACCTAAAAAGGCCGGAATTGTGGAAAGACAATTCTTGGCTTTTACACCACGATAATGCACCATCCCATACTGCCCTCGTAATTCGGGCTCATTTCGCCAAAAACTCAACCCATATCGTTCCACAACCACCGTGTTCACCTGATCTGGTGCCGTGCGACTTCTGGCTGTTCACCAAGCTCAAAAGACCGATCCGGGGACACCGTTTTTATACGATAGAGGAGATTCAAGCCGCAGCGAAGACGGAACTGAAGGCCATCCCAGAAAGTGACTACAACCAGTGTTTCGAAGATTGGAAAACCCGTTGACATAAGTGCATTGCATCGGGAGGGGATTACTTTGAAAGGGATGAAATTGATTTGGAAGAATAAATAAAGAATTTTCAAAATAAACATCTTATTTTTTGGGGCACAGTAGTATATACTTTTAGGGTCTCTTCCTTCTCGGTGTTACAAACTTCGTGACGAACTTAATATACCCTGTTCAGGGTATAAAAAACAAGAAAAAAGTTAACTTTGAAACTTGTAACAACCAGGAAAGGTCGAAGATCGTATAAAGTATAAAATATCAGCTTGTTGAGTTGAATTGGTTTAGCCATTTCCTTGCATGGAATACTTTTTTTTATGCGAAAAGAATATTATTCTAGGGAAAGGTACAATCCCTGAAGAAATACATTCAATCTTATGATTCAAAATTCAGATAAAGTTGTTTTTAATTAAAAATGCACCTTAAAGCGTATTATATAAGTACGAATAATAATAACAATTTCTTTGTACATAATTCATTTTATTACCTTTAAATATTTATTTTTTGTGTGTTTAATTTGCCATGAGTAGCTCTTCAAAGTCCTTGTATGCAAAGCCAAGCAAATATGCCACACATGTATGTATGTGTACTCAGTGATAAGATTAAAAGTGGCACTGCGGTGAGCGCGTAATTTCAGATTAATGCCAAGCGGCGACTCGAGACTTGTTTAACTTATCAATGGACAATGGGATGCGCTTATCACTTACCGATCTTTTAATTAAGAAATTATTTTTTACGTTGTTCTGAAGTTGTGGTTCTGCCGTTGCTGCCATACATACACACATACACTAACATACATATATGTACATATGAGGCTTGTGCATACAATAAGCGTTGTATAGTTATGTATGCATATTTTTTGTTGACACTGTATATAATGACTGTTTGTTTTTGAATTACTGTTTTTTTTTTTTGTTCTATTATTTATTGCTTATTTGCGTTTCAAGGCGACGTTATGAATGATTTTCCAATTGACTGGGTTCAATAGGTTTTGTGCATTTATATAACCCTTGACATAATTTATTCATTTTTCTTTGTTTGTTTGTTGTTGTTACTGAAGTTTTTTATTTAATAAGCAATATTTTCTAACATCTGTTTTGAAGCGCGTATTGTTCATGATGCCGGTTACAGTAAACACTTTAATTGCATTTTGTTAATTATTTACCTTTAAAAATATTTCTACATACATATCAACACATTTTATATAAACAATTGCGATGTGTACACATCTGGTTTAACTTAGAAACTCTTTGCAAATTAATATTCAAACAAATTTCTTATGCACAAACCCACATACATAAGTACATACATACATACATTAGCATGTAGTAAATGATAATTGTTGATTCTCCACCGAACCCGTTAGATTTCGCGTTCTTTATGGCTTCTGCGCGCTGACCGATGCAATATTTACATAATTCTTTCACTTTTCACTCTGCACTTAGCCCAGATGCACATCCATACATACATACGTACGAGTGTGTGTATTTTTTTTTTTAATTTTAACTGTGTTTTGTTATTTGTCAATAAATGCAAGAAATACTGCTTCGGAGCAAACACAAAAATCACCACAACCGTTTAGCTTTCCGACAACAAATTGAAACACACCGTCAATCGTCAACGTTCCCCGTCGACTGGCGTCTGAGCGCGCCAGCCACACTCGGCGAGTCACAAGCGAAGGTAAACTGCCGCGAGTGGCCGGCGTCGGCGTAGTGTCTTCTTCATGCAGTCGCTGGCGTCGCCGACGTCAATATTCGTGCGCGGCATATCGTTTTTAGGCGCTCATATGGCTGTATGATATGTATGTATGCGAGTGTAAACAGGTGTGTTTGTGTGCATACATATGTTTGCAGTGGCATACTCGCACATACATTTATTTAAAAAAACAGATTTTTATTTACCCACGTATGTACATATGTATGTATGCAGCTACTATATAAAAATAAATACACTTGTATTGGTTTTGTTATTGTTATTGCCGGCTGTTTTTTGTCGTTTGCTGGCATGTTTGTTGTTTAGCCATAAGCATGCTTGGAATTTTAAAATCAACACCAATTTGAAAACAGCTAAAAGCGTCGCTTTGAGAGACAAAATCACTGAATAAAACACTGATTCTTTACTGTGGTATTCCCGACATTTTTACGCTTACAAATACATGCATAACAAACTTACTTGCGTACATGCGGATATACTACATATGCATGTATGTATGTACATATGTAAATATGTATATATTTTCATAAGCATATTTCAAACGCCTAAAAACATTTGAACATTTGATATACATTTGATCGGTTACGCTTAATGGAGTTACTAACTTTGCTGAGCTCGCATAAATTAATTAAATTTAATGACACTCATTAAATGTTTATGTTTTTCAGCAACAATCATGTATGTTTACATATACATATCTATATAAGTACACATATAAATATAAGTATATACTGACTAATAGGTTTGATATTTTAAACGCAGTAGCTCTTTTCGCATCTACGATGGGGTTAAGTCCAGTTGCAAGTGAGAAAAGTCGCGTTTTTGTGTGAAATTTTTATTTGATGATTTATATTATGCTCTTATAATATGTACCTATGAGTATAATAGTTTTGTCCACTTAACGGTTGTTTGCATCATCACCACATAATCGAGTTAGATATCGGATTATATATACATATGTATATTATAGTGTTTTTTTTGTTTCTTGAACTTATTATTTTTTTCAATTCCAACATGAAGTTTCCTCGGAAATATCCCAAAAAAATTCCCTGAAAATTTGAGTCCTTATTATTTACATTAAAGACTGGACCAAGGCATGTAAAAATTTTCCATTGAAAATACACGACAACTGTGTTTTTTTTTTCTTTAAATTTCTATAACTTAGGGGCATTTTATGGCATCGCTTTAACTTTAGACACACATTTCTCAGAATTGAACACTGTCCAAAAGTGCCCATTGCGAAAAAGTCGAAACTCACACCGGCGGATATAAAGGGTTCTAACCTGATTTTTCCACGAAATTTTCATTTTTTTGTATATATCTCTTAAGTGACAAGAGCTATAGAAAAAATGCACATGACAAACTTGTAGGAAATTTTGTTTTCTAAAAAAACTGTCCGAAGTTAAAATTATTATCATTAGTACTTCTTTAGATATTCAGCTGACATGACTTTTTCCCTTTCTTCATTATAAGATATATGATCCAACAACGAGTCAAAATTATTAAAATTTACTACCGAAGTTCAGAGTCAGCGGCCTTAACTTTAAGAGTTTTCTTAAATAAGATAAAAATGGATTGGGATATCAACGAAATTCTTTATATCTGTGTTAATATATTTCATACTCCATGAGTCACCATTGCATCACGAAAAAATTAAGGTTTGGTGCGGTTATTGGCCGGCGGCGGCAATGGGCCGCGCTTCTTCCATGATGATCAAGACCGCCACATTACTGTGAATGGGAATCGCTAATTTTCAATGATAACCGAATATTTCGATCCAAATTGGATGATATCGACTTGGATAGTATGATGTTCCGACAGAACGGGGTCACATGCCACACAGCGAACATCACAATCGATTTATTGAAAGCCAAGTTTGGTGAACGTGTTATCTCACGGAATGGTTCAGTTAATTAGCCGCCTCGGTCTTGTGATTTGACGCCGTTAGATTATTTCCTATGGGCTACGTTAAGGGGCTATACCAGTGTAACACTTAAAAAAAAAAAACAAAAATTTTTTTATTGGCTTTTTCGTTAGCTTATATTTCCATAAATATCCTGTGAAATCGGGAAGGTCGTATCTTGAATAGTTTTTGTAATATATATGTATATGTGAAACTTTAAACGCGTTTCTCTCGTAACGACATTTTCCAAATTGCTGACGTCATAACTAAACGAGAAATTGACCGATCGACTTCAAATTAAAACTAAGTATTTTTGAATTCATTTGCCATACAATGAACTAGAATCTTTTTGATTGGTTGAAAATTGTCTATTTGGCATTCAAAAAACGACAATTTTTTATTTAAAAAACACTATTTTTTTTTCAAAATTACGCGATTTTGTTAATTTTTGATATTTTTCAAAGATCGTAGTTCATTGTATAGGAAATATATTTAAGTTTATAAAATTTTTGAATTTTTCCGTTTCAGCTACTCATTTAGCCGGAATCATGCCAGCACTTGAAGCACTTTTTTTTGGCCACCCGGAAGACAGCCCATACCTCCGATATTTTTCAACATTTTTGTAAAAAAAAAAATCTTAAAATATAGCTGAAAATATATTTTATTACTTTCAAAGAAGTTTGAAATGTTCAATTGCGTACTTTCTCTTAAAAAATCATGGAAATCGCCTAATTTTTCATGTGTCACACTGGTATAACCCCTTAAGCCTATGATCTATGACAATAAGCTAGCGACGATTGATGAACTTTGTACGAAGTATCGAACGTGAAATTGCAAATGTATCGCTCGATTTATGCTTGAAACCCGTCGAAAATTGGGTTCAGCGTCTGGAGTTCTGCATGGATTCCCGTGCAAAAGAAATCGAGTTCCATATATGTATAATTGCATCGAAAAAATACTTTCACAGGAATAAAAAATTTCTTTCATACCCAAACCAAACTTTTGTAGTACTCTTATTGAAAACCCCTATATTATAAGAACTCCCACCGACGGTGTAAAACTGGGTAATTAAGGTGAAATGGATGATAACCCCACTCACTCACCATGAAACGGTACTGTTAAAAACGACTAAATCTGGGATAAATCAATAAATAAATATGCCAGAGACATTAAATTGTGCCCCTGATACCCCATGGTATGAAAGAGTTTAAAGAACCCGGGGTCAAAGTCGGATAATATGGCACGCTTATTACGCCGATACTGACATTCCTATGTTACAGTGGAAAGAAAGGCAAAATCGGACCACAACCACGCTAAATTTTAAATTCCATTTGATTCTTTCACTTTCCGGTAAATCAAATCAAGAAGAAATTGAATAGTGCCTTTCCAGCATGTCACCTTACGACCAAAAATTATCCAAATTGCGTTCTTGATTTGCGTACTGGAAACTGAACGAACTGGATTAGGTGGGCGATCAATTTGTATGGTAGTTATATCTTACAGTGGTCCGATGTCGGCGGTTCTGAAAAATGAGCCGCTTCTTGAAGGAAAAAATAACGAAAAATTTGATGTGGAGATTTAGCATTTGAGGGACAATTTCGCATGTGTGCAGACGGGTAAACGTACATACTTAATAAGGTATCCAAGGTGTCTTTATGGGTTATCTTTTTGCTAACTTTTTACTGAAGAAAATATCAGTAAACTTGTCAAATATATTATTGAAATTCGAAATGAAGTTTCCCTTGTCTTGATCCGGGCAAGTTGCGAAAGTATAAAAACTCCGGTTACTCCGATATAAAGATATTCCCCCGGCTTAAACTTGGGGAATATCGTGATATTGGTACCAAAATATTATTAAAATAGATGAATGCAGGTAATAGACGAAGAAATTGCAAAAAAAATTGAATTTTGACAAAATAGGGCTATTTAAAAACTTTCGCGTTTACGAAAAAAGAAATACATTTTATAGGGAATTAAAATATAATAATTATTATCAAACATCTTATTCATTTTATCATTGCTTACAAATATATTTTAGAAGACTAGTTCAAAATTGATGCTTCATGTTGAACGATTCAGCCGTTTCCGAGAAATTTTCGTCACTGACGCTGAACACTTCCTTTTAAAAAAAAAGTGTGTAAAGTCTTGGAAGCCGATTACACTAAGTAAAAAATTTCCATCCAATGACAACCAGTGCGCTCGGAGTTCTTTTAATGGGCATACAGGGAGATGCTCTCAGCAGTTTTGATTCCACACTGTTTTATGCTTAGAAAAAGATGATCAACAAATTTGTTACGAGTATAGTACAAAATCAACTGGGGAAACGAAAATCGATATATTAGGGTTAATGAAGTAGGAGTGATAAAATTTTCTTCGATTGTAGGGTGCGATCACGTTCTTTGCTGTGAAATTTAGACCGAGTGATATCACTTTCTGATGAGAGCACAATCAATGTATCAATGAGTGAAACATCATCGCGCTTCATTTCTAGATGCTATAAGATAAGGATATTTCAGAAAATATTTTTTCCCAAGTTACTTCTTATATGTCTATTATCATTTTTGCTCGAAATTTTTAGGCCTCTATAACCTTCTTAATCATTTTATCCAAGTAATTTTGCATTTTGGCGAAATAGTATATAAGCAAGTCGTTTTTACTCTGGTTATAACGCTTATTATATAAAATAATAATATTTTTTTTTCATTGGGTTATAAAATTCATAAGAAATAAAAAATTTTCCCAAAAATAATCAAATTTTAACTGTTAATATCTTTTAAACGGTTGGGTTTATGAAAAAATCGTGGAGACCTTTTTTGTAGGGCATTCAATTTCCTACAAAATCTAAGGAACAAGATATTTTTTCAAGTAGTCGGAAGCGAGATATAAATTTTTCTATCTGATAATAAGAAAAAATAGAAAACTGTATATAGGAGGACCTTCCCGTTACAATTAAGAACTCATGCTTGGAGAGGCTTTCTTAGAGATGTCTAGGAACCTATTTTTCCGAGTACCGAACGAAAAAAAATTTTTTTTTTTGGATCACTCTCATATGTTTTATATCTACTAGCCTCTCTTTTATTTACAGAAGTGGGTAGTTTGTTTCAATACGAAATATTGGTACTAGACTTCGTAATCTCAATGCTTTGTTTCGCTGAATGTCTGGGATGTTGCCTTATAGTTCGTAGAGTTAATGATTTCGTGCGATAATTTTTGGTATCAATATTTATTCGCTTTACAACTTCCTCAGATAAATGTATAGCTATTAAGTGCCATGAATGATTGCTCAATCAATTTTACTCTTCAACTACAACCGAAGTCTGTTAACCTTTTGTGAATGAATCTAATTATAATAAAATAAATTGAAAAGAGGTTTCCTACCCACTTAACAACATGAAATATGGTAATGGTATATAACTGTCGTTTAAGCTCTCTCACCGAAGAGCCCATGGTATTCAGGTTAAAATCTTTAGACTTATAAATGTTTATTGTATTTTCATTAGTCTATATGCTTTTAAAGTTTATGTACATATGTATATATTTTGTTATTTCTTACTTTACTTTTATACTTGTGCACTTACCATACATACATATGGTTGACATATTAACTTTTAGCGGTTTTATGAGCCCTTCTGTTGATCAACAGTCTAGTCAGGTAAACTTTCATTTCTTCTGCAAAAGTGATAAGGATTGAATACAAATATGAGTTTCGTGTTTCATTTTAATTTAGTAGGAAATACTTTATAATTTTTATATGTGTCAAAATGGGCAGAATAATGAGGAGAATTAATTTCCTTTTCTTTTAACTTCATCTGTTCCTGGAAGGGATATTTGGTGGAAAAATTGAGGAAACTTTGTTGAAATTCAATACACGTTGTTGTGGTTATGACCTCTGAAGAGGTTGGCTTTGCAAATGGGTAAGCTCGGACAACTGACATGCCCATAAAACGATGTTACTATAATATATGACAAGTGACGTTTTTACTGTTTCCATAATTTTTGGCTATTTATGAGATTATTTAAAACATTTGGACTTATATTTTATTACAGTCTTTTGAGCTTCATTTTTGGCAAAATTTTCTTTTTTTTAATGGCTCAAAAGTGCTAATTGTGGTACAAACGTTTGGACTCAGGCGACCACTCGAACAGTTTGATTTCTCTACCTTAAACCCACGATGTGGTTAATTTTGCGGTATGTTTCGGATCGTTATCCTATTTCCTTATCCGCGTTCGAGGCCGATTTTATCCAGAGTTGGATGATATGAGCCTTCCAAAATATCAATATAATTTGTGGCACGCATTATACCATAGATCTGCCAAAGTACACCCACCTAATTTCCGCGAAAATATTTCCAAGCCATCAGTGATACACTACCAAACTTCAATATTCGACATACATATGTTACGATCATGTACACCAATCCGCTTGTCAGTCAATGTCCATGGGAGCCCATCTGATCCTATTCCATTAATTTTGGTTTTATCGGAACAAGTAACTTTGATTCAACCATCATTGGCGAAATGTTCATATCGAGCTTTACGATATCTACTAAATTTTTGTACTACTTAGTTACTGACACTATCTCTCTAATGACTTTGTTAGTTTATCCAGCGGTATTTGTAGCTCCTACAACAATAAAAGGCCTGACAATTCGTGCAATACCATAATTCGGGACAACTCCTTCGTGGCACTATTAAACTATTATACTGTTGCAACCTGTTACTCAAGAGTATATAGTATATATAAATGATCAGGATGACGGTAACAGCTGAAATCTGGGTGACTGTCTTTCTGTTTAATGTACATATCTGTTAAACTACTAAGGCTACAAAAGCCAAATTGCTCAGCACAAATTGGCAATATTTTCGGTACAAAGTAAGCGGCATTAAACAGGGTCCACACATTCAAGCAGACGCACGGACAATCGGAATTCAGCTTGTCTCGCCATCAGTTCAGACTCTCCCCTAGCAACAATATACTCAATACAGTGCTCTCAGACTTCCAGCTGACTTTATTATACATGTATGATACTTTGACATGACATGTATGATATTTTAAAGAAATTAAGTGAAATTGGTATAGACCCAGGAATTTCATTATAGCTATAAGTAACTAATGGAGTTAAGTAAAATATAAATGACCTAATAATATGTCAAATTTGATTGTTAACACTTCACTTTATTACTTTACCTGAGACAACTGATAATATTCAAATTTTCCTTGTAATTCAAATAAGCCATGCACCAAAATTGGTTTAACAGCAATAAGTGAGCCTAAAAATATGCTATAAAACGTTGTGCAGCCGTAACGGTATAACTAAATATTGAGTTGCGATTTAGAATTTACAAAAATAACTAATTATTTGTAATAGTTCAGAGGTTAGTATGTAAATAAAATTATACCAAAAATATAAAATATGAAAATTTTGGTACTTAAGGGGTTAGGGGTAGTCAGAGGCACGAAAAAATTAGAATTTTCAGTATTTTTTTTTTGCTATTAAATCGTGCTATTTTACAAAAGTAGTAAAATGGCATTATTATAGAAAGTGTTGACTTGAAGACACGAAATTTTCAAAAAAACAATTTAATTTCCAAAGTTATAGTTGTTTGTGTTGATCCTGTTCTAAAAAAAAGTACTTGCGGTGACAACCATAAGCCCTTGGAGATTCATCTAAAATCAATCGGACAAAAAAAAATTTGTTTTATAAATAAATAATCCTAGGCCTGATGGAAGGATTTCTTTTTTTTTCATATATTACAAGAAAATGATTCTCTCCCCAATTTCATTTATATACTATATTCCACAGATTGACCGATATTTTCAGTGAAAAAGTCAACTATAGACACTGCTGTCCAATAACCTAGGGGCTTAAAGAGTTTTGGTTTGTTTTGAAAAATTTTTGATCGTGATTCCTTCAAAGTTTTACTCCATTGTATTAACTGATGCTTCATTCATATACAGTAATGTGAAAGAATCAGGTGGAGTTTAAAATTGTATTGTATGGAAAGTGGGCCTGGTTTTAATCCGATTTTCCCATATTAGCACTGCATCATTGAAATATTAAAAAAATAATGTTATGACCGAAATTGTTTGCAATCGTTCGAGCATGTTCGAGAGATGGGATTTCACCAAAATGTGGCAAATGCCACTGCCATTGTCCGATCCGACCACACCGGCTCTTATAAACTATTTTTGGATGTAAAATGTCCTGGATGTAAAATTTAGTGTTTTAGTAGTTTTTAACAAAACCATTATTTGGGAAGGGGGCGAGGTTATCATGCCGTTTGACTTATTCTCAGACTGTAGCCTTTTTTTTAAGATTTTCTTGCGGCACGTTGTTAGGAAAACTTTTTTTATTTGATTTATTAAGGTTTTTATTAGCTATTATGGGCACAATAGAGCAATGGTCGCAGTGCACTTCCTCTCATAACTATCTATCTACTCGTTATGAGAGGTTTCCATAAATCGTTCTCTTTTCTTAAGGGACAAAGGGACTCAAGTTCGGTGCACGTTTAACAACATGATATATTCATAATTTGAGGTTAATTATCGGATTTCAGTATTAAATATGATTTGAAGGAAACAAAAGTTATTTTGGCTAACAAAACTTAAATTTAACTTGGTTTATTGGGTGTATAATAAAAAAATTCATTCGACTACAAAGAAATTAACAAGTATGTAACAGAGAATAAGCGCGAAAAGCAGCAAGCCCTTAGGGGTAAGGCCCTTTACCGTCACGGGAATCGACTGGGGGCGCCAAGTAACTGTCATGTGGTTGTACTGGTAATTCAGTACCAACTGTGTCAATTGCTTTCTGCTCTGCAGCCGAGGAGGATGATGCTGAAACTGCTGAAGATTCTGTTAGCGAAATGTCATTGCTAAGTGGCAACTCTGCTAGTGTAGTAACAGGTGTGACAGAGGAAGCTGGCGCGCTCAAAGCGATTGTACGCGCGGCTTTGATGGCATATGGCACACGGTTAACGACGGCATTGAACCCGCTAGGCCCATCCACCGTATAACTAACGGTGCGCTGGAAACCATCCGGATCGACAACACTGTACGAGCCCTGCACGAAGTAGCCATCACGTGCTTCAGCATGTGACTTAATGTCGCCGGTCTCGTCATCATGTACATTGTAGCTGTATTCGTATTTGGCGGGTGGATTGTATTCCTCCACTGGTGCTGCGGTAGGTGCGGCGCGGTGGTGAGCCTGTGAGTTGAAGGATGTCTCAAGTTTGGTGAAAGTAGCATCAGCATCCGAGGCCGAAGCAGAAGCCGATGATGATGCGGAGAGACCGGCAAAAGTTTGTGGGCTGTAGTCATAGCCAGCAGGTGTGGGTACGGAGTTAGGGAGCTGCGTTTGGGCTGCGCCGTTGTTGAAATCATAGTTGCTCTGTGGCGCTGTCTGCGCTTGTTGGCGCTCTGGTTGCTGTTGAGCTGCGTTGTTATTATAGTTGTTTGGGTTGTAATTATAACCATTGGAATTTGGCAGTTGTTGTTGTTGTGGTGGCGCTGGCGCATTACCATTAAAGGCGTTAAGGGCTGCCAATGGCGCATTGTAACTGTTGGCCGGTTGCTTGACATTATCGTTGTAGCTATTTATATTATACACGCCATTGTTTTGGTTGTTATTGCTGTTGTTGCCATTATATAGATCGGGATTGTAGTTGAATTCAGCGGTAACGATTCCCTGCGCTGCTGCTGCTACGCAAATGAGGAACACAAACTGTAACGGTAATGGAAAAGACTTAGAGATCCTTATGAAATATCGCTTGAAATTTGTGTTACCTTGAAAGCCATATTTGTTAAATGTGTCCACTGAATGAATTACGGTTATTACAAACTGAGCGCTGACAACTCGCTCTGATTCGGTGCTGTGTGTAACTGTGATCTTCCACCGGAGCACGTGAAGTATTTATAATGCAAGGGTCGCCAATAATGAAGTGGGGAATTTTCGGTCGGTCAACCAAATAATATTAACAACAATAATAACATTAACAATGAAAACAATAACAATATTTCAGCGGCTACTTACATTGCACATTGTTCAACAGCAAAGAGCCTATGCGACAAAAAATTGGTTTAGTCATTGTATTACAACAATTTACTAATGTACTCCAAATATTGGTTGTTTGCTTGTAACACCAATACACGCAACTTTAGTAAAAAGAAAGAAAATTCATAATCACAATGTGTCGAAAAATCAAGTGTGCATGATAGTCACTTATGGCCCCTGCAGCTTATCAATTATTGTAGGGCATTTCGTACACTTTCGGTTTCTAGTTAGTGTGAAGTTATTATGTACGAACATATGTATGTACGTGTGAGTATTTGTATGTGGAGGCACGTATACTATGAATACACTAGTCAGCATTACGCGTTTTCTTACAGCCTATTATAAGTAAGGTGGCATAGTGGATAAAATGCTATACAAAATAATTTGAACCTCCAAATTTCCCATAAAGGAATAAGTAAAATTCAAAGCTCGGATTTATCTATTTTCAATATATATGTAAATACAGCAATGTTATTCTGAAGAGGAACCAAAATGTCAAACGAAGAGCATCTAGTTAGTGAAGACTTTGACCTTGACTTTTCGAATACAGGAACAAGTAGAGACAGCCTGTTAAACGGCTCAGTTGACGATAAAACAATTTCTGAAGACAACGAGCTGAACTTCGACGCGCGGGAAGAACTGCTTCAAGATATGATTTGCATCCAACAGTTTTGACATCTTCCTTACTGATATTATGTGTCATAGATTCACTTACTTTCATGACCGGATTTTAATTCGAGTTCGCGAAATTTATATATTATATTCTGGTAATTTTTCATGACTTCTTTGGAGGGTGGTTTTTTATAGAAAAATAAAAATTAATTGTCTTGAATATTTATAGTGTTTTATTTACATATGTATCGTAAAAATAAAAAAAATCTATTTGAAAAAATTTCATACTTTATTACAATTATTATTGTCACTCGAAATTGGAACCTCAAAAAAATGCATGTGGGTGGCCCGGGTGATTTTGGCTCTTGATGCCATCTGAAATCAAATATTCTTGTTTATTCTTAATCTATAGATATATAGATGTCATTCTGGTAGGAACTACTGAAGTTAAATATCAAGCGTAAATAACAAAATGGCGGACTTTGAAAAAAAAAAATCCTTTTATTTTAGCAAAGAAAGGGTTGTAAAATAAAAAGTTGGGGATGAAAAAGATTCTCGTTAGTTCCGAAAAGAACTATAAGTGTATAGAACAGCCTGTCTAAATTTGAAAACAATCGGTTCAGTAGAAAAAAGGTTAGGACCCGGGCCGGCCAGACAAACAATGTTTTGAGAAAAACGCGTTTAAAGTCCAACAACTCCGAGAGAGAGGACCCCGAGGCGCTCTAGGAGACTCGTTATAACTTCCGAAATATTTCGAATTTCTGTCTGACTTTCAAATTAAGCAAAAAAAAATTTCGATTTTTTGAACCCAAGTTACCAGACTACTACCTTAAAAGTAACATAATTATCTCAACTACATAGATAGTTGTATGTGATATAAACTCAACCAAAGAGGTTAAACTTATAATTTGTTTCTTTATAATATCAAGAAGCCCACCCAAGAATCGGCAATCAGTAGGTATGTAAGGCTTAGAGCAAATGTCTAGTTTAATTTCAATCGTAATCGTTCAGCGCTAAACCACAAATGTCAGACATTGATACAAACACAATGGCTTAAAAGTAGCTAGGAAATCGGAAGTTATTATTAAGGGTAATGGAGGGTTAGGGGATGGTCTGAACTGATTGTATTAACTTTTGGCATTACTCAAACATACTTGCGAACATGTGTCCAAGACAGTTTATGAAAGTAACTTAAAATTCACTTTCAAATTCACTGACCGACATATTAGGCACAAAGTTGGTTAGAAGAGCAACAGGGAAATTGTATGTACATGTGACCTTGCGTAATTCGTGGACCAATTTCACATATTTTCGGAATGAAGCCATGGTATATATACATTAGGGTGTTTGTTTTTTGAACTATTTATTTCTTTCAATTTCCCATCATGAAATTTCTTGAAAATACTCTAAAAAAAATTCTCTGAAAAATTGAGCCCTTAATATTAACATTAAGAACTGGACCAAGGCATTTAAAAATTTTCCATAGAAAATACACTACAATCGTGATTTTTTATGTTTAAATTCCCACAGATCAGAGGTATTTTATGGCATCGACTTTAGACGCATATTTCTGAGAATTGTTCACTTTACAAAAGTGCCCAGTGCAACAAAGTCGTAACTCATACCGGCGAGGTAGTACAGGGCTCGCAATTTTTGTTTATATATCTACTAAATGACAGAAGCTATAGAAAAAATGTTCATCACAAACTTGTAGGAAATTTTATTTGCTACAAAAAAAATCTGAGGTCAAAAGCGCTATCATTAATATTTCTCGAGATATTCCACTTTATAAGTAAGGCTGTATGGAATTTTCATAGATTTTTTATTACATACCATCGAAAATCACGTTCTGTAAAGATTGCGCCATCACCCATCTTTAGACTCAGCATTAATTATTGGATAATATTCGACCGAATAGACAACGTCCAGTATGTAGAGAAGAGAATATAGCAGCTGTAGCTCAGAGTGTAGACGAAGGCCATGGAGAATCGATTCGCCTTCGTTCGCAGCAACTTGGACTGACAAATGGAGTGACTTGGCGCTTTTTTCGTCGAGATTTTAAGCCCCAAGCGATATCGCTTCGCTCTATGGGTTCTTGAAAAGTTCCAAGAAGATCCGTCGTTTTTGAGCCAAGATTTGGGCAAAGATGAGGCTCATTTCTGGCTCAATTTATATACATATAAACAAGCAAAATTGGTGCATTTGGGACGAGGCGTAACCTGAAGATATTCAAGAGAGCCATTACATTTAGAAAATTTAGAAAAAAACAAATGTTTGGAGTGGTTTATGGAACGGTGGAATCATCGGACCATATTTCTTCCAAAATGATACCCGGGCGAAGGTAACCGCCAATAGCGACTAATATCGTGCCATGTTAACCGACTATTTGATAGCTGAAATTGCAGCTCGGCGACCTGTGGTTTTAACAAGGTGGCGCCACTTTCCACATATGGCATCAATCAATAGATTTATTGAGAGAATAATTGATCACCCATATTTTGGTGCTAGGAGAAGTGCTCTTATTGATTAATTTTTGTTAAGAGGGCGTTTTATTTTCTCTTCAAATTTCAGTAACATGACTGACTAATTTATTGATATTTTAAGTAAAAAGTTAGACATTTTATTTCGAAATTGGAAAGATGTAATTCTTGATAGGTGAGGTTATAGTCTCTCGTCTGTTTTTATAAAAAGAAATTAGGTATAGAGAATACCAAAGTTCGAAAATTGTGGAGCGATTTGAGGTATGGAATTTTTTTTATAACAGTGACATATTTCTCTGGATATGTCATTGTTATTTCTACGGTAAACCTTCATCTATGTATATTCTGAATTGATAAGTGTTAGTGATTGTTTCTCAGCAGGATTTCTTCACATATCAGATAGATATATATCGCTTTAAATGCATTTTTGATTGATAGGTACAGCAGCGGGATAATTTTTGCTGGTATCCTGACCGTTTTCCTAATAACACCGAAGTTTGAGGGCAACTAAGTTGTGATACGACTTGATTTGGGATTATAGGATACAACAAGGAGCGATAAGAGCTATAGGTGCAAGCTAGTATAGTATATAATTTTAGTATTATCAACTTTTTTTGAGTAAATTACACTTCAGTAATCTCAAAATCTCAAGATATCAATAAGATATAATTTATCATATGCTTAGTATATGTACGCCGACGCCTTTCCATTTGTTAGCTTCATCTATAATCTAAGTAAATTCAAAAGTACAATTTAAAATGTATATATATTTCAAAAAAAAAAAAATGTACATATTTTTCCTATCACAATAGTTTTGGTTGGTCAATTTACTTTAATTTACTAATTTCGATACCATAGTCCGTTCCTCTCACTTTGAATTTAGGTTGAATTTTCTGATTTTCATGAATATTACATAAGAGTATATTTCAAGTTTTAAGTACAGAACTTGAAGTAAAAAAGACTCCGCTTGAAACTTACTCATGACAAAAGACTTGCTTTTAAGATTGTTTTGTGTATTAATAAACAACGCCAATTATTTTTCTGCTCGGAAAAGGAAGTCCAAATTATAAAGTTTTTACTTTCATATATCAACAGGCAATTTTTTGTTAACTAATGTAATATTACCTTACTCATTCATTTTCAAATCCAAGAAGGGGAAAAATGATGCACATCAAAGAAAAATAAGTTTATAAAAAAATTGAGTGTCAGCGCCCATTAGCTGAATCATCATAATTCAAAGTCTTTTCGTCACCTTGTTTCTCATACTTCACCTGCTTGCCTCAATGGTCGCCGCTATTTGCTAATGTAGAGCAGAAAATCGGATTTGAAATTCGAGCGTGTGCAGTTACTTAAGTAATTTAATTATGCATTTGTTATTCATTTTCGTTACAATCCTTCTTTGTAGAGGCAAACTTTTGTTGCTTGCATTTCAGACACACCTCCTTACGAATTTTTAGGAATACAAATTACGATCATCCAAAATTATTTTCTTAACTTTTTTGATATTTTTTGACGTCAAGGAGCGAGAAGAGCTATGGGTGCAGGCTGGTATAGTATACGAGTATAATTTTTGTATTATCAACAACGTCGTTTGGGTGTCCACTGTGTTCTTTCATCATTCTTTTGTAGGAGTTCGCAGTTCTTCAGCGTTACCAACGACTACTGCAGATAACTTGTTGTCTTTTGACTTTTACTTCTGTTCCCAATGGCACTGCCAGTGATCAAGTTCACCGTTGAGTATTTAAGGTTGTCATAATCCAAAAGGCCTTTGAATCTATCTATCAAGCTGTCAATAAGATCTGTCATTTCTTTGGTTTTCAAAGCACATACGTCCTGTGGAAGCAGCAAACTCCGTTGAATTTCTTCCAATATTTCTCTAGAAAAGCACGCGTTCAAATCTTCGGCAAATGTATCCAACAGAGGAATGTACACTGAGACCTGGTAATATTCTTCGCAAAGTTTTTACACAGAAATTTTTGCGTTTTGTTTGTCGACCGCAGATTCTTGGTTTTCTTTCGTCAAATTTAAGTTCTGCCGCCATTTTTTTCGTGCCTGAATAAATGAATCGAAAATGTTCCTCAGCTTTTTGTCTTCGATTTCGGATTTCGTTACAAGCAGTGTATCTATCCTATTTGATGCCTTATTCAGATCGTTCGATTATTTCGGATCAATCACGCTGAGTGAATGAGTTAGAGATAGAATATAATAGACACCGCTTACGCGATTATAGCCGAGTCAACAATAGCGCGCCACTCGTTTCTTCTCTTCGCTACGTGGCGCCAATTGGATATTCCAAGCGAAGCCAGGTCCTTTTCCACTTGGTCCTTCCAACGGAGTGGAGGTCTTCCTCTTCCTCTGCTTCCCGCGGCGGGTACTGCGTCGAATATTTTCAGAGCTGGAGTGTTTTCATCCATCCGGACAACATGACCTAGCCAGCGTAGCCGCTGTCTTTTAATGCGCTGAACTATGTCAATGTCGTCGTATATCTCGTACAGCTCATCGTTCCATCGAATGCGATATTCGCCGTGGCCAACGCGCAAAGGACAATAAATCTTTCGCAGAAGCTTTCTCTCGAAAACTCGCAACGTCGACTCACCCGTTGCTGTTATCGTCCAGGCCTCTACACCATCTAGCAGGACGGGAATTATGAAAGACTTATTGTGTTTGTTTTTTGTTCGTCGAGAGAGGACTTTACTTCTACTTCTTCGTGCGATAGCTGTTGTACACTCTTATTAAAGATTGTACCTGCTCGATTAAGTTCTGCAGCTCGAATTATTTTGTCCAGCAGCAGATTGAAGAAGTCGCACCATAGAGAGTTGCCTTCCCGATCCTGACGGAGCTTTTGGTGTTGCTCAACGGGGATACCAAATTCAGACATCGCGATATAAAGGCAGTTCCTTTTCGTGCTGTCGAAAGCAGCTTTGAAATCGATGGGCATGGTTTCGTCCGACCAGATTTTAAAAAGAAGCTGATGCACCCTCCTTATCAGTTCTTCGCCGCGGTGTTTGAATAGCTCGGCCGTCAGTCCATCACCTTTCTCATAGTGGAAGCACTGGCACTGGAACCACTTTTCTCCTTTTTTTTACTGCAGAGAATTATTTTCAAAATATCTCTATGATTTTGTTGTCATTTTTTTATTTTATTTTAACGACGAATTCCGTTAAAAAATGCAGACGTTATTTCTATTTCTTTTAATTATGGAAACAATAACTCGTCCAGAAAGGCCTTGGTCTTCAAAATCATAAATATTGGGCTTTTCGCCTTTCAAAAGATTTCCGTTTTCCCACCTGTATTTAAACCATTCAGGTTGGTCAAAATGTGTGAAATTTTATTTAAACTAAGTGGATCACTTTTTTAATTTAATTTTATCTTTTGGATCGACTGAAGACACGTCCCACGGAGCGACAATTTTAGTTTAGGGAACAAGAAAGATTCACATGGAACCAGATCAGGTGAATACGGTGGTCTATCGATATTCGTTGTGATTTCGACTTTAAATTCGGTCACAATCCTAGCTCGAAGCGATGATACATTATCGTTAATTAAAATCCATGAATTGTTCTTCCACAAATCCGGCCACTTTCGACGGATGTTCTCATGCAAACATTTCAATACGGCTTTATCGGTATGAATCCAGAAAGAACGCGTTTCATTCCTAAAATATACACTAAAATCATCTTGTGAAAGATGTCGAGCTCTCTTGGCATCTGTCTAACATATGTCTAATAATTTTGAAGCACTATATCCTTCACTTTTTTAATATTTTCGTAGGTCGTTCATAACGAGGCATGTCTTTAATGTTCTTTACCGCCTTTGAAGGCTTTGTACCAATCGTGGGCTTGTGTTTTTGATAAAACTGAATCACCAAAGGCCTTTTCCATCACTCGCAACGATTTTGCGCACGAAATTTGGTTAGTAATTAAACATTTGAGAGAAATTCTTTGTTCGATTTTTTTAGTTAGAATTATTACTTTTGACCTGAAATGGATAAACTCTTTTTGGTCCTTAAAAATTCACCCACGCTTCTTTCCTAATTTTTCCGACCTTTGATCGCGCGTAAATTATTGTTGCTTTAATGTTCTTTTCCGATGGGCTTCATCTTGCTATATTTTGTTTTGGTTTCAAGAATTGTTTACCCTGGTATACTAAAGCTTGCATGAATACTTTTGCTATTGTTTTTTGTTTTTTTTTTGTTTCTGAGTATTTCATACTTTTGTAAGTTCACTAAATTAAAGTTCGCTAAATTAAAAGTACGGATTACGTCAGTTGGAATTATATTTGTCTTGCTATAAAGCCAGCATACCTTTTCTATTATTTAGTACTTTTTATTGCTTTTGAATCGTAAATATCGAGAGATTTTTGCAACAATAAAAAAACTCCCTTGCCAGCATACCACAACAGTGGTGAGCAAAAATGTGGACCACATACTGAGTCTATGTTTACATTTACTCAAGCCGACGTAACGTAGTCTTTAAAACAACACTACATACATACCTCTAGGCGGGAGATCTTTAAGAATTAGTAGCACAACGAACAAACGGTTTATTTTGCTATGCCAAAAAAAAAAAAGACATGCAGATAAGTGGTCGTAAACCGGTCGTTTAAACACTTGACAATGCTACAGGCAAAGCAGCCACCGAACGCTGGAGATGTACTACGAGTGCATGTGGAAGACTTAAGCGCGACGATTGAGTATAATGCTACATATACGAAGCGCAAGCGATGAGTTGCTTTCAGCACAAAGAGCAGTTAAGACGCGTTAGCCCAAAGCGCGGCGCTTAGTTTAAGCGGCGGCAATCCAGTATATTCAGCGTTTGCAATTATTTACTTCGCTTCCGTCACAAAGACGATGAATCGTTTGCTGGAACTGCAGCGCGTATGCGCGACCGCCAACAAGGACGCAAAGTCAACAGAAAGTGAGTACAATTAAGCTATAAATCATAAATCATTTGAAACACGCGACGCAATTTAACTACCCAAAATCAAGTAAATAAATCATGCTATAAAAATATCAAAAAAAAGACCAAAACAAATACAAAATCTGCTTTCCTTCATTACTTTTACAGAGTCCTTACTGCCATTCAGAAAACAGTTGCAATTTCTCTACGGCTACGTGCTCGGCTTTCTGATGGCGCTCACCACACTGCTCTGCTACGATCGCTTCCTGCTGCAGACGGCGCAGCTGCGACAACACAGCACGGCCACTGAGCATTGGCAGACGGGCTATCAAACCGCCTTGCAGCAGCTGAAAAGCGATGCAAACACACTGCAGCAACAGTTGGCGGCGGAAGTGCGTGTGCTTTGCATGGTGTTGACCACACCGGCGCAGCACGAAACGCGCGCCGCACACGTGAAAGCCACTTGGGGTAAACGCTGCACGCGCCTCATCTTCCTCAGCAGCGCGGCGGATGTGGAATTAGGCGCTGTGCCGGTGGTGGACAGTGCCACCGATACGTACGATCTGTTGTGGCATAAAGTGCATCAAGGATTTCGTTACGTATACGCCCGGTATTACGCGGATTACGATTGGTTTCTGAAGGCGGACGATGATACGTGAGTGAGTGTGCATAAATAAGAAAATAAGAAAGTGAAATGCAGTCTTTTGTGAGAAGTTGTTGTTTGTAAAAGAAGTGGTAAACAATTGTTGTTATTATTTGCTTCGTAGTGTTGGAAAATGCCACGGCGTCGCATTTGAATTTTGGTTTGTTTGCCTATTCTGCGAAAACTTATGTAACTTTCAAACTTAAGGAACACACTTGGTGACAGCGGTGAATGACCGCTATCTAAACTAACTATGCAAATCGAAATTTGAATTGTAGAACGTGTAAAAGCGAAATGATTTCTGATTCTGCATAAACTTGTTCGAATAATATTTCAACTCAGCAAGTATAATTAAAGCATGTGTTGGTGTGTGTGGCTAGCAAAATGTTGATAACAAAACAAACAAAAACAAAAAAAAAAAACAATTAAAATAAAAGTAGCATAATTAAAAAGAAAGAAGTCGAGAAATGTGAAACAAGTTTCTGCTTAAGCAAACAGCAAAATTGTACTGGTTCATTAGACAAAGCGTCCGAATGCGGATTATTTTTGATCTCTTTACCGCCAACGTTCGGACAGTTGATTTTATTTATGACAAAAATATTCAAACAGAACAGAAAAATATAAATAAAAACAAGTTTTTTAGAACAAAATTGTTGCTAAAAACAAAGTGAAGAATAAAATACTTTCTAACCGTTGTAATAGAACGTGAAATGAAGTGGAATGTGAAAATATCAACAGAATCAAAAATAAATGGCACAAAAATGGCACGAAGTGAGATGCTAATGAAACAATTAAGAGTAATAAAAACCGTCGAATAAATTAATTGTGATAGGATGCTCGAAGAAAGTGAAAAAATATTTTAGGACATTCTATTTCCTACAAAATCTAAGGAACAAGATATTTTTTTAAGTAGTTGGAAGCGAGATATAAATTTTTTTATCTGATAATAAAAAAAAATAGAAAACTGTATGTAGGAGGACTTTCCCGTTACAATTAAAAACTCATATTTCGAGAGGCTTTCTTAGAGGTGTCTAGGAACTTATTTTTCGGAGTACCAATCGAAAAAAAAAATTTTTTTTGAATCACCCTAATATATATATACTATATAGCAAACCTAGTATTAAACATAAGAGAGTTTTTGATTATTTAATTAGATAACTTCTTTAATTTTACCCTAAACGAGATATTTTAAGTTTTCCCGATGTCTATCACATGTAAAAAAAACGCAGGTGACCTTAGAAAATATATATTTAAATAATCAGCAGGACGAACTGAGTTGATTTGGCAAAGTCCGTCTGTCTTTCTGCCCGCTTGCCTGTATATATGCGAACTAGTCCTTCAGGTTTTTAGATATGAATCAGAAATTTCGTACACGTTCTTTTCTCCCCAAGAAACTGCTCATTTGTCGGATCCGTCGATATACTGACCGATCAAAATCAAGTTCTTGTTAGAAATCTTTAGTATTGTCTGTGCAAGCAAAGTTAAAGTTTTATCATGTTTTCAAACTATTCTCTATTCAACTGTTATTTCGGAAATCCTTTCACATTAGAATTCGATTAGAAAACTAGCATTTTTTCTACTGAAGAACAACGAGCTGGATCTATAACCATATTCATCCCTTTTTTGTCTTCAAAATGTGACCGTTTATTTAAGTAAAATATAAAAGAAAAGTATTATTCCAATTATTCCTCGCCTGAAGCTATATTATATATTATATTTTCCATCTTTTTATCAATTTATGTATACCATCCCAAAAGATTTGAGCCGACTTTACGGCGAAGAATGAATCAAATCCATTTTTGATACTCTCTTCTGGTCTGTGAACCGTGCTCCAGTAATGATGTTCTTCTTCGATCGGAACAAATGGTGGTCAGAATAGCAAGAACCTCAACTATAAGACGGTCTTCCCAGGTACTATTTTTAAATAGCTTTTTATATAACAGTATTGCAACATGAGTCCGGGTGTTATTATGATGACAAGTAATTTGTATGTTTTCATTCGTAAATTCCGGTAGTTTTTCGGCAAACGTTCACTTCAATCTAATTAGTTGCTATCGGTAGCCTTCCTCACCCAGTTTTAGAAGCTTATACAACACGCTCTTCTGATCACACCAAATACAGAGCATTTCCTTGGAGTTACGGCTTAGCTGTTTGCCTAGTTGGTCACGTTTCACATATGATTTTTTGAGCTTTTTCATAACCAGTCACGATTATTTTTGTAGTATTGAAATAATATTTATGACATAAAAAGTCGGCTTTAATTTAATTACATATGTAATTGCTTGAATTCCGATCCTCTGGTTGACAGTTTGCACCTTAAGGTATTTCCCAGGCTTTGATTCTTGAAGCAAGAGTATAAAATGATAGCTCTTCCTTACTTGTTTTTATTAAAAACCTATCCCTTGCCTTGAATCTTCAGTACGTTAATAGAAATTATTGCATCAGCTATATGTAAGTATATCTAATCATTCTTCAGGTTCTAGGTAACTTAACTTATGAGTTTATCATGAGTTAATCATGGCGTCACGAACCATTGTATTCTCCTAGCAAACGCACTCCAAAATGAATAATTGGAGGAACTTGTGGTAAATTCTATTGCTTTCATTCTTAATTGTCGTTAGCATTCTAACTTTTAGTATGTCTTATGTAATCGATATAATATATTTCGTCTGAAATCGAGAAACTTTTAATTGCTTAGAAGTGTGTCTTACTTTTCTCTAACAATAAAACTGGATAATAATAATAATTGGAATTAGAGCACATACGTTAAACTTTTTTCCAGAGTGCAAATGGATCAAACGTGTTTCGAAACAAATTCAATCGGAATTCCGCACTGTTTTTTTATGAAAATACCGCTATCTTTTTTATGATTTGTGATACATTTGACGTGTGTGATATTTTGAACGAAAAGAATACTAAACAAAACAAAGAAAGAAAGTGAAATTGTTCCATTTAATTTCTTCTCTAGTTGTATCTCACCTCTTGCGATATATTTGTTTATCTCTTTGCAATTTAATTTTATGAAATTTTGATTAAGATGCTATCATAAGAGTACGTGCTTTCTGTAATAAAGATGAGTCAATTATACCAGAGTTCTTTTTAGTAGAGTTTTTTTTTTTTTTTTGATAATCTGTCATCGCGGAATAAATTAGAGATGGAAATAGTTGAATTTGTAATAACAAAAATATATTATAATTACGCATCCAGGCTTCTTAAAAGAAAATGGAACTAACAGTCTCGATTAAAAGAAATAAAAGAGTTTAAAACTAAGTTCCCTGAAATCCAATTGAAATCTCCATCAAAGAGGATTTTTGTCAATTTCCTTCGCCACATCTTCCAAGTTTTCTTGTCATATTTTTATACGTTTTAAGTAATTTTTGACAAAATGTTAGAAACTGATATCATTGTGGATACTGCTTACGATGCGGATGTTGAATGATGATTTCTCTTAATAAATTACACTTCACACGGGTATTAAACAATCATTTCAAAAGCTGTACAAAAAAGCTAATATACACACTCTCCCACATATACTTTCTGAAGAAAATTCGAACATGAAAGTATATTTTTATTATTATTATTTTTTTTTTAATTTTTGTAAAAAGGCTTTTACTATATATTTTACTTTCTCTGCTCCTAAAAAATAATTTATTGAGTCGGAGCTTCCCTGTAAACCCTGTATTTGATATTAATTTATTTAGTGGCAGCAATATAAATTGATTTTCAGGACCTCCGACCTGTGATAGACCAACTACTATTAGTAAAACATTCTTTTCGCAGGTCAATCCCTACTAATTCGAAAGTTTGGCCTTGGGACCTGTTTGTAGTTAGAGCGACGAAATATGTTTTAAATGGGATTGGCAGATTACTTGGAATCATCAGAATTCTCGGTGTATGAGCTAGTTGACCAGCTGCTGGGCCACTGATAATGGTTGCTACAGTTAAATTGTCATCCAATTCCTTAATAATCAGCCTCCTCCCGTTGCACATGCTTGAAGGATTTAAATTCCTCAAAAGCATAATTGGGAATCCAATCCAAGCCAGTTCTATTGGTGGCAGTCCAGAATTATCGACTGCATCTGCGATATTAGTCACGGTGTCTGTCGATTTGTGTTTTTTTATTTGTCCGGGAACTTTTTGAATAATTAAATCGTTTATTTCGTTAACACTGTCATTCCTGAGTGACACTATTTCCCTAGAACGCAACCAATAAAATTCCTTTTCGTGCAAATTCCCGATGTCAGGGTACATGTATAGTATAGTACTGCATCTATTAAAATGTCTAAACTATGGACTATTTGGCCTAGACACTCATCCAGAAGAATATTACAATTACGCGTACAAATTGGATTGGGAAAAATTCCTTGCCCAAGTTTAAGCAGTTGTTGTGAAAATCACCATCAGTATTTCCATGAAGATGAGCTCTCATATTCTTCCGCAATTTTATATTTTCAATCGAAGTCCGTTAGGGTGACGTTATTAAGTATGCTTTGATCACATCTGCTTACACATCTGTGTTAATCACCGGAAGAATCTGTCGGAAATCTGCAGCAAAAACTTTTAATGTTCTGTTCATGGTCTCTATATGTATGTGCTTTATGGCTCATGGCGCATTCATTTCACATAATCAATAAGGCGTCTTGCAATAATTAACCAAGAGGTCCATTTTGGCGGATAGGACATATTGGTTGTTGTTCAAGATTTATGAATAATGGAAATTAAAAAGATGTATGAGCAGTTTTTTCATCCTTTAGAAAGAGTTGAAGCAATTCTTGTCGAAGCAACTGCTGTCGGTATCTTTCCTGATTGTCTTACTTTAGCAAGTATTAAATTTGCAAGAAACGTAGTGCCAGCACCTCGGCGCATCTAAAAAGAAAGGTTGCTTTTGTTTTTATTCACGCTATAACTCGCCTTGTTTTGTTTGCTGCAGCTTAGCTAAATGTTAATTAACATTCTCTGTCTAAATTTAACATTCTCTGTTTTAGATAAGTAATGATTTTTTTTTTTAATACGCTTGTAAGTCGGTTAGAAAGGAAATGAATGGTTCAGGCTAGTTTTCATTTCATGCAACGGTTTAGTCAGCTAAAGTGAACAGACAAAAAACCCAACTTATTTTTATATATAAGATTACGTCGAGTCTTGAAATAAGAAAAATATTGCACATTTAAGAAAAGATTTAAAGCAGCATTCTTAATGTCCCAAAAATACTATTAATAAAACTGTAAAGTTTTTAAATATAAGTTCTATATTTGTGAAGAAGCGGTCAGATCATTATGGAGAAACAGGAAACGTAGATGACAAGTCAGGAAGCGGAAGGAATCATGTGATATCTAAACATTAGGACAAAGCTCTTGTTTTCCCGTTTGAGAAGAAACTACAGGTCAGTCTGAAATAAACTAAGCAAATGTTCTTTGAAAAGGGATTAGCTATGTCTCTAAATATTACACTTGACGGACTTCAGAGATCAAGCATCGACAATAGGGTAATCAAACATATACCTGGAAAAGGCGCAGGAAAACAATAAAAGGGAGTGGAGAAATGTACCTGCCATATTAACAAATAAGTCAACTTTTGTATTGTTCAACCCTCTGAGAAGTGTTTCGCTAAGAAAAGAACAAACACTTAATCAAGGGCGTTTAAGCATAACCAAAGGATACATGTTTATGGATGCTTCTCTGCTCATCGCTTTGGGGTTTTGATGAGTTTCACAGAAATCCTGTAGACCGTTAGAATGATAAACTTATTAAAATGGGACTTAATCAAGTTATCTGATATGCTTCGCGTCAACAATCACCAAGATTTTTTGCTGAAAGAAGACAATGATCTGAAACACAGAATCAGACCCCGTACCCAATGGAAACTTGAAAAGTATACTGTTACTTTGATTGACCATCACAGTCACAAGACGTATATAGAATATACTCAGAGAATGTTCAGACTTCAATAAAAGTAAAATATGCAAAAAATATTTAATAAAATAAATAAATATATTTTATCCGGCTACTCCAACATACCTAGAAATCGCTTCATTTGGAATATGGGGAAAATTTAATAGAACGTTGCCATCGAACATGACAGGGAAATTGAGTAAACGTCAGCAAAACAATATATTTTTTTCTTGAAGAAAAATACCAAAAAAAAAATTTTATATTTTAATTGGCTGTAGGCAGTATGCAATTTTCATAGATTTTTTAATACATACATACCATCTATAAAAATTCTATAAAGCCTTACTTAAAAAGGTGAATATTTCGAGAAGTATTAATAATAGCGATTTTGACCATGAACCTTTTTTATAGCAAATAAAATTTCCTACAAATTTGTCAAGTACATTTTTTCTATAGCTCCTGTCATTTACGAGATATACACAAAAAAAAAATCGAAATTCTTGGAAAAATTGGGTTTAGAGCCCCGTACTACTTCGCTGGTGTGAGTAACAACTTTGTTGCACTGGGCACTTTTGTAGAGTGAACAATTCTGAAAAATATGCGTCTAAAGTCAAAGCGATGCCATAAAATACCTCTGATCTGTTGGAATTTAGAGATAAAAACTCACGAATGTAGTATATTTTCTATGAAAAATTTTTACAGGCCTTGGTCCAGTTCTTAATGTTAATACAGGGTAGGCCATTTAAAGTTGACCCATTTGTTTGTTTGCCAAAATTAAGGCGTCGCGGATAATCAGCTGGGTTTAGTTTTTGTGCCATTTGAATTTTATATGGAAACATCTTCAAATCTTTATGAATTATGCGTCGGAGAGTGGTGCGAGAGATGTCTAATTCCTGAGAGCGGCGATAACTCGATGTCGATGGAGTCTCCTCAATACTGGCTCGTACAGCTTCGATATTTTCATCAGAACGTCTTGTGCGTTGTCTGGATGCATGACTGGCATTACTGAGATTACCGGTGTTCACAAATTTTGCGTATAAAGACTTAATTGTGTTCTTAACTGGAGCACTTTTCACTTTATTTTTTTTGCGAAACGCACGTTGAGTTAACACAATTGAAAAGTTATTTTGAATATAAAGCTGAACAATTTCAGCGCGTTCTTTTGGAGTGTACTGTTCCATGGTATAAATTGTCTTCGAATGACGCTTCTAACGCGGTATGACATTAGCCGATTTGTCAGCGCTGTTAAAAGTTACAGCGTTGCCAGATGGGTCAACTTTAAATGGCCTACCCTGTACTAAGGGCTAAACTTTTCAGGGCATTTTTTAGGGTATTTACATGGAAATTTTGTGACGGGAATGAAAAAAATTAATAGTTAAAAAAAAAAAACAAAAAAAAAAACACCCTAATGTACATACATATACATACCTCTATTACACCACTTCTATTACTGCTTTGGAAATAATAGTACCTAGATTTTTTTGGAAGTACTGCCAACATATTACTCCAATTTTAACTTACAGAAAAAAACCCTTAATTTATCAGTTTTTTAAGATTTTATAATTTTTTTCTTTACAACAGCTACGTAATCATGGAAAACTTACGTTATTCCCTCTATGCTTATGACCCCCAAATGCCAGTTTTCTTTGGTTACGAGTTGGTGCAACAAAATGTGGTAAGTTTGTAAGCGTATAAATGTTAAAATATCATACTTAATTTTGAAAAAACTGTTAATATTTGTATATAAACATATGTATTTGGTAAGTCTTCGCATAAATTATCTTTATGGTACATAAAGTCATTAAGACGTCATTAAATTGGCTCGATTAACGGCGTGCAAAAAAGCTTGTCTGCTAATATTTTGCATATAAATTTATGCAAATCGGCACTACAAGCATATAAACTATAGATATATATATGTATATATTTTAGCTTATATGCTACTATGTTTTATAGATAAGCGTCAATCATTTGATGTTCCAATAAATTATTCATTCATGGTTTGAAAAGTTGCGATTTATTTTGGTTTTGTTTTTGTAGCAATAAGAGAATAAGTGGCTATGAAGTGTTTCTTGTACATATATCTTTGTATATATCAAGTCGTATCTTAAAAGAAAATCTTTGCTTTTTTTAAGAAGTTTTTCTCCCCAAGAAATCGATTATAGATATCTACAAAAAGATTTTGAAAAAGACATTCCAATACAGTCAGTCCACAAAAACAATTAAATCTTATACAATGAAGAATGCCAAGACTTGCCTTTCTTTACAGACCTACATGTCCGGTGGCGCTGGCTATGTTCTCAGCAAAGAAGCATTCTCTCGCGTAGTTACAACGGGTTTTAATAACGAAACTCTTTGCCCGCCAACTAAATACGCGCTGCCCGAGGATTACTGTATGAGTATTTGTTTGCAAAATGTGGGCGCATTGCCTGTGGACGGACGCTTCATTCGGTCTAGCGAAAACAAACAAACATTTTTCCCACTGCAATTGACTGATTTTATGGATAGCAATGAAACCCTGTCCAGTGGGGACTGGATAGAGCGCTTGACGCCATATACAGTGGATTGGGTAAATCTTCCTTAGCTTTTAGATTTTTCCCCACTATTAATTATTTTTTCTTTTTAATTTTCAGGGCCTTAACTGCTGTTCCAATTATTCCATTTCGTTCCACTACACAGATCCCGCTATAATGTATTTATATGAGTTTTTTATTTACCATCTGCGCGTAGTCGGGCTTCCGCAACCCCGCGTCATATTGCCTGATAAAATCGACTACGCAGATCTGTTAAGCCGATTTTCCAATGATCGAAATACAACGGACCCGTGGATGCCACTTAAGTGGGTGAAAGTGACGTGAGAGGAATGCGTCTATATATTTATATATTTAGTTTAAGTGTCTATATTTAACTCTATAAAAATATTCCAAATATATTTCGTAAGTAGTTGATACATTTTTATTTATCTATGCATGTTCATTTCACCTTTTCTAATAAAAAATAAATAAATAGTACAATTTCTGGAAATGGGAACTATTTCACTCGCAAAAAATAATTTCCAAAAATTATGAAATATTAAAAATTAGTATAAAAATACTTCAAAACACACCTTGTATTGAACACCTTTTCCACCTTTTATAGAAGAATAGAATTAGATAACATTTTCCCCATAAAATTTCTTTTTTTCATGGAGCCAGAAACCATTTTTTCTTTGTCAAACGTACATCAAAAAATAACGGGTTGAAAAATCACTTGTCTTAAAATAAAAGTCATTTTGGTTTTTTTTAATATATTAGAGTTTCGTTTCTAATATTGAGCGCCACAATCAACTAAGTCCGAATAGGGAATGACCTCTTCAAATCGTTCAGTACCAAACGAGGTTTCAGACACCGCGGCTCCTTGCCGTGGAATTTCTTTAATATAATACATGAAAAAAAAGTAAATAAAAATCGCGCTGCAGACCCTTAATCGTATTGTTCTTTCATTTTCAAGACTCACTAGTAACAGGTACTAAGTCAAATATGAGCGGAATCTGTTACCCAGCCGCTTAATTCGTTACACCTCTGTAATGCGTTGCGATTTTTACATTGGATAAACATATTGAGCAAAGAACTTGTCTAAAATTTTGTATTTCGAACCAAATTTTGTGTGAGGAATCGTCACGAATGTTGGAAAAGGTTTACGGTTTTATCAAAAACACAAGGCTATGAGTAATACAAAACTGTCAAAGACGGTCCAGAGATCGTTGAAGACATGTCTATTTCTAGACGACCTTCGACCTCTGATACTGATGAAAATATTAAAAAAAAAAGTGAAGGATGTGGTACCTGAAATCGTCAAGCAAGTGTTAGAGAGATTGCCAAAGAGCTCGACATCTCTTTCGAGTCCGTTCGAATAAATTTTGTTGATATTTTGAATATGAAAGGCGTTCCTGTTCGACTCGCCTCCATAAAGCTGAATTTTCTTCAAAAAAAGTACCTTTAACAAGTCACTTTTTTCATGCTTTATTTTACAAGTTCCGATGCCATATTCATGGAGAGCATTATAACTGCCGATAATGAGTTTGACATGCAAACAAGTCAACAATCAACGAAATGGAAGGAAAAAACGAGCCGAAACCAAAAAACTCACGCCAAAGCCGCTCAAAAGTCAATATGATGCTCACTAATTTTTTTGATATTTGCGATTTGGTGAATTATAAATTTACTCCAGAGGAAGGTGAATTATAAATTTACTCCGGAGGGACAGACAGACAGTACGGAGTTCTATTTTGCCGTATTGAAGCATCCTTCGAAAGTGGCCAGAATTGTGGAAGAACAATGATGATGATAATGCACCATCGCATCGAGCCACGATTGTGACCGAATTCAAGACCAAAAACAATGAATACCATCGATCAACCAACGTATTCACCATACTTCGTTCCGTGATGATCTCTTCGGTGATATGGAATAGTACGTCTCATAAAAATACAGCTGGCTTGGCCATGTTACCCGAATGAAAAAAAAAAGGATCCAGCTGTATGATTCGGTGCGCCTACTGGCCGACGAGGAAGGGGACGACACAAACTCAAACGGAAGGCTCAAACGGAAGTGAGACAAATGGAAGCAGACTTGGCGAAACTTGAAATCTCTAATCTCCCGTGCACAATGCAGAGTCTACCGAATACGAACTTCTAGCGTCAGCCTGAGAATGACTAACATTTTAACTTTTCTAATAATAACACAAATAATGTAATCACTACGTACGTATTATCCATAAATTTAGTTGAATTTCGCTGAAAATAAACAGACAAATAAGACATTTTATTGGAACTCATGAATTTTTTTTAGATTGAATGATGAATGTAAGGTTACTGCAGGAAAATACATATAGCCATATCTCAGTGAGAAGCGCTCATAAAAAATTTATGTTTTTATTTATATGTTTTTGTTTTTACAGTTGATACATAAACTACCATCGTTCGACAAATGTATATTACACCCATTGTTTTTATAATCACTGTATTGCGTCCCAATAATTTTGGCCGTTACTGTATGTTAAATGTGGAGTATTATATTATTGTAGCATAGTTTTAGATGCGCTTGATAATTAACACAATGTCATAAAACAATGAAACTTATGCATACAAACAAATATTATATTTACGAAAGGGTGTTGAAAGAATTGCGGAATACAAATTATGCAAATTAGGTAACTACACTGTGCACCTACTATACAATTTAAATACTTTTTGTTTATATTAAAATGCTTAATAAAGTTTTATGCATCGATGTGACATTGCGAATGGTGACAAATTCCGGTAAATGTAAGGTATTTTATTGTTGACGCTGCAGAAGGAGAAGATGTAGATTGCAAGGTTCCCATTGCTTCTAGATGAAACATGCTTTCTCAACTAAAAGAGCTTTTGAATAAAATGATTTCAACATTTTTTTAGTTCCAATAGACATGATGCATCTGAGAGGACTCAGGACTGATGATATTTTCCAATAAACTCTCTGTATTAGTATCGTCAAGAGAAAAACTAATACAAAGACCATTCCCAGATATCAAAATTTATTATTAGTATTGCAGTTGGATAAGTGAGTGCGCTATCTTTGCTCTGAGAAGTATGTAGGTGCCTTTATTTGTCGCTATTAGAAATATTCGAAAATCCTTTTATTGATTTAAATAATATTCTCTATTAAGATCTACATACTTTTACATGTGTTGAATCAATTTTCGAAGCACTTTTGCCACTTTGATTGCGGAATCTGCAAAAAATGATTCTGAACTCATCACGCGCCGCTTCAGGTGTCCATAAACGTTGACCTATTAGTTTATCTTTTACGGACGGGAATAAAAAGAAGTTATTCAGTTCCAAGTTAGAACTATACGGTGGATGACTCAACAATTTGATGTTTTGAGTGCCGTCTTCGGCGATTGGTTTTTCTGATTTCTTGAAAGACAACTGGCAAGCAGTTGATTGTGTATCACTTAGAATTTATTGTTCTGCGTTGTTCTAGTAGTATAGTTGGGATATATTCAGCTTTTCAAAAAAACAGGCAACCATTTGCTTGGAACAACTTGGTCATGGCTTAATCGACTTAGCTCATCATATTGATCATTTATATATTATATATAATTTATAGGGTCGATGACGCTTCATTCTGGGTGTGTCTTATGTAATATACCCTGTTCAGGATATAAAAAAGAAGCAATGAGGTTCGATTATATATAAAACATTCGTATATATGAATGATACACATCACTACTATAAACTTTCCGAGAGCAGCAATAATGAGTACACCATTTTTTGAAGTAAAATTTTTTGATATGATAGTAAATTGGGTCAATTGTTCCTTAGTGCTTAACCGTAAGAATAATTTTTTTGTATGCACAATCTATTGAGTTCCTAACATACTCAAATTTTTGACAATATATGGAATTTATCTCATAAGAACTGCACAGGCTTGGGTGCCAAGGATAAATCAGACCAATTTTTGAGGGCGTTCTTTATCGACCGGAACAAAAACGTAGTTAGAAGGCTTGGAATATAAGGCGGGCGAGGTAAACCTCTCAGCCGCTGCTTGCGGATGATCTTTAGTCGGCTTTGTCATGATGGAAAATTATTGCAGCGTGTTTAACCACATATTTCCAGCGTCTATATGTGTTAAGTTTTTATCTGTAATGTTCCATATTTCACAAGCATTACTTTGGCCACATGGATATTCGGTATTGCCGTTGCTTTAGCTAGTTGGCTGAATTTCACAAAATATCTTTTGAGTTTGGGATTATCGTAATGGATTATTTTTTCTTCAACAGTTACAATCCGATGCAAAGCCGACTTTCTTTTGTAGGATTCAACCAGAATTTCTGACATGAAGCATCATCTTTCAAACTCTCTTGCTTTGAAATCATATGTCACCTGATTTCATTCGTTTTGAAATGGCAAACTAAAGGACTCCCAAAGATTCTGCGATTTCTTCTTGTGTTTAACAACAATATTCATCGATTAATGTTTGCAGCTCTTCATTTTCAAACATTTTTCTCCGGTCGAGTCGTTCTTCCTCTTCGATGTCAAAATAAAGTTTTCCAAATCGTCGGTTTAGCTAGATCATGTCCACCTAAATACGATTGATGTTTTCTGTATATTAAAGAGATGAGGAGTAACTCTTCGAAAACCAAAGCAAAGTTTAACTTATTTAAGGGAAAAAACTTTGTTGTTCACGCTTCAAGCGAATGCATGCAAGTATACTAGAAAGGGCAGACAAGGACTGTAGCTTTCCAACTCATTACTCCAATGGAATAATAATCAAGTGGTACAATCTCGTGTCAATTCGTACGAAATAAGAATCGAAGAATTCGTATTCACCACATAAGAATGTGGAAGACCATGGTAAATATGTATTGGCATGAAGACTTGAAGAAGCTTGGCATAAAAAATTGATAAGATCGAGCAAATAATCTGTAGGTCAAACGTGCAGCAGGCCAAAGCTCACAAGGAGCATGATGGTGATATAATATTGTTAGTAGATCACAATCAGCCGGAAGAACAGAGTTGGAAACTATTTTGTTAGGTATGTGGGGGTTAGGCCAAAGTTATTATCGATTTAAATATCGTTCTGGTAGAGAAAATAAGTAATTTCTTTAAAATGTCTAACATCTTTTGTTAATTGTAAAGCCAAAGATAATGTTATCGAGATATGTTTGATAATAAAATTTAGTTCAAACTTTCATTCCACAATAATTTGATAAAATAAAGGAATCACAACAACAAGGGAATCAAACTTGTGTTTAATAATTTTGAGGAGTGAAACTCTCTTGGATTTTTTTCTAACCCTTGAAGACTTATCATCTGCTAAGCAAGACCAAATGTTTGTTTTTGTATTATTAAACTAATAATACAATATAATACTCTACAGTATTATTAGTAAACAACAGTGTCTAAACTAGTTCTAGACAACTGTTTCTTTCAGGTTTCAGTTTTGATAACATCTGTCTGTCAGCACTTTTATGAAGGATTTCCAGTGTAAATATTTCGTCACCAGAAAATATTACTTGATTGGTGAATTACTATTTGGCAACAATAACAACTCGCTGACACACTTTTTGCCGGCAAATATTGCCATGAATTCTATGTCACTAGATTGGTCAATCTTTGATGCTTAGAAACAAAACAAAGCAAAACGCACGCTTGCAATTCTATCTACGTCTGTCAGTTAATGTCACTTTTAGCACATAACCAACAACAATGGATGACCGGCCACCAACTAATTTGATGCAGCGGCAAACGTTTGACAACAGCAAATACATGAGCATAAAATCATTTGAAGCCTCCACCTTTTTGCAAAATTTTTGCGTTTTGCATCATTTACTTGCCTGGCCGACACACCTTGGAAGATTAAGTCGCGGACACACTTAGCTGCCTACTGTAATTTGCGTAAACAACGTAAATATTGAGTGACAAAAAATTAAAAGCGAAGACAATGGCAACAGCAATGAAGATATTGTCAACAGAAAACATAAAAAACCACACGCCTTCTGTTAAAACAACAAAAAGAAATGAACACGAACGCACGACTTAAAAGAATCTCAAGTCAAAGTAAAATAAAAATTTTTTTTTTTTCAAAAACCAGTCAAACATACTATAGGTCAGCACACAGTGGCAGCATACAACATACAGCCGTAACCATCTCACCAGCAGTTGCTGACACATCATTGCAAAAGCACAGCTGACTCTGCGGCGCACAGTAGTGTGTGTGGAGAAACTATGTGAAAATATTTTACAGAAAATTAATTCGGACAAGTGATCGCCGCGGTTGGATCGAACAAATTCTAGGCTTACCAAAAGTTCTCCCTCAAAAACTGTATTGTATCGTTGGCTGTAAGACATGTAGCGCCAGCTAGTTGAACCAGAGGTCGTCGGCATCCACAATCCCTCTTTTAGACACATGGCTCTCAACAATGACTTGTGGATTATAACCCATTCAGCAAAAAAGTATTGCCCATTGAAAACCAAACGTCTTAACACGACAGTTTCATAAAAGTTATCAACTCTAAGAATAAGAAATAAAATCTATGTAACTTAGTGCTTCAGCAGCATTTTTGACCATGTTTTGACATATATAGTATACATACATATCTGCTCTAAGGATCTCTGAGTCTAGTACAACGAGACAGTATCGAGTGCCACAATTAGGAAGGCTAGTAACAAAACCATATATAGTCGACAACCAGCTTTTTAGATTTTAGTGAGACCCTAAAAATTCTATTCCTTATAGTTATGCAAATACCATTATCATATACACCACTAAAAAAAAAATTTATAAAATTATAAAATTTTTATAACAGATTATGGACTTAATGCATTTCTTTTAGACTGAAGATTATACCCTGCTAAGTGTTACACATTTCAATAGCTTCATTAAGTTCACTAACATCTTGTATGAGTAATCCATTAATAGAATTCTTATTATTCGGTAAATCCTATTCATAAGACTGTGGAAAGATATGCTACTAATTTTTCTTCTCGTCTTTACAAAATCTAGTCATAGTTCAATGAACGGATAATACTCAATAACTCGATAGAAATTTATTTTGACGATACTTGTGGATCTATTATATTATAATCTTTGTAACATTTTTGGCTTTTCAACTGTGGAGTACGTCAGAATTTTATCTGTTTCCACAACTGTGTAGCATGCATAGCTCAATGGCAATGTCCAATTATTTCGTTTCTAAATGTAGATTACATAATTTCAGGAACAAACCTTTAATTTTGTTGAACGATAGTCGACAGTAGCCACCTTGCTCAATAAACTAACCATGATATCTATAGTTGTTTGGAATATCCATAACTTCCCTTTGGATCAATTCATGTTTCAACGTGCCGAAATTTTAGAATTTATCGGGCAATGTAATTTCGCTTTTTTCTTTCGCCTTGTTTTTTTTTTTTAATTATTATTCTCCCAAGCAATTGAATATTTTTGCCTGAATAATGCAACGGATGATCAATAAATTTTATTATGGGTTATAACAAATCTCTAAGTTGGAAATATTTTCCACTTTTAAGGGGGTATTCTACTCCAGAAATCAAATTTTGGGCAGTGTTTTGAATTTTATTGAAAAAACACCAAAAATATTTTTACAATCCATTTTTTATGGTGTCTTTATTGATTTCTTAAGAATACAGAAAAAAGATTTTACAAAAAAATATTAAAAATAAAATTTAAAGAGTGGGGGAAGGAGAGACAGGTGTAAAAAAAATTGGGCATCTTGGTGACATTGATCCTGACTCTCCTGGTAGTGGGAAAAAAAATCAAAAGAAATTCTTAATCAGTAAGGATGCTGTTATAGTCCGGGAACACGAAGAAATTTTTTTTTTGAAAAATGGCGACTGCCTAAAATAAAAATCATTTTTTACGCTTTTTTTTGAAATTCCTGAATTCTTTTAAAATATTAAGAACAAAAATTTTGACACGATGCTGGTAGGAACGATAAAGGATTATATAAATAAGGTTCACACAAAATTTCAAGTAAATCGGTTGTATAGAACTTGAGATGATGCCGGTGCCGTGTGAAAAAAAGTAGTTTCGAGAAAAACGCGTTTAAAGTTTAGGAGACAATTATGGTGAACACGGACGCCACCTCACAAAAACGACTGTATCTCCGAAAATAAGTCGAATTTTGAAAAATTCTTCTAAGATCATATTTTTAAAAGTCTAAACTTTAAAGATATGAAAAAAAAAATCGAATTTTTCAAAATTTCAGAGTAGAATATCCCCTTAACTTTACCCTAAATATATCTCCGGGTACGTACTCGATATTGCGTATTCTCGGTAAGATATGTGTACTGCGTGTGGTAGTATGACAGACGACCTGAATTAGTTCGTTCATGAAAAAATACTTGCAGTTGGATATTGATGCATAAGAAAGGAATTTTTACAATTTTTTAAATATTTATGCTTAACATAGAAACAATTATTATTCGCCTAACGGTTGTTTTTGTCACCTAAAACTATTTGAGTTAGATATAGGGTTATATAAGATGTGTGATCAGGTGACGAGACGATAATAACGAGATAAAAGATTGTTATTTTGTACAAGAAATTACATTAGGGGAAGTCATCTGCAGTTTATAAAATTTTGTAAAAGTCTATATCTAAAAGGCAAATAATGTACATATCTTTTAAGTAGCTAAATCTGTAATAACCAAATTTGTTAAGGTCGATTCTCTTTAGCACCCCTACCGACACTCTCCCACTATCCATATAAATTTCTTGTTAAAAACTACTGAAAACCCATAACTCAGGGCCGGCTCGACTAATAACTTGACATTTCTATGTTGCAGTGCGAAAATGGGTGAAATAGGACTACGAGTATTACCACGCCTACTTCTCGTTTAACACAGTTTTAAATTCAACTTGTTCTTTCTTTTTTCAGTATATAATACAAATACTGCCTTTGATGTGTGCCAGTTTTAGCTCAAAAATTATTCAAATCGGGCTAAAACTGTTTAAGCCCCAGTAAAGAGTAATTTGCGAGAAATACATATTAAGGGGTTAGGGGTAGTTAGAATTTTCAAAAAATACATTTTTTTTTTGGATTTTCGTTAAGTGTAATATCATAGAAATATTCTCTGAAAATTTCACGTTGATCTGATAATTAGTTTTTGAGTTATTTGACAAATAACAAAGAGAGCTCGGGCACTTCAAGGCGCTAGTGTGAGACTTTAAACGTGTTTTTCTCAAAACTATGTTTTTGAATCGGTGACAACTGTAATTCAAAAACCGTTCAGTAGATTTTAACGAAATTTATACAGCTTTTAGAATACGTAATAAACTCGGGCCTGATCGAAGGATTTTTATTTTTTCGAAAATTTCGATTTTTAAGACCAATTAACGGTTGATTTTTTCCCAAAAATTTAGAAAAAAAATTTCCTGAGGCCGCCATTTTGTTAATTTTGAAAACAAAATAAAATGCTTCGATCAGGTCCCGGATTATCTATCTATAAAACTAATTTTTTTTTGTCCCATTGTTTTTAGATGAATCTCCAAGGACTTATGCTTGTCACCGCAACTACCTTTTTTTTGGAACAGGGTCAACACAAACAGCTATAACTTTGGGAGAAGCAAATACTGAAAACTCTCATTTTTTCGTGCCTCTGACTACCCCTAACCCCTTAAAGAACCTCAGAGAGAACCCTGATGTGATAATGATATGACACTATAGCACAATTGGGCTGAATCGGATCAATAATACACTCAGTCTCCATATGCATAATAGACAAATTTTCTAACTTCTCACTGACTTTATTTCCGGTATAAACTCAATGTGTAAATTATCGTAAAACGTTTAGTCCTCTTTGAATAATGTCAGTCATGATCACTTAAGATAGGTACGCACATTTAGCTTAAGGTCAGTAGAGATATATTCCGTGGACAATTTTTCAATAACATTTTTATTAATTTAGTTATTATTATTTCCACCGTCAAATGCCCTGAATAATTATTCTTAAATAATTGTCGTTAGGAATAGAAACCCCTAACTCCGTGTAGCCTGCAAACACAGGCTTTTTTTTAAAACACAAAGCAAATATTAATAACAAATGTCTATGGCAAGAATTTTTTGTAACAATAAACCATTGAATTGAACCACTGTACAATAGTTGCGTTGCTTACAATAAAGCCGAATGAAACGTTCTGCACCGAGCAGTGTGAAGCTCATCATTTAGTCGGTCATCGGCGATACGCGTGCGTAGTAAGACCATTTAGCGATTAGCGCGCAGCATGAGTAGCTCCGCGTATTATAACAGAGGACGAACATTAGTGCTTGAGTAAAGTCGCGTAATATGAATTCGTATGTCAATTAGAAGGCATGTTAGCGCATGCGCGTTGTGAAATAATGTGAATATCAGCAAAACAGAAGGTGAAAAGGTTGGAAGTAATAATTATCAATATAATACAGCCAAAGAAAAGGTGTCTATGTTCTGACAGCATAATATATTAGTGCTTAAACTTTATTACCACTATAACTACGTACATCAAGAACAAGTTTTTAAAATAATGAGTTTTACGTTACTACCGACTAACGCCTACCATGTACGCCCCGTGTGCTCGCCGTTTCGTGTGCAGTTGCATATACTATTTGGTTTTGTGTTGGGCTTTCTGATGGCGCTAGGCACACTACTATTGTATAATCATTATCAAATGGAGAGCGTGCAACAGCGGCAACACACTACTGCCACCGAGTACTGGCAAACGGGTTATATGACGGCCTTGCAGGAGGTGGCCACCGAGGCCGATACGTTGCAACAACAGCTTAACGAGCGCGTGCGTGTGCTATGCATGGTGTTGACATCGCCCAGCCACCATGCGAGTCATGCGCAGCATGTGAAGGCTACTTGGGGCAAACGTTGTACGCGTTTGATATTTTTAAGCAGCGAGGAAGATGAGGAGTTGGGCGCTGTGGCGGTGGTGGAAAGTGAGGCGGACACCTATGATGATTTGTGGAATAAGACACGCGAGGGATTTCGCTATGTGTACGAACATTATTTTGACGACTATGACTGGTTCGTCAAGGCGGACGATGATACGTGAGTGAGTTTAAAGCTAGAGTTATATGTCATAATCAGGCTTTGCATTACATTTGCCTTAAGAATACTTGCGGTTGATGTAATATTTTCAATTTTAATAACAAAAAATGTTTACTAATTTACTTTTAAGCAAAAAGGAAGAATTATTTTTTGGTGGGTACAATTTTTAAAAATATTGAGAGAACACTTTAAAATATAACTTTAAAAATCCAAAATCATAATTTCATCGACCAGAGTTTTATAGAGAACAAGCTCTATAAATATTGGCAAAAGTAAAAAGAGAGGTAATTGACAGGATATACAAAATATCAAGGACTTGAGAAAAGTGGTATTAAGATTTAAATAAACAATAAACAAAGTTTAAAAAGAGTCCGCACAAGTTGAATTAAAAATTTCGCCGATATCAATTTTCTTCCAAACAGCTAATAATTTTATACCATCTAAATAAAATTACGAAGTTTTGTTACCGAAGTGACATATTTAATGACAATTGTAGTCAAATCGTTGAATGCAGCTAGCTAATATATAGGCTGAGGATAGCCAAATTTTGTGCTTCTTAGTCAGGTTGTAATAAAGTCTCACCACAGTTGAAATTTAGAGTTGGTTGCCATTTGAGTAATTTTCGTCCTTATAGTGCAGAGTCAAGCTATGATTGTCAATTTAGCTGAGATTTTCTTCATAGAGTATAAGTTGGAAAGCCTATTGTCACCTATGGAGCGGTTAATCGGGCTGCCAAGGCAACGCAATCTTCGGTAGGCCTTGAAGTCATACTGGAGCTCACACCGCTGCATCTGGTGATTAAACAGGTAGCGAAACATACCATGCTGCTAATGTCAGCAGAGGGTTTCGGCAAAGGGAAGCTAATGTCGTCTCAACAGATGAAGGCACACCACTCGCCCTTCTTCCAAGAGACGGCGTTACAAAAATAATTAATTTCATAAACGACTTTAGAGTTACTCTAGGCAATAAGACCGAGTGGAATGACTCCACGCTTGACATACTGTTGAGAGACAGTACTATCCAGTGGTACAAAGATGTTGAGAGACAGCACTGTCCAGTGGTACGAAGACGGTTCGAAAACACTGGAAGGCGTTGGAGCAGCATTGCGGGACCGCATACCAAGCTATCCATACCAATGGAACGCTTTCCAAGCATCTTTCAGGCAGAAGTTTTTGCTATAAGTCAGTGCGTAAAAATCACCCTCCACCGCAACTATAGCGCATGGCCATTCTTAGCGACAGTCAAGCGGCACTAAAAGTGATCTAAGCATATGACGTTAAATGGCTTTTAGTAGAGGAATGCATAGGAAGGCTGAACCGCCTATCATTGTGCAACCAAGTACACCAAATCTGCGTGCCGGGACCTAAAGGGGTAGCCGGAAATGAGCTTTTCGACAAACTAGGCCGCGCTGCGACAGCGTCCAAGATGATGGGACTAGAACCATGCATCGCGTGGCGTTCCACACTCTTAAGAAGCTGCTCCGCATGGAGGAGGCAGCAGAAATGCGCCATGCAAAGCTGCTTCTAATAGGGTACAACCTCTATAGAGTACAACCTAAATAGGTTTAAATTAACCTCCCTGTAAGATACTGCCTCCTTGTCGCGCTCTACACGGGACACTGCAGGCTCAGGAAGCACTTGTCCAACATGGGCATAGTGTCTTGCGCAAACTGCCGGTTCTGCCACTTGGACCAGGAAACACCAGCACACCTGATTCTGGAATGTTCAGCAATTTGCAGAAAAAGGCTTAAGGCTCTTGGAATTATTCAGGTTGCTGGACCTTGGTGAACGTATGTGAAACAGAAGAGGGCATAATAGACCCTAAGTCGCAGTGTAATGAAAAATTTAGTTGTATTGACCGATATTTTGGAGAAAAAGTCAGCCATACGCACTGGACTTCACAGTTTTGTCATCCGAGTTCATGAAAAGTTATAGTATGATTTCGACAGTTTTTGGGTGTCGGGTGTAATAATTTGGTAATATCGGTAGATATCCCTTGAACGTATATACGTCCTTTGTGCTACCCATACGTTCCTTAAAAGTGGATGAACAGATCTTCATATATCGACAAGGGTTTTGGGCTCGCCACAAAATTATTAAAACGGTTAATTTCAATAAATGGAACTTCGCCAAGTTCGCCTAAGATGTTTCTATCGAAATATTTCAATTTAAGTCTAACAAACTGGACAATGGAATGGAAAGTGATAAAGCTCTGGTAGGTGCGTCCGACAAAATATTTATTGATTGGCTTAGTTAAAAGCCAGCAATTCGAAGTCTTGCTTCTGTCGACCAGCGCTTTCTAAGCTCCGTCGATGTCCAAGGGTCCAGTCCCAGAATGCAAAAAGACATCAAAAAGCCTTCCTCGATTCGCTTCCAATCAGATTAAATTGGGGAAAGGATACCTCCCTAGCAAGCTGATAGGCCTTACAAGTATAATAATGAATATGCTTGTTGTTATTTATAATGAGATCATGCACACTTTGCTTAGTTTTGTGCGTACAGTTAGAGAGCTCAAAGGCAGTATATTCGCCAGCCATCGGAATGAAAGCACATCTCTCTAAAAGAAGTACATCCACCGCTATCTTGATAGCAGCCGTCTCCGCTTGAAAGACGCTACAGTGGTCTGATAGTCTGAGGCTAGAGTTGATGGAGAGCTCTCGTCTCCTCCGCAATCTACTTTCCCTCTGGACCTCGCTCCGCGCATAAGAGAGCATGAATTGTGTTGTACGACTAATGGAAAGGCTAACAGGATATTTAAAATATGTATATATTTATATAACTACATAAATTTAAGCCGTAAACACCTAAAAGGAAACACCGGAGACCCTGAAATGTACCTACATATAAGTTACCGGTGTGGTGAGCTGAGTTGATTAAGCCTTGTTTGTTTGTCTGAAAATGTCCCTCAGTTTTTGAGACATCGATTTGAAATTTATCCTTTTCCCCCAAAAGTTGCTTATTTGTCGGGAACGCCGATATCGAACGACTATAGCCTCAGAATATAGACGCCATGCCGATCGATAAAAAATTAAGTTATTTTATGGAAAACTTTGTTATTTGATTAGAGCAGTTTAGCATATGCGTGGCTGCCATTTAAACCGACCGATCGAAATTAACATACAGATTTTTATAATATTGCTATTGCAAGTGGTTTATATCAAACTGCGTTGTTAGAAAGCACTAGCAAATGGTTCTATCTTCACCAAATTTAGCGTGGAACATAGAAAAATATTCAAAGAAATTTTCGATTTCGAGTTTTATCGAAACTTCTTTACTTGTAAATTGTATTTTAGCTCCGATGTAACCGAAGTTAACTTTTATTTATGTTTAAATTATAATACGAGGGCTGCTATATATATTTCTGGCCTAATAATGAAAATAGGCATATTTACCAACGAAAATGTTTTTTTTTTCTCGTTGGATTTGGCTCGTCTTGGAAGACCCACACGGTCTATTGCTGTTTTGTTTCGGACTCATACGCATAGATCCATGATTCGTCACCTGTGACGATCTTATAAACGTCTTTTGAAGCACCGCGATCGTATTTTTTTCAGCATTTCTTTACACCAATCCACATGAGCCTTTTTTTGAGCGATTGTCAAATTGTGCGGGATCCAACGAGAACAAACCCTTTTTACGGCCAGGTGTTCATGCAATATCGAATGTATGCTGGTGGGAGAAATGCATAGACATGCCTCTATCTGAAGGTATGTTACATGACGCTCTTGCATTATCAGTTCACGTACGGCATCGATGTTTTCTGGCACAACGGCTGTTTTTGGACGACCTTCACGGAATTCGTCTTTGAGCGAGCGTCGGCCACGAATGAATTCGTTGTAACAGTTTTTCACAGTGCTATAGAATGGTGCTTCATAGCCATATAAAGATTTTAGTTCATCGATGCACTCTTGTCGTGATAATCGACGTCGAATGTTGTGAAAAATGATCGCACGAAAATGTTCACGAATTAATTCCATTTTTTGGCCGAGATGAATTTTTTAATTCCCTGTAAATAAAACAATTCACGATTAAAAGACAAAACGTTCTGAGCTAAAAAATGTCAAACTTTCCCATGGAAATGTCAGATTGCACCTGGCAACACTTAGTGTTGTCTAGTCCAGAAATATATCTATCAACCTATGTATCTTCACCAAATTTAGCATGGAATATTTTGCAAAGCCTATACACAGACAAATATTCGAAGAAATTTTCAAGATCGGATAGCTTTATCGAAACTTCTTCATTTGTAAAGTTTATTTTAGCTCCGATGCAACCGAAGTTAACTTTTTTCTTGTTTAAATGATATTTAGTAGATTTAAACTCCTGTGTCGAACACAAATTGCTATAAATATTATATAATATTTGATATACGATGACTACTGTCACTTTTTGATTAAAAAATTAAGTAACTTTCTTCACAATCCAATTTCATTACAGTTACATGGTGATGGAAAACTTGCGTTACATGCTATACGCATATTCGCCGAACATTCCAATCTATTTCGGCTATCAGCTGGTGCGCTATGGTGTGGTAAGTATATATGTATAAGTTTATACCAATGTTTGTATTTAAAACCAATTAGTTAAAAAAATGTGTATTTCCACGAAGTGTATAAAAATGCTTTATTACTACCATTTAACTGCCTTTAATTGACTCATTCGACGTGGAAACGGCTGCTATGCGTTGAATTTGGTTACGCATGCGCATATTGACGACACCATTATGTCCAAACAGAGCTGTCTAAACATTTGTATGCCTTATGCGGATGCTTATAAAGTGTTCAAAATCGAATTTCAATAATAAATTTATGCAAACAAGCAATAAAATTAAATGCTAAGCTGCCATACATGATTAATAGATGGTGAACGCCCCAAAGATTTGGCGGCAAAAATGCAAAATGCTTTAAAGTTGAATTTCACAAACAATGTTGAAAACATGCGTAATATCAGCAATTCAGAATTTATCATATTTTTGGAAACAACTTCAGTGCTTAACAGCAGCTTAAGTCATCACTGTTTGTTTCTAAGTGGCGCTATTACAAATATTTACAGACGCATTTGCTAAACTAGTTAGCAATAACAACAACAAATTGTTAGTTTAAATATTTTTTAATCAAAATTACACATGTATATGTCTGTGTTAACGTTGTTATTTATGCTTATCTGAAATTGTTGCTACTAGTTAATCGTTTTTTATTCACACCACCTACTGGGACAAGCATAAACAAAATCCGCTAAAACTTTGAATAGTTAGACATATGTACATATGTGTGTGAGTGTATACTCTCTGTGCTGAAAAAATTCAATAATTAATTTTAATCAGAAAAACCACGTTGAACTTGTCGACGAGTGTTTGGCAGCTGTCTTCATTTGTGAAGCCACACTTCCCTCAGCGGTTGATAGGTATGTTCGCATGTAATTAATAATTCTTAGTGGGTTTTTATTAATTTTTGCAGCTCTAAACAAATATAAATATTTAAAAGTTTTGTCATCGATTTAATAAGCAGTCTATATGCCGTTGATTTTTATCGCAATTAATAAGTGACTTGTTAAAGTTGAGAAGTTGGCGAAAAGAATTAGCGGAATTAACGGTAATAGCAACAGGATTAACAAGTTCTTGAGCTAAGCATACGCATTACTGTTTATTCAAAAGAAATTCAAAGAATCTGTGATAATATTAAAAACAACAAAAATGTACAGGTATATTTCTGTGTACCGAACTCTTATGGACATTGGTAATTCAGTTTGTGAGGAGTCAAACCTTACCAGAACTTGTATCTTACTCGTGACTGTGTTTTTGTCAATTATATATCCATTCTTTGTAAAATTAACATTTTAACAAGAAAAAACGTTAACTTCGTCTGCACCGAAGCTAATATACCCTTTACAGGTGCATTTCTTTTAGTAACTAAATGTTCAGTTTGTATGGCAGCTATATGCTATAGTGAGCCGATCTGAACAATATTTTCGGATATTGTATTTACCTTAAGCAATAATCCATGTAAAATTTCGTAAAGATACCACGCCAAATACGAAAGTTTTCCATATAAGCCCTTGATTTCGATCGTTCGTTTTATATGGCATCTATATGCTATAGTGAGCCGCTCCGAACAATTTCTTCGGAGATTACAAATGTGCCATAGAAAATAATCTATACCAAATTTTGTGAATATTTCTTGTCAAATGCAAAAGATTTCCATATAAGCACTTGATTCCGATCGTTCAGTTTGTATGGCAGCTATATGTTATAGTGGTCTGATATCGGCAGTTCCAACAAATGAGCAGCTTCTTGAAGAGAAAATGATGTTTGCAAAATTTCAAAACGATATCTTAAAAGCTGAGGGACTAGTTCATATATATACAGGCGGACAGACAGACTGTTGGACATGCCTAAATCGACTCAGTTCAACATACCGATCATTTATACATATACTTTATAGGATCTCCGACGCTTTTTTCTGGGTGTTACAAATTTCGTGGCAAACTTAATATACCCTGTTCAGGGTATGATATGTACAGCTCGGGCTAAGTAATAAATATAATCTAATGTCTGCACAGTAGGCAGTTGAAACAGAAACCAGTAGATATTCGAGCAGCTGTGTTGATTGAAGTTGTTGCAACACTTTAAAAATTTCAATTGTTTAACCAAAAATTATGTAAAATATTATTAAACAAATGGATAATGAAAAAAAATATCTATAATATAGCTCGACCATTTTTCTTTGACTTCACAAAATTTCATCGATTTATCTCTAGAGTTTATGAGAAAAAAATTTTTCAATTTTATTATGCTCTAAATGTCAGCCTTCAATAACTTTAACAAAAAAAAAAAAATAATAATAATTTTAACGAAATATTTATACTACTGGGCATGCGTCTAGTTCCCTTCCTAATGAACTGCTAATTTTTAAAATCGCTGATATTTCGAAGTTTTCGTGGACCACTTGACATGGTTTGACCCAGGAATATTCTTCAACACCTCGGTTGCGGCTGCTTGGGTGGCTTGGATAACCTCAAAAAATGCTCCTGTTTTCATTGTTTTCAGTTTTGAAAATATAAAATAGTCATATACTGACAGATGATCGCATACATAGGGTCGTTGATGAACGATATCTTTGTTTTATCCAAAAGTCTTTGGTCTTCATTTACCTTTTGCTTACCTAAATCTTCATTTAAAATTCTCCGAATAGTGTTTACTATGAGTGATTAACTCAGCCAAAATTCTCGAAGTAAAATTTCTAAAATTTCCATAGATACCAATAATTTCGCGTAGCTTTTCCAAAAATTCAGCTCGATTACTTGATTCTGGTATACCTGGCCTTTGATCGGTATTTAAATTTTCACGACCAACACTTATTAACGGGTGATTTTTTTGAGGTTAGGATTTTCATGCATTAGTATTTGACAGATTACGTGGGATTTCAGACATGGTGTCAAAGAGAAAGATGCTCAGTATGCTTTGACATTTCATCATGAATAGACTTACTAACGAGCAACGCTTGCAAATCATTGAATTTTATTACCAAAATCAGTGTTCGGTTCGAAATGTGTTTCGCGCTTTACGTCCGATTTATGGTGAGGCTCATTTCTGGTTGAATGGCTACGTAAATAAGCAAAATTGCCGCATTTGGGGTGAAGAGCAACCAGAAGCCGTTCAAGAACTGCCCATGCATCCCGAAAAATGCACTGTTTGGTGTGGTTTGTACGCTGGTGGAATCATTGGACCGTATTTTTTCAAAGATGCTGTTGGACGCAACGTTACGGTGAATGGCGATCGCTATCGTTCGATGCTAACAAACTTTTTGTTGCCAAAAATGGAAGAACTGAACTTGGTTGACATGTGGTTTCAACAAGATGGCGCTACATGCCACACAGCTCGTGATTCTGTTGCCATTTTGAGGGAAAACTTCGGACAACAATTCATCTCAAGAAATGGACCCGTAAGTTCGCCACCAAGATCATGCGATTTAACGCCTTTAGACTATTTTTTGTGGGGCTACGTCAAGTCTAAAGTCTACAGAAATAAGCCAGCAACTATTCCAGCTTTGGAAGACAACATTTCCGAAGAAATTCGGGCTATTCCGGCCGAAATGCTCGAAAAAGTTGCCCAAAATTGGACTTTCCGAATGGACCACCTAAGACGCAGCCGCGGTCAACATTTAAATGAAATTATCTTCAAAAAGTAAATGTCATGAACCAATCTAACGTTTCAAATAAAGAACCGATGAGATTTTGCAAATTTTATGCGTTTTTTTTTTTAAAAAAGTTATCAAGCTCTTAAAAAATCACCCTTTATTATCATCATAAACTTTTTTCAGCAATGTGGTTGTCTCAACGATTTTTTTTTTTTAATTTTAATAGAAAAGTATATATTTGTTCTTTGCATAAATGCAACAATTGGACACTTTTTTATATTGAGATGGCTTAATTTAACCTCTTTCATCCGGTTTTCTAAAGATAGATGGAATTAAAAGAGGACAACGGTAGTATTTTTAAACTGCAATGCTTTTCAATAGAATCACTGTACATATACATATAATATATTAATCTCACATTTCGAACACTACATGGTAGGACCAATGTGATTGGTAGAATTGGAGATATACGACTGCAACACAACGACATCTATTGACAAAATACGAAGAGATTTTTTCGACTACTCAATATAATTTACACAATATTTTTCAATCGTTACTTTAGCATATCTACAAACTGCTTTTTATGCTTTGGAATATTTGCATAGCTAAATGGTGTTTTTAACGCTGTGAGATTGGCAGATTTGGCAGCTTTAATACAATCAAGATAACTTACTATCATTATTTTACTTTGGGTTTATTTCCTTAGACATAAGATGACTTTTGGATATATTTGACCTCACAAATCATAACACTAAATTGATTTTAAAATCATTACTTTAATTTTAGATTACAAAAAGCAGAATACATGAAACAGAATAACATATACATACGAGTATATTTATTACGTCAGTTTTGTTTTGAAAAATGAAGATGCATCGAAGAAAGTTGAAAAAATACGTTATATCTCAATAAAATGCATATTCCAAGTTTTTCCTTTATAGTTTCCCAGGGGTCAATCTATTTTTAATGATCATCAATAATCTGCAATAGTCGAACGATTCTATCAATCTTAATACCTTTTATCCATCACTTTTAGATCATAATACCGCTCTCTTTGTTTCTCAATATAATTATCCGAAAGTGTATTCAAATAATTGCGGATATAGTTACTTGATACCCATATTTTCTCCTAGAATCTTTAAGTTTGTCAACACATTTTACAGAATTTCTTCTTAATTGGGTGCTTTATGGTTATCTAAAAAAATGTATATTTTATATAATTTTCCAAGCTTCACTTTCCGGAATAGTCATATCTGGATGAATTGCCGCATTTTAAGACCAACATACTATTTAGTCAAAATTTAACATTCCAATCTTAGGAGATTTTCTATAAATGTAATTAAAATAATATTCTTCCACATCCACTGAAAGATTACCGATTTCTGAGAGTTTGGCACCATCTTTGCTTCTGGGTGCATGCGAATTACTTTTGAATCGCAAAGAGACAATTTTATTGAGTAAAACTAGACATTTACCAGACTGTAGACTTAGGTTTCTCCAAGTGCAAACCTTCTGCATAATTTTTCGTAAAATTTCAGTTTTCGGAGCCTGAGAGTTGGAATTACGTGAAGCTTGTATGCATGAAAAAGCATAACTGAAAAATAAAATTTTATTACTAATAAGTCTATAAGAAATGCAAATATCATAAAAACAGGAGCACATTCAATGCTTTCATGAATGAAATTGTAATACGGACACTTGAAACCATCGAAATTTGCTAAATATACGCATCCAGAGCAACAACAGATTATAGTTTTTTGTAGAGTAAATGTAATTCGAGAAATTTCCAACATAAATAGGCAATTTCAGTAGCATTGTCCAATCATTATTTAAATAATCGAACAAATTAAATATTAATCAATCATTGTGTGAACAAATTTTTTTTTTGTTTTATCTATAGAAATGTTGAATGGAAACTGCTTTGTACAAATTTGCATTTGCCATCATAACAATTTAAGCATAAATTATATACAGTAGCATGAAAAAAGGGAAAACCTGTTACTTTTCTGTCCCAAAATTGCCTCTAATGAAGCATTACCAATATTAAGTCATTTTGCTTGTTAGTAAAAAAACATCTAGCAAACACAATTTATTCTGTCAGTTCACCGTTAGCTGCAATATCTACAGTGGTCCATTTACCTATTGCCTGATTCTAGCTTTTTCCTAAAATATTTTCAAAGTGATAATCGTTACTTCTTGAGTGTACAGTTGTACTACATAATGGTATGGTAAGCAACCAAAGTTAGTAACACTTTAAAGGAAATGTCAGAGACCCTATAAAGTGAATAAATTACGTTGTCAAATATCTCCTTTTGCTCTTTATTCAATGATTTATAAAAAGTGTTACATTGATCGGATTTAGTTCAAATATGCATCGCTTCATTTGATAATCTGTTTCTATCTAGATGGCAACTTCATAATACCTTCCTCGTAAAAGCCTCCTCCTTATTTGCGGGGACATCAAGCTTTTCCAGCTAGCCTTATGCAGATGGCTTAAAATGGTTTGGTGACTAACTCCCATCTTCTGTACGATGTCACGAGATGCCACATGCCGGTCTAACGCGAAGTATAGTACTTCCATGATTTGATCGGTATACTTCGTCGCAGGTCTTCCGCCGGCTGGCGTATCCATGGTGTCGTTTTCACCCGCTCTGAAATGGTCGAAACCATTCCGCCGCAGTTCGAAGTGATAGAGTACCATCCCCCAAAACACCATTAATCTCACGGAATGTTTCTCTAGCGGAATTGCCTTTAACGAAGGAAAACTTTAAAAAAGCGCGAATTTCGGCGTTAGTGAACTCTACGTTTACACGTCTATAACTGTTAAATGCATTATCCAAACTTATCATGGATAGCGTCGTTTTGTAGATTAAGTCAAGACCTTTCAAAGATGTGTTGTATTGCCAGATACGATCCCTGTAGCGCTTTATGCAAGTACATAGCCGCGAAATTCAAAAGAAAAAAAGTCGGAAGGGGATATTTGACAACCTAATAGATAGTTACTTTTGGGTTGTTATGTGAACTTTCGCACACCACTGTACATAACCACATACTCGACTTGTTTTAGCCTTCGTCAATGTCTGACAATATTTAATTTATTGCTGTCTAGTACAAAAGATAACATAAAATATACATATATGTATGTAAGTATTAATCTCATGTTAATTACTTTGAAATTAAACGTTGGTATTTACTTACAAAAATTGCAGAGGCTAGTAAAACGTTGTAATGGTTGCCACGCAGTGCATTGTGATGATGTGAGAAATTTGCATATTCATAAAAAATTATGCATGCTTGGAAACAATTAGATAAAGATACAAAATATAAATACACATAAAAAAATTAACGGAAAAATATTAAATTAACATATTTGCATTTAAAGCTACAACGATCTTTACACTTAAATCCATTTTAGTGCATAGTGTTCATAAAACTTGTAATAAAGCCTATAAACCATTTAATATGTTTTAATACAATTTGGAGAAACATATCCTAGTTTCAAGAATACACCGCATATATTTTTTATCCTTTGATTATAACCGGAGTTGTACTCAAACGTGATCAAAAGTTTGACAACCAAAAATTGTCACATTTTGTGGACTTGTTCCGCTTATTATCTGAGTTCATATTCGGTCCAAAAAACTTCCATCTGAGAGGTGGAAAGGTCGAAACATTGTTAAAAATTAAATTAACTTTGGACTTAATTAACTTCGGGTTCACATATTCGATACCCGATAAATACGAGGTGTGTTCAAAAAGTATCGCGAATCGTAACTGTCAGTTTTCTTCGATTGCAGGGGCGTGGTGCATCATGAGTTCTTGCCACAGAGAAGAACGGTCAATACGGAATATTACTTGCAAGTTATGCGCAATTTGCGCGAAGCAATCCGCCAGAAACGCGGATTTGTGGAAGAACAAAAATTGGCTTTTGCACCACGATAACGCCCCTGCTTACACACAGCGTTGCTTGTGCTCGACTTTTTGGCCAAAAACAACACACTAATGATGCCGCAGCCACCATATTCCCCAGATCTGGCCCCCTGTGACTTTTTGAACACACCTCGTATAATGTCAAACTCAATGCCGCCCCATTTACTCCACTAAACTTTTTTTAAACGATTAAAAATGTATTAATTTTACATTAGAGAATGAGAAAAAATCACACGAAGCCAAATCTGTTGAATGCGGTGGTTGATCGATGTTATACATTGCGTTTTTGGTCACAATCACGGTCACAATCGTGGCTCGATGCGACGCTGCATTATCATCGCGTAAAATCCATGACTTGTTCTTCCACAATTTCTGCCATTTTCAAATAATGTTTTCACACATACGCCTCAATTCGGCCAAAGAGAACTCCTTATTGACCGTCTGTCTCTCCGGAATAAATACACGATGCACCAATCCACGAATATCGAAAAAAACATTGAGCATCCCCTTGATTTTTGAGCGGCTTTGGCGTGTTTTTTTTTGGGTTTGGCTCGTTTTTTTCCTTCCATTCCGATGACTACTGACTCGTTTACATGTCAAACTCGTAAACCCATGGCTCATCGGCAGTTATAATGCTCTCCATGTATGTTAGGTCAGAATTTGCGTGATCAACCAGTTAGCACTTTGGCAATCTCTCTAACACTTGCGTGATGACTTTCGGGCATCATATGCTCCACCTTTTTAATATGTTCATCAGTTGAAGGGGTCGAAGTTCGTCCAGAACGTGGCTGTCTTCTGCGATCTGCTATTTCTATGAGAACTGTCAATTACTATGGGCGTTTACTTTTTGCGTTTTTGAAATTAATTGCATGTATCGTCCAGTGTTGTATGCAATTAATAATGATTATAGCCATTATGCAGAAAAAAAGCCGCGACTTTTAGAAAACACAAAGCTTTTTTAATTGCAATATTTTTTTCATCACTTGCGGCAAATAGTCAACAATATCAGAGAAGCTATTTAAAATTATGCATGGCTAAGTTGTAGCGCTATTTTTGTGCTCAAACGTAATTCTAGGTTCAATAGCGAAATAGCGGTATGTCGCTACCTTCACCGTTAGCGATGAGGTAAATATTTATTTACATACACACTCCTGTCTATTTTATTTGCGCACAATTTTTGCTATCGCGTTTGCCCACAATAATCCAAACCGCTAATTGAAACAAGAATAAATTTCGTTGAATAAAAGTAATTCAGAAAAGAAAACAAAACCGCATTCGGGACATTTTGCGGTTAGATGGAAGCATCGCGTAAATGGTTAGCTTCAATTAATATGCATATTAAATAAAGTAATAAATTTGGACATATTGCATAATATCATTCATAATGAAGTAATAATTGAGAATTTTGGGAAATTTGGTACAACCTGTTTATGTGCCGTTTTCCAAAATGACAAATTCAATGACAGTAGTAGTCAAGATAATGAGAACACATGTAATTTGATTTTCGTGTGCTTGTCAAACAAATTTGGTTAAAATTACAACTTCTTCTCATTTTAAATTATTTTAATGAGTGAATTATGGAGTTTTGTTTTGTTTGTCGTCCAGAGAGGACTTTACTTCTCAATTGCCTACTTAGTGAGAAGTAGCAAGAGTCCTGTTGGCAAGAGATACTCTACATTGGTTTGCGAGTTGCAGTTTACTTTATGTTATTAAAAAATGTCTTTTTCTTTACTTGAGTATTTAAATGCATTGTCAAAAGAACCGGTCTCATGAACTAATACATTATGCACTCAAGGTCAAATTTGACCCGGACTCTCCCATCTCTGTTGTAGACACTAACATCTTTAAAGGAAGGTGGATCTCGACAATTCTTATTGTTTGACTCAACACATTTTGGTTACTGTTTTTGTTATGAAGCGTATTTCAAACAAACAACTACCAAAAATACACTAATGGTCGTATTGAAAACAAACTTCATATAAACATGAGAAATAATTGCACCGATCGATTTTCATTAATTCGATTTGGGCGGGCAGTGTAAATGGACGAGTCCGATTCAACTTATATTATGAATTCAACGGATCTCCAATATTTCGAAACCGGCTTGATAGCGTAAGGCTTCTTGCTCTACAATATAGGAATTTGTTTTTTTTCCTGACTTGATTGACCACGATTGAGTGAAATATTTTCCAGCGAACCAAGTCTCTGAAAGCGGAAATAGTAGCTAGGGGTTAAGTTTCGCGTTTACGGTTGGTGTTAAATTTTATTTAACCGATAGATAACAATATGAGTGTGCTTTGTGAAAGAGCATTATTTTCTTCGCCAAATGTGTGCGATTGGCTTTGACCTTTAATCGATAAAATAAGGCATAGTAACTGTTTAGTGATTGTTTTTCTATGTTAAAGGTAGTAATACCTAGAAAATACGATCCTCCAATATGTGGATCCCATCCCTGAAGTGATAATCCGGAGGGTCGGCAAAATACTCTTCAACAGCTGTTATGACCTCTTCACTTGATGAAAAACGCTTGCTACGTATAAATTTTTTGAGTTCTTGAAACAAATGGAAGTCAAGGGAGCCAAATCTGATGAATACCGTGAACCCAGATGGACACGTACAACCACTTTTTAGCCACTTGTTATCTTGTTTTGATTCAGGATCATCATGGTGATAGACCCAAATCTCATCCTTAGTGATGAATCGACGCACAAATGAGATGCTTGGGGCCTCTACTAAATCTCTCTCAGTCAATCGACAATCTTCCAAAAGCAAATTCTGTATTTTGGCTATGGTTTCTCGTGTTGAATGAAACCTCACATACGTTCATTTGAAAGGCTAGTAACAAGGCCCTCTCTTATCGAACGTCAAAACTAATTGAACAACCGGTATAACCACCAATTTGTGAACAAAGGTCGAAAAGAAAATTTTAGAAAATACATATATACATATATATAGATATAAATATACATATATATATATATATATATATATAGATGGATATATATATATATATATGATGGATATATAAGATGCAGTCCAAAATAAACAGGACTTAAAAAAAAAAAAACAGAACAAATAGTTTTTTCGGCAAAAGTAATTTTTTTTATTCAAAATAGTCTTCTTCTGCTTCAATACAGATTTTTGCTAGTCCAAAAGCATGTCGAACGAGTGTTTTAGCTCATTGGCCGGTATGGCCGTCAGTATGCCGGTCCAAGCCTTTTGAATGGCCTCTTCGTCTACATAACCCTTTCCTTTCATGAGCAAACCGTGCGCACACCTTTTGTTAGCCCAAATGTTCGGTCAAAATGCGATAAATTGATATTTTGGAGATGTTCAATTCATTTCCATGAATTTCAATGATGATTTTAGCTGATTTTTGATGAATTCACGCACAGTTTCGATGGAATTTCCGGTGATTACGGATTTTGATTGGCCCACATGTTGATCGTCATTTATGTCCTCACGACCACTTTGAAAACGTTGAAACCACTCGTGTACTATGCTACGAGATGGGCAATCATCGCCATAAACTTGTTTCATCAATTAAAACCTTGTTCTAAAATTTTACCAATTTTAAAACAAAATTTAATTTTGGCTCTTTGTTCGAAGCGTAACTTATCATTAATTCATGTTTAAAACACAGTAAAATATCTTCGAAATTACAATAAGTTTTTTTTTTGTTTTACTTTATATTTTATTTGCAATATATCTGAAGACAATCAGCAAATTTTATAAATAAAACCATCATAACAGGATTCATTAGGCTCCATTGAGACTAATCAATACATTCGTCAATAACATAATTTATTAAAAAATATTCTTAAAACTACTTAAAATCTGTCTGTGAGGTCAAAAATGTGAGTTCTTTTTAAGCGTCTAATATCCATACTGTTGTCCAGTAGATTTATTGCTAGTATGTAAGTTTTTCGTTGGTCTAGGGGTAATTACTACAAGTTCAACAATGTTCAGTAGAGGCGAACATTTTTGAACATTAGTTATTTAATAAACCGAGCTTTTGTGATATTAAGCGAATCGTCCTTTAATTGCAAATAGGCAAATATTAGATATGCATATATTTCTAGTTTTTATTTTGCAGAAAGTAGGTCTGTTCAATCAGTTCGTAAAGTTCATGTCAGTTCAAATATATACATACTAAAATAGAAGCCTCGCAAACCGATAAATAGGTTGTAATTACTAATCTGACGCAAATCTAGAAATATACAAATATTTTGCGACCACAAAGTCAAGACAGGTATTGCTAATAAACACGTAGATTTCTTACAAGGTTCATATCATAGTTTTGGTATAATAAGATTACGAAATTTGCAATGTAAACACACAAATCTTAAGTCTACTTCAAGGTTTGTTGTGAAGTTGAGCAATCAAACAATTTTAGAAGATTTGCAAAAAAAGTGAGTAGTTTTATAAAATATTAGGTACACATTTTATAATGTGCGCACAAAATACATATGGACTCGAAGTCTAACGAAACTACCAAAAACTAAGACCAGTAATTAATTTGTAAATCTTACCAACATTTCACAACAACATTTTAAGCCTATTAGACACCGAATAAATTTGAAAAAATTAAAAAATATATTTTTCTTCGTGTTGACTCTTTGTTATAGCATATCAGGCAGTACCAAATCTGTTTATAAATTTCACTGGTGTTTTTTGGCATCAAGGCATTAATCAAATTCAATTATTAGTCGCGAGAAGTCAAGGCGTAAAAATGTAATTAAATTCAGCGCTGAAGCTGAGATATGCTTAAACTCGTATGTTTAGCTGTTTAAAAGTATCCATAGATATAAATATGTCTGATATAGCTATTAAGTCGCTGAAATTTTTTTTTTAGTATTTTTCATCGAAAAGTTGCTTTAATATTAACTCTGCGGTTATTTGAAACCCACACACCAATTAGCTAAACATAACCTCTGATAGCTGGGTTGGGCATTGACTGTTGTATGAAAATTAAGTCCTCAAAGAAAATCACACAAAATTATTATGTTTAATGGGCATCTTGGTTAGCTCCGTTGTATTTAATGATTCTTCATAAATATTATAATTTTTTTTTTTTGTTTTTTTCAATATTCTAATAATTTAATTTTCTGGCTATCAAACTTAACCTCACATTTTTGAAGAATCTGTGAGCAGAAGATATATATACATACATATATTTTGGTAAATCAAGCTCAACACGGAAAGTGTCATTGATTTGAAATTTACATCTGTTGGAAAAAACGTGTTTACTTTTTTTCGTCTTTGCCAAAGGTTCTAATAGGCGTAACCAAACGCAGGTGATGTTCTTTACATTAACGTTTTCGTTTAATTAAATCACATATTAACATATAAAAACATATTGGCGCAGATAAATGATAATATGCCTTCAGAATATAAGCAACTACGACGAAACGACTGATATTTTGTTGCTTAGGTTTGAAATATGAATTAATTATGAAATTGACTTATGGAAATTTTGAAGATTATACTTCAAGAATTTAAGTCGAAGTATTGGCTAAATTTGCTATCTAAACAGTCAACGTTTTAGAATAAAAATATTTGAGTATATCGTTGGCTTAGTCGATATTTTTGACTGATGAAGGAGATAAAACTTTTTGGTAAATTATTTGAGTTTATTTTTCTTTTGGCTAATTACTTATAAATTGATTATATTTCTGAAGTTTCAAGTTTTAGTTTCATTGAAATTTTATTTTGAAACATTTATGTGTTTGAATAATAGTATCTCCGAGTGCTACAAATTTAATTTCTAAACTATTATAACACCTTCGACCTTCCTTAGCGCCATCGGTTCGCTCTATGGGCTCTTGAAAATTTCCAAGAAGATCCGAAAAATTTTCTTCAGCGATGAGACCTATTTCTGGCACAATGGGTGTGTAAACAAGCGAAATTGCCGCATTTGGGACAAACTACGGTTTGGTATGGTTTGTGGGCCGGTGTAATCATCGTCCCATATTTCTTCAGAAATGATGCAGTTGAGAACGTAACCGTCCATGGTGACCGTTATCGCGCCATGATAACCGACTATTTGATGCCTGAAATTGAATCTCGTGATTTCGGCGACATCCCATCAGTGATTGGGTTTATTGAGAGAAAATTTCGATGAACAAAACATTTTACGTTTTGATTAGGTTGATTTGTCACCAAGATAGTGTGATATCACGTTTTTAGACATTTTGCTGTAGGAAAGTGTAAAATCTAAAGTTTATGCGGAAAATCCCGCTTCGATTCAGGCCGAAATGGTCGAACGACTTATCGAAAATACGACTCAGTGGATGGACCATCTGAAAAACACGGTTGACTGTGACAGTCAATGAATTTGTCGAAATATATGAGCACTCATATTTAAAATGCTTTGGAGGAAAAGGTAATCACACAGTTTATACATCTTCATGTCTATATAATGTGATGGTTAAGGAATGCCCTTACTATTTTTGGCTTAAGGTTCCCTTCTTTTCTATAGACTGAACTTCAATCATAGTGAAATATAAACCTAAAATCAAGGGAATGTATTAAGAGTTTATCTTCCACAAATAACTGCCGAATGAGTGACATAGTCACAAAGTTTTTGTGAAGAGACTTTTATTTATCTCATTCACTAATACAACTGAAATACTCTTAACAGAGGACGTCGGTAAGCGAATCGCTGCAATGAGAAATTCACAGTTCATATTGATCAATGAATATTTCCAGCGTTAAATTAGTAGTACGACGTCTATCGTACGAAAACATTGAATGGAAATTTTTGTTGGCATGCTGTTCTAACAAATACATACTTATACTGATATAGATATGTATATAGTAAACATTTTCAAAGTCTAAAAACTAAATAAGTAACAACAACAATTTATTATTATTTCACATTTCATTTCCAGCCCTATATGTCCGGTGGCGCTGCCTATGTGCTCAGTAAAGAAGCACTGCGACGCTTCACGACTGTGGCCTATCACAACTCCACGCTCTGCCCGCGTGCACAGAAATTTGGCATTGAGGACTTTTGTATGGGAATTTGCTTGCAAAATGTAGGTGTACATCTCGCCGATGCACGATTCGCATTGAGCGTCGACGATAAACCAAAATTCATTCCGCTTGATTTGCAAACCTACATGGCCACCGACAATACAACGGAGATCTCCGAATGGCTGCTTACCATGACGCCGCACCTAGTTGAGCGAGTAAGTTACTCATGCAGTTACGCAATGTAATAATACCATAAAAGCGGCTTCAAATAATTAATTGCATTTTAGGGCTTGAATTGTTGTTCGAACTACTCAATTGCCTTCCACTATACGAGTCCCTGGGCCATGTATATGTATGAGTACTTCATTTATCATTTTCGTGCCTTTGGTCTGCAACAACATCAGGTGAGCATGCTACCGGCCAATTTGTCGCTGGAGGAAGTGAAGCGCTTATTTCCCAGCAATTACACTGCCGAAGAGGGACCGTTAGTGGCTTTAGCCACGCAAGGTCTACCAGATAATTTTTAGTTGTAACTCTTAAATTGTGATATTATTCAAAGTGTGTATGAGGAGGATGCTGGGCTCCTCTCAATTATTTATTAAGTGAATATATAGTATGTATTATTATGATTTAAAGTTGTTATAAGCATATATACAAGACGTCAAAGCATATGTATGTATATATATGTATTGAATATAATTCTTTGTTTTTAGTTATGTAGGAAATTAAATAAATATGAAGATATCAGTTTGTTAACAAAAAAATTTAATTTACGTTTACGCGCAGCTTCAATACTTTCCGGAACAACAACTGATTTTGAACAACATTCCAGAAATTCGTCTTGGAGTGATTTACGATTTTGATTGAATTCACTATGCCATCGTTAAACACTGGTCCTTGATGAAGGACTTTTGATGAATTAATTGTCGTTTAATAGTTAAATGGCCAACTTAATAACTACCCTGACTTAAATATCCTTATTATTGAATTATGTATGTCCTGAAATTATTTCACTCCAAGAAACCCACACCTCTTACAATAAAAAAGTATAGCCTCCTAAAAAATATCACAATCATGCTTAACGATGGTATAGCAACTCACTTCTCTATACATAGTACCTTTACACATTATTCTGGCTTCATCCACAATAGCACCCAAACACTCTTCTCATATGGTCGATGACCTCCACAGTAGTGATCACTTTCCCATGGTCATATCCCTCTCCATTCCTAAATCGTACAATGTTAAGCCAAGATCCAAATTCCTAAACGAAAAGGCAGACTGAGATATTTAGTATATCCGATATTAACTCGCCTTCAGGATCTATTTACACCAAGAAATCGCGGAAGCAAACTTTCCTCCACCATTTAACGCAATTAAAAAACGAATAGAAGATGACCTTCTCCAAATTCACTTCACACTGTAGCCGATATTACGAATTTGATATAACACTTTCGACCCTAAAAGGAAAATTACCCAGAGCAGACAAAATATCCTATCCCATCTCCCATACTCTCTTTAAGAAATACATGTGAACCTCTGTAATAAAATACTAGTTTCTGGTATATACCCTCAACAATGGAAAGGTTCCTTAGTCATTCCCATTCCTAAACCTAATTAACCTTCTTCCTACTTTGAGAATTACAGACCCATTTACCTTTTACCCTGTATATCCAAGACATTTGAAAAATTAATTTCCTCGAGACTAATGTGGTATCCAAAAGTAAGTCGACGCATAAGTCCGCAACAGTTCGGTTTCCAAAAAGGATTAGGAGTAATAGACCCCCCGTTACAATTTGAACACTTCGCTTCCACTAACTTGGTATCCCGTAAACACGTTTCAGTTCTAAGCCTGGTTTTAGAAAAAGCTTTCGACAGGGCTAACATGGTACTCAGTGAACTTAAGCAATGGAAAATTGGAAACAAACTGTTTAACATTATAAAATCTTTCTTATATTAAGGAAAATTTATCTTATGTGGCAATAAATGCCAATCATAGATTTTTAAGTTGAACAATGGTATTCCCTAGGCTTCACCACTCTCGGCAACTCTATTCAGGAGTATTCGTGCCTTCCCAATATCACCAATCAAAGCTACTTTAAAAGAATCCAGGTTACCATATATCCTGCAAAGGACGACACATAACACACTGCTACTCATTCCAAAGCTGCTTCTATGCA
>CM050327.1:18405332-18483247 GCA_027475135.1 Bactrocera correcta | reverse complement strand
TATGTGTTTAAGGGCACTTAGGTGAAGTGCGCAGTTGACAGCTGTAGCGTAATGGGCTCAGTGCCCAGACTTTTATGAAATTTGGAAGATTAATTTCAAAAGAATATACTTTGAGGAAAGGCAATAAAAAATATTCGATTATTTGAGCAACAGAATTGTATGTAACCGCTAATGGAATGAAAAATAGATAACATTATTTATGAGTTCAAGGTTTCTTAAAATATTTACATTTATAACCAATTTCTATATATTTTTAATCAATTAAGAGATTTTTCTTCAAATCCTAGATCTGTCGCAGAAAATCAAATTGAAAAATTAAGGGATTTTATTCTGAAGATAAAATTGAAGAATATTTTTTTAAGGCTGCGAGCCTGATGCCAATTCTACAGGCAACTAACAGTTTAGCACCTTTTTTGTTTGAATACTAAAGAAAATAATTTACAAGAAATTAGTTCTGGAAATAATAATGTTATCTAAATATAATTTAGATTATATCAACAAAATTGCTATTAATTCTGACCAGTGCACTGTCTGCCGACAGCTTTATTTTTACTTCTGTATCCTAAATACATAATATTCAGTTAATTATAAATTTAGTTTGTTTGCAAGATATACAGTTTTCTTATAGAATATGGCCAGCTTATATATTCTAACAACAAAAATGTTAATGAGTAAAAATTTCTATTCAAATGCACTCGTTGGCAGTTGGCAGTCAACGAGTTAAAAACTCGTGAAAAAAATATTTAATTATCAAACTATTTTTTAATTAAATTTTTACATTTTTTTCTCCAAGAAAACGGCACATCACCTTCAATGAATTAACGTTACTTTTCGACACGTGTTTGTTCGAACGCAGCATTAATCGGCCAAAAAGTCAAGCTTAATTATGGCTTTCATCGTTTCATCAGTGAAATCAACTTCGCATTATTATATTTATTACATTAAAATTCCATTCAACCATAAATTGAACATTAGCGAAAATAATATAATGAAATAACAGCTTAATTTGGTTAATGCAAAGATTTTTTTTAATTTTTTTTCAAATACAAACTTTGCGTTCAGGCTGTTTATACCTACGAAGTGAATGTTAGAAATACGAAAAACTTGCTTACTCTTCGACTCCGCATCTTCCGAATTGCCCTGCTAATGCCCTCACCAGCTATTGCTTAGCCGCTTCACTTGATTGACAGCTCAACTGACAGAGAAGAGGATAGTCGATAATCAAATTCGGCTGAACGAAACTGTCGCATGTCGCTCTCAATTTGGTTGATATACGCTTTTAAAGATGTTGGTACCAAATTGGGACGAGACATGAGTTTCAAGCTGTTTAAATGTCAAAATGACAAACACTTACTATGTGCCAAAAAGATTGATATGGCGGTATTTTGATGTAGACATGTATGTGTACAAGTGCTCGGATACACATGTTTTCATTAAACACAAGCCAAAATGGCGCTAAATACTTAATTAAGATAAGTCACTTAGTTTTGAATGGTAATGGAGTGACAACTAAGAAAAAACGTTAACTTGATTATTTTAATTTTGGTCAGTTATTTTATATGACAACTATATGCTATAGTCGTTCCATCTCAATAATCTGTTCGAAGATTGTAGCGCTGCATTGGTTAGTATTATACTACTGTGCCCAAAAAATAAGGTCACATTGTATTTATTTTGAAAATTCTTTATTTATTCTTCCAAATCAATTTCAATCCCCTTCAAAGTGATCTCCCCCCGATGCAATGCACTTATGCCAACGGATTTTGCAATCTTCGAAACACTGGTTGTAGTCACTTTCCGGGATGGCGTTCAGTTCCGTCTTCGCTGCGGCTTGAATCTTCTCTATCGTATAAAAACGGTGTCCCCGGAGCGGTCTTTTGAGCTAGGTGAACAGCCAGAAGTCGCACGGCGCCAGATCAGGTGAATACGATGGTTGCGGAACGATATGGGTTGATTTTTTGGCGATGGTGCTTTATCGTGGTGTAAAAACCAAGAACTGTCTTTCCACAATTCCGGCCTTTTTAGGCGGATAGCGTTACGCAAACGACGCATAACGTTCAAATAATATTCCTTGTTGACTGTTTGACCAGTTGGAAGGAATTCATAATGCACTACACCACAATAATCGAAGAAAGCAGTCAACATGCCCTTGATTTTTGAGCGATTTGGCGAGAGTTTTTGGACTCGGCTCTCTTTTGGCACGATATTCGCTCGATTGATCGGTTGTTTCGGGATCGTAAGCATAGATCCAAGTCTCATCGCCAGTTATAATGCATTTCATAACACCCTGGTAGTCGGAAAGCATCGTTTCACACATTTCAACTCGACGCCTGTTTTCTAAAAAATTCAATGTTTTCGGTACCAGTCGAGATTTGGCGCGCTTGAGGCCCAAAACATCCTTCAAATGGTATTGGTTGAGCCTTTCGATATGCCAACTCCATCAGCAAGGTCTCTAATTGTTAATCGATGGTTTATCAACACCAAATCTTTGATTTGTTGAACGTGAGCTTCGTTGGTTGAGGTTGATGGTCGCCCTGGACGCTCTTCCTCTTCGATACGTTCACGGCCGGCTTGGAACTCACTATACCACTTGTAAATCTTTTTTTTTAAGACATAGCCTCATCACCAAAAGCTTTCTGCACCATCCTCAACGTATCCGCAGCAGAAAATTCATTGCGTAAACTAAATTTAATGCAAATTCTTTTCTCAACAAATTTCGGCTTCGCAAAAAACGAAAAACTTACTTTTAGCAGCTCACAAAACGACACGTATCTCAAACACTACTGACTGACAGTACTACCAACCTAAAAAAAAAAATCCATTCTCCAAATCCTTTGACGCGCGCAGTTTAAATTCAAATGTCACCTTATTTTTTGGGCACAGTAGTATACCAAATTTTATAAAAATAATTTTTAAAATACATATCTGGTGTGGTTGATTACAGCGGTTCCGAGAAATTAGTAGTTTCTTGGAAACACAAAGTGTGTGTAAAATATCAGGCCGATGTCTCATAAATCAAAAGATATTCAAAAGATGAAAGGACTTAAAGATTTAGCCGGTATTGAACAGTATAAAGTTAAGCAGAAACCAAAGAAAATCCAACATAAATCATAGTTGAGTGAGTCAAAATTGCAATATATATTTAAAATCTGAGTAACGATCAAATCACACCTTTTTGCTCACATAAACTCGATTACTAATAAACAGAAGTATTATTTTCGTATATATTTATTTGTTGGAATATTCGTTTCCTATGTGCTGAAATACCGTATTGAACTAGTTTCCATTGGTATAATCAATATTTGAAGAAGTTAAACGGTCTTTGATAGTCCAAGGGACTGAAAAAAGGGAGGAACATATTTTTTAGCATTTCTATTCACAATATTTTATGCATTTTTGAAAATAAAAACAAAAAAATTCGAATGCATGAATTATTTCATGTCGATTTTTATTTCGATATTGATTTTAAAGGTATTTCTTGCTTTTCAATTTAACAACATATTTGAGGTATTTACAATCGCCATGGCGTATGAGCAACATTGACTTTGGTAATGAACTAGCTGCGCATTCACTCTAGGCGCCAACAAAAGTACATATGTAAAACATGCAAATGCGTGACTACACATCCTTCATGCAACAGAAACTGCACTTGCACACGGCAACTGTCCGGTGCTTATAAGCGTCTAAGCACCTAAACTTGATATATTAATAATGCTTAGTCGATACTCGCATGTTTGTACTATTCGTAGTTATGTACTTATATATATACACGTACATATATGCAGCTTGTTTAAAATGCACAAATGTATGCGGAAGCCTTGAGTTTTAATTACCCTCCAATGACTAGTGATTGCTTCTGCTTCTGCAATTTGACGCTACACTTTACTTTAGCCATGTTGCGGTGATTTAATGCACTCGCCAATAAACTATAAAACAACGTTCGGGTATAAAACTTGCTCTGACGCTGTCCATTAAAAATAAAAAAAGCAATGCATTGCATTTCTGTGCGGTTGTAAATATGCTTAGCGCTTCAGCGGTTAACGCGGCGTGAACGTGTTGGCATCACATTTTGGTGTAAATTGACAATGGCATGACAACTAAGCACTTGCGGTTTATATATACATACCTATATGTATATGTTACTCTTTAAATATAGAAATGTGCCGCCAACACGCTTCTTACAATTCCAATTCATTTATGCTATAAAGCTTCGTTTAATGTCTGTCTAATGTGAATAGCTGTAGCTGTCAGCTGTCAGCAGTCAGAGACAGGTGTTGTTCACCACTTTGCGCGTAAAGCCAAAGTGAATGATGTAAGAAGCGGAACAGCTTGAGTTAAAAATAGAGTGACGAATTTAATGATTTTATGAATTTGTGCGAACGTGAACTTTATTTTGTGTATATAAAAGCGTTTGAAATTAATACCCCTATTATGAATGGACACTGTCACATTGGCGGAAAAGATTTTAGCTTTGCAAACAAAGAAGGTTTACTTCACACGTTTCGGCACCGGTTAGATAGAGTGAAGATACGTTTCATGAAAACCACCCATTAAAAGAAACACTAGAGGTACCTCCACTGTTAGACGAACAATTGGAAAAATTTTAAAAAAATTGGCATGAAATTTAGAAAGTATTATAATATATTTATGTATAAACATAGAACCATGTTACCATGTTCAGACCAACACTTAATCACAAGATTTTGCCTTACAAAAATGACAGTTCTTAATCTCCTCTCTTTCATACAATCTTAATGGCCAATCGACCTGCCCAAAACGGGAAATTATCTGCTCACCAAAGTGTTCACTCAATAAATTTATTGCTTGATACAATGCGCGCCTGGTGGCGATTTTACCGACATCATTTTTGAAGAAATTTAAAAAAAAATATACCAACCACACCAAATTGTGGTTTTTTCTTGAATTTCTTCAGATTGCTCTCCTCCCAAATGAGTCAGAAATGGGCCTTCATCGGACAAAATTTTGCCTTCTTCTTTTTACAATCTTCAGTTCTTGCAGAAGCTGTATTTTGTACGCTTTCAATTTAAGACTTAAAATGTACCAAGTCGTTCCATAAGTCAAGTCGGATTGCTGTGAACGAGGCGAATCGACTCTCCACGGTCTTCGTGTACACTCTCAGCTACGGCTGCTATATTTTCTTCACTTTGTGCTCGAAGCGGTATATTCGATCGAATACTATGCAATAATGTATGCTGGGTCTCGAAATGGGTAATGGTGTTGCGAATAGTACGCTCAGTAGGCCGATTATGTTGACTATAAGTTGAGCAAAACACTTTTTTAAAACATTTTCGTAATAAAGTTGTTCAGGCATAAGTCTGTCAATGATGAAAAGCCAAACGATACTGAAAAATTAACATGACATCTTGTCACGACTCATGCATTATCTGTCAACAAAAGGCTATTAAAAGTATCTCTACTTGGATAGGATGCGGAATGGCTACCGATTACTCAAAGTTGTCCAAGTCCATATCCTTTGTTTGCCCCGTCAAATATTCATATATTTCGAATTTGTTGCGCTTGAGGTTTCTAACAAAGTTTTGCAAAGAAAATGCAATAATTAAGAATTATAAATTCCTCCTTACTCTCTACTGTACCATTAACCCATTTAGACCTAAAACTATTTTTTTTTTAATTGTGTTTTTTTTTTCTATTTTTATTAGTCCTAGGGTATCATTGAACATAAAAAATGTTAAAAAAAAAATACATTTCTACAGGTTAGGTAGAAAAGCCCGTATCGTATGTGATACAGTAGGCAAATACATAACATACATATATGCAATAATACCAAAGTTAGCAAAGAAGTTATTTATTGTTAAAATTATATTTATATGTTATGTTATATGTTATTTTTTTAGTATGTTAAGCTAGAAAACAGTTGACATGTAAACCAACATCGCACTTGATGCATCTTGCAGGACACAATCGATGACATTGTGTCACACACAATGTACTTTTATTTTCTGGCATAGTGACCTATATTATCAAACCTGGCATCAATAGTAAGTGATGATGGTCAACTCGGCCCTGGTTTACTTCTCAGCCTATTAGGCTCTATAAGTATAATACGAGGGCTGCTATATATATTTCTGGCCTAATAATGAAAATAGGCATATTTATCAACGAAAATGTTTTTTTTTTTCGTTGGATTTGGCTCGTCTTGGAAGACCCACACGGTCGATTGTTGTTTTGTTTCGGGCTCATACGCATAGATCCATGATTCGTCACCTGTGACGATCTTATAAACGTCTTTTGAAGCACCGCGATCGTATTTTTTCAGCATTTCTTTACACCAATCTACACGAGCCTTTTTTTGAGCGATTGTCAAATTGTGCGGGATCCAACGAGAACAAACCTTTTTTACGGCCAGGTGTTCATGCAAAATCGAATGTATGCTGGTTGGAGAAATGCATAGGCATGCCTCTATCTGAAGGTATGGTACATGACGGTCTTGCATTATCAGTTCACGTACGGCATCGATGTTTTCTGGCACAACGGCTGTTTTTGGACGACCTTCACGGAATTCGCCTTTGAGCGAACGTCGACCACGATTGAATTCGTTGTAACAGTTTTTCACAGTGCTATAGAATGGTGCTTCATAGCCATACAAAGATTTTAGTTCATCGATGCACTCTTGTCGTGATAATCCACGTCAAAAGTTGTGAAAAATGATCGCACGAAAATATTCACGAGTTAATTCCATTTTTTGGCCGAGATGAATTTTCTAATTCCCTGTAAATAAAACAATTCACGATTAAATGACAAAACGTTCTGAGTGATGTTATGCTAAAAAATGTCAAACTTTCCAATGGAAATGTCAGATTGCACCTGGCTACACTTAGTGTTGCCTAGGCCAGAAATATGTATAGCAACCTACGTATTATCGCATACACGATATTCGAAAAATCCCCTATCCTTCTTTTTCAGCTTTTTATTACCTAATAAAGGGCAATTACTGGTATTATTTTCTCTTACAGTTCCGGTTAATCGTATGTTTCTCTTTGTTAGTTCAGCAATCAATGGCAGTCCAGTAAAAAAAAAAACTATCTATAAACAAATGGTAATTTCCTCGGAGATTTAGTGTGCTTATTATATCAGTATACTTATGTGAGGACTGCACTGGTACTAAGACCCAATTCCGCGTACCGAGAGTTCAGATTAGTGGTTGCGCCTTGGTAGGGCTCAAAACATACTATATAGCCACTTGATGTCGCGCCCACCCAAAGTTTGAAACCATACCTTATCGATTTCCCACGTATAAATTGTTTGCATCCATGTCGTCCAAAGTATGGCACCATAGCCTCATCAACACTAGGATTTTCTTTGTGTGGACAATGTTTCAAAACTTCTATGGATGATTTTTTCATCTAGAAGTTCACACAAGTAAGCGCCATATGGCACAAGCAGCTTACGACTTCCGATCTTAGAGCAAGTATCTTCTGGGAGGCCAAAAAACATTATAACTCAATAAAACAAAAATCATATATCGGAAAACTCATAGTTTTGTAGAAAATTATTTGCTCTACAAAAATGACCGCTGGTATTATATACGAGTAATAGTAACTCCTTAATTGGTTCTAATGCAAATTTTAGGTGTACAAAAAACTATGTGCTTTAATATGGGCCACACTTTGCAAATTTATACTAAGTGATCAGCTGATAATCCGTTGACTAAACATCGACTATCTATCAAGATATTAATAAAAAACGATAAAACGGTTAAAAAAAAGTGTTCTTGACAGTTATGAAATATTTTTATCAACTCTGTTCATTTTGGTTTTGCACATAACATCAATTAAACTAATCAATTTTCGAAAATTACGAGACTTAAACACGGCAACACCTGATATTCAGCATGTGCATTCTGTGTGTATTTATGAGCGCATGCATTTATGCATGAATGTAGGTCCAAGCAAAAATTCTATGCGCTCTACGCAGGTTTAGTGGATTCGTGCATGGATCGTGCCTTCGATGTGTACATTCACTTCAACTCATTTTGAAATGCCAGCAAATGCCCCGCCGCCGTTCTGTCTTTATCTCGCAATCATTTATCGTCGCATTATTATTTTATGTTATTGCATAGCATTTGTCAATATTGTCTATCAAATAAAAATGAATGTTCTTATAAGAGCGCTCAGCATTATTGACAGAGTTTTCGCAAAGCGAGATTAAAACAAATGCTGGTTTATGCGCTGATTGACGATGCGTTAAACTGAATCGTTGTCGTTTTGTTTTAATATACGAGTTTAGTTAGCAAAATAAAAGTAATGACTTTAAGTAATAGCTTTTTTATTTTCGGAAGCTTTTAATTGCAATAAATAAAGACAATATTTATATTATCGTCTAACTATTTAACTTAAAAATGTTGAGAATTTCGGTTATAATATATGCTATGGAAACCAGCTTAACAAACAATTGCTTCGTGAGTTACAACATTTGACTGACGCATGTTTCGGTATTTCGAAAATAAGGATAAAAGCTTTTTTATGAAAAAAAAAACTTATAGCCTCTTCGCACAGGTGTTAATTGATCACTTAACCGGTCTTGGTTCGTTTACGTATAAAGCAAAAGTGAAGTTTAGATCGATTTACCATACAAACTAGAAATCTTAATTTACTACATTAATTCCTAATCGAGTTGAAATCGAGTTGAAACTGGGATGAAACTTTCTGTTTCGGTTTACACTATAAATTTAGCTGTATTTAACCCTATCGGTTGTTGTCCAAGCTGTAATTTTGGTTGTGAGCATTGAAAAAATAGCAATCAGCTGATGAATTTTAAACCCTATTATTAATCGAGTAGCCGGCTGTGCGAAAGAAAAAATCTGGTTTCTTAATTATAATATCAATGTCTTATATAAATTTGGCTGTGCGCAAAGGCTATTACGTAGGTTGCTATATATATTTCTGGACTAGGCAACACTAAGTGTAGCCAGGTGCAATCTGACATTTCCATAGGAAAGTTTAACATTTTTTAGCATAACATCACTCAGAACGTTTTGTCATTTAATCGTGAATTGTTTTATTTACAGGGAATTAAAAAATTCATCTCGGCCAAAAAATGGATTTAACTCGCGAACATTTTCGTGCGATCATTTTCCACAACTTTCGACGTGGATTATCACGACAAGAGTGCATCGATGAACTAAAATCTTTGTATGGCTATGAAGCACCATCCTATAGCACTGTGAAAAACTGTTATAACGAATTCAATCGTGGCCGACGCTCGCTCAAAGACGAATTCCGTGAAGGTCGTCCAAAAACAGCCGTTGTGCCAGAAAACATCGATGCCGTACGTGAACTGATAATGCAAGACCGTCATGCCTTCAGATAGAGGCATGCCTATGCATTTCTCCCACCAGCATACATTCGATATTGCATAAACACCTGGCCGTAAAAAAGGTTTGTTCTCGTTGGATCCCGCACAATTTGACAATCGCTCAAAAAAAGGCTCCTGTGGATTGATGTAAAGAAATGCTGAAAAAATACGATCGTGGTGCTTCAAAAGACGTTTATAAGATCGTCACAGGTGACGAATCATGGATCTATGCGTATGAGCCCGAAACAAAACAGTAATCGACCGTGTGGGTCTTCCAAAATGAGCCAAATCCAACGAAAAAAAAAAACAAACAAACAAAAAAAACATTTTCGTTGATAAATATGCCTATATAGCAGCCCTCGTATAAACATCTGTCCGGTATCTTATGGATGGGAATAAAATGATTTGTGCTGACAATAAAAAAACCGAAGACTCAGAAAGACCCATTCTTGGTGACTCAAATCATTGAAATTAAACAACACTAAATTTGTTTGTTTGGGCTTTTAAATCTGAGGAGAATGTTCGCAACAAAGAAATTGACCGTGCAAAGGTAATCGTTTAAAATAAGTATACTTAAAAAAAAAACAAGAAATTGCTTAAACAATAACCTATGCCAGATTTTATTATTTTTCGTAAAATGAAAAAGTTGTCGATTCAAACACTTCACTCGATTTGTTCATTAAAATAGTAGTGCTTGTCGTTGGGGGTCAATAAATGAAAAAAAGATTAGATAATTGTGATAAGCAAATGTATTTAAGTAATTTACAAATTTTCCAATGCAATTTTTTTTAAAAGTCTTTTCTCTTTCAATTTTAGTAGGTACAGTGAGATATTGAAAAATGAGAATTGATAATAAAGTTAAAGAAACAAGACAGAACCTAGAAGGAATCGAAGCTATACAGAGTCCGGCATTCGAAGTGTAACCAATTAAAAGTGCAATAAATACGGTTTGAAAAATTATTTTTATTTATTTTAAAGTACAAAATTTGTGAAAATAATCATGAATTAAGGACCAATTCACTCGATATGACCACCTTTTGCCTTAGCTATGGCCTTGAGACGCTCAAAAAACGAATCGCGAGCTGCCCGAATGTGACTTGCCGGTATTTTGGCTCACTTTCGGACAATGGCTTTCTTCAGCACCTCGGGACTGGTGTATTTTTACTTCGGATCTTGCTCTCCAAAATGACCTAAAGAGAATAATCTATTGTGTCGTAATAAAGTTCGGAACGTTGTTTTTCAGCCATTCTTGGTTGACTTTCGCTTTGTGAGACGGTGCTGAGTCTTGTTGAAACGTCCATAGTTTGCGACCGAAATGTTTGTTTGCACCCGATAATATGTCGCATTTACTTTGACGCCAGGCTCGATGAAAACAATTGGAGAGCGCTCATTTGCGGTGACAGCGGCCCAAACCATTATTTGTGGCGGGTACTGCCTCCTGGTGGCCGAACGATGACTTAGATACTCGTATGAACTGTCGGTCAAGTAAACCCTATCGTTTTGAGAGTTTACGAATAGCTCAATTGGAAAAAATTTTTCGTCAGAAAACACAATGTTCGGAATTTGACCGCTTTCGGCCAAGCGAAGCAACTGCTTCGCTCTCTGAAGTATTACTTGTTGCTGCTTCGGTGTGAGATCATGGGCCTTTTGGAACTTGTAAGGCTCGATCTTGAGTTCATTTTTTTCAATATGCGTCGGATGCTGCGGTCGGTTATTTTCAGTTCGTTTGCCATTTGATTAACACTTTGTCGTGGATTTCGCTCAAGTCGCTTCTTCACTTTTCAAACCATCTCACGTGACGTTGCAGTCAAGTGATGACCACCTCCGTGGCGTTTTGCGATGCTATCGGTATCATTGTAACGAGTGATGGTGCGATAAACAAAAACTTTATTCACATCAATTGCTGACTGTGATTTTCCAGCTAAATATAAAGCAATCTCACTTCTTCTTCTTTACTGGCGTAGACACCGCTTACGCGATTATAGCCGAGTCAACAACAAAGCAATCTCACTATTACGTTTAAATTCCATCACTTTTTTTGTGTTCACTTTTGGCAAAACGCTTTTGTACACTTGTGAACTATACTCCGAACTGTCATTCAGCAAATTTATAAACAACTGATTCCAGTGCGACAGCTGCGTGAATGGTGTGAATTTGATTACACTTCGAGTGCCGGATTTTGTTGTAAAATACAGCTCCATAATAATATACAATGCTGTAAAATACAACGATTAAGCAGAAAATCTTGAAGGAAAATGTACAAAAATCAATATTATAGTATAGACAGATTAACGATATTTAAAATCAAGCACTAACCATAGTTGACCAGCAATAACATGGTCATATTTGATATATAGTATAGCATCATACGCTAAACTTGGTATGTAAAACTGTTGAAGGAGTTTATGTTGTTATAGCTAACAGAAAATGTTTAGAAAAAAGACGTTTGAATAGGATAATAACCCAAAACATACGACTAAGCTACCTAAAGAACGGTTTGCATCAGAAAGGATCAAAGTAATGTCCCAGCCAGAGTAAACACTGGACCTGAATTCAAACAAAAAATTTTTTGAGAAACCTTAAATGAGTTGTAGCAACAGCTAAACTATCAAGTAGAACACAACTTTGGCTAACGTGAATGAGGCATATGGACAAATCCTAATGAGACGAGGTCAGCACCTAATATTCCGTATGTATCGTCGTTGTATGGATGTAATAAAAAATAAAGGGTTTAGTATCAAATACAAGTTAATCGGAAATATTTACCCCGACTTTAAGGGGTTACATACGTCCAGCAGCACCAAAAATGCGCTAAAAGAAATACCTGTTTTCAGAAGGATAACAATAGGAATAAATATAAAGAAATTTCATACAATGTTTATTGGTACCTAAAGTTTATAAAAAAATTTATTTTAATTTTTCTTTACAAAAATTAGTCCATAAAATATCACCACGTTGTTCATCGGTCTGCATCATTTATCCTTGAAATGTTAATGGATTTGTAAAAATAAAAAAAAATCTTGTAAAATGAAGTTGTAGTTATAGTCTGTCGAGCTGAATTTTATAATTTCGAAAAATTTTCCAATTTACGGAGTTTAGAAAAAAAGTATGCGTTTTACGTCATAAATGTCACCCTTTAATTATGTTTACAAAATTTTTTAATAAATATATCGAAAATCCGGCTCGACAGACTATAGAGAAAACATTTTCGAATTTGGAAAAAGAAAATCGCATCAAAAAATTTTAAAGACTGTATGAGTTATCATGCAGACCGTGCTGGGAAAAGTAGTTTCGAGAAAAACGCGTTTAAACTTTCACCTGCGGGCATTAAACCCTCGTCGGGCGGTCTGATTTTCTATCATAACTTTGTATCTATGGGGAATTTTTACAATCGACTATCACAGAAATACCAAACTAACTGTAAAGAATAATAACCTATAAAAAATCGATTTTTTGAAAATTCTAGACGTATGTAACCCCTTAATACTTGTAAAATTCAAAAAAAAAAAATGTTCGGTTATACCCGGACTTAGCCATTCGTTAAATGTTAAAAATTATAATATTAATAATAAAACTAATGGAGCTGACAGTATTTCGGCCACAATACGGACACACTCATACAAATAACCAAATGTCGATGTATGTCGTACAGATACGCACACATGTATACAACAGGCACACACACTATACGAGTTCTCAGTCATCGGTTTTACCACAATTTGACAAATGTTGCAATTAGACCTCAAAGAGCAACCAATCAATCAATCGGATTGTAGGCATAAGCAAGAAGATAAATTCATAGTGAAACTTTAGTTGATCACCAATAAGCTCGCCAATAATATATGCTTGTACACGTATGTTTGTTTAAAGTGAACTCAACCAATCTCCATATGAGTATTTCGGAATTATTTCAGCCGACTCCACGTTACTTTAAATTCACTCAATTAAGGCTCACTTTACTCATTAGAGTGGATCGTTTAATTTAATTTGTACCTGCTCTTCGGTGCCGTTTGACTATTAGTATGCAATAAATTTTAATGTAAAAAAAAAACTTTAAACCGATCTTAAAATGTTGATTTGAGTATACATATGAAACGGTTATATATATGGTAATCCCTGATCAATAAAAAATTTTTGCAATTCTTTTGACCGATACTGGTAAGTATCGATTAATCTGTCAAACTCTAGTTACAAGTTGTGTTTGTGAACGCAGTACGCTTCCTACGGAACTCCTAAAAACTAATTTTCTAACTATCGGGATTTCATCATGAAACTGAAATCGTTGAAGGAACTGCTGAAAGAGAACGCAGTTTAAGCCAAAATGAGCAGACTAGTTGATTACTGTCAAAATTTTTGCAAAATATTTCAAAAATTGAATAAAAGAAAAATATCGTTTGGTAATCTCTTCTCGCTTTTGAAATCAAAGCGAAGTCAAAGAGTTCTTATACAATTATGTTGAATACGCATTAGGGTAATTAGTTTGGTATTCGGAAAAATAGGTTCTTAGACACCTCTAAGAAAATCTCCAAAATCCTATGAGTTTCATCATTCATAATGATTTTTTTTTCATTGATTTATAAAATTCATTAAAATAAAAAATTTTCCCAAAAATAATAAAATTTTAACTGCTAATATCTGGGGTTAAGAAAAAATAATTCGAGACCTTTTTTGTAGAGCATTCAATTTTTTACAAAATCAAAGGAACAAGATATTTTTTCAAGTAGTTGGAAGCGATATATAAATTTTTTTATCTAATAATAAGAAAAAATAGAAAACTGTATGTAGGAGGATCTTCCCGTTACAATAAGATCTCATGCTTGGAGAGACTTTCTTAGAGGTGCATAGTAGGGTGGGTCGATTCCGGACTTTTTTCGATTCGGGATTTCTAACAGTGCGGAAAAGTAGCCTTAGTACTTCCTGATTCCAATGTAACTTTTTGTTTTGAGATCGGATTGCATCTTCAACCTCAACTCTGGCCGTGAAATTTCGGAAATTCGCCTAAATTCGTGAAATTGTCTACCTAGCGCCTGAAATACGCATCTCATGGCAAAATGTATAGAAAAAAAGTTATTTGTCACGTCATTTGCTACCGAAATGGTATATATGATTATGGCCGTAGGACGAACCGTTTCCGAGATACGAGCGAAAATGCGGCCCGCCGCAGCGCAAGGTGAAAATTGTCTTGCGGCCACACTTCTTGACGTTGATTTCGCCGAGTGCTATCACTAATATTCTCTTAACAGAACACAGAACTCAAAATGTCTGTATCTAAATTCAAATTTAGACAGAAATGTCCTGTATTTGGCATATATCAGTACAATCTCTCTGAGTCCCAGTTACCTACTTACCAGGATGTTCTTTTGTGTTATCAGTTTGAAAGATTTCGTATAGGGTGACTCCGAGGCGACAACTATGAACCTAGGAGTAAAGAGGTTACTGAAATAGTTGCAAAAAAGGTTGAAAATACAAAAAGTCATCTATTCCAATAGTTTTACACATCAGAGTTGTACAAATGCTCACCACATACCATAAGAAATTTCTGACTCTTTAACAAATGTTTTTAAGGAACCCAATAGGTTTGAGCTCTAAAAGAGACGACTTTGTCTCTTCTGCCGGAAAATTATTTGATATCACTGCTTGTAAATGCATTTATTTTTCTTCTTGCACTTGTCCAAAGGAAAGGAAAGTTCCTATCAATGAACAACAATTTCTCTTAGACCAGAGAACCAGAAGAATTGATCGCATTGGAAGTGTTGATCTACCTGAAACAAAAAAGATTACAAAGAGAAATGAACGTAAAGAAAAGCTTTCAAAACGTCATTCAAACGACGATCAATGAAAATTCGTGATCACCGGAAATTCCATCTAAACTGTGAGTGAAATCATCAAAAATCAGCCGAAATCCCGATTGAAGTTCATGGAAATGGAATTGAACATCTCAAAAACATCGATTCATCGTATTTTTACCTAACATTTGGGCTACCGAAAGGTATGTGTACGGTTTCTTCCGCACAAATTGACTGACGACCAAAAATTGCTCAGAATGCAACATTCGAAGGACGATTATTTGACCAAAAATCACATTTTAACTATTAACTACTCCCTGTATTCACCTGATATTGCACGGTGCGACTTCTATCTTTTCGGAAAAATGCATTTTCCCATGAAATCAAAGCGTTATGCAGATGTAGAGGTCATTCAAAAGGCGTGCACCGACGTACTGGCGGCCATTCCGGCCAACGAGCTAAAACACTCGTTCGACATGCTTTTGGACCATGCAAAAAGCTGTATTGGAGCAGAAGGAGACTATTTGGAATAAAATAAATTGATTTCGCAGAAAAAACCATCTGTTCTGTTTTTTTTTAAGTCCTGTTTACTTTGGAAAGCTCTTTGTATTTTACTTTGCATTCGCGGAAACATCAAATACTATGGATAAGAATATATTTGTAGGGATCTCCCATTATCATTTTATTTAAGTTATATTAAACAATATTAGCGACTCAATTGTTCTCCAAATTCTAAGTAACATTAAATAAACTAATGTAATGTTGAAGTCATTTTAAAGTGCTTGAATTATTGTTAATTACTTATGAAATACTTCTCAGAATTAAACAATAATGCGTCAAGTAAATATTATAACTAAATATAAAGAGTATAAATCATTAAGGTTTTAAGATAGTACTTTCATTAGGCGGTCTGTAATAATGGCTAAAGTATAAGTGTATTTAGATAGAAAAAGCACTCGAAAATTATTTTAATAATAATGTTTCTTCTACTTGATGCTGAGTTAAGATTCGAAAAAAGTTGCTTTGGTAAAACAACTTTTTACTTCTTTTCGACAACAACAAAGTTGCTACGGTCTTCGATGAACTTCTTGATGATAGCCAATCCCAGCTATACCCAGTAAAAATCATTAACAACACAGTGCGTTAACCAAATTCATCTATTTAAATTAGGAAATGCTGTCCGATCTACCGTAATCTCGAGTAATAACACAGAAGCCTATTTTAAGGTATTTTGAATAGTTTTTGCACATTACAGTGATACAACTTGCATAGTTCTTTACGATAAGAGTCATATGATTTTTTTATACCCCCGAACAGGTACTAAGATTGCTATGAAGTTTTTAACACCCCGTAGGAAATGTTGGAGACCCTACAGAATACACAAGTATATATAAATAATCAGCATGATCAGCTGAGAAAATTTGATTGATTTAGCTTTAGCTGATTGGAAGATATGTGCGTTAAACCATTTAGTGGTTAAGCACTTTATAGGCTTTCGATTAATTTCGTTTTGTGGGCGTGGCAGTAATCTAAGTTCGCCCATCTGCAATACTGACCTTTCCCGGATGCCAAGAAAATTCTTACGCCTGAACAACGTTTACAAATTGGCCTACTGAGTATACGATGTTTGACAATTAAGTAATGAGACTAATTTGATTGCCGTGCTTGTGGTAAAGCTGTGACCTTGAAATTCCCTCTCTCTATTTTCCGCATCCCTATCCTCTCTATTGATACATGTACCATCGCTCCAGTTTGTTTAATTCGCCTGCTGCGTCAAGTTGAGTAGACGTGTGTTTGTAGTGCTCGTCACGAAAATGGAAAACGAAATTAAGAGCAACGCGTCGCGATAAAATTTTGTGCCAGATTGGGCGTAACAGCTTTGGAAACGTACGCCAAAATTTTAAGAGTGTATGGTGATAGTGCTCTTAGCACGGAAACCAAATGTCAAAGCTCACAATGGTAGTCTCCGTGCACCCCCCGCCCGAAAAAGGCTCGCATGAGCAAGTCGAAGGTGAAAACGATGATTATTGCCTTTTTTGATAGCCGTGGAATCGTCCACAAAGAATTCGTTCCATCGGGGAAAACTGTGAATCAAGTCTACTATTGCCAAGTGCTCTAAAGATTGCGAAAAACAAGTCACAGGCGCCCAGACATCGCACGAAACTGGATCCTTCATCACGACAACGCGCCGTGCCACACCGCCCTCAGCGTGTCCCAGTATTTGGCCTCTAAAGGGATCGCCATGCTGCAACAGTCGCCTTATTCGCCCGTCATGTCACCCCGTGACTTTTTTTGTTTTCTAAAACAAAATCGGTGGTCAAAGGAACCCATTTCGAGTCGATTACGGACATCCAGGCGGCTGTTACGAGGGTACTCACATCGAAGCGTTCCAGAAGTGTTACGAAGCATGGAAAACGCACTGGAATCGCTGTATATCTGGCCAAGGGGACTACTTTGAAGGGAACGGAAGATTTGTAAAATAATTTTCAAATATACGGTTTTTATGGAATCAGTCTCATTACTTAATTGTCGTACCTCGTATTATTTGCCACAGCTTCACCCATTATGAGACCTAGCATTAATTATATGATAATATTCGAACGAATTCACCATGTCCAGTATAGAGTGAAGAAAATATAGCAGCCGTAGTTAGAAGTGTATGAGAAGAGCGAGGAGATTCGCTTCGGCGTCGTTCGCAGCAACTCAAACTAACGTATGGAACGACTGAGTTATGGAACGACTTGGCACATTTTACGTCAAGATCTTAAATTGGAAGTGTACAAAGGATAGCTTATGCAATAACTGAAGCCGTACTTCTCAGGGGCTATCTCTTCGCTCTATAGGCTCTTGAAAGTTCCAAGAAGATCCAAAGTTTTCGAGCCAAATCAGTTTCGATTTGTATCATGTTTTCAGTTCTGGCTCAATGGGTTTGTGAACTCGAAAAATTGCTGCATTTGGAACGAAGTGCGCTCTGAAGACTCAAGAGCTGATTTTTCATCCAGGAAAAGAACGATTTGATTGGGTTTGTGAGGCGGTCGAAGAATCGATCCATATTTATTCAAAACTAATGGCGGTGAGAATGTAACCGTGTAAGCTGACCGTTATCGCGATATCCGACTATTTGATCCCTGAAGTTAAAGCTCGTGATTTCGGCGACATTTAGTTTCAACAAGGCGGCGCCACTGCCCACACATCGCAACAATCATAGTATTTATTGAGAGAATACTTCGGTGAGCAGATAATTTCGCGTTTTGGGCCGGTCGATTGGTCACCAAGATAGTGTTATATCACACCGTTGGACTTTTCTCCTATAAAGTACTTATATATAAAGCTTAAAGTCTATGCGGACAATGCCGGTTCGATTCAGGCCTAGGAGCAAAACATCACCTCTGTCATTCGCCAGTTACCAGTCGAAAAGCCCGAGCGAACCAACGAAAATTGGACTCAGCGGATGAACTATCCAAGATGTAGCTGTAGCAAATATTTGAAAAAAGTAATCTTCAAAAAATAAATGGCAAGGAGTTTTCTTTCCAATTCTTTCCAATGATAATAAACATTCCCGATTAAATTTGAAGTTTCTGTGTTTTTCTTGAAAAAAGTAGGGAAACTCGAAATAGATCACCCTTTAAAAGTTGTATATGATTTTCTACGCGTAAATATGCACTACGCTTAGTTTTAAAAAATAATGTTATAAATCAACACAATTAAAAAAGATAAGTAAGATTATATATTACATATAAAACAGCAGATTTAATTTTATGGATGAATTCACACATACCCTTGAGCTTCTAAACATGATTTAACTTAAATACCATACGCGTATACTTATAGATATTCAATATATGTAATACATATTGTATATATATATTCTTGATGTTAATAACATAATTAATTTACATTTATAATGTAATCTGCAACTAAATAATCGACAGCTTAGATATAAAAGGGGATTTAAGACTCCACCATACATTAATAGGTATGTGGTTTTTAATGCCTGACATGTAAATAATTGAAAACATACTTACAAATAACTCATACGTGCATTTATGCAACGATCACTTTCATTTATAATTCAACTTGGCATCCAAATTTATTATGTTTGCACTTACAAGGCCTTCCAATGCCAGTTACGCATGCACCTGAGCACATAGTACATATATGTATGTATGTATATACGTACCTACAACATATGCGGACTTACATGTAGTGGCCGTGGTGCTTGTCTGCGCTGCGTGGCTGTAAAATCAAACTTGCCGGAATGCCACATGTGGTCACCAGTTTAAGCATGAATACACAATACCTTCACATATTTACTTGATCTAACAAGGTACCTGCAACTTCTTGCTTTTTCACCTTAAGCTAATCACTTTTGGGTGGCTAATTAATAATTATACTCAAACACCTCAAGGATACTTAGTAGTTTCTACCACTGGTAATTAAAATTATTTGGCTTGTAATGCGAGAATTTTCGGCTGTCACTCAAGCGCTCATTCAGCCATTCATTTACCGAATCAAATATGTAAACGAAATTACCAAAACAAATTGTTATGTGTGTCATTTCATCATTTTATAGCCGACGAACAGCTGGATGCCATTTGGCATACAAACACATATACATACATATGCATGTATGTTTGAGTGTGTGCACACAAGTACCTACAATAGTTGAGACAAGCAAAAAATGCAAATAAAGTTAAATGAATATTAAAAAGAGGTGAGAAAAGTCAGTCACGCGGACATGCAATGGCGCATAAAATGGTGGGGGAGTGCGAAACCGCCAACCATAAGCGAAGATTGCATGCAACTTTTTGCATTACTTTAACTAGCATGTGTACTTCATATACATATTTATATAATCGCATGCTTATATATGCAGATACTTATGTAAATATTTAAGAGATTGCAGCTGCGCAACAGCAATTTAATAAGAGAACTTAAGTGTAGTACTAATGGTTAGTACAATCTTAGTACAAGCTTCATTGATGTTACAAATTTGGTTTGAAGGTTCTAGGTTAATCCAATTGTATACTGAAACTATCAACAGTTCAGTCAATTCAGTTCAGAAGCTATATTCAAATGTTTTCAGCAGCTACCAGAAATTCACATTCCTACATTGTCTATTATCGTTATGAATGAATAAGATTTTCTAACGATTATGTATCTTTCAACTAAGTTGTTTCCCTGTGCATTTGGTTGTAAGATATAGTTCTAGATCTCGAGCTGTAGTTAGAATTTTTTTGCTGCAAAATCTTAGAAAATACTTTTTTATAATAGTTAAAGTTCGCTAACTTCTTGCCTATTTTTTTCCACACGGTATCGGCATTATCTCAAGTTCTGTACAACCGATTTACTTGAAATTTTGTGTGAACCTTCTTTATATAATCCTTTATCGTTCTTTGCATTGTGTCAAAATTTTTGTTTTTAATATTTTAAAAAAATTCAGGAATTTCAAAAAAAAACGATTTTTAATGATTTTTATTTTCAGGCAAACGCCATTTTTCAAAAAAAAAAAAATTCGTATTCCCAGATTTAGGAGCTATAACAGTATCCTTACTGATTAAGAATTTCTTTGGATTTTTTTTTTTCAGACCACCAGGAGAGTCAGGATCAATGTCACCAGGATGCGCCATTTTTTTTTACACCTGTCTCTCCCCCTCTAATTATTTTAATTTTTAATATTTTTTTGTAAAATTTTTTTTCTGTATTCTTAAGATATCAATAAAAACACCACAAAAAATGTATAATAAAAATATTTTTGGTTTTTTTTAAATAAAATTCAAAAAACTGCCCAAAATTTGATTTCTAGAGTAGAATACCCCCTTAACGGACTGAAATCTCAAATCTATGCCTCTCATTTCCGACAAAGCTAATTCGGTAACAACGCTCCCTAATATTATTTCACAATGGTAAATATGTAGTACGATAACTCTGTAATAATTAAGTCAGGAAAGTAAACTCCATTAGTAAGAATGATATGAAAGAAAAGTTTTACTTTTTAGCTTCGATCCTTCCATGATAAAGCTCATTGGATATCTTCTCCAGTAACTCCACCCTACCCACATTTTCCTCGGATGTATTTGCCCGAAGAAGATACTCTCAGCTGTAGAGTCAGTAACGCAATGATCTAGATTATCCAGGATAGTGTTGAAATGATGCATGCTGCAAGGAGTCGGATAGCAGAGTCCACGGGTGCTAAATGTGGCATTACATGCTGTCGTTGCTGATGTAGTGCACTACTGACGTCAATAAAAGCCGCTTGTTGAACACGTTATGGCTGTTAAGTGACTTTGGTTTTCCCGAGTACCTTCCACCAGGCAATAATATCATTAAACAATATTAGCTTAACCACGGTTTCGTAAAGCCAAAACACAACTTTTGGTGAGCGACTTATGATGAGGTACCTCATTTGGAATTTGTAATAGCATCAAACTACTTCCATATCAGACTTGCCTGAGTGACTGGTCACAGCGGTATCACCGGAAACTTTAACAGAAGATTTGAAAAGATCTAACTAACCTCAACTACTTTTACTTTTCATATAGCGTAGTTTTGTATCCTTTCAGCAAAAATAGACCTATACTTTTCTTTGGATTCGGTTTATGGGATGTATTGATATCGGTAAAAATTGATAAATCTTGCTGAAACTGGGTCATATTTAGTGTTAGATCTGGATATATATTCCCATCTGTTCTGAAATATTTGCTTAAATTGTGCATAAGGCTCTCTCTTGATTGTTCCCAGCCCTGTTGTTTTTTGGGCTCAATTAGCATTGGCTGTGCCATTTTGATGTACTAGTCGTTCAAACGATTTTGTGGTTTCGATGAAACTTCTGCTTTTGCCAAGATCAAGTCTAGGTGAAGCTTGTCTTTTAGTGAGCTCAGTGCTTTCTTGCAATTAAGGACTTTGCTGGAATTTGCCATGGGCTCTCATAGTTTTTCAACAGATCTTCGCAGGGCTTCTCTAAGCCCAGTTCTTTCGCTTGGTAGATACTATCCGAGTTCGGTAAACTGATAGAGAGAGAAATGCTCAGATCATCAGAAAATAATCCCGTGCCTACTCCGTAATTCATTTTGGACCCGTCGGTATAGACTGACATGGTATCTTCCGTCCCTATTATGTCCCTTCTCTATTCTCGTCTGGAGGGTATCCTCAGCTGGAAGTATCTGTTAAAATCCAATATTGGAAGAATGTTGTCTGATTTATTAACATTGAGATGGTTTCAGGTATCAGTATATCCATAGTCAACCACCCAATTCTTTTATTCTTATTGCAGAATATACTGCTATTTTGTGAATAAAGATGGCTATGAACGGACATGACTTGATTGCACCAATAACACCTGCACATGCTACTCTTTGTATTCCACTTAATTTCATAATGATGTATTGTTTCTTTAGCGCTGGTCACCATACCACAGCTCCATATATAATAATACCCAACGATATACAGGTCTTATGACAGCTGTATACATCCACATGATTATACTAGATTTAAAGGGGTATTCTAGTCTAGAAGCATGAATTTCAGGTAATGTCGTAGAAAAAAGGCAATTAATATTTTTATCATCCATTTTTTATTAGTTATTTGTTAATTTTAGAAGACTAGAGAAAAAAATTAAAAACTCAAAAAAATTAAAAACTTCAAAAATTATGAGCTGACGAAGTGAGGGGTCTATAAAAATTTCCACGTGACCATACCCATGATCTCAACCTTCCTAGTTATCTGAAACCCAAACGAAAAAAATATTATTAATCTAGAATAATGTCGCAATGGCCGGAACTAAGGAAAAGTGGGAAAAAAATTGTTCTCAAACAAGTTTTTTTTGATCACTTTTTCTGGCTATTTCGAATTTTTTAAAAATAATAAAAATAAAAATTTGAGGATGGGGCTAGTTTCAACCATAGACAAGCCTATAAAGAAGACTCTATAAAAATTTCAAGTAAATCGGTCCAGTACGAGACCTGAGAAATCGTGTGTATCGTTCCGAAAAAGTCAGTTTGAGAAAAACGCGTTTAAAGTTTGGCGTTCCGGCCGCACCAGTTGGGACGTCGGGTGAGAAAAATGCCTATATCTCCGAAAATAATTTGAGTTTTGAAAAATCCCCTTGTACACATATTCTAATAGTTAAACTTTGAAAAAAAAAAAAAATAAATTTTTTTAAATTTCTAGACTAGAATACCCCCTTAAGGCCCCAACTCTTGCTGACGATTCTCTTGCTAGTGTAGTTGGCCATATATGCTTTATCAGGGTCATATTATTAATTCCTCCTCGGATTTTTCTAAAGAGGCTTTTGACGTAGCCAATTTGTTTGCTTTTTCATTGCTGTGACCAATTTTTGTAACCTACTTTAATTATTCAATACAGTTTCGCCTACTCTGTGACAGCTTAGTCCACTACTCCGCAGCTTATTTAGGTCTCTTTAGTAAATATTGAGATAGTATTCTTCTACCATATTAACTCTGTTCTCCATTCACGTATCCTCACCTGGAGGTAACCATTGAAAACCAAAGTTTATAGGATATAGTTTGATTTGTCTAAGTTTGTTATTAGCTGCTTGATGGCCGACTTGTTTGGTTAATAACTAAATATTATATATATGTACCTTATAAACAACCGGGGCTATGTCAACGAATCTTATTTGAGAAAGTACATGCAAGGTTTTACCATAACTTAGTACAAAGCTTTTGGATTGATGGTTCTTAACACCCTCTCCTAACAAAAAAACCAGGATAAGCAAGTGTGATCAAAGAAATTGTCTAAAATGACCTTTATTTCCTATGCCCCATAGACCGAATATAAGTATGTACATATATCCGCTCTTAAATTATTTTTGGTTTTGCTTAAAATCCTTCTAGCCCATATCTCTCAGAATCTAGAACATCACAATGAAATTAAGGGATACTATTTCGATATGCCAAGTTATAATGATGACTTTATTTTATTTTAATATTATTTTACCGTTATAAGGTCTATAAATTTTATGGTTATAAATCATATTAATACAATTCTTGACAAGTATGATTTCACTGCATTAAGTATCTTCAGCCGAAACGAACGAGACTCGTTGTAGACGGTCTGAAAGTGATACTGGTGCTGCTTGAGTTGATTGCGTTAAAAATGAAGATCACAAAGCAAAGCTGTGCATGACAACAAACCGAAGTGCAAGAAAATAAAAGCACAGCCAAGACAGTATTTATTTTAACAACTACAACAATTGCATAAGATGCATTTAGATGACAGTGACAAGGCAAACAAAATTAAGCGCATCCGAGAGCACAAAAGCCCATCAAAATGTGGACTACTTCCATAATATCAGTAACCACAACAAAAGAGGCGGCAGTCACCAAGCAGCAGCAATAACAATAACAAAAATGCAATCGAAATAAAACAGCAAATGACAACAAGCGTAGAAATAAGAAAAATAGAAGAAGGAGAAGTCAAATGACCGAGTTGACTAGCAGCTGACAGCCAGCTCCAACACCGGTTACACCAGCCGCAATGCACAAGCTTATGTACCTACACAGCTGTTAACAACCAAGCCAAAACAACAGCAACAACAATACGACAACAACACGAGTCAGCAACAACAGCATAAATAGCAAAATAGTCGACACAGACGACGGCGGCCGCGGCGGTGGCGGCGGCGGCGGAGCGAGTTGGCTCAACATACAGGTTGGAGACGGCAACGACGAAGACTTTAACTTCGCGTCAGCTCACCCTCGCCTTTGGAGCTTTTTTTTTTGTTGTGCTGTGCTGTGTTGTGTTGTCGTGGCCTGGCCGACTGTTTGCTTGGCACTTGCTTGCCGGATTATTCGTCGATGTTCGTCGTGTTTGTGGCTTGTGGCTCAAAACCTAACCGTGGCTCAAGTCGATCTTCAGTGCTCGACGGACTCTTAGCGGATGCGGACGGTCTCGGAATTCTCAATACACGAAACGAGTATACGTGCGTTGTGAGTAGCAATACAGTGGGCAAAATAGCAACAAAGCAACGAGTGTAGCTGCCTTGCCTTTTGTTATTGCTTTCGTTGCTAAGTGTATGAGTGAGTGTGCATATATGATTATTGGTGTTGTGCTGTGTAAAAAATTGTGGAGCATATTTAATACTGTGAAATATAAAAACAGAAAAGTGTATTAAATCAATGTTGCTGCTCAAACAACAGATATATTTCTTAATTAGTTGTTGCTGTGAAACCAAAGCTTTGGCTGAAAGTGTGAAGAAGTCTCGCCGAATTTGAAGAGCATAACTTGTCCGCCAACTCAGTAAGCGGTTGCCAAACTTTCCTACGCTACGTGCTTTCAAAATTTGTCAAAAAACGCTAGGAAGTTTTACTTTTGTTTTGTTTTGTTTTGAAGAGCAATGATTTTATTGTGTTGGCGCTGACTTCTACCATTTGCCCATGAATCAAATATGCAAACATAGCTACATACATATAAGCAGCGTTTATATGGAACACGGAACTTCCTGAACGAATGCGGCGCGAGAAACTTGTTGGTTTCGCTCTTTCGGATTTGAGCTGCACGAAATTTTAATTTATGTAAACGAAAAAATTTAAATATTAAATAAAAATATTTTTTTTTTTGTTTTTAAATAAGTTGTGATAAAGTAACAGTTATAATAACTATAGATGCACTAAAACAAAAAAAAAATTGAATTCAAGTGAAAGTATTGAAAAAAAATTGTCATTTTCGAAACTTTTAGAGACAACCGAACTAAAATGTAATATAATTATTTATATAATAATAAAAACTATATTTACCAAAAATAAACAAAAAATTCCGAAATATTTATATTTATTCAAACAAAAAAAAAATAATTACATCGCCTTGCACTTTCAAAATTCGATGAAGCTTCAAGTGAGCACCGCCAACAATATGAGTGAGAGCCGGTTTCGATTTGCACGTTTGTCAAGCTTAAGTTCACAAAAAAGCGAGCCCAAAAAAGGGTAGACAACGCGTATACTCCCGCTACTACAACAAAAAGGCGTTCGAAGCTCTCCAAACTCGTAAAGCGCTTGCGTCTTCTCCACTCTTTTTCATTATTTTTCTTTTAACAAAAGAAAACAAGCGTTTTTTCTTCACGCGTTTTTCGCTGTTTGCTCGCCGTGAGTGCGATATTTTTTCTCATTATGCGTATGCTTTGCGGGTCGTTGGTCCCTCACGCTGCGCTTGCGCGGCTGGCAACACCACATACACAGCTCAGCTGTACACTGCGCTTGCGTGTTTGCTAACTTCTTTTTTTAATGGTCGTCATTATGCTTGCATAACTTTTTACGCTTTTTTGTTGTTTATTTTCGGTTTTCTGCTTTTGTGTGGTTTTTTGTTTTTTCCTTGAACACTTTTCGCTGCAAAGACTTGCCTTGCCACTGCCAAACCACTCGCTCCAACCATCAGCAAGTGCTTAAAAATATAATAAAAATCTTAAAAATGTTGTTACGAATATTTATTACACGTACAATCATACATATGTGTGTGTGTGTGTGTAAAAGCTGAGCTAACGAAAAACGCCAACAAACAATGAACGTGCATTGCGTAAAAAATCGTGTCGGAAGTGGCTGTGAGACAAGAAATGGAAAATATTAATGCATATGCGCAGCGAGACCAAAAAGAGTAGGCAAGCCGAAATGCGCTAAAAATAGTTAGCGGCAAGTAAAAAGAAAAAGCAAATGAGCAATTGTCTGCGTACAGTGAAAAAAAAAAAATTATAAAATGTGAAAAAAAAATTATAAAATTTAATACTTATGAAAAAATCTGTGACTATTTTTGAGTTTAAAAATCAGCATAAACTCTTTGAAATGCGATTTTTTTGTTTTTTTTGTTTATAACTATCAGGCGCTAGTTGGCTTTTGATTTGGCAGCTAGTTATTTGAATACACCAAACATATAACTAGTAAATATTTCGCGATGTTACAAAAACCGGGGACAGCGAAATTTCCGCTTCGAAATAAAAACTGTAAACGCAAAACTAAAAATTTTCTTCCAAAAGCGAATTGTTTGCGATTTGTCCCAGTTCTGGGCAGTTTCAGAGCACAGATTTGCTAATTTTCAGATGAAACAATTTCATCGTAGAAAAGGTTGATAGAGAATAACTTGAAATTTTAATTAAATAATTTTTAAATTCTTCACATTCTCAATACTATTTAGACTTTTGTACGCCGAGTTGTGATTCCGATGAAAAATTTTTTAGTTGAATTGCTTTAATGCTTTTGAGTTCGGTTTTTATATTGGCAAATAATTTAGTTAGAAATTATTACCAACATTTTATATGATTTGCCAGAAAATAGCAACAATTTTAAGGGGTCGGTATGATAATATATATATATTTTTTTTGCATTTGCTGTTCACTGATACCCTTAGAATTAATGTAGAAACACACTTTCCCATTGGAAGGTTTCGAAAAAGCGACAAAAATAATAATACCGCTCGACGTTCGGAGCGCTCGGAGTCCACACCTCAAACTTTAAACGCGTTTTTCTCAAAACACACTTTTTTAAACTGGCGGACATGATTCCGGTCGAACTACTCAACCGATTTGTTTAATTTTTTTTTTTAATGTTCACAAAACGCCTGGCTATCGTCCCTATATTTTTAATAATTTTTTGACAATGCTATGACAAAATTTATGTAAAAAAAATATGAAAAAAAATATAAAAAAAGTTAATTAATTTTTTATTTTTTTATGATTCCAGTGAGGACGATAACCATTCACCTACTTTTTAAGAATAAATTGGGTTTTGGTATTTCAGATGACCCAAACATGAGAAATCGTGTCCGCCAGTGAAAAAACGCATCTCATTCACCCAGCCGTTGCTCCGACAGATGTCATCAGAAAATTCCTCAAAAATTTGTTTATTCACTCCACGATATACCTCATGATTTGTGAAAAAAATTCTTTTGTAAAATAAAAATTTCTATGAAAAAAAATTTCAAAAAACATCCCAGATTACCCTACTGACCGCTTAAATAAATTTGAAAGATAATCATAAAATTTAATTGGTTCAAAGCCAATCGAATTAAATCAAATAGAGTTAAGCTTCAAAAGAATATTTGTTTACAAAATATTTAAAATTTTTTAATAAGTAAATAATACCCTATACTTTTTAAATTGCTTCATATAATGTCTTTTGGTTTGATTTAATTTTTCTAAATTGAGTTCATTGATTGCCACTTTAGATCAGTTTCCTATTTCAATTTATTCTGAAAAGTATAAAAATAAATCTGTTTGATGTTCAAAGGTATAAAGCTTTCTAATGTCGAAAAATCTGAATCTTCACGAATTTCGACATGGTTTGTTTTCTAAAGCTGTCGAAAAATTTGTTCATGAAATTTTACATAAATCAGTGCTCCAGGTAACGCTACAATCGCCAACAAAGATCGGATCACTGTAGCATATATTAGAAGCGATACAAACTGATCGAGCAAACTCCAGCTCTTTTATGTAAACCTTGTTTATTTGAAAAGATATCTTTACGAAGAAATTGGTCGGATCAGACTTCTATAGCTTATAGTTGTCATACAAATTAACCGATCAAGCTCTTGTATGGAATTTGTTTGAAAAGTGTATTGTAGTTTCGGTGCAATCGAAGTTAATATTTTTCTTGTTTTTATTAATTTAGTCCTTACAACTAGCGTCAACATATTAGCTGTGCCAATTAAGCCTGGCATCATTATCTTTCAAAAATTAAAAAAATTCAAATTTATTCCAAAAACCATTCGTAATAATTTTAAATAATCCGGATCGCCCAATGTTCCACTTATTAGAGACACCTATGTATGTATGAATTTTGAAGGTGTCATTCGCTATTCTTTCTTCAAGAAGTAACCGTGATTTTTTGCTCAACAAAACTTGAACATTTTCTGGTTTTGACAAAATATCACGCTTTGGAATATTGTAGAATTTTTATTATTTTTTATGAACTCGTACAGCAACTATTTGATAATGACGGCATGGAGAGTAGAGTATATAATTTTTTTATTGCTTAGTAGTGTTAGAAATCCCTTATAGAAATGATATTGGTAGTTTTTTGATATAAACAAATATTAAGCGTATCTCGTCAAATAAAAAATTATATTCGTACTTTTCTCGGCAACCGCTACTTATTTTTCGAAACTGCCGATATCCAAAAACGACAGCATAAAGCTGCCTTACTAACTGATTGATCAAGATCAAGAAAAAGATCTCCCTAAAAAATAAATTTTGTTGGCTTTTTGTGCAATTATATTTTTAGAGTCATTGAATTGCTTTATAGTCAATATGACTATGAAATTTTCGGAGAAAAATGATGAACGAGTTTATCTTTGCTATAAATTTGGGTTGAGTTAAGTGCTTTCAAATAATAATTTCAAAAACAACAAATATTTTCTGTCACTTCATTGCGTTTAATCAGCTTCCATTCATTAGGAAATTGAATGAGGCTATTCACCAGCAATAACTTTTGGAGCTAAACTTGCCCCGTTTCAATGGTATACTCATATACTATATATTTTTATATATAAAAATTACATGTCACATTGTTTGTCCGCGATGGAGTCCTAAACTACTAAACCGATTTTAGCAAAATTTAGCACACTGTGTCCAGTTCGAACCAACTTAGAAGATAGGATAGTCAAAACAATTCGTAAATAAGATATAAATACAGTGAAAGCTGCATTATTCTAAAGGGTCCGCCATATAAAATTTTAAACTTAAAAAGTCAAAAAAGAAAAAACGGCCTAATATTTTTCAAAGGTCTAACACCTATTTAAAAGGTTGTTTTATGAAATTTATTTGTGGAAAACAATTTCGGACAAATGACCACTACGGCTGAGTTTACAGTAGCTTATCCGATCCACCCAATTTTGGAGTACTTTCTCGATGGTTTCAGCCCTTATGGCAGCTATAGCAGCTTGAATCTCATACTATAGATCTTGAATTGTTTATAGATGGTTGGCGTAACATTTATCTTTAACAGCTCCCCACAAAAAATAGTCCAACGGAGTTAAATCGCAACTTCTGTGAAACCAATTCACATCACATCTTTTGCTGATTATGCGATTTTCGAAGATAGGGCATAAAAGATTGAGTGTAGCGTTTGCTGTAAGGCACGTAGCATCGTCCTGTGCTCCAAATGCGACAATTCTGCTCGTTAACGTAACCATCTAGGTTGAAATGAGCCTCGTCCCCGAAAAGATGATTTTTCGGTAAAATTGACCATCCTCGGTTTGTTTTTTTTCAATATTTCCCAGTTTTCTTCTAGTGAATAGCGACCCATTTCGTAAATTTTTGACTTTTTACTGAATATCTGTCACTTTCCGAATGGTATTTGACGTTTCCAATGTCTAAATACAGATAATTCAAATTTAAAACGTTAGAAGGCCCACCCGTTATTAAGCGACGCATATATTTTATGGTAATTTTTCCTGCACTGACGTTAGGATAACCTTTTTGGGCTTGAATGAAATGTTGGTTAATATTAAATTATTCTATTAAGCGACATTCGGACATTCTATTAAGCGGACATCTTTAATAACATATATATTGACCCTTATTTATTAACTACAATCTATTAAGCCGACAACTCTAGAAACTGGACAGAAAGGCTGGTTCGTCAGTGTCTATTTGTGGGAGATTTCACGTATTCACAATCCCACAAAAAAATATAATACAGTTGAACTTCCACAACTCCAACTTCTTCAACCCGAGGTCTCCATAACTTCCATCTGTATACCACAGCAACGCGTAGCCGGATCCACTAGTATACATAGTTGTATATTCCATAATCTCACCCATTTCTTGATATAATTTCATCATTCTTACTGACCTCCAAATACGCATTTCACCGCGCTGTAGATACATACATATATGTAGATATATGCATGTATATAAATATGTACAATGCCATGCCGTTCACCGTCGTAGTACTTGTGTGTATGTTTGCCCAAGTTGAGGTATGCACCTTTACCTTATTGAATTTTTTTTTTTTCAAATTTATTCCGCTTAATTTTGTTTGAATGCTCGTAAATTTTTTTAGCATTTGTCATTGTTTTTGTATGTCATTTAGCAAATGTACCTATACAAACATATACTATGTACTATGTATGTATATACGAGTCTATGTTGACGCTGCATTCCAGCATTAAAAATGTGCATATTTTCCGAGTTTTTGTGACTCAAACGTGTTGTGAATTTCGAACGTCAACAAATGTTTCACGCATATGCTCAGTTATTACTCATTTGACGGTAAAAAACACACAAAATGTTTAGAGGTCTTCTTTGAAGTGCTGAAACGAAAATGCAAAAAATCACTTTAATTGTAGGTATTTTTATTCGAGAGAACAAAAAATGCAATAAACTAACAGCTAGTCATAGTTTATATACTACAATATTTGAGGTCGAGTGGATATAAGGACATATTTGATTTTTCATATTAATTATTCAATTTTTATCGTGAAGTTCTAGAAAAAAGTGAAGTGATTAAGAATCATTTTCAATTAACGTCCGTTTTTTTATAGTGTTATGTAATTAATTTTTGTACGATAGCTGATTTACAGCAGCCACGAAAAATACCTTTTTGGATACACTCTTCATGAGGGTATGCCGTGTGTATGCATGCCAACAAAGTGTATTCTTCACTGCGATTGCTTTACACCACTCTGAACCAAACTATCGGTTAAGTTACTAGTTATTTACATTTACATATATTACTAGTTATTTACATTTACATATTTTACTAGTTATTTGCCTAAGTGCGCAACCAGAAAAATGCTTCTATGATTAAGATCCAATTGACAAGTCTAAACGAAATTCTCGTGTAAGTGTTATGATCCATTCCCGCATAAGGCTTAAGAGCTGCAAGGTGTTAATACTTTCAATGTGTTGGAGTTTCGGTAGTCCTTATTGGCTCTTATCAAATTTTAGTAAAAATAATATTCGGTAAATAATGTAACGATATAAGAATTCCTACTTAAGTTTACTAGAGATTGTAAAAATAAAGAAAAACACCAAAAATTATTATAAACCAAGCAAATAAGTTTTCATCGGTTCCAGCTAAATAATGCCTTTCATGAATAAAAACGATTATTTACAAGAGCTTGATTTTTATCGGCTAGTTTTTTTGACAGCTGTATATATGTGTTCGATATCTCCGGTACCGACAAATGAGCAGATCCTTGAGGAGAAAAGGTCATGGGTAATATTACTGATCGATAGCTTCGAAAGTGAAAGACTGATTCATATATTGATAGAATTAATCAATAATTTCGAATTAAAAATTTTAATCTCAAATACCCGAAAGAAAAATTAAAAAAACTTTAATACCGAAAATCATCAAATTAAGGGGGAGCCTGCTTTAGAAGCCTCAAAAATCGATTTTTTTAATTTTGCTTAAATCCCTTTAGAAATTATCTCAAAATATGTCCCCAAAGTTATAGATGGGAATTCGAAATATTGTCGAAGCTAGAAAGGAAGTACTGACCGAGCATCTAGCAGATACATATCATACATAAGCGTTTGGGTAGAAAACGAAAACTTTGACGCGCGATTTCTCGGTTTTTCATTTTTACGATTTTTCTTAATTGACGGGCAGGATAGAAAAAAAACTAAACGTGGTATGGAATTGGGACAAAGTTTATTATCTTTGGCATTAAATAATCTTCTATTTAAACTAAAAAAACTAAGATAAGTCAAGTTTGAACATATTTTTAAATAACATAAATAAAATTTTTTTGGTCAAAAACCACTTTTTTCAATTTTTTAAAAATTTTTAAACTTTAAACTTTTTTTAATTTTCTTAGTTTAACTACAAGTTAAATTATTAAAAAAATTTTGTTTCTGATAGAAGTTGCGACCTGCATCCTGCCCGCCGTCCGACAAAAGCACGTTCGAGATGCATCGGGCGATTGCTTTCCAAAGGCAGAATATCAAAGATTTCGTATCCAAAAAATTTTCAGATGATGTTTAAATATATAACTGTAAACCCTTAAAATTTCGCTTTAATCAATAATTTCTTTCCCTCCCAAAAAAAATTCTCAAAAAAATCGATTTTTGAAACCTCTAAAGCAGGCTCCCTCCCACCTTAATATCTAAGTCGAAAATTTTAGTTTTAAACCCAAAAATGGAAATAAAATTTTTGCAACAAAAAAAATAGAATTTAATATATTTTAAATCGTAACTGTAACAAACAAAACAAAAAAAATTGTAAACAAAAATATTTTATTCAAATTAAATTTTAAGTGCGATATGCCAATTAAAAATTTCACACGCTAAATTCGAAAGAGCACAACAAGAAAAATTTGTAAATTGAATTACATTTTATGTATATTGTAACAAAAGCATTACGAATATATAAAAAATTAAATAAAGGAAAAAATTAATTCAATTCGCCATATAACATCATTTACCTAATTTGTTCTGCGCACTTGCACGACTTGGTACTTGTCTCTATTCTAATTTATACAGACGCCTAGACCATTCATTATACATACGTGTTTGTTCATATTCAAACTCCAAATATTAGGATCGCAATACATACAAATATAGCTTACACGAGTTGTTTGTGAACGTTAATGAAATGAAAATCGCGCACGTAGCCATGACTGAGGAGCGGATGGCGGATCAAGCCCGACAATTATATGGTCTTATGTTTTGCGTAAAACCCATTTAGATAACGGAAGACGGCCTTAACAGTGGCGGTACTATACATACGTACAGCTGTGCTATTAAATCATAGACAAAGCGACCGGAGTCAACTGACCGACAAATTCTATGAATGAATGAATGAGTGTGCGCATAACTGTTTAAATTGCGCACAGGTGGCCTTCTTTTGCTCCGATTTTCGGCTTTAATATGAGAAAAAATTTACTTGAAATTAGTTTTTAATGTAATTTGTTTTGGGTGAACTGATGTAAAGTTTGTCTTTTTTTTATTGTCGTAGAAATATGAGAGCAGTACTATGTACTTTGAATATACAAAAATTTTCGGTTACTACCGAAACACTACACAACAACTACGCTTTTAGTTTGCTCTACAGAAACGACATACCAGAGCTCATTTCAAAGCTACGTTACTGAAGCACAATATTTTTTACATTCAAAATAATTGTTGAAAGTCACCTCATTGCAAAAAAAAAAAAATAACATTACTGTGTTTTGATAATATTGGCAAAGAAGACTGAATATGAAAGGTTCATACATAGCTATAATACCCTTCATAAAAAAGGTTCAACCAAAGAACTTGAATTTGATCGCCCAGGATGTATGGTAGCTATATGCTTCAGTGGTCTGATCTAAAAATATGTTCGAAGATTCGTTACGTTTTTGAATAATAGCTTATGCCAAATTTTGTGAAGATGGCTTGTCAAAAAAACAAATAACAAATTTTTTCATTTATTACAACATGTTGCTACAAAGTATATCCGCTTTGTTTACCTAAAGATTTCTTTTTCACTTAAATCTAATAAATGATAAATATAGGATTATGTATATATGAATGATCAGGATGAAGAGATTAGTTGAAAACCGACCGTCCGATATAACTAATACCACAATTTTCGAACATCCGGGTGACTTTACTTCATATGTATATTAGGTTGTCAAAAACGTCTTGCGGTATTTTCACTAGTTGGAATAAAATCGCTGAATTGGTCGAAAGAGACCGGCATAGTAGTCATCAAACCGTAATAAACCATTTGAAGAAGTTTGGAGTCACTAAGAAGCTCGATGTATGGGTGCCACACTAATTGATTCAATAAAAATATCGCAAGACTTTTTTGACAAACCATTGTATTGGTGATCAATACTACCCTTATCTCCTATGCGCCCAATATAAGATTTAAAAACATACATTAATAACATATGCCTCGGTCAAAAGGTTAGATATCTTCGGAAAATTAATCGAACCTATGTCGTTGGATGTTTCTATAGTTTAATACCGAAAATATGTGAGTTTAGTCTACGAATTACGTCAAAACATATGTGACCTGGTCTACGAAAAGGGGGCTTAGGTATCAAAAAAAAAAAAAAAAAATTAAAAAAATAAAAAAAATTGAAAAAAAAATAAAAAATAAATTAAAAAATTGATTTTTTGACACCTAAACCCCCTTTTCGTAGACCAGGTCACATATAATGATTTCCGCTATTTTAACGAACCTTATGTGGTTTACCGCTGAGTATAAATGGAATTTATCTAGATCTTCGTCCAAATGGCATATCGCGAATTTAATAAATCCGATCTTCTAGTTGACAACTCAATATACCAAAATTTTTAACTTAAATATATTTTATGTGATATATATCTCATTTGAAGATGATTGAATTTAGCTGAAGCAAATTAAAATGTTATAAGTAGTAATAAAACAAAGTGAGCCTATGACCACCTATGACCAATAATATAGGTTAAGGGGTTAGGTGGGTTTCAAAATTTCACAAAACATTTTTTTGTTTGCTTTATTAAATTCTACAATACCTCTAGAATATTGTCCTAAATTTTAAAGTTGTTCTGAGTAATAACTTCGGAGATACAGCCTTGAGAACTTGTGCGCTCGAGGGTAGCTGCGCTAAGTGCCTCGTCTTTAAACGTAGTTTTCTCAAAACTGTGTTTTTGTAGTCGGTGGACACGATTTCTCAAAAAGTTATCAACCGATTTAGTTCGTATTATGTACACGTTCTTAAAATAACATTATCTAGTCATTGAATAAACTTTTTTTTTTATTACAACTTATTTTTTGACCAATAAATGGCGAAAATGTTTTCGTCAAAGATGAGATTATTTGTTCAAAGTTTGAGAAAAAAAGGAAAATTTTAATGTTTTTTTATTTCCTACGTTCAAAAATGAATTTAAATATGGGGTATTCCATACCAAATCGACCACTTTTGAACCCGACCCCTTTAGTTTTTGCTGAAACTTATCCATCCTTTTCTACCCTTTGAAAAACATTTTTGAGAATTTTTTCAAAATTTTTTGTCCAACTTCAAAAAAGTTATGAATTTTTCAAAAAAATGGCTTTTTTATTTTCAAATAGCCATAACTTTTGTAGAAATTGACTTTTGGGGACCACCTTTTTTTTAATTTTTGTTTTTAAATGAACTTTTCGAAAAAATACACGAAAAAAATTTAACACGATCAAGTATATAAAATAATGGGATTTTTCGTAATTTTTTGGAATTTCGCAATTTTTTTGTTTTTTTTTTCCTCAAAAAAAAAAAAACTTCAATTAATTTGACAACTATCCCTGCTAATCCCGGAATGGGCCGATTTTTTTTATATTTTTTTTTATTTATTTAAAAAAAATTGTCAAATTTTCAAAAATGAAAAAAAAAAAAATTCCGTAAACTTTATTTCTATCATATAAAAAATATATGATAATAGGGAATTATAAACTACTTCTCATCAATATGATCTTCTTCAAAATCAGATTAACATATAAATCAAATTTGAAGGAATAAATATATTATATATATAAAATACATAAAAATGAAATTTAGTAAAAAATGTAACCTAAGTTAAACTAACTATATACAACATTGTTTAAATATATAATGCAAAATACTTTAAAATGATAAATAAAAGTTATTAAAGCAGCAATTTGCTGTTTTTGTTTTTGTAGTGTTAAATCTTGCAAATCACCAAATTGACAGAATCATTAAGGTGTTAATTCTACAAAATTAAGAATTACTTTAGATTTTGACATCGGTTAAGCTCATTCATTAATTAATAATTAAAAATCTCCCGTAGTTTTCCATGAGTAAAGTTGAATGTGAAATTGCAATAAGGAAGTGTCGGCTTTAGAGCAAAGCGTCATCATTGCCAACAGTGAGTAGCATCGGCAGTTAACAAAAACAGTCAACAATAACGACAACTACGAACAAAAGCGAAAAAAAAAAATCGCGCAACAAAGCAACGACCACAACAACTAATAACGACGATCATCAACAAGCAACAACAACTACAGTGCATCAGCAACAATTCATCTTCGCGATGCGATGACAAACAAGGAAACTTGCTAAATATTTTCTTGCTCACTGCATTCCATCTCTTCTTCGGCTCTCTTCTGGCCCTCTACGTGTGCTTTATTTAAATAAAAATATCTGAGTAAAAAATAGGTGAATAAAGAGCGCGGCCAAATCGAAATAAAAAAGTGATAGTAATTTTAAGTTGTGCAAAATCGCAGAGAAGAAGAAAATTTTTTAATTGTATTAGTGCAAATATTTCTACCTGCTGTTTCAAATGAGTGTTAAAAGGTTAGCCCCAGCGTGGGGTCATCGGAGGCAGTCGGGACGGTTGCAATATTTTAATGTTGCCAACAGCATTGTATTTAGCAACAGAATATGGCTTACATTAGCCATCATATTTATCATCTGTTTGGATGTGCATTGTCAAGGTGAGTCAAAATGAGAAAAAAAATTTTACTATTAATTATGAGCTATAGAGTTGGCGTAAAAAATGTGTTCAAAAAAAGTTTTTTTTTAATATTTTGATGTGCTCTAGGTATTGTATAGATGTATTATGCTTTTTTTAACTTTTTAGCAAAATTTAATTTAAATATTTATTCAAAAATTACAAATATTTAATTAATTATTTTTATTGTACTTTTCCTGTATTTCTGAAATAAGTAGAGCTCCTTTATATTATACTAGCAGCCCGTTCCGTCATCATACGGGGTAGACAATTATATATTTTTGGAAATTTGGATATAAAACACTCTTTTTTTCACAAATATTTTTATTTGAACTGCACTTTTGAAAAATTAAAAATAACAATAATCAAAAAATTAAAATAACAGTAACAAATAATGAATTCAGTCGTTTTACATATATTTTTGCCACGGCACGTGCTCAATTCTGCTAAATAGCAGCGACAACGTCGAATTCCTTACTTTGATTCTATCGGCTCTGTTAGCCGCCAAAGCGAACATCATACAGAATTTAATTTGCACCTTCTCTATACTTTACATTCTCTGGCCCGGCGCGCTTTTCAGAATGCATCGCAAACAACGGCCACGGCGCTATGGCGGTTTTGTTTACTTTTTAAATTTTTTAATTCGTTATATCTTTTGAATGGAAAGTCCAAATAAATAATAAATAAAACTATTTTATAGGTAGTTAAATGGTCTTGACCATAAAATTATTTATTTGGATAAGGATTAAAATAAACACATAAATAGCATGGTTTGAATTTGGTTATCGCATTCGACGAAAGACATTTAAGACTCATTTTTCTACTCCTTCGGTTACATTGTTCAAATTTTACCAAAGATCCTTAACTTTTTCAAAATGAAATGTAGCCTATATCAAATTGGAAAAATCTAGCATTCTATTGGTGAAAGAATTTTTTAAATCGGTCCAGTACTTCTTGAGCCTATTCATTACAAACATACAAACATACAAAAATAGGTACAAATTTTTCCTCTTTATAAGAGTTGAGCGCTGATGTTACTTATACGCCACGCACCATGCTTTTACCTCGTTTTTAGATTCAGTATGACCTATCGAAAAAAATTATAAGAAAATTTAATAAAAAGAAAAATTACAATTCCTCGTAATATAGTACATTTTATGACTAAAATAAGTCAAGATAAGCATAATCTGCATCGCAACTCACTTTTACCCAAAAAAAGGCCACCAATGCACAATTCAGTGCTAAATTCCACATCCTTACATTTCTCAAAGCGACGAATGGCTTTAATGTACAAAATATTTAAATTAACAAAAAACGAGTAAAAACTTGGCTGTGACTCCCAAAAAACTGGCAGCATGACTGGCAGTTCGACTCTCTCGTCTCTGTCAAATGCATAAAATAATATGGAACAAGACATTTATTATTTATCTTGACTTAGAAATAGACTTTAATCGCGCTAATATGCTAATATTTTTCTCTTGAGCTCAGAGAAAGACAAGCATCGGCTTGGTGTCAAATCTGGAGAATATTTTGTAGGCTCTTGCGGGAGTATATAAATATATGAACGAAAACTTTAAATGAAAAAAAAAATTAAAACATTTGTATATTTTCAAGTTGAAAGCTATCTTTGCCAATTTCGTTTAAGGGTCATCCATAATTATTTTGTAGACTTTTTGTCTTTGTTTTCCACTATCTTTTTTGGACATTAGCCCTTTACATCTAACGTAAAAGCGCACACGAATGTTGGCTGTGCACAAAAGTGAAAATTTTAAAGAATCATGATTCATGTGTTTGAAAGTTATGTCCAACTACAAAACACGAATTCTGAACTGAGTCAATTTTGACATGTCGGTTAGATAAAAATCCAAATGCGGGAAGAACTGACTTTGTCAGTTGAATGAGGAGTTGCATTGCAACCAGGTGCCGGACCCACAGCACGGCAGAGGTTTTATATAGGCCTCGAACCCGACCAAGGTGGTTAGTGTGTCCATTCCGCACTGCCACTGTGATTTTGAGCGCCGTGGAGTAAGGCTGTCGTCAGCAGGTACCCACGTTAAACACACCGGACGTTGTCGGTTAGATAGAGAATCGTCTTTATATACGAGAACTAGTCCCTAAGTTTTTCCGATATCATTCTAAAATTATGCACACATTCTTAAGGGACCGTTTAAGATCAAGTCCTTTTATAGAAAACTGTTTTGTTTCCTTATTAAGTGAGATTGAATGTTTTTTTTATATAAAACAAACCTTTGACTGAGTATGTTTTTAGATTTAGCTCTGCATAGCAGTATAGTAAAAGAAAGAAAGAAAAGAAGATGTTACTCATAGTTAGCTATACTCGTGGCCACGCAAACCTTACCACTATATTTTCTTAAAATTTTTTCGGTATTTTTCGTTCGTTCGGGATTTTCTTCAATTTTTTTTTGTATGTTTTTAGTAAGCATAAGTGAACTAACTTATATTAGCTAATTATAATTATAGTTTTTAATTTATTACGTGTAATAAGTAAAACACAAATTAGCTTATACAAAAGCGGCCGATTTTATTGTTTTTCCTACTAATCTTCGTGTTTCAATTAAAAAAAAAAATAAAAAAAAATATTAATTTTAATTTATTTTTTTTTTTTAATTTCCATTCCGCAAAAAGTACCGCTATAAAATGTAGTCAAATATGCACAATACTTGAAAGTTTTGAGTGGTAGAGTTTGTGTGACCACGAGGGTACAAATCTTAACTACCAATGCAAAATACTAATTTTTATGTTTTTTACTTTCATGAGCCTCTGCTAAAAAAATTTCTCTTATGTTCAGTCCATTCTCCGGCACTTCAAACAGTTCGCGAAATACAGACTGTTGAATCGTCCAAAATATTCTATGATGTAAAACGCACATTTTTCCATTAAAAATACATATACTCTATGCCCAAAAAATAATAATAAATGACATTGACTTTTGAAAAATCTTTATTTATTCTTCCAAATCAATTTCATCCCCTTCAAAGTAATCCCCTCCCGATGCAATGCACTTATGTCAACGGTTTTTCCAATATTCGAAACAGTGATTGTAGTCACTTTCCGGGATGGCCTTCAGTTCCGTCTTCGCTGCGGCTTGAATCTCCTCTATCGTATAAAAACGGTGTCACCGGAGCGGTGTTGTGAGCATGGTGAACAGCCAGAAGTCGCACGGCACCAGATCAGGTGAATATGGTGGTTGCGGAACGATATGGGTTGAGTTTTTGGCGAAATGATCACGAATTACGAGGGCAGTATGGGATGGTGCACTATCGTGGTGTAAAAACCAAGAATTGTCTTTTCAAAATTCCGGCCTTTTTAGGCGCAATCGACTCATAACGTTCAAATAATATTTCTTGTTGACTGTTTGATCGGTTGGAAGGAATTCTTAACTCACACCACCTCGGTAATCGAAGGAAACAGTCAACATGACTTTGATTTTTGAACGACTTTGGTGCGATTTTTTTGGTCTCGGCTCTCTTTTGGCACGATATTCGTTCGATTGATCGGTTGTTTTGGGGTCGTGCGCATAGTTCCAAGTCTCATCACCAGTTATAATGCATTTCATGACACCCTGGTATTCGGAAAGGATTGTTTCACGCACTTCAACGCGACGCCTTTTTTCCAAAAAATTCAATTTTTTCGGTACCAGTCAAGATTTGACGCGCTTGAGGTCCAAAACATCCTTCAAAATGGTATTGGTTGAGCCTTTCGATACGCCAACTTCATCAGCAAGGTCTGTAATTGTTAATCGATGGTTTTTCAACACCAAATCATTAATTTGTTGAACGTGAGCTTCGTCGGTTGAGGTTGATGGTCCCCCCGGACGCTCTTCGTCTTCGACACGTTCATGGCCGGCTTGGAACTCACTATACCACTTGTAAACATTTAGACATAGCCTCATCACCAAAGGCTTTCTGCACCATCCTCAACGTATCCGCAACAGAAAATTGATTCGATAAACAAAATTTAATGCAAATTCTTTGCTCGACAAATTTCGACATCGCAAAAAACGAAAAACTCACTTTTAGCAGCTCACAAAACGACACGTATCTCAAACACTAATGAATATTTTGACATGAAATTTGACATAAATGTGACTACCAGTACTACCAACCTAAAAAAATAATAATTCTCCAAATCCTTCAACGCGCGCAGTTTAAATTCACCTTATTTTTTGGACACAGTAGTACATTTGCAATTTCTACGGGTTCAGAAGTTATAATAATAATATATGAAAATTTTGAAATTTGCATATGTTTATTATGTTATTGTGCTTCCTCAAAAGCTTTCATATTACTTTTCAAAAAACGAAAATTTTATTGCAACTGCTAAAAAACGATTTATTTGGAAACTGACTAACATAATTTTCATAATTAGTGCTAATTACAGTCTTTCAACAAATCATTCCCAGAAATGGGCAATTCTGAGAATACGAGCTTACTCCCAAAAGGGGCAATTCGAAGCTCATTCATTAAACTTTCTAATAACTGTGCACATAAGTACAAATGTATAAATATATGTACTTACAGAAAGCAAAAACAAAAAACAAACAAATGAAAAATATATATATTTAAGACATTTGGTAGTAATGCTAAATTACCAGTGTTGCAGCAAATACTATTAATTACATTACTCAGCAATGCATTGCAAACAATTTACTATTGTATCCGCTTCCTTGGAATTTCGTTTTCACCGCTGAATTCCAAACTCATTATATTGTGTTTACATTCATATGTGTCAATGTGTTTGTTTGTTATGATCATAAATGCTTTTAATCTTTTTATAATGGCATTAATACACGGTTCACAAGCGCGAATGAAAACGAAAAAAAATTAGCTATTAAAAGAAACATGGAGATGCCCTCATAATTGACGTAGCAGCTAACGGCGGGATTGATGAAAAGTACTTGTACGCTTAACCCTACTCTTCCAACTAAAAACTTCAAGTTTTACACTTAAGCAAAATTTAATGTGATTTATATATAAGCAATAATATGCTAAGCAGGAGTCGAATTTAACTGTCACTGCAAACCAAAACGTCGGTGCTTAATACCCGCTTTTCGCAACACTTTTACCAAACAAAGCACACTATCGTAAAGCAAAGGTTAGCTAAGCTAAAAGTGCTGAAAGGGTTAATGCTTTCAACTTTATCTCAAACGAGCTTCATTGGAATTCTACAATTAATCTAAAATATCAAACTGTTAAACCAAATTTACCAAACCAGTGGAAGCGATACAAAATAAAAATATTAAAAAATATATTCCGAACTATTCTGGAGCTTGGGGAAAATACGCCAATTTCAAGTAACCACAGGTTTAATTTGTTGCTAATTTTAGAAGTCAAAATAAATGACTTGCTAACCCAAATCGATTTTTGGCTGCAATGAATTGAGGAATGGAAGCATGACCGTGGGCTACTAATTTTTCAGAAATCTACATATAATATATGAAAGCATATTTGTTTATATTTATTGGCGGCTTTCTTTGATGCTGCTCTTTCTATTTTTATCCGTTTTGTGTTTGTGTGGCACATTAAGCAAATTTCAAATTGCAAAGAGAAATTTTTAAATATTTTGATTGATTATGGGCTGAAGTAAAGCATGAAATATACTTGAATTATAATAAATATTACAAGTAGTTGTACATTAATCGATAAGTTGGTCATTAATTATAATATAGTATATTCATGATACACTTAGTCGAGACCAATGGTGCTTGGCATACATACAATTGTATGGAAATACGTGTTGTATTTACGCTCATATATGTACAATATAGATACATTTTTGAAATTTCTTACCTTTCGATCTGGTTTGGGCATACTCTGAATTACCTGAAAAAGAAAAATGAAACTCGTAAGCGGCTTTTAAAATAAAATACAACCCATTCCTTTTCGTTCATTTTTTGATTTATTTAGGAGCATATGAATCATTTTTGAGCGATTTTTCAATTGATTTTATGATGATGGATCCTGAGGAATACAAAAAAAAAAAACATATGTAATCAATTTTCGAATGTTGTTGACAAACTGGATTTGAACATTTAGAACAGAAAAATCGAGTTTGACGACGCAATTTATCGCTTTCTTGCAAACAAAGTCTGCAACATATCCTTCCTTTGAGTGTGTCAGCACTTTTTGATGTTGAAGCTACTAAACGTGATGGGATGTTGAGTGAACGAGCGAAAAAGGATTCAAAAGCCAAACGACGAGATAGATGTTTGATGACATTGGGATTGTTCATACGATTTTCGATATTGGGCGTTGCCAATGTTCTCGATAACATGTAAAGAAAAGTGCGTCGTGCATCCTTTTCATCTAGATGATCGATTTCTCTGCAAACTACGAAATCAGCCAATCCCATCACATCCAACAAGTTGCAAAAAAGGCAAATGTCCATCGTTTCGTAGGCCGTTTTATAGTGTAATGGGTAACCGTCTGATCCAAGCAGTCAACGCCGGCCTTTGTTGAATTATAAAATAAAATTTCAACTATCTGTCATCAACTGACTTGCATAATACAAAAGAATACAAAAAACGAATTCATTAGAGAGAGAGAAGAAGAATACTGCAGCAAAAATAAACACACAAAATCCTGGTTTTGTTTGTAAACACACTCTTCTTTTAACTGTTTCCCTCTTTTTCTCTACTTTCGCGCGAACAAGTCGAACGCAAAGAACGCTCACTATAGACCCGAATGAACATATTTATGCATGTGAGTATGTTCATATGAGTGCTAGATAAACATACAAACCAATATGAACATGTAAAGAACATGAAAAAATGAATAGAAACATACCAAAGTTCATATATTTTCATACAAAATATATGGGTCTAGCCAAGCATCATTGGTCTCTAATATTATAATATCCTTTTTTCGTCCTTTTTGATACGCTATCCTTGATTTTTATTTCTGAATTCTATAGACTATAAAATTCTAAGAAGCTACCTTGAGGCGCAAGTCGTTTGCTACAGTCTAAATATATTTAAATAACATTTAAAAACAAAATATGCCTGGTCAGACCCGTTGGTCTCGATGAGGGTTAAATCCCCACAAATACAAGTACGGCATATCAAAATTGGTTGGTCTGGTAATATAAGGTGGTCAAATATCTCCCTTCCGCTTTTTTGCTCTTTATTCAATGCTTTATAAAGAGCTACAGTGTTCGGATTTAGTTCAAATATGCACCGTTTCGTTCGATAATCTCTTTCCATCTGACGGCAACTTCACAATACCCCCTTCATAGAAACCCACCTCCTTATTTGATAAGAATACGGACAGGCACTTTTTACAAGCCTTTTTGAGTTCAACTTCACACCAACAAGGGCGTTCGCCATGCTGTAAGACAGAAATAGGTGGTAATCATTTGGCGTTATACCTGGACTATATGGTGGATGCGATAGAACCTCCCATACGATCTCCCGTAGCTTCTGCTGAGTCATCAACGAAGTGTGAGGTCTGGCGTTGTGCTGTTGGTACACCACATCTTTCCTGTTGGCCAATTCTGGATGCTTCTAATGCAGTAGATGGTAGAATTAGGCGTCTGGCCATCCCGCGAGGCCTCATAGTGGATGATTCTCTTCCAATCGCGCCCAACACACATCAAAACCTTCCTGGCCGTCAATTCCGGCTTGGCCACTGTTTGGGACGATTCACCGGCCTTCCATCACAACCGTTTTTGCTTGATATTGTCGTATGTGAAACATTTTTCATCGCCAGCCATCATCCGCTTCAAAAATCGTTGAGTTCGTTTCGTTTCAACAGCATATTGCAGGCGTTGATTCGGTTCAGAAGGTGTTTTGCATCAGAAAAGATTGAAATAAATAAGACAAAATTAGTTTAGCAGCACCCTTACAGGTTTCTAAGGCTTTTATATAGCCAAAAACAATCTTTTTGCGATCATCTATTGTCTTGTTGAGATAATATTATTTAGACAGGCAGCCAACATTAAAAGAAATGTCAAAAAAGCACGGCAAAGCAAAGCAAATTTTGAAATTAATACTAATGAATGATGAAGCATGCAGCAAATTTTATAAAAACAAAATGCTTGGAAAATATTTTGAAAAGAAGAAAAAATTCAAACCTATACACCCTGTACGAATTTCACCACAAACTCAGGAATTTGCTGTCAAAGCGCTCCATAAATGATAAGCAAAAGGAAACTAACTATTTTTATTCTTTGCTATTATATTTCTACTATTATAAGTAGTATTCTACTACTGTTATTATTTCTATCATTCCTGTTATAAATCTCTCTCCGTTCAACTGTTACGATTTTTCCTACAGGGTACATATGCACACAATCCACTTCATTAAACCGCAATCGAGAAGGAGCCAATTTATGTGCAAGCTGCGTGCGTGACAGACATTTGTCATTGTCCAACAAAATATTCGCACTGCATACTCGTACTTTAACCAAATTCGTGTCGCCTGTACTTGTACGGCTTAAGTTTTAATTAACAACTCGTAGCCGAAATGTAGGTAGTAGATACCTAGCCAAGCGCGCAACTACCGACACGAATACCAATTCTTGGCGACTCGTTGTAAAGTTCGATTTTGTGTAATGCTTGCACGAATTCTGGCGATTGCGTAGCAATTTAAAAATACCACATGTTTTCTTATTTATAGCTGTTAATTGCACCCATTTAAGCTTAACGAAAGTATGCACTTCATTAAAGACACAAAAGCTCGCATTGGAAAAATGTGTGCATTGGCAAAAAGTGGTCAAAAGGTGGGCTTTGAAAGCCGAAATTACCGAAAAGGTGAACTCCAGCCGATGTGCGGGTATTGGTCGTGGCTCGCAAGCACTTTGCTGGCCTCCAAGTCTGCTAAAAGAGTTCGAATTATTTAACGCGAAGTGGAAAGTAATTGAAGGTCTTGACTGATTTTGGCAAGTGCTGCATTGTCATTGTCGCCGTTGTTGATTGCAATTGGTCGTAAATTACCCGCAATTCATTTCATTTGAATGTTAAAAGATATTTAAAAGCAGCAATTAAGATACTGCCTTGTAGCATAAAATACTTTAGTGATCTTGCCAATAATATTATAATTATGTGACTATTTTTGATTGTAATTCTGTCATTATTTTAAATAAAAATAAAACATTAAAGGGGTTTTATATCATATATAATGTTTTGAATTTTTAAGCATATAAGGTTTCTTTTATTTGTTAATTAGATACAAGTTTTCAAAAAATTATCAAGACAAACAAAATAGTATACTCTGTATAACATGGATAATTAAAATAACGTTATGTAAATACACAATCAGATTTTTACCATACCTCTTGTACAGATAACGGTGGTCGTTCGTTAAAAATGAAATACAACTCTGACAAAATAATTGAAGGCGTTTGGAATCTTAACAAAGTATGGACCTAAACAAATTATAAACAGTCAACTGAAAAGTCGTAGGTTGACCTGACTATAACCTTTGTTGACACAAGGACATACAACTATCGTAGACGATATAGATAGTATACGGCATAAAGTTACTCAGAAGTACGTACGTACTCTCATGTGACATCTCCAATTTATGAGCAATCTCTCTCAAGCTCACATGGCTATTTCCGGCAACAATTTCCTTCACTTGTTCAACGATATCATCGGTCACACTCGCTGAAGGGCGTCCAGAACGAGGCACGGTCACCCGAACCTCCTTAAATGCTCTGTATCACTCGTAAGTGCACGTGTTTGATAGAACGGATTCACCAAAAGCCTTCTGCAACATTTTCAATGTATCGACACAGGAAAATGCGTTCGCAACACCAAATTTCGGTCATTGCAAAATTTGACAAACAAGGTCCGCTGATATAAACAGCTGCTGTGAACACAATTGTTTGACAGTTCGCGCTAACTTTTGGCATCATAATTAAGGACAGTTGTACCAACATAGGAAAAATATTTACCTGTCCTTCATATAAGCGGGATGTTTATAGTAAATGAAAAATTCTCGGTACTTTCTTGACAGGGTGTATATCAAAGATTCACTGATACTTTCGGGTTAAAGTTAGATATACGCACCACATATTCGATAGCAGATGGCTTGAAAATGTATGAATAAGCTTCTTTTAAGTTTAATTGATTTGTTACACAGTAAATTAGTTGAATAGGAGGTTGCCCGGGATCCACTTTGCACAGTTTTTTAGAAGCTTCATTACTATTGATAGTGATCTTTTGGATATATCTCATTCCCCTTATATTCACGTGGTATGGTAAGGTTAGGTTAGGTTAAATGACTGATCCCTCAGCATGGCGGCAAAAGCGGAACATTCAGGAGGAAGTGTTGAGGTGATTTTATTTCATATTCTTCCAAACAGCTGAAGCTGCTGTTATCTGATAAGATATTCAATTACAAGAATCCAGTGCACAAGGTCTAGTTAGCACTCCCATAACCATTGAAAAGGGACTCTTGTTGAGAGCGAAGAGGTCCCTAGATCTCTTGCGACTTACTTTAGGTCAGAAGGTTCTTTGGACTGCACAGTTTTTGGTAGTTGACTAACTCTTGCTGGGCTGGTCTGAAGCCCAACAGTCCAGCAGTGAACCACAAGAAGCCAACGGAGACTTTAGCTGTTCCCATTCCGAAGTTATGCCCTAGAAAGGACATAAGGTTAATATCGCTTTCCTACTATCTAAGTGCACAGTAACCACTGTCTGAGTAAAGGGGAGCTGGTATATCTACCAGTGCTATATCCAGCAAGGCACTCAGCGCGTAAAAATCACGCAACGTAGGCTTGGGCATAGCGCAGAATAAATGCAAAATTTTTATAGTTAAAGAAAACGCTATTTGTGTTCAGCAGTTTGAATGCAAATACATCTCTAACAAAAGACTTAAGGCACGAACTTGCTGAGTATAACAATAAGGGATAATCTTTTTTAATTTTATTTTTGTTTGCAATTTCTGTTCCCTTATACCCATAGAATTAAAGTAAAACCCCACTTTACCATTGGAATGCCTACAATTAATAACACCGCTCGACGTTCGGAGCGCTCGGAGTGCACACCTGGCACTTTAAACGCATTTTTCTCAAAGCACACTTTTTTAAACTGGCGGACATGATTCCGGTCGAACTACTCAACCGATTTGCTTAATTTTTTTTAATGTTCACAAAACGCCTGGCTATGGTCTTAATAAAATTTATAATTTATTGACAACGTTATGACAAAATTTATCTAAAAAAAAACATGGAGAAAATTAAAAAAAAAAAATCAAAAACATAAATTACTTTTTTATTTATCAACATTTTTTCATGTTTTTAGTAGGGACGATAACACCTCACATACTTTTTAAGAATAAATTCGTGTGCGCTAGTGAAAAAGCGCATCTCATTCACCCAACCATTTCTTCGACAGATGTCATCAAAAAACTCCGAAAGAATTTGTTTATACACTCCACGATATACTATATATGATGATATGATATGTGAAAAAAGTTCTAATGTAGAATAAAAATTTCTATGAAAAAAAATGTGAAAAGAAACAGGCCAGATTACCCTACTGGCCCCTTAACTACGTATAGTGTAACTTCAAAAGTAACATTTTAAGAAACAAAAGTTATACTCTTCTTATTTATAGAGCAAAGAAGTTCTTATTGAAATATAATTTTTTTAGTTTCCATTTGTAGGTTTACTTACCCAAACGTTTCGCAAAATATAAAATAAAAAATTTTATATACATGGGAAACGAAACTTGATTTAGGCACAATTTAAATAGAAAGTAAATGAGCTTTATGTTGAATATTTTTTTAGATTTGTAGGTTTATCAAAAATGGTGGAAATACTAAATACTTACTCACTTTTAATTAATTTCTTTTTGCAGCAAAAATGTGAAAGGAATATTTCTTTATTTATATTGTTAATAACAAATTTTTTTATTTTTACTTTCTGATTCTTTATTGCTTAAAAATATATAGGTAACTTGCGATTTTATAATTTTTATTAAACACGTTTAGTTATTGTAGATAAATGTAATAATAATTAATTAAATTATAAATATATATATTACTTTAGTTTTTAATTAAAAATAAGTCGAAAAATATATTTATGCATTTGCAGCATTTTGAGAACGTTTGAAGTCTTTCAGCTGAAAACCAGCTACAGTACATCATTTTCTTTCAAACATTTTAGTGCTCTAGATAGCGTTTTCTATACGCATAAACGGCCACTTGCTTATAAAAAAATTTAAACGCTAATTTAATTACTCAGCATCGGAATAGAACTTTAATTATTTCTATATTTATTTGCATAATTATAAGCGAGTGTTAATTATAATTAGCTCGAGGTGTGAATAAAACATAATATGCGGTTCATTCTCGTTTGAAAATTGGCGTTAAATGTTGAGTACAATAAGTGAATATGTACATGTGTATAGAACTCACAAAGTAGGAATTATATAAATGTATGTATATATTTATTAACAGACATACTGATAGTACAAGTGAAGAGTACTACACAAAACTCTACCACTGCCTCTATTAGGGGGTTACAAGGGTTTACGGGTTTCAAAAAATCGATTTTTTTTTATTGTCTTATTAAGTTCTACCACACTTCTAGAATATTGTCATAAATTTTTAAGTTGATTCGAGAAATAGTTTCGAAGAAACAGCGTTGAGAACGTGTGGGCTCGAGGCTTGCTAGGCTAAGTGCGTCGTTTTTATACGCGGTTTTCTCGAAATGGCGTTTTTGAAGTCGGTTGGCAAGACTTCTCCAGAACAACTCAACCGATATTAATGAAATTTTACAGAGGTTTTTCAGACATAATTCTTAAAGATTTGGACGAAGAATATTTCTTTTATGTTATAAATATATAAATATAGGAAAAAAATGTCAGGAAATTTTAATTTTTTTATACAAATATCCACCAAAAATCCAATTTTTACTGAAAAGTCCAATCTTCAGTTTTCCTTCCTTCATCTATTTTAAATGACCATCTAAGAAGTTCGCTATATGCGAGTTTAAAATATTTTTCCAAAAATTTCACAATTTCTTTGTTAATAGTGTATGTATGCAATAATGAAAAAATCTAATAACATATTTAATTTTCTATATGAGAAAAACTTGGTAAAAAAAGGCTGGAGGAAACCCATATAATCTCTTTCCATTTAACTTCCGCACGCAGATTTATTCTTCGCTTTTGACATAGATGGATATATAGTACACATATATCTATATACATTAGGGTGATTAAAAAAAATTTTTTTTTCGTTTGATACTCGGAAAAATGGGTTCCTAGACACCTTTAAGATAGCCTCTCCAAGCATGAGTTCTGATTTGTAACGGGAAGGTCCTCCTACCTAAAGTTTTCTATTTTTTCTTATTATCAGATGGAAAAATTTATATCTCACTTCCAACTACTTTAAAAAATGTCTTGTTCCCTAGATTGTATAGGAAATTGAATGCTCTACAAAAAGGGTCCGTATGATTTTTTCATAAACCCAACCGTTTAAAAGATATTAACAGTTAAAGTTTGATTATTTTTTATAACTTAATGAAAAAAATTATTATGAATGATGAACCTAGGAACCTATTTCTCAGTGTACCAAACGAAAAAAAAAATTTTTTTTTTTGGAATCACTCTTATATACATACTCATTTACATACATATATAATATGTACATAAAAATACACAGCATTCCGTAAAAGAATTAGAATATGCACAAACATAGAATTGCAAAGAAGCACCAAAGCAATTGCTAATGCAAACATAAGTATGTATAAACAGGTAGCGCTCAACGCGGCAGCACAAATGGGCAATAAATAATGGCCAATTAAAATATGGGAAAAAATCTGAGACGCGTAAACTGTAAACAAAAGTTGCTACGGCTGATTTGCGTTAAAAAGGGGCGCGTCTAGACACGCCATGCTGCAGACAAGCTCGCGCACACTAACACACACACAAATATGCCAGTGAATTCTTAGAATTGCTTTGCATAAAAGCTTTTTCCATCCACTTATTGATTTAACTGTAAAAAGTAAGATAATACGCTGCGAGTACAAATCGAAATAGCTGACAATTTATATTAATTTGTGACGCAAGCAATCGGGTGTCTTGTTTTTTTTTTTGTTTTTTTGTTTTTTTGCTGATACTTTGCTTAGTTTTTTGTATTACTTAATATTTTTGCGCTGCAGCCACGTTCAGCTGTGCACTTATCTGATCGCATCATTACATCAGAGCTACCGTTGCACTCGAGACTGACGCGCGCATCTGTTATCGCCACTAAGCGAGTGATCTTCAAGCTGCACATAATATTGCTTACTATATATATGTACATCCCAACAAATACATTGCATTGCATGCAAATTGGCAGCAGCATAAACGGCGTGGCGCACATAATAAAATACCATTGACGTAAGCAATTAACAATGTTGACTTCATACCAACAGAAACATATTACAACAAAAAAAAGGTTAACTTCGACTGCACCGAAGCTGAAATACCCTTCATAAATGTTGAATTTTTGTAACGGTCAAAGGTTTAAGATGCTCTATTAATCTTATCAATATCTAATCAATTTTAATTCCTGATGTTCAGTTTGTATGAAAGCTATGTATATGCAACGGTGGCCGGATGTGAACAATTTTTGTACAATATTTTAGCGATCCTTTGAACAATAAGTTATGCCAAATTTTGAGAAGCTAACTTTTCAAATCAAATAGTATTTAATGCAAAGATTAGTTTTTGATCAATTAGTTTGTATGGCAGCTACATCCTATATTGATCCGTTATCGGTAGTTCATACAAATGACAAGCTTGTTATAGCGAAAAGGGTGTGTGCAAAATTTCCGATCGATATCTTGAAAACTGAGCGACGATTTCGCGCGTATACAAACAGTTAGACGCCCATGTCTAAATCGACTCAGTTTGTCGCTCTGATCATATAGGCTGCGAGTCAACAGACTAACACACTTAATGTTTAAATAGTTTTGGTTGATTTCTATCAAAACTAAATCTAAACTAAACTGAGAATGATCTCAAAGATCTGACTGAGTTGCCACTCGTACAACTTGCCAATATTATTTAAGGAAATTGGTGACCAATCATTTCTAATTCAACTAATTCCTATTTGATGCAATACTATCGGCCGTACTCGAAAACTTTGCGACCCCACCATCCTCACACCTTTTCTATTATATGTCAAAAAAAATTTTTAAAAGGGCGAAAACCAGTTTCCAGTAGTTGCTACAAGTTATATATTAAGCTGATGACTCTGACGTTTCCTTCTGAGTGTTACAAACTTAAGGGGTCCCTGTGGTCTAGAACTCTCAAATTAAGGCTGTTTTCTGGATTTTTTTTTAAGGTTTAAAAAAAGAGCAATAAATTTAAAATTTTTACAGTTTATTTATACACTTATGAAAAGTACAAAAATATTTTTTTGTTAAACAAAAAAAAGTTTTAACAATATTAAGGATGGCGTCTAAAAAAAGCTATCTTAAAAGATGACTCCCGGTGCTGTTGTTGATTTTGACTCTTCTGAACATGTGAAACATAAAAACAAAATAAATTATTAATCAGTAGGAGTGCAGCTATCGCTGGGACTACAACAAAAGGACTACCAAAAAACAAAAATTGAAAATTAAAAAAAATTTCGCGCTTTTGAAGTTCAGATTCTGAAAACAGCTATTTTTGGACCAGTTTTAGATCGAAAAAAATCGAAGTTCTTAAAATTAAAATCTGATCGTAGTCTCAGCGATAGATATTGATCTTATAAACACTATATCAAGTGATTCGGATGCATAGTTTTTTTTTTCATCAACGGCACGCCGAAAAAAGTAGTTTTGAGATAAATGAGTTTAAAGTTTAGAGTGTCTATATTTTAGATACCTGCGCTACCTGCTAAAACGGCTGTAGAAGCTAAAATAATATGAATATCCTTCCAAAAATTTTACAGTATATTCTTAAAGGATTTTACTTTCGAACTATCAAAAAAAAAGAAAAATCAATTTTTTTAAAAATTCTAGACCACCGGGACCCTTTAATGTCAAACTTGGAATAATATACCCTGTTAAGGGTATAAATATATAAAAATAAAAATTAATAACACTGAGAATAAATAATTGTAAAATAAGTTGTTTTTAAAAGCATATTGAGGAAGCGTACGATAATTACTTCAGCTATTGGCTTAGCGAAAAGCAGACAGATACAAGCGATAAATAATCTTAAAAAAATGTATTATGTGTGTATATTAATTCACTTTTCAAACATTTCTCTTCACAAATAACTATTATGCTTCACGTATAACATTAATTCTTATTAATATGCATTATTTTCATAGTAAATATATTTATTACTATATTAACTTGATACAACCAATAAAAAATATTAAAAATAATAAATAAAAATAATAATAAATTATCTCAATTCAAAAGTTATTTAAACTATTGTCATCGCATTTTTGTTTCAACTCATATAATTTTGCTTAATTTTGTGAAACTTGAACGCTTAAATTAAAGCCCACAAATATGTCAAACAGCAGGAAATGCAGCTGATTTTATTTCTGTTTGTAAACATTAAATAAATGTGGAAAAAAGCATCCACTTTTTACTATATTTGAGTTATATTTATTTAATTTGACATTTCACCTTTTATTTGGACCAATTTTTAAGATATAAAAATATTTGGTTGCCTTTATTGGCTTGGAAAGTTTGCGCTTAATGCTGATAATGTTTTCGGCTCGTCGATGTTTCGAGGATTTCTGACGTAGGCTTTGGCTTTTCAGAAACAGTCAGGGAGTCAAATCTGTAGAACTGTTTGATCGTTGTGTGACTTGGTGTAATGTAATTCAATAACAAATTCACAAATATCATATTATGGTACTGTACTTGAGGTGACGTTTCAATGACATTATCATCGAGATATTTTTTGGATATTCTTGGGGAGTCATAGCATTTTCTTCGGACCAATTTTGGCCGAAAAATATGCGCAAAAGATAGTTTTGCCTCACTCGACGACTTAAAAAGTGTGATTTTTTTATATGCCATACCATCTTTTTTTATCCATTTCATCCACGTTGTGTAACAATTCGTATAGTAAGAATAAGTTTCTAATTTCCTTTTCTTTTTTACATTAAATAGTATTAAACGTAATCCCGGTGATAGCCGCTCATATTCGTTGCAAGAGCAAACATTGCTTTTAAAATGTGAATTTGAAAAATAATAAGTCAGGTACAAAATTTTACCAGAAGATAGTCCACATTGTGATTATATCGATTCTTTCTGTAGACACAGTTTAAATGGATGCGTCCGAGTCAAGTTTGATTAGATCATTATCAAACCTTTTCAATGACAAATTATGCTGAGATTGAATCAGTATCATAGCAATTTCGAAGCAAGTATCCTAAATCGAAATATTTATTTTTGTAGTTCGAAGTTAAGCTTATTGAAAACTTTATTATTTATATGAAATTCAATTATAAATTCAAAAATGAATTTAATTTCAAATTTAGTACTGTTCGAGGACTATTGAATATTACCATTCTTCACACCGTAATTTGGGCGTAATGAGTTATTTTAACTACGACTACACTAGGTTAAATAATAACATAAAAAAATTAAAACAGCACATGATTCCAACTTTTCGATAGATTTAGTGCGTCAAAGACTGTGTTTATCCGGATCTTGCCGGCGGAATAATTGAGTTTCGAAAATTATCTCTCCTATTATTATATTCTAGCTTTTGATATATAAATCATGAAGTCTACATATACACGCTGTCAAGAGTCGGGAATTTATAAATAAATAAAAATTTTTCAATCATCATCCAAATTTATTTTAACGCCTTCAAAGTAACATTCATTTGAAGCGATGCACATGTGCCAACGCTTCTTCCCATCGTCAAAATTTTTTTATAAGCATTTCGCGGGATGACCTTCAGCTCTGGGGTCGAATTTGTTTTGATGTCTTCAATTGAGTCGAAGGGTGTACCCCGAAGTGGATTTTTCAGTGTGGAGAATAGGAAAAAGTCACAGGGGCCATATCATGTGAATACGATGCTTGCTCAATGACATTTGTTGAGTATTTGGCCAAAAATTCATCCACAATGATGGCTTTGTCCTATGGTGCGTTATCATGTTGAAGAATCCAAGAATTATTGACCCAAAAACTCGGATGTTTACGATGGATAGCGTCTCGTAAGATACGCCAAGATAATACTTTTTGTTGACGGTTTGACAAGTTGGAACGTATTCATAGTGGACGACACCATAGTACTTCCGATTCATTCTACTTTCCGATACTTCCTTGACAGGGTGTATATTATTTTTTTTAACATCTAAATTCAAGAAGAACTGATTATGCTAGCCATTTTGCTGTCAGCTGTAATTTGCTTCAACAAGTCAGATAATAAGCGACAACTACTTAAATTTTGCCTTGTGAACTTAGAACATTTTCAAATAAGCAAATATTAACACAAAAGCTGTGTGCTATGTACCAACCATCAAGTATTAAACCGAACTTATACTGCAACAAAATGACTCAACTAAATTGCTTTAAAAGTGGAACTATTAACCTGTGACAATAAATTATAGTAGCTTAAGTCGACTTATGCGGAATAATTAAGTATTTTAGTTACAGTTAAAAGTATTGTGTAATGGTTGACGCTATGTATTTTAAAGTATTGCCGAAGATAGAACTCGGTATCGAATTTTGTTGTTTTTGTTGTTTTTCGTATTAATTGCTTTAAGTAGACTTCAGCTACTTTTAACTCCTGCAGAAACTGATAGTGACACTCTAATTACTGTTCTGCTGTCAGCTTAGATGAATTGTAACCAGAATAGGGTAGCACCTAAATCATTTTGGGTGAAAATCCAGTTGAAATTGAGTTAATGTTGATGACAGATGTAAAATTTGCAGATAAAAACAGTTGATAATTTTGTAATGAAAAATAAAAAAGAATAAAAAATAAAAAAGCGAGAGTGAATAAAAAAATAATTACAACTTTTTTCGATTTGATTTATTTTACAACGACATGATTTGTGCCTGGGAAAAAGACTACGTAATCACTCCGGGTCCTTTAAAAATCCTAATTAGATAGCTATCTAATATATATTTTTTTTTATTTACACACTTTCATTCAAATAAAGAAACTTTTTGCTCTCCTTTAAGGAGCTATACCAGGGTGACGCATGGAAAATTAGGCGATTTTCGTGATTATTTTTAAGAGAAAGTATGCAATTGAACATTTCGAACTTCTTCGAACGTAATAAAGTATATTTTCAGCTATTTTTTAAGATTTTTTTTTTTACAAAAATGTTGAAAAATAACGGAGTTATGGGCTGTCTTCGGAGGAGCCAAAACAAGGTGCCTCAACTGCTGGCGTGATACCTGTCGAATGAGTGGCTGAAACAAAAAAATTCAAAATGTTTATTAAACTTAAATATATTTTCTATACAATAAATTACGATCTTCGAAAAATATCAAAAATTAAGAAAATGGCGTAATTTTGAAAAAAAAAAAAATAGTTTTTTTACGAAAATAATGGTCGTTTTTTTTATGCAAATTAATTTTCAACTAATCAAAAAGATCGTAGTTCATTGTATGGTAAATGTATTCAAAAATACTCAGTTTTAATTTGAAGTCGATCGGTCAATTTCTCGTTGAGTTATGATGTCAGCAATTTTGAAAAATGTTGTTTCGAGAAAAACGTGTGTAAAATTTGACTTATGTATGTTTACACCTCCGAGCGGTCGCTCTTTAGAACGCTGCCTTCCAAAAACTATTCAAGATATGATCTTCCCGATTTCACAGGATATTTATAAAAATATAAGTCATCGAAAAAGCAAATAATTTTTTTTCTTTTTGAAAGTGTCACACTGGTATAGCCCCTTAAATGAGATTAGGAAACATTTGCGAAAATATGCGCGAGGGATCTACTACTTACTAGATCGTTATAACGTCGTCTTATCCACTTATTTGTTCAAAATAACTGATTACAAATTAGTTTACAAAAAATTTTAAGAGTAATAAGTAAGAGTATTTAACTTCAATTTTTTATTAACAATTTTTCAATTGCCAGAATCTTCTATGACAACTAATAGTAGTAATCTGTTAGTTTTTGGTTTTTCTGGTAATCTCACTTTTACTGAATTGTGTTATAGTTTATTCAGCATAAATTTTTTTGACAGGTTGAGTTGTTATTATTAATATCAAATTGTAAAATTTCAACTGCAGTGAGCACAACATAAAAAATACTGAAAGAAAAATGTTAAAAAATCATATCACAAAGCATTTAAGTAAACTATTTACTAAACAGTTAAAAATGTTATAAATATGTCAATTGATTTATATTTATGAGTTTTTTAGCTACTTTTATTTCCATTTTTCTATTATTTCATAGTCATACACACATTCCTATTCATTCATCGCCCACTTAAATGTGCCTATGTACATTTGAATAACAGCATTTTACAAATTTTTGTTTAATTTTATTTATTTCAAGCGTTCATTTGAAATTACTCAGCCGGAACTCAAACTGAATAAAATTGATGACGGAACAAAAGTGTTGATTGGCAAATACAATAAATCATCTAACAGCTGTAGATCTGTATGACTACCGTAGGCTAGTGTAAATGAACTTTAGGTGTTTCCCATGATGTTTGCAAGTCCGCTTTTCATACTGGGATTTCACCGCCGCGAATGCAACGTTTGTAGATCCGTATTATTCTTTCAGCATAGGGGTAGTTAGGATTTTTATTCAGACTGATATGTGTATTTATAAATTTATGGTAAAAGTGGTATATTTCTGTTCCACACCAGCTATTACGTGTTTTATATAATGATATTCATTTATTAATTTAGTGAACTAATCGATGATGATGATGTCGCAAAAGAGTTATACAAATCAGCTGTTACTGCAAACTACTATCAAACAGGTTGGTTTAAGCCCCTCACACGAACAACTGTCATTTCCATTCGCCTTGTGTGTTAAAAGCCAAGTGTACAGTGCGCAACAAAAAATATAATATTTTCTTCTCTTTCTTCATTTTCTATTTTGTTTATTTATGAAAGGGTTTCTGACTATTTTAATGTTATTTTAGGGATTATTTTAAAGAAATATCTTCAACACATATAAAAATGCAGGAGAGTTACGGTCACGTAAAATATATAAATGTTCCTAATGCTATTCAAAAATATTTCCCCATAATGCTTAAGTATTATATACTTTAGATTAGGCACTGATTTCAATAATTTTTATATTTTGGTAACACACGTTATCGCGATTAATAAGGATTTTAATAGTAGGTTGTGAAATATCTCCCTTCCGAATTTTTGTCTATTGAACTTCGCGGCTATGATCTGTGACAACGAATACCGATAAAAGCATTGAAAACATCGAGTTAGAGGCTGGATATACAAAAAAGCTTGATGTTTGGGTACCGCATAATTTGACGCAAAAAAAACTTCTGGGCAGAATCAACGCCTGTGATATGCTGCTGAAACGGAACGAACTCAACCCATTTTTGATGCGGATGGTGACTGGCGACGAAAAATGGATTACATACGATAATATCAAGCAAATCCGGTCATAGTCAAAGGCCTGTGAATCGTTCCAAGCAGTGGCCAAGCCGGGATTGACGGCCAGGAAGGTTTTGCTGTGTGTTTGGTGGGATTGGAAGAGAATTATCCACCATGAGCTGCTTCCATGTGGCCAGACGCTTAATTCTACCATCTAATGCGAACAATTGGACCGATTGAAGCAGGCGATCGATCAGAAGCGTCCAGAATCGGCCAACAGGGAGGGTGTAGTATTCCACCAGGACAACGCCAGGCCACACACTTCGTTGATGACTCGTCAGAAGTTAGGTGAGCTCGGATGGGAGGTTTTATCGCATCCACCATATAGCCCGGGTATAACGCCAAGTGATTACCACCTGTTCCTGTCCATGGGGAACAATCTTGTTGGTATAAAGTTGAACTCAAAAGTGGCCTGTGAAAAGTGGCTGTCCGAGTTCTTCGCAAATAAGGAGGGGGGCTTCTACGAGGGGGGTGTTATGAAGTTCCTGTCTGGATCGAAATAGATTATCGAACGAAAAGGCGAATATTTAAACTAAATCCGATCACTGTAACATTTTTTATAAAGCATTGAATAAGGATCAAAAAAAGCGGAAGGGTGATATTTGACAACCTTACATTACTCCAAATAAATGTTACTTTCGATTTCGACTTCCAAAATTTTGACACGAATTTTTGTGTCACAAATTTAATCCCGGCATAAATTTGTTCTGTAGAGAACTAACTTTAACTCTACCAGAAATACTATTGTGTTCATAAGGTGACATTGTATTCCGCTGCGGCTTGAATGTCCTCTGTCGTATAAAAACGGTGTCCCCGGGAGCGGTATTGAGCTTGGTGAATAGCCAGAAGTCGCACGGCGCCAGATCAGGTAAATACGGTGGTTGCGGTACGATATGGCTTCAGTTTTTGGCGAAATGAACACGAATTACGAGGGCAGTATGGGATGGTGTATTATCGTGGTGTAAAAACCAAGAATTGTCTTTCCACAATTCCGACCGTTTTAAGCGGATAGCGTTACGCAAACGACGCATAACGTTCAAATAATATTCCTTGTTGACTGTTTGACCGGTTGGAAGGAATTCATAATGCACAACACCACGATAATCGAAGAAAACAGTCAACATGACCTTGATTTTTGAGCGACTTTGGCCCGATTTTTTTGGTCTCGGCTCTCTTTTGGCACGATATTCGCCCGATTGATCGGTTGTTTCGGGGTCGTAAGCATATATCCAAGTCTCATCGCCAGTTATAATGCGTTTCACACACTTCAACGCGACGCCTTTTTTCCAAAAAATTCAATGTTTTCGGTACCAGTCGAGATTTGACTCGCTTGAGGCCCGAAATATCCTTCAAACTGGTATTGGCTGAGCCTTTCGATATGCCAATTTCATCAGCAAGGTATCTAATTGTTAAGCGACGATTTTTCAACACCAAACCTTTGATTTGTTGAACGTGAGCTTCGTCGGTCGAGATTGATGGTTGCCCTGGACGCTCCTCGTCTTCGACACGTTCACGGCCGGTTTGGAACTAACTATACCACTTGTAAACATTTTTTTAGACATAGCCTCATCACCAAAGGCTTTCTGCACCATCCTCAACGTATCATCAGCAGAAAATTGATTTCGTAAACAAAATTTAATGCAAATTCTTTGCTCAACAAATTTCGACATCGCAAAAAACGAAAAACTCACTTTTAGCAGCTCACAAAAAGACACGTTTCTCAAACACTAATGAATATTTTTACATGAAATTTGACATAAATGTGACTGACAGTACTAACCTAAAAAAAAAATAATTCTCCAAATCCTTCGACGCGCGCAGTTTAAATTCAAATGTCATCTTATTTTTTGGACACAGTAGTATATGTTTGCTTTCCGTCATAGCACTGAGCAAAGAAATACTCGTATTTTAAAATAATTAGAAAACATTCCATTAAAATGTGCTTTATTTTTATCAAATACTGTAGGTTTGTATGCTTAGTTGTAGTGATCCCCTATACGAAATATACATTCCAGAATTATATTAAGTAAGAAACGTGCAAACGTACCATATACGTATGTATGCACCATATACAAATATATATATGAATTGTATTTGTTTTTGTTTTTATATATATTTATGTAGGTACATTGTGTAGCGTTAGCTCACTTTCAGTACGTTCCGTTCAACTATGTACAATTAGCTAATCAGCGGATCTGATGTTATAAATTCCATTTTGCTTTCGAGATTGGCAAACACATCAATGAACTACTCGCACATGCCTACATACATATGTATGTATATGCACACATGCATCCATACATTAACAATAATTTACTGAAAAAGGTAGTTCATTCATGCACTTTGAGACAAGCTAGTATCTCTGGCGGCAACAAAGCTTAAGCAAAATATTAATTTAAAATTATTAAAATAATAAGAAAATAATAAACATTCATAATAAACATAAGTTTACGCCTTTTTGATACGCACAATGTAATATTATGTGTTCACTGCCAACCAAAAATCACACAATCTAGTTAGGTTTTTGGAAAGTAGGCATCCCTATGAATTCAACGAACACACACGTGTATGTATTATAAAGTCTGTTATCGCGTAGGTCCCCCTTCACTTTTCTCGGCCAGTTTTATCTTAGCTAATTTTTATTATTTGCTACGTAATTTCTGAGCACATCTTTTGGCGATGGCGACGGATTATTCATTTGTTTTGATATAAAATTTACATTTGTTTGATTCTGTGTTGTTTTTTTTTTGTTTTTTTTTTTTTTTTTTTTTGATATTTGCCTTTTTGTAGAGGAAGTACTATAAAAGTCAACAACCCGCAAATGTTGTTCAACAATGGTCTCTTTTAAAAAGAAACAACAAATAGATACCGGATCTTGACGTTATACTTTGTGCTAAGCTTTTCTAATTTTTATTGAAAGGTAATGGGTGGAGTTGACAATATAACTCGTTTGCAAATGAAAGTAGCAACGTTGAAACAAGATTCGAGAAGTGTGCCCTTTAATTGCGAGCTTTTGTGTTTCTTTTCAATTTCGAAACATAATTGCATGAATTTAAGATGAACTGATTTATTGAACATATCATTTTAACATTTTTGTTTCCTCGTTGAAGCTTGAATGTGGAATTTTTTCAGTGTACTGCTTAGGTTTTGCGTGATGCTTGCTCAAATACGTATGAAACTTCTTAAATGAAAGTCTTAAAATGCAACACATGTTTCCAATTTTCTTCTTCTTTATTGGCGTAGACAGCGAATACGCGGTTATAGCCGAGTTTGATGTTTCAAATGCTTTGCTTTTTATAATATAAGTTATAAATTTAGATAATCATTTTTAGTTTTTCTTTAATTTTTATTCAACATCTAACGTTTCTCGCACAAGTTTGAATGTTTTCAGTTTCACTTTTACGGATTGGTAGCAATTCTGTTTCAATATAATTATAAACTGGTGATTTATCGAATACGGTCCGGCACTCGAAGTGTAACCAATTAAAAAACCCATAAATTCGATTTGGAAAGTTATTTTTATTTATTTTAAAGTACAAAATGTGTGAAAATAATCACAAAGTCAGCACCAATTCAGTTTTGCACGATATGACCACCTTTTGCCTTAACTATGGTCTTGAGATGGTCAAAAACAGAATCGCAAGCTGCCCGAATGTAACTTGCCGGTGTATTGGCCCACTCACGGACAATAGCTTTCTTCAGCATATCGAGACTGGTGCATTTTTTACTTCGGACCTTGCTCTCCAAAATGGCCTAGAGAGAATAATCCATTGGATTCGCATCTGGTGACCATTGAGTGGTCGTAATGAAGTTTGGAACGTTGTTTTTCAGCCATTCTTGGTTCACTCGCGCTTTGTGAGACGGTGCTGAGTCTTGTTGAAACGTGCATGGTTTGCAACCGAAATGTTTTTTTTGCCCACGGCCTCAAAGCAGCCTTCAGAACACTTACCCGATAATATGTCGCATTTACTTTGACGCCAGGCTCGATGAAAACAATGGAGAGCGCCCATTTGCGGTGACAGCGGCTCAAACCATTATATGCGCAGCCTCCTGGTGGTCAAACGATGACTTAGATACTCGTATGAACGGTCGGTCAAGCAAACTCTATCGTTTGGAGAGTTTATCGCTCAATTGGAAAAATTTTTTGTTCAGAAAACACAATGTTCGGAATTTGACCGCTATTAGCCAAACGAAGCAAGTGCTCGCTATCTCAAGTCTTACTTGTTGCTGCTTCGGTGTGAGATCATGGGACTTTTGGAACTTGTAAGACTTGATCTTGAGCTCATTTCTCAATATGCGTCGGATGCTGCGGTCGGATATTTTCAGTTCTTTAGCCATTTGATTGGCACTTCGTCGTGGATTTCCCTCAAGTAGCTTCTTCACTTTCCGAACCATCTCACGTGACGTTGCAGTCATCTGATGACCACCTCCATGGCGTTTTGCGATGTCATCAGTATCATTGTAACGAGTGATGGTGCGATAAACAAAAGCTGTATTCACATTAAGGTGTTTGAGCTCACGAAGAATTGCTGGCTGTGATTTTCCAGCTAAATATAAAGCAATTACACTATTACGTTTGAATTCAATCCAAAATTTGTTCTCATGTAAAAGTGACCCCCAATTTTTGAATAACGTGATCACAGGTGGCAAGTCATGGATCTTTGAGTATGATCCCGAGACAAAGAGGCAATCTTCCAAGCATTTTGAGACGACAGAGGAGATGACAGAGAGCATGCACCTTGGCTCTCAAGGCTTTTCCGGAGAATGCCTTCATGATGCCTTCAATGCTTAGAAATCACGCTAACAGTGCTGCACCGACGCAGGAGGAGCCTATTTTGAAAGATTTTAAAGAATTGTAACGATTGGTTCAATAAATTTAAATCGACTCAGTCCTATTACTTTCTGAACAAACCCTGTATAAGTTTCTTAAGGCCGTATTGACAAAACTACTCTGAACTCTTTGAACGTATAATCGCTCATCACATTCTTTTCATTATTTTTTGCTAATTTTTTTAATGTATTGGATTTTCAGGTAAACGTGACTTGTGTCTTGACGGTTAGTGGTTATCATATTGTCATATCACACTGGGAATTGTGCTACTTAGTTTCAACAGCACAAATTCTTTGCACGTCTACTGTCAAAAAGAGTTGGCATTGACTGATCAGCAGGACCTCTAAATTTACCTTTATTTACTTCTTTTTGTGATCATTTGAAAAGCAAAAACTTTTAGTTCATTGTCCAACTAAAACATCCGCTCAAAATCCTCAATGTACTGAACGAAATTATTGCCATATCAATGAAATTCCATAACATCTACTTATGCGTAACAGATACATGAATGCATACATACAAGGTGCTTTCCAAAGTAAACAGGACTTTTTAATATAGCGCAGCCTGGTGGCGCCATCTATGTATATGTCGACTGGTGCGTTAGAATCGATTACTCTTGTTTTCAAAGTGATTGCGAGGACATAAATGACGATCAACATGCCAATCAAAATCCGTGATCACCGGAAACTCCATCGAAACTGTGCGTGAATTCATTAAAAATCAGCCGAAATCATCATTCGAAATGAAATTGAACATCTCCGAAACATCGATTTATCGCATTTTGACCCAACATTTGGGCTTACGAAAGGTGTGTGCACGGTTTGTGCCGCACAAATTGACTGAGGACCAAAAATTGCTTAGAATCCACCATTCGAAGGTCATCATTAAAGAGGTCAAATCGCATTTTAACTATTAACCACTCCCCGAATTCACCTGATATGGCACGTGAACGTGCGACTTCTTCTTTTTCAGAAAAATGCATTTGCCCATGAAAGGAAAGCGTTATGTAGACGTAGAGGCCATTCAAAAGGCTTGCACCGGCATACTGGCGGTCATATAGACCAACGACATGCTTTTGGACCGTGCGAAAAGCTGTATTGCAGCACAAAGAGACTATTTTAAAGAAAATAAATTGATTTTGTCAAAACAATTATTTGTTCTGTTTTTTTTTAAGTCCTGTTTACTTTGGAATTTTGCAATTTGCGCGAAGCAATCCGCGGGAAACGCCCGGATTTGTGGAAGAACAAACACATCGTTGCTTGTGCGTGACTTTTTGGCCAAAAACAACACACTAATGATGCCGCAGCCACCGTAATCCCCAGATTTGGCCCCCTGTGACTTTTTCTTGTTCCCTAAACTGAAGAGGCCCATGAAAGCACGACGTTACGCTTCTCTTGACCAGATAAAGACGGCATCGAAGGAGGAGCTGAAGAAGATAAAAAAAATGATTTTTTGAAGTGCTTCGAAGATTGGAAAAACCGTTGGCACAAGTGTATAACTCTCATGGGGATTACTTTGAAGGGGACAAAATAGATATTCATGAATAAATAAATAATTAAAAAAAAAAACACAAAATTCGCGATACTTTTTGAACACACCTCCTAAATTGATTTTGCCGAAACAACCATTTGTTCTGTTTTTTTTACGTCCTGTTTGCTTTGGAAAGTACCTTATCAAATCAAGATATATACCTTACAGCTCATTTTACATACACGCCATAGAAAATGCACCTGTAAACGGTATTATAGCTTCAATGCAGCCGAAGTTAAATTTTTTTCTTATTTTTAAACTAATTTTATTTTTATTTTTCTACATATATTTTTTTGATTTTTTCTCTGGTATGCAAACATTTGTAGAGTATCTTGTTTCACATAAAAATCGCCAAAGATTCGCACTCGAATAACTAAATTAGTGTTTTCGGCTCTACTCAGTCTACTTAAATTTTTTTATATTTTGTTTGCATTTACTTATCTATGGCTACTTGAGACAAATTGGTATCTTAAAATTTAATTGGGTAGTGAATGACGCTATTTCAGGTAAATTGAAATACGAGCACGTACGCGTATGGCAACACTACTCGTAAATCTATAGCAAACAACCGTAATCGAAAAGTTAACTACGTGTGTACAGAAACAGATTTATATTTTGTAAATATTTAATCTTTTATTTTTATTTACTTTAATTGCCACTTTGGTTACTACACTGTCATGCTTCATTACGCAACTGAAATGGGTGGTTCGAATGCATGTTTTTTTTATTGATGAAAAGTTAGAAATAATTTGGAGAATGGGTAGGTTGGGAATATCGAGCTTTAGTATAAAATCAATGCGTCTCTGGGTTGTTGGCATAGGGCCCAAATACATGGCAGTCTGATAAGCTTCGAGCCGAGCACTAGGTGAATATTCTTCTTAAGGGGCTATACCAGTGTGACACTTTAAAAAAAAAAAAAATTTATTTACTTTTTCGATAGCTTATATTTCCATAAAGGTCGTATCTTGAATAGTTTTTGGATGGCAGCATTCTAAAGAGCGACCACTCAGAGGTGCAAACTTATATAAGTGAAACTTTAAACGCGTTTTTCTCGAAACGAGAAATTGACCGATCGACTTCAAATTAAAACTGAGCATTTCTGAATACATTTGCCATACAACGAATTATGATCTTTTTGATTAGTTGAAAATAGTCAATTTGGCATTAAAAAAACGACCATTATTTTCGTAAAAAACGTTTTTTTTTTTTTCAAAATTACGCCATTTTGTTAATTTTTGATATTTTTCAAGGATCGTAGTTTACTATATAGAAAATATATTTAAGTTTAATAAACATTTTAAATTTTTTTGTTTCAGCTACTCATTCGGCCGAAATCATGCTAGCAGTTGAGGCACTTGTTTTTTGGCCTCTCCGAAGATAGCCCATAACTCCGTTATTTTTCAACATTTTTGTAAAAAAAAAATCTTAAAAAATAGCTGAAAATATACTTTATTACGTTCAAGGAAATTCGAAATGTTCAATTGCGTACTTTCTCTTAAAAAAAATCACGAAAATCGCCTAATTTTTCATGCGTCACACTGGTATAGCCCCTTAGGATGTTAAAGTACATCATTTCAGGTCCGAAAGTAACGATAAACAAAGATTAAATCGACTCAGCTTGGTACGCTGATTATTTAGATATATTTACATACATGTATATAAATTTTATAGGTTTATAGGGTCTCCAACATTTCCTTCTGGGTGTTACAAACATTGTGGCAAACTTAATAGGGCAAAGTTCCGGGTATAAATATAGCTGATCAGCGAATCGAGCAAGCAACTAGCTTAAATAAAATAAATTGAGATAATCAAATAAGGACATAAAATTCGTCTATATAACATTTGTGTATTGTTCGTATTTGGACAACCCATTACTCCACATAAATAGTAAGCAAATACATATAGACAAATTCTTACGAATAAACACCTATTTCATCTGTATATTTCAAATCTATTTATGCAATTCATTAAAACGCGATAAAGGCGGCTAACAAATTGTTGCTGTCGCCGTCAACGTTCAAAGCAACAATCAAAACAAAGATGACAACAGCGGCACCAACAGCAATGATTGTAATTACGAAAACGGCTTCTCAAATTTCAAACAGCATAAATTAAGCAAATTTTGATTTCATTTGCCTTTTTCAATTAAAACCGCAGTTGTTGTTGCTGTGCATTCTTACAATACGCCCGTGTTGTCTACGATTACCCACTTGAATTCGAGCAACTTGCTGTTTGATGGTCACATTGGACTGGCTGTTTGAATTTTTGAGTCCCTTGAGTTGTACAAAATCCAATCGAAAATGAATTTACATTCGTGCCGATCGATATCTAAGCACTTCACTAGATATGTATGCACTCGAAATTTTCATTAAAGTCATAACAAGCGCATAATTATTTTTATATACAGTATGATTGACATATGCGTAATACTTTTCAGCACCGAGCTACATACGTGTGCTGTCAATGTAGGAGAATTATTCATGTTATTAACGTCATCAAATCTTAGAATGTTTTACTTTTTTATATTTTTCCAGAATATTTGAACTTTTTATGTTAAGGTTAACCGTCTTTATATAGTTAAAAATTAAACAAAAATTTATTTATGACAACTGCTGCATCAATTACTTTCACATTTTTGGGACAATAGGCAGATGTTTGAAGATCTTATAAAAAAAGACAAATAAAATAGAACGAAATTGTTTACGTCTAAGCATTTTGCATATCTTTACTCTCTCGAAATGTGATATTAGTAGAGTTGGGTACCGATTAGAGCCGATCAAGAACAAGAAAATGCATTCGACTAGGCCTTTTAAGAGTTAAACTGTTTGTTAACAACAATACCCTTAACGGTTAACGATCAAAATTGCCACACATTAAGCTGTGAATGTTCAGCCAATACCAATTAAGAGTAATAACCGTCTGGTTTCTCACGAAATATTACTTTTAACAATCTCAGAAAAAATATATATACAAGATCTGTCCCAAAAGAAACAGAACTTTTTAAATATAAATATTTCTGGTGGCGCCACCTCTTGGTGGGTATATGAATTAAAAAGTTTGATCTCTTCTTGACATTTCGTAAAAATTTTAAGACAATTGGATAACTACAATCAATGTTATCGATCAAAAAGTGACACCCGCTTTTGGTCATCGGTTGTAAAATGCATTTTGAACAAAGAGCAAATACTAAATTTTGTTTTAAACTTGGGGAAACGTTTACTGAAACATTTTAATGATGAAAAAAGTTTATGGTGATCAGTGCCTTTCCCGTAGTATTGTGCATAAGTAGTTTAAGTGATTCCAAGAAGGTCTTGAAGATCACTGTGACGATCAAAAGTCACCGAAAAAAAGTTGTCTTCAGAAGTCAAAAATAAATACAATGCTGATTTGTTTTTACGATTCCTAGGGTATTGTACACCAAGAGTTCGTCCCACCTGGCCAAACGATTAATGCTGTGTTTTACCTTGGTGTTAAGAAGCGTCTTTTGTCACGCATTCGTCGTGCTCGACCACAATACCGTGAGGCAGGATCCTGGCGCCTATTGCACGATAATGCGCCGTGTCATCTGTCGACGCTTGTCACTGATTTTTTGACAAAAAACTCCATATTAACCATTATATACTCACCCTACTCACCTGATCTGGGACCCTGTGATTTTTACCTATTTAGAAAACTTCATTTGCTCATAAGAGTACACTAGTTTCATGACATTTCAGCTATCCAAAGGCGACGACCGATATTCTCAAGAGCATTCCGAAAAATGACCTTAAACACTCATTTGAAATGCTAATTGACCGGGCTAAACGCTGTATCGAAGCACAAGGAAACTACTTTGAATAAAAAAATTTTAGTTTTGAAAATATTAATTTTTTGTTGTTTTTTTAACAGTCCTGTTTCTTTTGCGACAGACCTTGTGTACCATATACAAATACTGTTTTTGAAAATTTTTACACCCGAAAGGCTCTGGAAGGGTATATTCAGCTGTGTTTATTACCTACTATTGTGATCTGTGATTGAAAGGTGAATTTTTAATTTATACTTCGCGTATTTTTCGAATCGGTAATTTTTTTCTGTTGACAGTACTGTTACCGACATCTATGTTAAATTTCTCGTCAAAATATAACTTAATATTTGAGATAAGCGTCGTTTTGTGAGGCTCTAAAAGTGAATTTTTCGATTTTTACTGTGCCCGAATTTATTGAACAAAGAAGTGCGATAGTGCATCATCTCATACTGTATTTATTATTCGTAATCATTTCGCCACATTTTCAACTAATATCGTGATAAAACCACTGCATTCGCTTTAGTTACCTTATCCAGCCTTCTGCAAATGGCTTAAAATGGTTTCGTGACTAACTCCCACCTCCTGGGCGATGTCACGAAATGCCACATGTCGGTCTAACTCGATGTTTTCCATCGTCGTCACAAGCCTCTCGACGGCTGGCTTATCCATGTTGTCGTTTTCACTCGCCTGAATCGTCAAAATCATTCCTCCGCAGTTCGAAGTAATAGAGTACCATCCCCCAAAACACCATTAATCTCACGAAACGTTTCTCTAGCGGATCTCAAATAAAATTTTTCTTGTGTTTCTTTCATCATCTCTATTTCAAGGAATGTAGCAACTCTAATTGAAATGCTTCTAATATTTATAATTTATTCGACTTTTTTGGAACAGCTGATTTAGAGTAATTATAGCAGTAAAAACAACGATTACAAGAGCAACATTATCACTTTTGTCACCTGTGTTTTATCGCCTTCGAACGGAATACTCGTAATGCATTTTAAACTTAAAAATATTTAGTGAATCGACTCTGTGCGTTCTTGAATTTGTTTGAGGGCTTTATAAATATTCCACAAAATTAACGTTTTTAACTTAATAGATCACTCTCCCATTCACCAGTTTCCATGAACACAAGTACATAAGTACAAACATAAATGTCAACCAGTTTTGGAGAGAATTGTTACTCATTAATCTGTTATTTGACAAATAGTTTAATTTGTGTAGGCTTTAAGCTTACATGAATTCTCTGAATATTTTACATATTTGGCTTTAATTAATTGTTTTATTACATGCGTATATACATATATATATGCACCGATGTATGCACGTTGTTGAATAACTAAAAGCAAGGCCTATAAAATTATGTCGACAAATGATGTGATTAATCGAAATATTATTGTTCAAAATAGTGGAATCGAACATTTGTGTTTATACATACTATATACAATGTACTTATACAAGGTGGGTTATATTTAAAATTGATAGGCAAACTTTAAAGTATCTTAACAAACAAGAGGCTTTTATATTTCATATATTCTTATTTAATTGAGGCCTTTTTAAATTGGGATTACTTTTGGAATACAATAAAATATTTTTTTTTACATCTGGTTAAGGCCTAGGTATGTGCGCAGGGATGGAACCGCCCGGCGAAAGTTCCCCAATGCAGTGGTACAGTTTGTCAGAAGTCCATTCGAAGTAGTGAAAGGTTTCAGAACACCCTTGATCGGGAACTCTCATATACCCAGCTTCATTGTACTTAATATCAGCTTTAGCCGCAACATGTGGAATTTAACGCTGGTGTTGTCCTTGATGCTTAGAGAGTATGGTTTTTCGTGCGCGCTCCACCGTAAAACATTATACAACTGATTTATAGAGTTTCATTACTCATCAACAGCAGTTTGAGGCAACCTTAGTATCTTCTCATTGTTTGGCCTACATGAACGCTTCCGGTTCAAGATAAGCCACAAGTATTTAACCCTATCCACGAATCGAAGATTACGGCCACTCGATGAGAGGAGAGAAACATCTGGTATCTTATAACTCATAGCAAATAAAACTAGCCCAGTTTTATACGGATTAATGGCTATACCACTTTTATTCGCTCACTTGGTTATCTCATTCAGGTAACCGTTGGTTGGTAAGATCATAAATGCTGTCAATAGAATCGAGAGCACGGGGAATAACTCACCTTGCAGGGTATCTTTTTTACCATCCACGCGCAATGCCCAAATCTGCCATTATATGTAGTTCTTTAACAAAAAAGACTGTGTATGTGTTTGAAGTTTACCACAACCCTGTCTCCAGTCGTAAGGGACCCAACCAGCTCCTGGTTACTGCCCGCAGTTGCTACCTTAGTGAGCTTCATGAAGGTTGTACAACCTTCTCAGACTTTTTGGAAGAGTGCTAACTCACATGGGTCCTTTATATATTTCATCCCTTTGATTCCTCGGGATCAAACGGTATCATACTTGCTCAGCTGGACCGGAAGCGTTCTAAAGATTGGTTTGGAAAAATATAGCTCAATAGCTGCAATCTGACATTTCCATTGGAAAGTTTGACATTTTTTAGCATAACATCACTCAGAACGTTTTGTCATATAATCGTGAATTGTTTTATTTACAGGGAATTAAAAATTCATCTCCGCCAGAAAATGGAATTAACTTGTGAACATTCTCGTGCGATCATTTTTCACAACTTTTGACGTGGATTATCACGACAAGAGTGCATCGATGAACTAAAATCTTTGTATGGCTATGAAGCACCATCCTATAGCACTGTGAAAAATTGGTACAACGAATTCAATCGTGGGCGACGCTCGCTCAAAGAGGAATTTCGTGAAGGTCGTCCAAAAACAGCCGTTGTGCCAGAAATCATCAATGCCATTCGTGAACTGATAATGCAAGACCGTCATGTAACATACTTTCAGTTAGAGGCATGCCTATGCATTTCTCCCATCAGCATATATTCGATATTGCATGAACACCTGGCCGCACAATTTGACAATCGCTCAAAAAAAGGCTCGTGTGGATTGGTGTAAAGAAATGCTGAAAAAATACGATCGCGGTGCTTCAAAAGACGTTTATAAGATCGCCACAGATGACGAATCATGGATCTATGCGTATGAGCCCGAAACAAAACAGCAATCGACCGTGTTGGTCTTCCAAGACGAGCCAAATCCAACAAAAAAAAAAAAAAACATTTTCGTTGATAAATATGCCTATTTTCATTATTAGGCCAGAAATAAATATAGCAGCCCTCGTATGATTTGGAATGGTTATTTTTTCCCCTAAATACAAACATTATTTTGGTGTGAAAATTTTCGAGGTTGGAATTGTACCAAAATGAGGCTTACAAAACTTATCTAACCAACTCGATCGGTTAGTAAATATCAAAGCCGTTTATACTGATTTACTCGTATATACTGGCGCACCCTGTAATAAGTTGGAAGCAATCAAGCTATAGACACCTGTGCAATGCAGTTATTAAAAGTATTTTGCGGCATGAAAAACTCAAATTCTTACTATCAGTTATTTAATTTTCAATTCTAAAACAAACGCATGAGTTGCCTTCATTGCGTAATTGCTTAAAGTGGTAGCCAGTTCAGAATAAATAATACTACGACAAGAAAAAAGGTAACCTAGGTTGATCCGAAGCTATAATACCCTTCACAATATAAAGTCTTACAAGAACTTAATTCCGATCGGACAAGTTATATGACAGCTGTTTGCTATAGTGATCCGATCTGAAAAAATTCTTCCGAGATTGCACTATTGTCTTAGGCAATAACCCAGGTCAAATTTCGTGAAGATATATCGATAAATAAAAAATGTTTCAATGCAAGCAATTTATTTAGATCGTTCAGTATGTATGGAAGTTATATGCTAAAGTGATCCAATATCTGCGTTTCCGACTAAAGAGCAGCTTCTTTTAAAGAAAGGTATGGATGAAATCGATATATGAAAAACTGTGTGACTAGTTCATGTATTTACAGATAGATGAGACTTAATCGGTGCAGCTCATCATGCTGATCATTTATATACATACATATTTTACAGGACCTCAGAAGTTTCCTTCTGGGTATTAGAAACTTCGAGGCAACCTTAATACACTACGTTCAGGGTATAAAAAAGAAATTAATTGGGAACCAACAACACCCGTTGAAGTAGTAAATTTTAATTGTGGAATAACTAAACGTGGCATTGGACATATTTGAAGTATGTGCACAAACGTATACATACATATACACTAGTACGCCGCTTTTAACGCAGAAGCCGAATCATTAGTGACGGCAATTAACGATTTAATGGAAAAAGTTAAAAATTCAAAGCAAAACGCATCGGCATAATTTATGTTCGTCAACTTATTAGTTTTTGCTAAATTGTGACCAAATACGATTTTCATGCACGAGCGCCAGCCACGAACACTTACACACACGTGGTGGTTGCACGAAAAACGCTTGCCAATGCCAGCAGAGCGCTCGCACTTCTGAGTAATTAATTGTTTGCAGTTCCGAATGCATTGTCATTTAATTACATTTTGGAAAACATTTGTTTTCAGACGACAACATATGCCCTTAACAAATAATTGCTAATATCCATAAACATGAGTTGCCGAGAGTAGAGGTGTTAATTGAATTTGTATTTTGTTGCACATTAATTTTAATAATGAGTGGTAGATAGTTGACGAAATATCTCCTGTCATTAAACAAACAGTCGTCATACTCGCGACTTGGTTCCCACGGCACTGTTGTCAGATATTACTGCGGAGTCGTAGACAATTTCGTCTATCTTAGAACCAGTATTAACACCAACAACAATGTCAGTTTCAAAATCCAACGCAGAATAACTCTTGCCAACAGATGCTACTTCGGACTGAGTAGGCAATTGAGCAGTAAAGTCCTCTCTCGACGAACAAAGACCAAACTCTATAAGTCCCTCATTATTCCCGCCCTGCTATATGGTGCAGAGGCATAGACGATGACAACAACTGATGAGTCGACGTTGCGAGTTTTCGAGAGAAAAGAAAGATTTATGTTTTAAGAAAGATTTATGGTTCTTTGCGCATTGGCAACAGCGAGTATTGAATTTGACGGAACGATGAGCTGTATGAGATATACTATACAACGACTTTGACATAGTTAAGCGAATTAAAAGACAGCGGCTGGGCTAGGTCATGTCGTCCAAATAGACGAAAACACTCCAGCTCTGAAAGTATTCGACGCAATACCCGCCTTCCTCCATTGGAACGACCAGGTGGAGAAAGACCAACACAACGATAATCGAAGAAAACAGTCAACATGACCTTGATTTTTGAGCGACTTTGGCGCGATTGTTTTGGTCTCGGCTCTCTCTTGGCATGATATTCGCTCGACTCATCGGTTGTTTCGGGGTCGTACGCATAGATTCAAGTCTCATCGCCAGGTTATAATGTATTTTATGACCGCCTGGTAGTCGGAAAGCATCGTTTCACGCACCTCAACGCGACGCCTTTTTTTCAAAAATTCAATGTTTTCAGTACCAGTCAAGATTTGACGCGCTTGAGGCCCAAAACATCCTTCAAAATTGTATTGGCTGAGCCTTTCGATATGCCAACTTCATCAGCAAGGTCTCTAATTGTTAATCGACGGGTTTTGAACACCAAATCTTTGATTTGTTGAACGTGAGCTTCGTCGATTGAGGTTGATGATCGCCCTGGGCGCTCTTCGTCTTCGATACGTTCACGGCCGGCTTGGAACTCACTATACCACTTGTAAACCTTTTTTTAGACATAGCCTCATCACGAAAGGCTTTCTGCACCATCCTCAACGCAGCAGAAAATTAATTCCGTATACAAAATTTAATGCAAATTCTTTGCTCAACAAATTTCGACATCGCAAAAACCGAAAAACTCACTTTTAGCAGCCCACAAAACGACACGTATCTCAAACACTAATGAATATTTTGACATGAAATTTGACATAAATGTGACTGACAGTACTACCAACCTAAAAAAAAAATAATTTTCCAAATTCTTTTGCTCGCAGTTTAAATTCAAATGTCATATTTTTTGGACACAATGGTATAATATTACATCTTTTACATATTTCATATGTTTTTTCTCCTATTACTAAAGCCTTTTTAATGTAATCTGACAAACGGAGGTCTCTACAGACTTTTAGCCACCTTTTACTTTATATGATTTAAGATTTTCCAAAACTTTCAAGGCTGGTCAGCGAAGACATCCACCTAAAGTCTTTACTTCTGTATATGAGAAAATATATGTTTTTTAAGACTTTACGTCTAAACTTATGACAAGGTATACTATATTTGTAGAAAGTTTCCGGAAGATGTCAATCTTTTGTTTTTGCTTCAACAATGAAATGACGCAAATTATTTTATGGAAATCAACACATGACATGACAAATGCAAGGCGTCAATAGTCTTAGTTGAATTCAGTAGTTGATCTAGAGATAATATATTAATAAATAGTAAATTATAGTCACAATATACTTATAGATAGTTTCTATATACATACATAACAATGTGTTATTAATATTTGATCCAATTTTTTCTCCTTTTTTTACAGATAAAATGTACAGTTTAACAGAGAAGCAGCGCTACGATGGCTGGTACAATAATCTAGCGCATCCAGACTGGGGATCAGTTGGTGAGTACAAACGCAAACACAGTCAAGAAGATAAATATTTATAAGCCTATGAATGGGCATGTCTGCTTGTATGTATGTAAGTAGGTAAACAACTGGTAGACGAGACACGTTTTGAATTTGCAATTCAGCAATTATTATGAAATATCTCAAAAGCAAAAGCTGCTCGTGACGTTGACCCGGTTTCCCTTTCTAGCGGAAAGATTGCACTTGTTATTCATAGCTATTTTTATAACATTTATGCACGGCAAAGCCTCCTCTAAACTGCGCACAGCTGATCGATGCACCCTACGGTGATATCGTCATACTGTATACACACATACACACACAGTCCCACGCACATAAACACATTTGCATATTCGTGTGCAACGTGGCTCGTGTACAGTAATCGTTCGCTGATCGTGAGCCGAATATAATATAATATACTGTTGTTTTGTAAAATATGTGGGTGTCTAATGGATTTTTAAATATCTTTAATGTGTTTGCCTTTGAAGGGCTCAATTGAATTTGCCGCTTTTATTCACTTCACTGTAGTTAGTATAAATACATAAATTATCATTAATGTAGTTTACATTTTGAATTACTATTTTTATGGCGTTAATAGTAACAGAGTGTTAATAAGTCTATCACATTTGAAATGAGGCTAATTATCATTCAACTTTCATTAAGTGTATTGTAGGGCAGTGATTCCCAACAAATTTGTGCTATAAAACGACGAAAATAGACTGCCTTGTACCAAATTCGTATTCGCCAGCTTTATTATTTACCATAATGGCAAATATAACAAAACCTGTACCACCCCTCTATTCTCTATCACCCTCTTTCAGCTCTAATTTTCACTTTGTCACTGTGACGCTTCTCAAGCAAATGTCTTTGACCAAAATCGGGTCAATAATATACACCTGTATATTCCGATCTTACTGGTCGTACACTCAGAACGCGTTAGGAATTGAGCTTTGAGCAAGCGTTTTCCTCATAAAACTTATACATAAGTTTGTCAAATATCTCTTGTTCAAATATGCGCTGTTTCGTTCGATAATCTGTTTCCATCTAGACGGCAATTTCACAAGAGCCCCCTCATAGAAGTATCCCTCCTTATTTGTGAAGAACAGCAACTTTTCACAAGCCTCTTTTGAGTTCAACTTTACACCAACAAGGGCGTTCGCCATGGATAGAAACAGGTGTTAATCACTTGGCGCTGTGTCCGGGCTATATGATTGATGCGATAAAACCTCCCATCCGAGCTCCCGTAGCTTCTGACGAGTCATCAACGAAGTGTGTGCTCTGGCGTTGTCCTGGTGGAACACTACACCCTTCCTGTTGGCCAATTCTGAACACTTCTGGTCGATCGCCTGCTTCAAGCGGTCCAGTTGTTCGCAATAGATGGTGGAATTAAGCGTCTAGCCATATGGAGGCAGCTCATAGTGGATGATTCCCTTCCAATCCCACCAAGCACACAGCAAAACCTTTCTGGACGTCAATCTCGTCAATTTCAGATAATTCACTGGCCTATGACCACGACCGCTTTCGCTTGATATTATCGTATGTGACCCATTTTTCGTCACCAGTCACCATCCGCTTCAAAAATGAGTCGAGTTCGTTCCGTTTCAGCAACATATCGCAGGCGTTGATTCGGTCCAGAAGGTTTCTTTGCGTCAAATCGTGCGACACCCAGACATCAAGATTTTTTGTGTATCCAGCCTTCTGCAGAAGGTTTAAAATGGTTTCGTGACTAGCTCTCATCTTCTGGGCGATGTCACGAGATGCCACATGCCGGTCTAACTCGATGTTTTCCATGATTTGATCGGTATTCGTCATCACAAATCTTCCGTCGGCTGGTTTATCCATGGTGCCGTTTTCACTCGCTCTGAATCGTCGAAACCATTCCTCCGCAGTTCGAAATGATAGAGTACCATCTCCTAAAACACCATTAATCTCACGGAACGTTTCTCTAACAGATTTGCCTTAAACGAAGGAAAACTTTAAAATACCGCGAATTTCGGCGTTAGTGAACTCCGCATTTACAAGTCTGTAACTGTTAAACGCAAACTAATTATGGATAGTGTCGTTTTGTAGGTTATAGAAAGACCTTTCAAAGATGTATTGTATTGCCAGATACGAGCTCTG
>CM050327.1:18044018-18404832 GCA_027475135.1 Bactrocera correcta | reverse complement strand
TGAGGTACAGCTTATAGTCGTATACTTGCAAAGGCGCTGGGCCTTGAAAATGCAAGCCTCGCATAATTTTGTTCGACTTAACTATTTGAAGGAGCTGCTTATAAGTTGCTGGCGGCTTATGTGCACATAAACACACCCACATGCATGTGTTTAAGCATGTATTTGCCTTTATATGTTTGCGAATGTGTGTTTGTATACTCATACCAATAGGCACATTGCATCATTCGCCGACTGCAGTGCTTTTCTCTCGCTTTGCACTTCTCTGCTGGCAAGCGTTTTTAATAAGATGTTTTCCTCGCACTTACACGCTTGCATGTACCTCCGTGTGTATTGGTGTGGCGCTGCAATGCTTCACTGCTGTTCACATTTTCTTCGTATTGCTCTTTCCTTTCTACTTCATCAACTCGTCATCTTCGCTGTCCTTCGAAGTAATTTGATGGCAAATATTGGATTAGTTTTCTCCGCCGCCTTGATCGCAACTGAACGATTTAAGAAGGTTATTTATTTATGGATGATTATCAACGTACACATGTATACTTAGGTACATATACCAATATAAATTTATATGTAAGTGTGTTTGTGTTTGATTTTGAGTTTCTTGTTAGCAACTCGCTCATAAATATAACCGCATAACTTAATAAATTAGATAGGAAGTTTACAAGGCTGATCAGATAATCATCAGATCATCAGAAAGTTCACCATAGAAAAATAAACGGTTGGCTTTAATACACATTTATTTGATATTGTTGGATTTTGGTTTTTATGAACACATATCACATGTAGGTTGATGAAGTTTTATGATGTTTTAAGAGCTTTCTGAATTATCTTAACGAGTAGTGTAGCCTCCGTCTGCCTACATTTGATACGAAGGACTTTTTAACGTCAACGTTCATTTATTCCAGAAAAGACATCTCTTACAGTCATCCAGACAAGAGATTCCTTGACTCTCTTCCAATAAAATAATAATCTTGTTCGATTTTCATCAGTAAAATAATGCCAAATAAATGTTCTTTAGGGCATCGTTTCCATGTTTCTCCGAACATAAAATTTTCACACGATCTTTGTCATGTAAAGATCGAAAAAGCAAGATTATTTATGATGGCTTCTTCCGTTTCTTGGTATCTCAACTAACCTATTAAAATCTTTTGAATCGAAATCAACTTAAAACATTATCTTTTACAAGGCTTTGACCAATTGGATACTGTTTGATTAGGTTCAAATAGAAGTCATTCGTACAAAGGAAAAATATAATTAAGGTTATTTTATTTTTTTTTTTTTGCTAATTGATTTTGATAAATATGCTGTTCGTTTCAAAAAACAAATTGATCAAAATTATTTGAAGTCAGCAATGAAGTTATATTTGATTTAACCCAGCAAAACTAAACCGTTTACACAGGGGTATTGAAAAGCCAATTCGCCATTACTTCACAACTACTCCAACTATTGACCTTACATTAATGAAATCTTGACGGATAGTTAGAAGATAGAAAATAATTGAAGCTTTGCATCGGCGTACCTGTGGCACTGAATCCCATTGTTTGTGAGCAACTCAATGAGCTCATCTACTACTCGTACTAGGCTCCATAGTAGGCGGAATTGAACTCCACCCTGTGGACAGCCACTCTTAGTACCAAGACAAATCTTACTTTCCCCCGCAGTGGTTTCAGTTTGCTTTGTACGCAGTACAGCCTCTAGCCATCTGCATATGGAAGCCGCCATATTTCTTTCCTCCAGTGCCTTCATTACGCTTGCTCGGGAGGCAAAAAAAACTCATTTTATGTACTAAGAGCAGGTGTGATTTTCAGTGCCTTCGAACTTATATACAGTGACTCACAAAATTGATCACGGTATCAATACGTACCTAAGCGATGATAAAAAACTCGTAAATGGTTTGATATTTTCGAAATTTTTTTTATGTTTTTTTAAAGATATAATATGAAAGAATAAAACACAAGTAATATTTCATTAAACAACAACAAATAAAAGCAATAAAGAAACTAAATATAGAATATTTCAGTGTGATCAATTTTGTGACTTAATATTAACAGGGTTAAAAATTAAAATTAATACTTCGTATAACCACCTTTGGCATCTATAACGGCTTTGATTCTCCTTGGCATACTTAAACACAAATTTGCGCATGTTTCTGACGAAATAGAATCCCACGCCTGCTGCACCTTTGGCCATAATTCACTCAATGAGCCGACTTCGCCGGCGACCGATTTTTTTAATATACCCCACAGGTGCTCGATGGGGTTAAGGTCCGGAGATTGCGGAGGCCAATCTAGTGTACTAATACTATTGTCCTGGAGCCATTTGCGAGTCGTTCTTGCTGTGTGCTTCGGATCATTGTCCTGTTGGAAGACAATGTCCGACCCATTTCCACCAAAGTCTCCTATAGTGCCAAGCAAATGACTGCGCAGAATTTCAATATAAGACTCTGCCGTCATTCGTCCTTCGATTTTGGCCAACCTACCGACACCATTGATCGTCATGCATCCCCATACCATAATGGAGCCTCCTCCAAACTTCAGCGTAGGCTTAACGTGGTGTGCCTGTAATTTCGCACCCTTGCTTCTCCAGGTCCATTCGCGCCCATCCGATCCTAAACGATTTATTTTGGTCTCATCCGACCATAAGACCTTCTCCCAGTCACTTGCATTCCAGGTCTTGTATTTTTTGGCAAAATTTAGCCGTAACTTCATGTGTCTCTCAGTGAGAAGAGGCTTTTTGACTTTTGCACGGCCTTTTAGACCAGCATTTCGCAATGATCTGCGTATTGTCTCAGCAGAAACCTTTAAATTATTATTCTTTTTCAGGCTGTGGCATATTTCCACGGCATTTTCGCATTTGCCACTTCTTATACTCCTAACAACGTCCCGTTCCTGAACTGAGCTAAGAATTCTTTTACGGCCTGCTTTATTTTTAATGGATAAATCTGCAAATTTGCTGCGAATTTTACTCACAATGCCAACGGAGATTTTCAGCTTTCGAGAAATTTCGCGATGAGTCACACCATCAATCAACAATTTTTTCACCTCTCCTTTAACTCCATTGGAAATAACCATGTTCTTTTTTCCCATGTCTGCCAAAGATATAAGCAACTATAGCGGCGGAAAAACGTATGCATATTTTCTCTTACCTTCTATATCTATATTTTTCAAATAATTCAAACTATTCTATTTTATGAATAAACTTTTTTGCGCACGTCCGAACACTTCAAGCGAAAGTCTCAAAATTGATCACGCTTGCCTTCTGCACATTCTTCAAATTTTACTTTACCGCTAATTTTGGTGGCGACGTAAAACATATTGATAACGGTACATCAAACACCAAGCAACATAAGTATTCAGTCGGATTTGTGTTTGACTGCATATGCAATACGGAATGAAAAAAGAAATGAATATTCAACTGAAGCGTGATCAATTTCGTGAGTCACTGTATGTAGGTATGCACAATCTTCTCCATTCCTTTTGGCATGAAGGGGATAAGATTAATTGGCTTCAACGATTTGGCCAGCAAGTAGTCTTTCCTTCCTACCTTCGAAATAAAGATTACCTTCGCTATGCTGCACGGCTCTGGAATATACGCCATTGGATAGCTATCCTCGTAAGCCCTTCAATATGTGACAAGAGATCTTGCATACCTTGTTGCCTTGGTGCTAGAAAGATGCCATCCGCCCCTGGTGACTTAAAATTCGAGAAGGAGGGCACCCTTGATTGAATCTGCAGTAATTGAGTGTGGTCAGCGATCTGACCGATGTGCAACCCTTAGTGGAAGTTCGTCAAAGCAAACCATCTCTGGGAGTTGCGAAAGCAGGGTGCCATTGCCATGTCCACTGCGCTGGTGGGATGACACTCAGCTTAATTATACAAATCACATAATTGTGAAATTTAGTAACCATATTTCTTTAAAAATCTATGTCGGACAATATCCAACAATTTTGAAAATTAATGTGTTTTTTTTTTTTAATTTTCTCTTCTTCGAGTGGTGGTATTATTATTATTATATAATATTATATATCATGTGATCAAATTTGACCCGGACTGACAAGTCAAATACTCTGCTTGCCCTTTTAATCATTTCGTGGTCATTGGAAATAAAAAGAAAATCAAACAAACTAGTTCTAGAATTTATTTCGTCGGTAAAAATCGCTAGACAAACTATTCGCACATTAAACTGGCAGCGGTAAAACTCTGGTTTGTGGGCGCAGTTTAAATGCTCCAGTATGCATCTCATTTATAGTGCATATTTGTATTAATTGAGTTGTTGTATGCAGATTTAATTTTTTAAATATAATTTATAAAAAGTTTAATCCCAGAACCATTTGAACCAAAACTTGGCATTTAAGCCAAATCCATAATTTTGCAGTCACAATGGGCGCAATAGCGATAGCATCACACGATGAAGCCAGAATTTGCCAAACCATATAATAAATATATTTTATCATAAAAAAATGCTTTCAATTACACTTTCAACATGAACATAAAAATTTCCGCTTAATTGTACATTTATTGAAGTGCTAAATGCAAGGAAATCGCTGCTTGGCAAGCGATAGTGGAAACTGTGCCAACAGCTATTCAGCAGAAAAGGTCACAGAGAAAATCCACGAGCTTGTTTAAAACTAAGTGGTAATGCCGAACATGCAACAACAAATACAATGCCATAATAAAATGTAAAAGTTTAAGATAAGCGAAATTTAATCAAGCAGCAAGTGAAAGTTAACTAAATCTTAATTGTCGTTTAATTTAATATTAATTTATTTTTTTATATACTAAAATACATTTTTAAGAAATTCGTTTACAACTTTTACTAATCTCATTTCATTACATTTATTTTACTTACAGGTCTTTACCCAAATTAAGCAGTCAAGACGAAGAAGGGGGGGCAGGTCATGGGTATGGTGGGGGGCCACAACACTTTGAACCCATTCCTCATGATCATGATTTTTGCGAGAGAGTCGTTATAAATGTAAGTAATATGTGAGAGAATTAATAAAAAAGAATATTTATAGAAATACATTGAATTGTACTGATTTAGCTAAAAATAAGTAGCATAACAAACTTAAAATTAAAACAAAAAAAATTTATATTTTTACTTTACACATTTCTTACAAATCAACTAAATATTCTTACATTCTTGTAATAAATTAACCCACTTCCATTTTCTTTTCACATATTTCGCTTTGCTTTTCCTTTTGTCTTTTGCTACTCACACTTTGTTTTGCAGGTAAGCGGGTTAAGGTTCGAAACACAATTACGAACGTTAAATCAATTTCCGGACACACTGCTGGGGGATCCAGCTCGGCGATTACGGTACTTTGACCCGCTTAGAAATGAATATTTTTTTGACCGTAGTCGGCCGAGCTTCGATGCAATTTTATACTATTATCAAAGTGGTAAGTATTGTAACTCTGTATTATATTTGTTGTAATTCATTGTTGTTGTGTTTTTTGTACTTTATGTAGTATATTACAAACATATATGTATCTATTAGTAGATATAATATATCGTACGCTAAACGTACTAAATACATAACATCGAGTTTTTATATTTCTAACGCTGTTTGACTGGTAATCTGATTAAGGGTTGTACTAGGTCAAAGAGAGTCGTAATTTGATATACTGTATTTCCTCTATTTTCGGTAAAAAATGTAATCATACAAGTATGTAACATTCGTTATTTTCGTTTATAAAAATCCATAAATCTTGCCCCGAATATGTATGTATCTTGATCTCGGAAAATTTGAATTCCTGTAGAAGACTTAGCCAATTATCTGCTAATAAGAGTATTTTATTAATATTTCCACATTTTTAGCTGGTAAAATTGGTTTGTGTGTAATTTCAGTAAAAATTTTAACGATGATATGTAATTTCTCTCATATTATCACCATTTTCAGAAGATTCTTCTTGTTCTTTATTGACGTAGACACCGCTTACGCGGTTACAGTCGAGTTTACAACAGCACGCCAATCGTTCTGATTTTTTACTGTTTAACAGTATTTGAAGATTCCAAATGTAAACAGGTTCTTCTCCACCTGTTTTTTTTAACGGAGTGAAGGTTTTTCTCTTCCTCGTCGAATATCTGTGCTGGAGTGTTTTCATCCATTCGAACGACATAACCTAGCGTAATATATGTATCTCGTACCTTCTTATCGTTGCACCGACTGCGGTTTTCTGCCAATGCGCAAAGGACCATAAATCTTCCGCAGAAACTTTCTTTCGAAAACTCATCAGATGAAATCATCGTCTACTCCTCTACACTTATAGTACAAGCTATAAATGGACGAGGATGATGAGTTACTTGTAGAATTTGTTCTTTCTTCGTCTAGAGAGGGACTTCATACTCAATTTCCTACCTCAGTCCAAGTATCAGTCTATTAGCAAGATTTATTCCGTTGGATTTCAAGGCTGACTTCGTATTTGTATCTTCCAAGTGTAGCGTTTCCAAACTAAAAGTTATGACTGTCAACAGTGACGTGAGAGCCAAGTCGCGAATGTGATGACTGTTTGCTTGATAACAGGAGATATTTCGCCTTGTCCTTGTACACTACCAGACCCATTTGCTTCGCTTCTATATCCAGTCTGAGAAAACACAATTTTGGCGCAGTGGCTGTACAATATTGTATCTTCGCTATTTAGCTCTGTAGCCGTATTATTTTCTCCAGCAATACATTGATAATTTTCGCACGATAGGGAGCCGCCTTGTCTTAAACCTCGTTTGGTATTGAACGGCGCGGAGAGGTCTTTTCCGATCCAGGGGGATACCATATTCCCACATAGCGGCATAGAGGCAGTTCCTTTTTCGTGCTATCGAAGCGGCTTTAAAATCGACGGTAGTGCGTGTGGGTTTTCCTTTCTCGTGTCTTTTTCAAGATTGGTGCGTGGTGAAAATCAAGTCGATTGTATATTTTCCAGGTCTAAATCCACAAAGTGTGCTCGATAAAATCGCAGATTTTTGGATCTCCTTTGATGTACCACATTCTGGTGTTATGCTTTCACTGCCATTCAGAAAGCTGGAGAATTGATCCCTTCATAATTTCGGTTTGCTCCGGTTTAAAAACTTTCTGTTAGTCGCCGTATCTTTTCCTAGAATTTTTGAACATTACCCTTGCCGGCCAGCTTGTCAAGCTCTTCGTACTCACGCATTTCGGCCTCTCATTTTTTGTCTAAAAATGCGACTCACTTCCCTCTTCAGCTCTCGGTATCTATCCCATTCCGCACATGTTGTGGTCTATTGTAATGTTGCGAGATAGGCAGTTTCCTTTTTTTTTCCTCTACGACACAGCAGTCTTCATCGCACCAGAACCATACCATATACCATATACCTAACCCTATAAATTTACTTAAATTTGTATTATTGGTCTGAGTATAAAATATAAAAAAAGTTGTTAGTTTTTGTTCATTCCGTGTTTTATAAAGTACAATATTTTTAAATATTAACATGTATATTTCTGCTCTTCTCTTTTACCCCAAATCATCGGACAAAACACAATCACGCGCACCAAACACACACATAACTTACCATTCAACAATCACCCTCAATCACTCAACAATGTCTTGTACTTTCATAATAATATATTTTTTTTTCATTAAATGTGTATTTTCATTTGTTTTTGTAACGATCTTGTTCATTTGTATACCTTCGTCATGCTTTTATAATTTCTATTACAATAAATAAACTCCCTCATCTAGGTGGTCGACTGCGGAGACCGGTCAATGTCCCTTTAGACGTATTTAGTGAAGAAATAAAATTTTATGAATTAGGTGATCAAGCAATTAATAAATTCAGGTAAGAAAATTACCAAACTAACAAATCAAGAAATATGTTTTTGGTTAAAATCGTTATTATTATTAACAAAAAGAAAAAAGTAATAATAATATGCATAAATAATTGGTTGAAAAGCTGTTGCGTAGATGATTTACTTAATTGGAATGTTAATGCTGAATGAATTTAAATAACAAATATGATTTTTCATGTAGACTTGTATACACAATAACTGTACAGCGCAAAACACTTTTTGAAAAACAATTTTGTTTATAAAATTTATTTATTTTTTTATAAACTTTTTCTTTAAACTGATAAATTCAAATGTATACAGCCCAGTTGGAAAAATTATGTAATATATTGCATGAACTCATAGCTTAGCAATTATTGTAGTAATAAAAGTTGTAGTAAGCAGTTAATTTGTTAATAATACACATATATCGCAGGCTCCTCACGCCTTCAAGGCACACTTTTAAAAGTAGAACTAGTTCTTTAAATATACATATAAATACTTCCATATTAACATAGCTCCACTCTCGGGCAGCAATATATTTAAAATACTCATAAAAGTATTCAATAAATACAAACATTACCAAATATTGAATATCATCTGCACTTCGGATCATCTCAGAGTGCACGGAATGAACGTCTCATACAAGTCATTTTAGAACAAATTCACTGGATATTTCTTATCAAAATAACGTATGGACCATCTCTGTCGGCGAAATATAATAATACTAATTCAATGTAGAGTAGTATTTTAGAAAAATTCTTTAACATTATTGGAAGATTTTTCAGATATCAATATGATCTAGTGTAGCTAATAAAATTTTTAATCAAATTACCCGTAACTCTTTCGCTACCATATCTTTTTGTCACGAACTTTTCTGACACTTACGAAAATATTTATCATTTATCGAGAGGCCATGCATTTCTTTATGGATATGTCAGGGCTTGTGGGGGAAGGTTAGTTGGGAAAGCGTCGAGAAATGGTAGTCAATACAAGTTTTATGCTTGCTGTCTAATGGCAAAAACATTTCCTAGCTGACAGTAACATCAAAGAAACAGTGGATGTACTGTTCCTGAGCGCACCTCACCTTAGAGAAGTGACTATCAACACCGATTGCAGAACGGCAATACTGATGAGAAGAAAAGACCTCACTGTTATCATTAGATGGTTGGGTAACTATCGCTACCTATGCTGTTACAAAATCCGACCGAAAGGAATTGCAAAGAAATTGTTCTCAGCAAGGTTTGACCCTTTGTATCATCCATTTCGAGGTTCCCTAAAGCACAGAAATTTCAATGTTTATTTTAATTCGAAAGAATATTCCTTGGCACATTTTTTTTTAATATTAGCCTGTTGAGTCTAATTTTCGATGACTCGTTCGAGCATTTCGGCTGGCAACTATGCCTAAATTGAAATAGAATTGCACGCAAAAACTTTTTTTATATATCCCCACACAAAAAAAAATTCAACGGTGTGATATCATACGATATTGGTGGCCAAACGACCGGCCTCTACAGGTTGCGCTTCGTCCCAAATGCGGCAATTTCGCTTCTGTACATACCCATTGTGCCAGAAATGGGTTCCATCGCTGAACAAAATTTGGCTCGAAAATGTCGAATCTTCGTGATACTTTTCAAAAGAGCATAGTACGAAGCCGTTTCGCTTGGAAAGGTCGAGCGGCTTCAGTTCTTTCACAAGGTATATTTTGTATACTTTCAATGTAAGATGTCGACGCAAAATGCGCCAAGTCATTCCATACGTCCGTCCGAGTTGCTGCGAACGGCGCCGAATCGACTCTCCGCGATCTTCGTGTACACTGGCAGCTACGGCTGCTATATTATCTTCACTTCGTGATGGATGTGGCTTATTCTGTCGAATATTACCCACTAATGAATGCTGGGTCTCAAGATGGGTGATGGTGTTGCGAATAGTACGCTCAGTAGGCCGATTTTGTTGATTATAAGTTGAGGGAAGCGCGCGAAACACAATCCTTATAGAACGTGAATTTTCGTAATAAAGTTAACCGATTTGTGAACGTTTCCATGATGAAATGCCTAACAATACTGAACAAAAGTAACATGGCAGCATGATGTGACTCACGCGTGACCTGTCAAAAAACGGCTTTTGAAGAACTTTGATCCCTTTAACTCTTCTATTGCTATTCACACAGAGCCAGTTGAAAAGGATGTTTGGAAGAACACGAAGTAGAATTATCTCAATAAATAATTAAAAGTTTGACTGTCATAGACAACTTCTTTTTCGTATTTTACGAAAATAAGGGGAGATTGTAGAATTTTCAAGGGGTATTCGCGGATCTTACAGTTTTTTGGTGGGTTTATAAGAAATGCTGAAATTCTTGGTTATATCTCTGAAGCTACGAGTATAACTATAATTTTTTTACCACAATTTCTTTGCTAACTTGATGTTATAGTCGCTGACTATCGTGAATACTCTCAGATGATTTATATGACAAATCCTATATTCTGTAGCAGCAACAAACAAAATTTGAAAAATTCACAATTACTAAACAAATTTTTTGAAATTCATACGCTTTCAGTCTTTGAAATCTTAGCAATAAATTTAGTCCGAATCTGATCTAGTTTCAAATTTCCAGTTATAGTCCATAGTCCGGGTCCGAGTCTCGGTCATATTTGATCAGATATAATATTCTTATAAATAAAAGACTAGTGCAAAGTTTGTCCTAAAAGTAATATGACTGATTTTCTTCCTCCGCGACTGTACTACGGAGCGTAGGCATACCGACTCGATTAGATAGAGGGCGTTTCTAGCTAACGAATGAGCGGCTGTCTCCGAGCACATGGAGAGTCATAACAAACATTTTCGCGCGACATGTTTCCGTGAGTGGTGCCAGAAAGAGCAGAGGTACGCGATTAAATTCTATGTGAAACTCGGTAAATTGGCGACAGAGACGTTTGAATAACATAATCAACCGACGTCCCCTCGCCCAAAAAATGGTAAAATGAGCAAATCCAAAATGAAAACGGTGCTCTTTGTTTTTTTTTCTTTGACAGCAACCACCACGAAGTTGTTCCTCCTGAACAAACCGTCAACGCCAAGTTTTACGTGGAAGCCCTCAAGAGACTCAAACGAAAGGTCAATTGGATCCGACAAGACATCGCAGCCGATTAAAAGTTGCACCACGACAGCGTTTCGGCTCGGGCGGCATGCCAACGCTTCCGCAGACGCCCTACAGTCCAGATGTGCCCTCCGGTTTTTTTTTTTTTTGTTTCCTTGCCTGAAAAGGCCGATGAAATGCAAGTATCAAGATCGAGAGACGGATCTAAAGGATGCAGGCAGCATTTACCTCGGCTCTCAAGACTATTCCGGAGAATGCCTTCCGTTACGCCTTCAATGCTTGGAAATCGCACGCTGCGACAGCGCTGCATCGACACACACACAGAAGTAGCCTATTTTGAAAGTTTTTAAAGAAATGTAACGATTGGTTCAATAATTTTTTTTTTTAAATCGAGTCAGTCCTAACAAACCTTGTATAGTGGTAATGAAATCATTAGAATCCAAAACAGTAATCATTTTTCTAAGTTTTAGGTTAAAATTTCAATAAATGTGATTTTCAAATTATGGATTTTAGAAATTTCGGAAACGAATTAAGTTGCAAAAGTTAGGCATAGTTCGATTAACTTCAACATAACCTCGACTATTAAAAAATCTCCATTGTGTGACTTCCAACTGGGCATTTTTTTATTTTCGAAATTCATTCAATATTAAAACTCACTACAGAACAATACATCTAACTTAAATGTACATATATACTAACTATTGTTTTTAGTGTTATTGCTGTTGTTGTTTCTTAAAATTGCTGTTGTATGAAATTAAACAAAACAAAACACAAAATTTATTGGATCAAATTGATGTTTTATTGTTTTTAAAAATTGTTGTTGAACTAAAAATAAATTACATATGAGTATTAACTAAATTAAACACAATCGGCAAAGTGGAGTTTTCTGAATGCTGCAACAAAATTGAAAACGCAAAAGCCAACAAAAAATAAGTAAAAAAAAAAGTACCAAAATCAAAACACTGTTAATCACTTGACCACCAGCTTAAAATTTTGTGCATACGGCATGGGGGAGTATGTGGCCGGTACCGTGGCACGCACACGCATGCGCCAATGCTGCAAGCTAAATGTAAACAAAAACCAAATTCCATTTGAAAATGAAATGCGAATTTCACCAAAACAAGTGCGACGATCACCAAAAAGCTAACAACAAAACGTCACTCATACACATCCACGAACACACCACGACACACACACATACAGCATCTATATGTATCTAGTAGTATGTAGCCGCCAACACTTTATACAACAGGCTTACATAACGAGCTCACGCCCGCAACGACTACTCCAGCAGTAAGACGGCCGTAAATACAACGTTGCCGGCACCGTGACTTGTATAGCGATGCGCAAACACACGCTCTAAACTATAGAATTTACCCGAGACACAAACCGTCATAGCCAATGAAGCTACTTGTCACCGCTGCTGCTGCTACGTACACCGTTAAGCGCTATGAAAATTGGCAACATAGCCGTTGGTTTTATTACTGTGTGTTTCCGTTTCTATTTCAAATTGAATGTTTTATTTTTATTTATATATTAAATATAGTATATATATATATTTCTATTATATACAAATATTTACGTACACTCGTGCATTCTAACGAAGATAAATCTTTTTTGAATTCTTCGTTTAGTTTTATTAAAGTAGAAATGTTGTTGATATACTTATGTAACTATTTTTGTTGAACTTTTGAATAATCTATACGGAGCTTCAGTGGTTGAAGTGGTCACCGTTATTCATTAAATTGTATTTTTTGTTAAAAAAAATATTGTGTAAATTTATTGTAAATTGTTTGTTGTTTCTTAAAAAAATTGACATTATACGTGTATGTATGTAATTCTTATGAAAAAATACTAAATAACTCACACTGTGATTTTCAAATATCTTTCAAAATCCCACTTCTACAACAACAAACCAATTCGTGCAACCGCCACAGAGAGGATGAAGGCTTTATTAAAGAAGAAGAAAGACCATTGCCGGAGAATGAGAATCAAAGAAAAGTCTGGTTACTTTTCGAGTACCCGGAGAGTTCGCAAGCCGCCAGAGTTGTAGCCATAATTAGTGTATTTGTTATATTGCTATCAATTGTTATATTTTGTCTAGAAACATTACCCGAATTTAAGCATTACAAGGTGAGTTCAACAATTAAGTCAAACAATATGTTGAATAAATTTGATAAAATTGAGCTTTTTCACATATGAAGCTTTTTAAAGATTTGTTATACAAGAAACAGTTAAGAATTTCATGAAAATGATACAAGTGAAGGCATTAAAATAACTGTTTAAATTTCAATACAAAAATTATTTAGCTTTTGAATTTTCGAAGTATTTTTGGGAAGCTTTTGTATTCAGAGGCTTTATAACATCCTAAAACACGTTTTTTTATATCATTTTAATTATAATACTAAATACGTAAAAACAAATTTTTTAATACGCAGCTTTTAAAACATTTGTTGTAAAAAGCGAAAGATTTTATAAAAAAAAAACATGAAAAAGTAAGGATGAAAGATGAAAGCTGTAAAAAAAGTTAATAAATTTCTATATTTTTTTCTGTATTTGCTTAGTATTTTTGGAAAGCTTGGATACTCAAAACACTTGAGTTTAATTTAAAAACTAAAAAAAAACAGCTTTAAATAATACAAGCTTTCACTCAAAACTAAAATCACAAAAATTTATTTATTATTTATCAAAAGCTTTCACTACAAAACTGAAGCTTTATACCTTTGAAGCTTTCTGAAAGATTTCCTTATATAAAACTAAAGCTTTAGTCTCAAATGTGAAAAAGCTCGGAGATTTCATGTTTTTATCTGTTTTTTCTTTTTTTTTATTTTCATTTCTCTATTTGTAACGTTAACACAAACATTTTACTACATCTCCTTTGTTTATACTTTCTTTGCTTTTTGCGCGCATTTTTTGCAACTTGATGTCAAATTTGTCGAAATGAAAAGCTCCAGGAACGGGTTGGATAATTTTTTTGACAAAATACTACCTTTTTATTCATTATACTAACTAGTTGTTCGGTGTTGTAACTTTGTGTGCTCCAACCAAAAGCCTTTTCATAATCTATAAATGTGGTCTACATATAATTATGCAGCCTGTAATGTAATGCCAGCGCAAAAATTTAGAGTGTATACTGGTTTGAACTTTATAAAAGTTAGTAACTTACGAATCAGTCAATTAGACCCTGCTTTTAAAAATAATGATTATTATTTCAAAAGCTAAGCCTGCAAGTAATTCTCCAGTATAAGCTTATTTCAGCAATAAAAAATTGAAGGTGAAAGCTTTAAGCTCATTTCCTTGATTTGGAATCTTCCAACTTGAAAGCTTCATGCAGATTCGTATGTGAAAAGCTAAGCTTACAAGCTTTTTAGTATTAAAAAATGACAGGTGAAAGCTTAAACTTCATTTTCAGTATTTGGAAGCTCCCAACTTGAAAGTTTTATTGAGATTTTTCATCACAGTAACCATCTATCTTCTTTTTAGTTTTATATCCTGGAAATTGTTTCAATTTCAATACTTCTGCACATTCAAATTCAAAGCTTCATGAAAGCTTTTTTTAAAAACATAACTAGAACTTTAAGTTATTAAAAATTTAAGTTTCACTCAAGTGATTTCTAAGCATTACCACACATTGAAGTAACAGTGAGTGCTTAATTTTATATCGTTACTTCTCCTAAAACAAATATAAGATTTTCAACTATCGCTCTATACCTTTTTTATTGCTCACTGATTGCAAAGCTATCAATTTCTATAATTGAGGCCCAATACAATTTTTTTATACATTATTTTAGTTTTCTACGCCATTTAAAAGTTCTCAAACCAGTTTACCTTCTATTAATAGTTTATAGCTAAAAAAGCTTAGTAACTATTACCGACTAATAAAATATAAATACTCATTTTAATTTGTTTTCGAAAATTGTACATCTATTAAATATTTAGGTGTATACCTATGAAGAATAAAAAAGATTGCCCACAGTGCACTTATCCTTTTGACATTAAGTTGTAAAAAGTAAAATATTTGTGTATAAAGCTTATATCATCATTTTATTTAATCAATATGGGTTAGTATTAAATAATTGTTGAAAGCTTTTACTCATAATGTTGAAATGTATATTATTTACGAGTAAAATCCACTTTCAAAAAAGTTCAGTATAGTATTCTTATTGAAATACTCAAACATTATAAATACTCCTCAAACAACTTTATAGGAAAACATGGATTTTTTAGTCGATACCCCTACCATTGCTTGAAAAATAATTATTTATGTAACAATGATTTTAACTTCACCGCCGTTTTCCTACACAAACTTTTGTATTTTCATAAATTATCACATCCTTATTTATCCTTATTTATTTCTCTCATCCATTATAAGACTCTGTAAATGCTTTTACGCTACCTAAGTGTTTATTTATGCTTACTCTTGCTCCTAAAATTAAATTGTTAACATAATTTTCTTATATCTAAAATTAACAGGTGTTCAATACAACAACAAATGGCACAAAAATCGAGGAAGACGAGGTGCCTGACATCACAGATCCTTTCTTCCTTATAGAAACGTTATGTATTATTTGGTTTACATTTGAACTCACAGTCAGGTAAGTTTGGTTTCTTTTTCAAAAATTTGTGTATGAAAGAAGTGTTCGAAATTAAATGGCGATTAGATTAATGAAAAATAAAAATTTATAGTCTTTATTATAAAAAATAGTTATTTCCCTTACTTTAAGTAGTACGAATGTGCTGTGAAAAATGGACTTAAAAATTGTAGTTAAGATATAAGTATTTTATCATGCAGTAGATGTGATTATAACCAACGCAAAAAGTATGGAGCTGCACTTCGCTATGGAGTCAATTAAAAGCATGGCAACAACCACTAACTACCCAACACAAAAAGTGTGGAGCTAACTTCGCTATGAAAAGCACAGACAGAACCACTAACTAGTATATCGATTCAATTTCGTACCAACACTATGCTTTAGACTTAAAAGATGTTTAAGAAGATAGTATTCGAAATCACATAAAAGCTGGGTTTATAAAAATAATAATTTATAGTTTTTATTACAAAAAATTGTTATTTTCAAATTTAATTCGGAAATGCTGTTCTTTAGAGCCAATAGTCTCAAAACCATGCTGTTAAAATATAGTCATTTTATAATGAAGTGATTCTAAACCGGCCGACATGAAAAATGTGGTGCAGAACCACAGCTTGAAGTCAATAAAAAAGCAAAGACAGCAACCACTAACTAATATATCGGTTATATTTCGTAACGTTTCTACTTTTTTTTAATAACAAACCATTTAAACAAAGTTTATTTTCTAGTTGCAGTATGTGGAGTTTAAGTTTTAAAGTTATTACTGCAATTATTTTCATTTTTTTTACAAAAATATTATATTTTAGCAAAGACAGAAACCACTTACTTATATTATCGATTATATTTCGTAACAATATTATGTTTTAGACTTAAAAACTGTTTCAAAAACCTTTTTTTGGCAGTATATATAGTTTGTGCTTTTAAGTTAATACTGCAATTATTTCAAATATTTACCAAAAATTCAAAAAATTTTATTTTTTTAGTGTAATAATTTTAAAATTTAATTTTATTAGTATAATATATTTTTATAGTTAGTTATTTAATAATTTAAAAGACAAGTAACTATTTATATATCAATATTTTTTATTTTCCAGTCTCTTTAGCAAACGTTCTTTTCCTTCAACAATTATTATTATAAAAATTAAATTAAGTAATTGTAATTACATTTTAACTAGATTATTAATATTATTAGGAATATTATGCTAGAAAATCTGGTCTTAAGTATTTATTACAATAAAAATAATTAATAAAATACTATACCACTGATTCAATGTAAAAATACCCCATTTGCTCTCAAGTCAGTTTTTCAAAAATATTTCTGCGACACCTCGAATGATATATATTTCTCAATCTCTCAAATTTTTTCTATAAAAAAAATTCCTATAATCAACACATTTCATTGAATCTCTCGTGCATTCCAACAAATTCTCTCTCTCATGCTCAACACATCTCTATTTTTTGCTTTCTCTCTCATTCTCTACATTTTTAAAGGTTCCTCGCATGTCCGAATAAGTTACATTTCTGCAGGGATGTCATGAATGTTATCGACATAATCGCCATCATTCCGTATTTTATAACATTGGCGACCGTCGTCGCCGAAGAGGAGGATACGTTAAATCTTCCAAAAGCGCCAGTCAGTCCACAGGTATGTTTTCTTGTGTGAGAAACTTAAGCACAATTGCATTACTTTTAGTTTATATAATTACCATTACTATTTGCAAATTATATTGCTTTACAATTACAACAACAGTATTACAAAAAAAAAAAAAAATTACCAACAATTACATAGCGTTTAGAGGCAAAACATTTAAACTATATAAAAAACGCCAAACACTTTTTAAGTAACAGATTTGAGTATTATAAGTTAGTGGTTAAATTTAAATGCAAAAAAATGTTTTTAATTTATTTTGTAGTGAAGAGTTTCATAATTTTTTTTTTTTTAATTATATAATAAAACAAAAAATGTTTCACTAAAGCCACAGATTTACCACACATTTGCATTATTGTAATATTTTTATTTTCGGTTTACGTTTCAAATTCGTTAACGGTTTCATGCCGCAAAAACATAATCGAAAAAAAATTCCAAATACTGACACATATATACAAGTACATAAATATACCTGTATGTAAACATAAATACTCACTTAGTATATATATATATATTACTGTCTAACTCTACCTCTCACTCTCTCTCTCTACTATCTATAAATATATATACTATGTTACATCAATATACATATATATATTTATATGACTTGGTTTTATTTACTAACATTATTCCAATTTCAATTACTAATCAATACAATACCCACCGCTATTTGTTACTATTTACTAAATATATATTTATGTTTGTTATTAATTGTTCTATTACATAACTATTTACATATACTATATATACATACTTGTATACATAAACTATATTTATATATATAAACTATTTACATATATAATAATTTGTTGATTGAAAACATGCCATTACCGATTATAATTTTTTAGGACAAGTCATCGAATCAGGCTATGTCCTTGGCAATATTACGAGTGATACGATTAGTTCGAGTATTTCGAATATTTAAGTTATCTAGGCATTCGAAGGGTTTACAAATTTTAGGACGAACTCTGAAAGCCTCAATGCGGGAATTAGGTTTACTTATATTTTTCTTATTTATAGGTAAGTTCCAGACGAAAAAAGCAAAACAAAACCAAACCAAACCACAAACAAAAACACACACCAAATACATAGAAACACACAATTATCCAAAAGAAAAAAAGGCAACTAAACCAGTTACAACCCATACACCTATACAAAAACCCTCAAAAAAAACCAAAACAACTATACAAAAACCTTACTCACCACCACCACCACTCTTACTACTACTACCGCTATCACCACCGCCACTACTATTACTACTACTACTACTACTACTACATTTACTATTACTATTACCCTCCGCGCACAACCATTCTAACGATCTATACCCAAGCACACGCACTCACACAACCCTCAAAAAAAAGTCTCAGAATACAAGTCCACACACTCAGCTAACACAGGGAACCTCAAAACAAATCACACACTCTTTAAGGTCCCACTAAGCAAAGGCACTTTTTTCTTTTTCTTTGTGCCATTTTTTTGTCTAAAAATGCTACAAGAATCTAAAAAAAAAATTTTAATTTTTTTGAATTCAAGCCATTTGAATTGTGCTTGGAAATTTCTCATAACTACAATGTTTCTGAAATCAGTAAAAAGCTCAAAACTAGATATTAAAGACTATAATGTTACTGAAGTCAGTAAAACGCACCAAACTATCAAAACTAGGCCTTAAATATTTTCAACAAAATTTTATATGTTTGGAAAGTGAAAGCTTTCGAAAATTTGCTATGATATTATTTACTTAAAACTGAATAATACTTGATCTTGAACAATTTCTCTAATTTTGGCTTATTTTTTTATCCTTACTTCAATATATAAATTGGAAAATTTTTCACATAAAAGTTTTCATTAATTTCACGTATATTAAATGAAAAAAGGAAAGCTTTTTAAGCCCCTGAGACTTTAAATTTATTTTTATTCATTAGTCTCAAAAAGCTTTAAAACATTTATTAATCCAAGACATTATGTAAATTTCCAAAAATCAACTCTCAAATATAAAATTTGAGATACAAGTTTCGTAAGATTTTTCATTTGATTCCATTACCAAATTGTCTACGATAATACGTTCATTGGAAACTAAAAAATCAAACAAATAAATCTTAATTGAGTTAATTAGCCCCTTAATTTATACAATTAGTAAATTGTCCAATAATAAACCTTTGAAAAGAAAAGTTAGGATTTAAAAGCAAAAGCAAGCGGAATATTAAATGAAATACTAAATCTGAATTGAGTTAATTTGTAATTAACTCTGACTATTTTAACTGATTCAATTACCAAATTTTCTACGGTAGTACGTTCATCGAAACCTTAAAAATCAAACCAATGAGTCTTAATTGAGTTAATTGGCGGCTTAATTTACTCATTTAGAAACTTGTCCAATAATAAGCAAAGCGGAATATTAAATGATACACTAAATCTTAATTGAGTTAATTATTATTTACCTCAGACTTCCTTGATTGAGTCACTTAACAAATTGTCCACGATAGTACGTTCATAGCAAACTTAAAAAATAATCCAATAATTCTTAATTGAGTTAATTATCCGATTAATTTAGTCAATTTGTAAATTGTCCAAATATACCATTGAAAGAAAACTTAAAATATAAAACCAAAAACAAGCGGAATTTCAAAAGATACATTAAAATTTAATTGAATTAATTGACGCTTGATGCAGTCAATTTACAAGTTGTGATACACTTAATCTCAATTGAGTTAATTAGCAAATGCCGTTGACTCCCTTAATTGGGCTAATTAACAAATTGTCCACAATAAAACATTCATAACAAACTGCAAACACAAGCCAAGAATTCTTAATTGAGTTAATTAACTGAATTAATTTAGTCAATTAACATATTGTCCGATAATATACCTTGAAAGAAATTTTTAAAATTAAAAAGCAAACCCAATTAAGCAACTATCTAAAAGTCCTATATTGGACACATATTAGTTTGGTCAAAAACCTCTTTGATTTAATTAAATTGATGCCTATAAGTATGAATATATGCTTAAAACTACTTCTAAATGTGTACCTTTTCTAAAAATTTCGGTGTAAAAATTACTTTTCGGTGTGTAAAATTATTATTAAAATAGATTATGTATTTTAGTTTAATTTTTTTTTTTTTAATTAAAAGCCAAAAATTGTAAAATCCATACGCAAATATTGAAATGTCAATAATATGAGAAAAGTTTTTACTTCGATCGACAAATATTTGTCCACACTTGAGCCTTTTACTGATCTTCACGAAACTAAGAACCAAAAGTATATAATATTTAAAAAACAGCAATTACAAATACCCTACACATGCACTTTTCCCCCAAAAATTTATTTCAAAACCCACTTTTTACGTTTCCCTCCCCCCTGCCAAAGTCCACTCTAAGCTTGCAAAGAAATTTTTTTCGTATAAAAAAACATTTGAAAAGCATACCAAAAACACTTTAATTTCCATATATATTTCAAAAAAAAAAAAAATTACCGCTTTTTCTATAAATATCAAAAATATAGTAAACTTAACATAGTAAAGATGGCAAAGCAAACGCAAAACGATAATTTATTTGTACTGTACCTTTGAGTGTAAAATGTTAGCAAAAAATAACAACGAATGTTAATAGAAAAAAAAACAAAAAACAAAAAAAAAAAAATAAAAAATAAAACAATTAGTGCTTGGGAAAGTACTTTCCAAAGTACTCCAAAAAGTGCTTTCAAAAGTGCTTCCCAAATCTTTGCCCGCTCACGCAGTATACTTTTTTGTGATTTTTTTTTGCCTTTTTTTGGGCGTCGAAAGGTAATGAAACAATGTTTACTAGTAATTGTGACACATTTAATTTACACAGGATTATTGTGTAGGTGCTGTGTGTAACTTTTTTTACTAAAGTATTTACAAAAAAAAATTTTAAATATAACAACAAAATAAAATATATATTTTTGTACATCGATGTATAGCATACATACGTATATACATATATATGAGTGTGTGAGTAGGTGTAGGTGTATAGGTGTTAGGTATTTACATATATGCATTTATATTTAAGCAAGCATAGTTTTAGGCGCATAAATATCATTTACTTAAAGTAGCGGTAAAATGTCATCAATAACAACTATAAAACATGCCGACGTCTGTATGTCGTAGTGTGTCGTAGGTACTCATTCATTTACATATAAGCAAAAGCTACGCACAACAGGAAATATACAAAACAAAATTATACTATTAGTGCCTAAATGTATACAATATATAAGGTGAAATGAACCGTTCACCAGTTTAAACCCGTATGAACGCATACTGAGATGTTTTTTTTACCCAACCATTGAGGCCTCCACGTACATACATATGTATAAACCCGTATAAAACATTCACATCTAAGTATATTTAGCACGAAACCAAACCACATCGTCTGAAACCCCTAAAAGTGTGCTATATACAAGCATTTCGATTCCTGAGAAGTAAATATATAGAAATTTACTCGAATTTTAGTCTATTGCTCCTGATATACTTTGACAGAGTAAAACGCATTTGTTTCACCCAGCAGTCCGTTTGCAATTTTAAGGTGAAATTTATAATTGAGATTGTGTTGCCCACAAAATCGCCACAGCGTGTATTGTGTTTATGCCGAGCAAGTAGGCGCACTTAACTAACCGTACTTGAACCCACTAACCGAAACTTTTATTACTAAATATTATTCTCACACATATTTTTGTGTATAAGTGTCCCCACCATGGCAAATCTTTCTAAATTATTACTAAAAATATTTCTCTCTTCGTAACTCTGTGTGTTGTACTTACATAATACTAATAATATGGGTGGGCGTAGTTGCATGCATTGAAATATATAACTTCTTAATTGATTTATCTCGAAATACTGAAATAAAAATTCTTCAACTATTCCAATTGTATTCGTCCTTTTATTTTTTAAACTGTACTAACCAATGTCCTTGACATTAATCTCTTCACCATTTAGAAAAAGTATTTTTCAAGTTCATCAAGTGTGACTTATATTTCGTAGTTAATCGAATTCATTTCAAAATTCATTTTCCTTTCACTATGTCTGTAGTAGTATCTTTTTCTTCTAGTAATTGTAGTACTAATCTCTATGAATTCTCTTTCTAACCCCATCTCTGACGTTATAAGTGCCGAGTACTGGGCGCTCTTTAACTACTAACAAAAAATATTCATACCTATATGTCTGTGTGTGTTTACCATATTGGTTTTTATTTTCTTAATTACTTTAACTTACTTCATTAAGTTATCTTTAGAATTAACATATTAATCGATTAAATATTGTAGAAGCGCGGTATGAGTACATTTTAAATTTATATTTTATTAAGCAAGTAATAAACGGTCGATAAGTTTCGCAAATTGAATTAGAAGTAATTATTGTAGAAAATAAGTAGAGAATGAAAAATGCTCTTAGTGCTTGTGACCAAAAAGTTCTCGGAAATTATAAATAAAACTCAAAGTATTTAATTATTCATCAATATTTATTTTGTCACCTTCAAAGTAAACCCCATCAGATGTAATGCGTACCATTGATTTTTTTTAGTCCTCGAAGGACTTTTTAGCTCTTTCAGCTCCTTCAGCAAATTTTGTTTTATCTCTTCGATCGACTGAAAATGGGTTCCATGGAACGACAATTTCAGTTTGGGGAACAAGAAAAAATTACACGGACCTAAATCTGGTGAATGCGGTGGTTGATTGATGATATTCATTACGTGGTGGTATATTATCATCGTGTAAAATCCTTTAAATGTTCTTCCACAATTCCGGCCATTTTCGACGGATGTTCACACGCTAACGCCTCACTACGGCCAGACAGAACTCCTTGTTAACGGTTTGTCCCTCCAGAACAAATTCATGATACACCAAACCACGAATACCAAAAAAAGCAATAAATGCCATGCAAATTTAGCTGCTTTGGCGTCATTTTTTGATTTCGACTCGTTCCCCCTCCATTCCGATGTTGTTTGTATGTCAGACTCTAAACCCATGCCTCATCGGCATCAAGAATGTCCAAAGAGACATAAACAGGTCTTTTACTTTTACTCTACGGTACTCTTTTGAAACAATTCAGCTTTATCGGAACGTGTCGCGCCAAAACTGTTTCATACAAAAAATATCCACTAAAAACATTCGAACGGACTCACGAGAGATATCAAGCTATTCTGCCATCTCTCTAATACTTTGCTGAAGATTTTCAAGATCCATCCTTCACTTTTTAATATTTTCATCAGTTTAGGAGGTCCAAGGTCATCCAGAATGAGCGCAATGTACCGACTTAAGGAGTAGTTATAAAAAACTGCTTGACCTATCGCACTCATATTTGACATACTAATTAATGGTAGTCCTACCAACCTATCAAAATATATATATTTTTTTTTTTTTGAAATATCATTTACCAGGTGAGTTTATATACAATTTCCGAGTGCTTTTTGTCACAATGTAGTGCAATGTTTTTAGTATTGATTAATCGGATTAATCTAATTATAAGATTACGATTAGAAATACATTAAATTTTATTCAAAAATTATATTTTTAATAAATACCTGAGGTTATTAAAATTATCTCCAACATAATGATAAATAATGATTTGGTTACATTTTTAGAATTTGATCTAATCCTTGAGTTAATTCAAAAATTGTCCTTAATTATGTAAATTTTGTTAGGAGTTTTACAATTTTGGTAATCTCGTTAATTAATTAAATAGATAATTTAAAAAATTTACATTATTTAAGCACTTACTAAACCAAATTGCGATTTGATGTAATCTTTCAATATTTTATTTATATTTTTATTTAGAAAAGAAAGCAATTAATCTCCTAAAACGAATTTAACATGTTGAATCTGATAAATTCCTTCATTAGTTATTATCTTATTAGTAACCCAAACTGAGGCTGCTTCAGTATTTCAGGCTATACTCGTATGCCAATCTTGACAGAGATCGAATACTGGTTCTGTGAGCATTCATCGAACCAATTATATGCATGATTATATGATCATAAATTGTTCAAACCGAAACTGTGATTATAGTTAAGGTACTATTAGGTGTTTTTCTAGGCATGTGGTTTTCAAGAAAAAATAAAAGGCATTATATAACAAAGCAAAGGCATTATATTTTTTCATCGGGGGTGTTTTTTTACGTGGCGGGTCCCAAACCCAGCGCGCACAACCCTATGCAGGGGATGTTTCGCCTTCTCACTTTAGCTCGCCTTCAAATGGATGTTCTTAGGCAACCCAGAGAAAAATTGGTCAAAGGCCAGGGAAATCGTGAGCTGCTTTTAGTCATATGTAAAAGAATCGTTTCTGGCCACTCCCAAGTGAATGGCGATCAGAGAACTTTCCTCACTTGCGTGAACTTTTACACATGACTCCATCCTCCAGTTTAAGAAAAAAAGCGTTATATATCAAAGAATTTAGCTTTAATGTAACCGCCGTAGTTGGCGTGACAATAAATTAAACCAACGAAACAGGCTATATTGCATGTAGCGCAGTCTTGTTGAAACCAAAGGTCGTCCATATCAACATACCCCGATTCAGGCAAAAAACTACATTAAATCTGATAGATAAACTCATTCGAATCTTCTTCGATATTCTGCTCCACAGCAACAATAGGGCCTTCGGTTCACAATGTTGGGAATCTCCAAAAATGCTTATTAAATACTAGTGAGATAATAGTTTTTATATCAGAAAAAACATTCCTCCAGTTATACTGAGAACTTATGTATATCAACAGTCTATTAAAGCATCGGATTTTTTTGAATCGATAGAATCGACCATCTTGGAAACATTTAGATTGTTTCAGTATATCAAAGATATAAACACGGCCTACTGACGAGTAACTCATAAAATAATGCACAAAGATAAAATTATGATGACTTTACTAGGATAATAGTTCAAATACATATTTCAAGAAGAAGTAGGGTCATTTGAATGAAATTAGTTTCAATAGAATATCAAACCGTAGATCGATTAACATGACTGAGGTTATGGTTTAGAAAAAATAAGATAACTTAATCAATCTTATCAATGTTGTATATTTTTTTCTCTTTTAAAAATTAAAGTAAAATAAATTATTAGTTTTATAACTTAGTTCGAATTAAGTTAATATGGACATGTGTATTAATTCTGAGAAGTTCTTAGACCTGGGTTCTTATCTAAAATATAACCATAAAATGGAATGTCGTTTAATATGGTAAAATAAAGATAAGGAATATTTTTACTAGCAGATGATAATATTATATTTATATAAATAGTGATTAATGTGAGTAGACTTAAGCTACTTCAATACAATGTCACTGATATGTACATTTCAAGTATATTATATAGCAAATATTTTCATTATATCAATAGAACAAACTATGAAAAATACTAGCAATAAGATTAATAGACTTATAAACTATTTAAGCTATTTTTTGTTCTCTATAGACAAGAATATATATTTACATAATGGTAAGTTATTTAATAATATTTATACCATAACTTTTATAATTTTCAATTATTTCTCAACTTTTTGTATACCATTTTACTAATAATGAATTCAACTTTTTTAATGACTTGCTCACACTTATCACTTTATCTTATCTTCACCTTAACACTGCATCTAGTACAAATCCCTTTTTTTACTAATTCTTTCCACTTCTACGCACTCACGTCCCACCACCCCTGCCAACCCTTGTGATGTATGCACTGCCAAGCCCAATTGACATATTCACAATACCCTCGGAAATTTTTGGGGATTCGTCCACCAATTTAAATGCTTAAAATTGCAAATTTCGTTGACTGCTATTGTGCTTAAACCACAACAACTACAACAACAACAATATCAACAATACCAATACCAATATTTTGCTTTCATTTGTGTAATTGAAAGTTTTGTGGCCTAACAAGTTTTGTTTGTGTTGTTGCGTTTGCAGGTTTTACCATAATCTCCACGTCTGCCATACTTACATACATATACATATATTCTAAATATTGTGCTAAAATTCGATTTGTTTTTTTGCCGACTGTAGTAAATGTAGTCTCATCGTTTTGTCTCATGTTGCAAATCTTTATCGTTGTACATTTTTTTACTTCAAAATACGCGACGTCTCGCCTTCGTCAACGTTGTACAATTGCATATAGTAAATACATACATACGAACATTCAATATTCGTACTAAATAAAAAAAAAATAGTCGTCTCAGTCATCGTTGTAATTTAACGTCGTAATTGTTTAGTTGCTATCAGTTTGTATGTAGTTGCCTCAATACAAAAACAAATAAATAAATAAAAGAAAATAGAAAAAAAACGTGCGAAAGGAATGGAAAATAGAAGAAAAAAGAGTCACATAATTTACTCAATTATAACTATAACTAAAATTAATTTAGTGACTTTTTTATTTTATTGAATTTTGATACAATTTATTTAAGTAAATTTCTTAAGATAAAAAAGTAATGAATAAAAAAAATTAATTTTAATTTAAACATAATTACAATAAAATTCATCATAAAATTTTTGGATTAAAAGTTAGATTTTTAATTTCATTTTTGGGAATAAAAATTAAATTTTCAATTTCAGTTTTGGAATTAAAAATTAAATTTTCAATTTTAAATCCTGATTTTTAAATTTGATCCAAGTTGTTTGGAATTGAAAATTGAAAACATAATTTAAATAAATTTAAAAATTTATATATAATTTAAAAATAAAAGCAGCAATAAAAAATATTTTTCAAATAAAAAGCTGGAAACGAAATGATAAGAATAATAAATATTTACATTTTTCAAGCCAATAAAGATGAAGATCAATAAAATTTTTATTTCATGTTAATATTTAAAACGCATATTTTTATTATAAGGTAAATTCATGAATCCTTAAAATTTGAGCATTAAAAGTTTTTTTCGCCAATTTACCATTCCTTTCGTGCGGTTACTACATAACTAATTTTAGCAAAACAAAAGTTTACCAATATGCACCCCGTTAATATTACTAATCAACAAAATTAAATAGCTTAGCGTAGCGTTTATAATTACTAACTTCTAATTACCGTTAACCACTTTCGCCACTATACCACCACTTTTGTACATTGACAAGTAACATAACATACGAACGCAAATGACCAAACAATAAAAAATTGGACTTTAATTAGAATAGTCAGAACCAACTAAAACGCAATTGAAACTCTTTCTGATTCAAAGCTACTTTTACAATCACTCAGCGATGTTTGAGTCGATATTAACTAGTTCAGGATTCAAAGCTTAGCAAGCCAACTATGTAAATATACTAAATAAACTCCTTCTGTAGTCATTATATGTCTCACTATTCCAAATTGTACAAAGCAATAATAAGTATACATATTTGAGTCATAGTTCTGTTGATAATGTTACGTATTGAATTCCTTATGAAATGTATATTTCTTAGAACTAAACTCTTTGAAGTTTGATTCTTCTTATGATCACATTTCAAGCAGATTATCTCTCAGTTTTTCTTTTTAATGTTCGAGCAATGTTGTATCAATATACAATGAAGGTGCAGTCTTCATAGCATCATTGTGTAGTCAGTCGGAATTTAATGCCTTTTTTGTGAAAAATTACACCTTCACAATACAGGCATCAGACTTTTAAGAATTTATTAGTTAAAATTCAATTTTTAACGACTTCTACATTAGGTTCCGTCAAAGTTTTCATTACTTGTAAAGAATTTAATATTCATCATTTTGACAAATTATATTATAACCTTGCCTTATACAAAGGCTTTTGTATCGTAAATTACATAATGTCAGCTATTTAGAGAACTTTTGCAAATCCAATGCACAATTCCAATAAATTCGTTCGTTCGTGCATTCGTTTATTCAAATCAGAGCTACCTGCCATTTTGTTTTCATTTTCAAACGTCAAGTGAATGCATTCGCTTTAGCACAACACGACAGGGTGATTCACACATACTGCGATGTTTATATAAAAAGCTTAGGCGTGCAAATATTATGTTTAGTGTGACGTTAACTTTCTTGTGACGACATAAACTCTACTCTCTCACCATTAAACTCTCTATTCCACTTATTTCACTGTTAATACAAAATTTATACATACATGTAATATCAAATAAATAAATATTTTGTGAGTTAATGCCTGTGCTGTAGAGTTTAGCTAATGTGTTTCTTCGTGACGCTAAATATATGTTAAAAATACTAAACATGTACAATTAAGTAAAAAGTTATATATCATATTTATACTACAACAAAAAAATAACCATACGAGTAAGCTCAAACAATTAACCAACATTTTGTACTCGTAGCTGTAAAAATAAGTTAGTTTCAAACTGCTCCGGTTTATTTTTAAACAAAAGCCTACAAATCAGCCACGCTATGTACATGCATACAAAAAAATATTGCCAACGAAATATTATCTTTTTTTTGTAGCAAAATAACCCATATATAATGTTTAGTTTATTTTTCAGCGAAAAAGAAAACGTGTAATGCATATATTATGCGCAGATAAAAGGTTCAGTATAAATTGTTTGTATGAAATACTTACTATGGCTACTATTAGTGAAGCAGTTAGTTTTGAAATGGAATTTTATACATAAATTTAATAGCATTTTAGTTGCAGTTTTTCTATTATTTGCACATTTAGTTAACCTGAAATTATATTACGATGAACTACATAATGACACACATAAAACATAGATTTTTATACAAATATTTTTTCCATCCCACTTTTGCTCTACCCAAAAACTGCTCTTACTCAGTTCTTTGTTAATAAGTGCACAAAAAATTTGTTTTCCTACAGTTACTTAATCTTTTTTGTTGTAGTTTAGCTAGTTAATAAAATGATAGTTAAGTTATAGTTTATATGAAATTTAGTAATTTTCATTTATTTACTTTTAGTGCAACGTTCAATTTAACTTGTTGCTAAAACTTTAAAATAATCAAATTTTTCGTTTTGTTTTTATGTAGTTAGCAATTAAAAATATTATTATGCAGAAATATAACTATGCTCTTATATTTTAAGATTTTTTTTTTTAAGAAAATATTGTAGCAATGCTTTAAGTTAATTTTCACAAATCAAATTTTGTCGTTACCCAAGCGAAACAGGGTACACATGAAAAAAAAATAAATTATAAAAAAACTCTTAAAGACAAAAATATTTTATTTGTATTTATTATTGTGCTCTTATGCTTGTAGCGTCATAAAAAATTATATATACATATTTCTTTAAGGAAAGCTTTTTAGTCAAATATTTTGCAAAATTCCAAGCAGAATTTAAACTGAAGTGTGCAAAAACCAATATCTTTACAACTATATTTATTCATAAAAACATATAATGTAATTTTATCATTTTATTAGCTATTTTAATAAGATTTCACTAATTATTTTAACATTTCCTTCATCCATTTGCCGCTTGTCCTCAAAACGCAAACAATGTATATATATAAAATATATAAACAAATTCTCACACATGCATTGATTTGTATGCACAAATGATTAATGCTCGTGTATGACGACGTACCCTGTGCCGTAACGTAGGCGTTGTTCTGTTCTCTTCGGCGGTTTATTTTGCGGAAGCTGGCGCCGAAATGTCCTTCTTCAAATCCATACCAGATGCATTTTGGTGGGCAGTGGTTACCATGACCACAGTGGGATATGGTGATATGAGGTATACATATAAAAGCAAAATTACAATAACAATATTAGTTTATGTAAACTTTGAAAATAAATATTTGCAAAAATCAGAGACGGTTAGTGGAATAATAAAGCTTATACATTTGAAGAATATTTAACAAAATAATTGAAAAAAAAAATTAAAAAAAAATATTTTAGAATAAATTTGCAACTCTTAATTTAAAGAATCTTTTCTAGTATTCTATTAAGAAACTATTCTATCTAAAATAATAATAATAATAAATTAATAAAATCACTTTTTTTTACTTGAAAAGTTTTACATTTTTATATCTACGTATTTAATTTAAAGTATTTACATTTATTTATAATTTTTTTTATTTAAAAAACTACAAAGTCCAAGTTAAGTTTTAAATACTGTCATAAATAAATATAATTATAATCCTGTTTACACACAATTTTGGTAGTAAAACTAACGATTTTAAATTCTTTGGTAATTATCTTAAATTTGTCTACTTCAAACCGTCCCTGATGTTTATTGACAATATGACAAAATATAAATATATTTAACTGTACAAATGTCTGCATATCGTCATGCTACTTTGATGTGAAGGATCTGTACTTTTACTGCAGCTATCACTATTATTCAAAAATACCTATTTTCTTATGCTCTTATATATCTTTGTATTTTTTTTTATTTATTCTTAATTAAATGTTTTAATTTTTAAACTGTGCAAACTAAAAAAAATATATAAATAATTAAAATATGCTATAAAAACAAATTAATAAGCAAGTAAAATTTCTGTGCCTCTGTGTCACCAATTCATTGTGATGCGTATGTGTCACACTGTGGCTACCTTCAGTGTCGTTTCGTTGTACGCCAGTTATTAAATATAAATGTGACATTTTCGGTTAATTTTTGTTTGTGCGTATAAAATTGTAAAATATTGAATCTATTCTAACAAATTAATGTATGTGTTGAAGAGCTGAATTTAAATATTAATTGTATAAAGTGATGTGTGTGCGTGTGCGTGTTGTGTTTACAACTATTTTGTGCCAACAAATTAATTTAGTGCTGAAATGGTTTTAATAATTATTATTCTTTTATCTGTTTATTTTTATCACTTTCAGTTAAAATCAAGTATTTTGTGATATATTAAGCATTTCATTATGTATTTTCAGTTATTTAGTAATTTTTTTTGCATGCATATTTTAGCCCAAGCAGAACATAATACAATTTCTTCGTATTAAAAAAAATACAGATTCTTAAGAAGTTAAAGTTAAATTTTGCAACGTATCACCATATTTCATATGAGGTAGAAAATTACAAGCACTTTGAACAATCCTGCCATAAGATAACGTATTAGTACTTCTTCGACTTCGGCTTAGCTAGCAACCCTAATCGAAAAACTAATAAAAAAAAATATTATTCTAAAATCCATAAACAACTTTTTCATCAGAAACCAAAATAAGAAAAAAATCGGTATCTTTAATGCTTAATAAATATATAAATATCGCGTAAACTTCTTAAGCAATTTTATATCAATTAGACGCTACATTTGTGGATCAAATGACCGACATGCACAAGCAAATCATATGTTTTCCGTCTGTTAGTTTTGAAAGTTATCAGTTATCTTCAGTTCTTTGCTTTTCCAAAAATTTAAAATTTTATTTAAGCAAAAAAAAAGCATTCATAAAATAATTTTTAATGACTAAAATACGCTACTTTCAAATAAATTCTGCTTGGGATACGTACTCATGGTACATATTTTGCTTTCTTTTAATGCTGAGAAGAAAAGCTAAAAAAAATATTTAAATATAATATTTTCTATGCCGATCGGGTTATTAATTTTAATAACGTAAGTTTTTAATTAAAAAAATCTCAAAGCCACATAAAGCAGGTGTCAATGGGCAAACCAATATTTACTACAATGAAGTCAGTAATTTTAACAAAATAAAAATATAAAAAAAAGTTGTAAATTAAGAAAATCAATATTTACTGCAAAAAATTTCCTTCAATGAATAAAAAAACATATTTTTTCAAAGAATAAAAGAAAATTATTTAGTGTGTTCCATGATAAAGTACCCAACAACGAGAAAAATAAACGATGCGTTTAAATGAAATATCCTTACATTACTAACAAATTTCTACACCAAATACCTTCAGTGCCACTAACAGTACCAACATCACAACTAAAAAATATAGTAATAATAAATACTGCCACAACAGAACTACAACTACTTACTAATTCAAAATCCCTCATATAAGCCATACATTTCAACAAATTGATACAAAACTATTTGTAAATTGCCCTGACCAGCAAAGTCAATAGCCATCACCAAGATTCCTTACATTAAATAGAAATCATCTCTCATTCAATCTCTGATCATATTCCCGCTTTTTCACCATCCTTTCCCTCTTTGCTTATTGCATTTAATTTTCCTTTCTAAGCTCATTCGAAATCCTTTCAATATTCTACTGACTCATCCTTTATCCTAATTCCTTCAGAAAAAAGACCAAATCACCATTTTCTCTTTCAACAACAACCATAGCGAAGAAACCAATAGATTTGTTTGATTTTAGGCGTTGTACTCTTCTCATCGGCGGTTTATTTTGCGGAAGCTGGAAGCGAAAATTCCTTCTTCAAGTCCATACCCGATGCATTTTGGTGGGCTGTCGTTACCATGACAACCGTTGGATATGGTGACATGACGTATGCAAAATCTACTAATAATAATTATTTTCACTTACTATTTAACTAGTACTATATTTTTTTTTAACTTTTCGCATAAGTTCATTTGCTGAGTATATATAGTATACATGAATATATAAGTTTTCGATTTTTAAATTGAAAATATTCAAATTTTATTTAACATGCTAAAGAAATGAAACTTATTAGTGGCAAAGTGAAATTAAAAAATATAATTTGCATAAAATATTGTGTGAGAAAAAAACTAGTTGCTAAAAATTTGATATTTTTACATTTAATCTGTCTAATTAATTTTGCCGCTACGTTTCATTTCTTCGTGCACCAATTCACCCATATAAGCTTATAGTTTTTTTTCCTTTGCAAATTCTTGCAAACGTTTGCAAATCGCTTATTGAAGTACTTAGCATTACAAAAAGCATTAATTTCAGTTGAATTTAGTATTTCACACAAAAGAAAAACAAACAAAAATTGTGCCGAAATCACTTTACAATTTCAAAACAGTAGATTTCCATTCGAACTCATCTGCATAACAGTCACATCTTTTCAGAAGTCATCATTCACACTTACATACATGCATATGTACATACATACATACAATCATGAATATTTGTCTATCAACAATTTGCATACAGTCGCATTTCTATCTTCATACAAAACATACAAACTCACTCATACATACATATGTACTGACATCGCGCCTGCATTAACAGCCATTCAACAAGCAACCATTTTCATATACAAACATGCATCCATACGTTTCCAACTGACACTCACCCAATTGCATCAAAATCGTTTTCTAACTCACAATATTCGATAAGCTTCCATGATTTCATTCAATTAAATTTTGCTATCCCCACCCCTCTTTCAAAGCGCTCTAAGTTATTAACACACACGTAATTATTCGCTCATATATCTACGCTGAAGCATTGATAAACACCAACAACAAATAAGCAGGCAGGTGTGCACAACAACAACACTGCACTTGTACATTTCGTTTTCTATTCTTCTGCATCATCACACCACATTTTCCTTGGTTCGTTCGCTAGCGCACACATACTGCCATAATTCCACTCACCTGTGTATTAAGCTGCGTCCACACTTGGTTTCAAGAATGCATACTTTTTTAAACTTGCAAAATTAAATACTCATAGTTTTATCTAATATAATATTAAAGATATCAAATTTATTATCAATGAAATTAACTATAATGTGAATGCAATTTTATGAAAATACTTCAAAGAAAAAAATATTTTTTAATACCATTTCTTAATTTTATGTATACTGCAAAGTCTTACTATGCAAAAGCATATTTCTTTCATAACTTTCATGAATTTACACAATACAAAATATCTGAAAATCATACGAAGATTTAAAGTCTCAACACCCTTTACCACTTTTGCTGAGTATAATTTATATCCCAAATAGCAGAAGATCTAAAAAAGTGGCGATAATTTTATGAAATATAAAGATTAGTCCGAAAAATTATAATTTTAACATATCTATAAATTTAATAAATTCTTAAGCCTTATACCTAGAATTGCAACACAACCGAACCTCAATCCGAACCAAAGCATTGATATTAACACCCGTTTCCACTATGGCATTTTTAAGGCAATATAAATGTTATATTAATACCAATTCAACTAAATAAATTTTTGGTATAAACAACAACAACAAACAAGTTATGTATTACTCTCGTAGCGAGTAATTGACTAATTCGAGATATTTATTAGAAAAAGTGACAATCATAATCTATAATAAAATTATATCGTAGAAACTGACTAGTCAAACGGTCAGTTTAACTTTATGTCTTAATGTTTGACTTAATATCTCCAACTTAATGTATCTAGGTAAAAGCCTTAAAAATTAATACCTTTAAAATTTCTAGAACTGTTTGAAATCAACTACTCGTAGATCTCAAACTATTTTTAATTGTCTAAAGCATATAGTAATAGTTTCAGTGGAACTTCATCTTCGGATTTCTAAGCAGATCCGTCTTCCCAGCAATTTTTTAAATATTTTTGGTTCAACAAATTTTACGTTGAGTAGTTAAGAGAACCAAAATAACCTGTTTGTACCCTTATTTAAGGAAAAATAATTCTTTAAGCCACATACTCTGTAATATCAAATAGCATTTCTTCATACGAGTACAATCCCATACAACTTTTAAGAATGAAACTGATTGTAACTCCAACTATAGTTAAAGGTAATATCATAAATATTTGTCTGAAAACTAATGAATAGATTATTCCTAAAGGCAAAAATTATAACCAAAAGTTCTATAAATGTCATATAAAACAAAATTATTCATAAACACTCTATCAACGTAATATGAAAAAAATTTTTTTTTAAATATTGATAGTTAAAAAAAACCTTGAAGAGTTCTATCGAAAACAGTACATGTTTCATAAATATATACTTATTTTCCTAAGGAAAATAAATAAAGGTTCACTAAGGAACGAATATATTCGCCTCTTTAGTTCAAAATTTCTAATGTTTATTGATTAAAGTATGCCCCGAACCTCTACGGATCAAAATCATTGACTCAGAACTCACTATTTTAAGTAGCTTTTGAAAACAAAGTTATCACAATAAATTTCTAACTTTGTTAGAGGGTTAGATAGAAATAAATTGAGGTTTGCACCGCGATCTAAGTTCTCTATGTGTCCTCCCCTCTGCCACGTCGTCTCACATAAGCCCTCCACTCTGATAAATTCCAGTATCCGGCTGGGTGAGGCTAACGATATGTGATCTCTATTCGGAAATTTAAATCTAAGGCTGCTGTGGTGTCTAGAATCAGGTGCTGGGTTTGATAGGACTTAATTCCTTGAAATATATGTATATAAGGATATGTGATCTCTATAGGCTGCTGTACAGTCTTGAATCAAAAGCTCAGGTATTTTCAGTTCCATCTATCTGTGAAAATTTGATAGAATTTTGGTCCCTTCACTATATATATCATGGGTAGCCCTTTGGTGCTGTGACAAATTCATCGGTAACGATAATATCGATAGTATTTAAAATCGAAATTCTTTTTTTTTAGTAAATCAATGAACAACTTTGTGTAACTACTTTTCATGTGTCGACTACTTAAGGTGTATCGGCTTAATGAATTCCAAGCAAGAAATGCAAATAGATATTAATTGAAAAAAATATTTCAATACTTATTAGCTATGAACAGATCCCTAAGATCCGTTGGTCTTGAAATATTTAAACAACAAAGTCCAAAATATATACGAATCCTCTGTTTTTGTCTCAATCCCAAAATAAACTAAATTATTCATGCAGTAAATTCAGTAGACCCGAATGCTTTCTATATAATTATATACAGTATCAAAACCGATGCGTGCTACTTTCAGCACTCTACTTCTCTAGTAAATTTTCCAAAACCTCAACTTAAAGTCAGCATCATTGCTTAAAACACACTCAACATTTTCAACAAATCTGAATAATAACTTTCTTTAATTTTTTGATTTGTTTATTGAATAACTAAATAAATCAATTTTGTTCTGTGCATGTGGGCATGTTTAACATTGTTTATGCTTTATGCTTTATTATAATTCAAATCTGGCAAAATTTGTGATGGCTAAAAGTTCAATTGTCCTTTTTCGTTTGCTCAATCGCTGGCAAAGCTGTGCAAATTATTTGAATGAGAAAATTTTTGTGATTTATTTATTGAACTAACGTTATCATTTTTAACCTCATTTATTATACAATTTTATCGCATTTTATTTTCGTTCAATTTGCTTTACTTTATACCATTTTGCTTTTGAAATTTTTTTTCTATAAATGTTAAATCATCTGTTTGGTTTGAAATATATTTTCACGTATTTGTACATACATACAAGTGTACAAAACATATATTTATGCGTTTAATAAATATAAGAATATGTTGTACAGGATAATTTATTCATCGTTAAAGCAAAATTCAGTCACACACAAATCATATATTCGCATATTTCACGGGGTACATTTCCATTCACATATAAACTTTGCACTAACGCCATTGTTTGCTTAAAACTTTATATCCAAAATTCAAGTTTCTTCTTAGATAATGGTAATTGAAATCGAACTGTTTAGTTTAGATAACCGGATTTGTGCATCAAGATTTCTGGAATTTGTATGACCCTTCCGAAGTCTTCTACCATTTAAAATCAAATTTGAAACAAACTGACAAAACAAAAATATTCACGTTTGAAAAAAAAATATTAAAAATGTTTTCCTTGTACATAGACTCATTTTAAGCCAATACAATACAATGCCAAGGCTTAATCCAGTTTTCCATACACTTGTTATACCACATAAGACTCGACTGGCCTTTAATACCCTAAGAGAATGTCTTTAATGACACGCTTCTTACTTCTAAATTTAACTAAAAATAAGTTGAGTTGATCTATAAATGACCTTGAAATCCTCTGCTATCTCACTGATGGCATCATGACAAATTTCGAGCACTGTTTCTTTAACTTTTTTGAAGTTAAAAAGGGAGGTTTCGATGGTTTTCTTGTTTTACTGAATATTTTTGGCGCTGAGATACTTGTGTTCGTCAAAACTTCCGAAAACACCTGTGCAACATTTTCACCGATTCCGTAACCGTGATTCCATTGGAAACACAAAATTGCAAGCAAACTCCTTGTTTAATTCTTTTCCATGGTAAAACTCGACAGGCCGATTGAAATTCGATCTTTGGAGTATTCTTATGTGGCAAAACAAAACTATCGACAATTTGTGAAGAATATTTTTGTTAGCCAAAACTTGGCCCTTAGTATCGAAAATAATACAGTAGTAAAAAAATAATGGCCAACAGATGATGCTCGAAGTAGACGTAAAATTGTTTAGTAAAAAAACCTCAAAATCTCTAAATACACTGTTTTGATGAATAATATTGCAGTTCCCGAAAGGATATCTTAGTTTAATAACATGAAACGTTTTTTGAAAGCACATTTTCTGCTCAAAAGCTATTTATCATTGACTTTTAAGTGAGGTTAAGGTTAACCAATTAATTTTAGAACCATCCAACGCGTTTTACTTAAACTGCGTTCTCTTTAAATAACGTGACATTAAAAAATATCAGTTATATTAAAAAAAAATATCCTAAGGCGCCCAACTCAACACTTCCAACTTTCTGTTTTCCATTCATTGTTTACATATATCTCATATAAGCTATCGAACTTAAAAAAAGTTTTATTAGAAACACAATTTTGGTCATACTGCTAGTCACTCTGAGAAACGTCCTTTTTAAAACCTTCATGCCACCCAAAACACCTTAAGATTTTCCATAACAAGTCGCACGCCAAAATACTCACCCAAAACTTCATATAAATTTATAGAAATATTCAAGATCATAAAGCTTGCATGTGACATAATATCATAAAATAGTTTAAACATTGATTAAATATAAAATTTAAAGTTAATATAATGAAACCTGAAAGCAATATTTTTCATATATAGAAAAATTACGATACAACATAACCACACATTTTACATATAAGCATTTAACATCTCAATCTATGTTATGAACTAGTTGTAACACACCCGATCTTTCGCTCTAACTGTCACCCACGCTCACCCTCTCTATCTATCTCTCTCACTCTACCACTACAACTATTACAATAAGTAGTTTCTCGTCACCTTCAACGCGTTCCGCTCATAAATCGCCACTGTATATATGCTCTTCACACAATTTTTTTTGATACATTCACATGAAAATATATAACTTAATCTATCCGATATATTTATAATTTTGACTTTAACAATCGTTGCCAAAAACTCTCTTAACCTTCTTCCAAATGCAATTAAAAAAATCTCTCAACGTAGTACATTTCGTTATTTGTAACTAAATATGTTTTTTTATTTTTTACTTTATATGTTTAATGTATTCTTATAAATCATATATAATATAAATATATCGTTATCGATATCGATATTTTTTAAACTTATTTACATATTATGATAAACAAAACCAAAGCAGTTTAAGAAATTTTACTTTACATTTTTATATATTTGTATTTTCATTTTATTATCGTTCGTTCTCGTTCGTTACACATCGTACTTCATCACAATGCCAAATCAAAAAAAAAAAAAATAAAAAACCAATTCAAATTACAAAAAAAAATCAATTAAAATTAAAAACTACTTAAATTATCAACCGTAATCGAAAATGCAATCGAAATTGAAAATCGTATCGAATCGACTAAAATCGATATTTATCGCACGTTAATCAATCATATGTGAATGAATGAATGAATGGTCACGCAAAACGTATGAAAACGCAAATCAACACAACTACGCAAAAAAAAACATTACAAAAATATGGCAAAATACAAAAATATATTTTGCAAATTAATCGATATTACTCATCGAAAACGTGGCAAACAAATGTTGAAAAAAAAATAATAAAAAATAAAAATAATTTGAAACAACAGACCCGTCGGTGTTTGGGGTAAAATCGTGGGATCACTGTGTGCCATTGCTGGTGTCTTGACAATCGCTCTCCCGGTACCAGTTATCGTCAGTAATTTCAATTACTTCTATCACCGCGAAACGGATCAAGAGGAGATGCAGAGCCAAAACTTTAATCACGTTACTAGTTGTCCATATTTACCAGGTACATTAGGTAAGTACTTTTTGATCAAATGACATTTTATCGAACTATCGACATTACAATTTATGTATGTATGTATACGGGAGTTCACACTCATTTGACACAAAACAACATAATTAGTTACATTTTCACTAAATTTAGTATTATTTGGTTGGTTTTTAGAATTGCTAAGTTATAATTTCAAAACAAGTTTTTTTTTTTTTGAAATTAACGTTTTATTGAAATTAAGAAAAGTGAGCTCTGAGTTGACTTAAAATACTTTCGACGGTGTTTAACAGCAACTGATTTTTTTTTTTTTTATTTTACACTGTAATTCCGAAACTATGAAAACATGAAAACATAAGTAAAATAAATACTTGTATTTCAACATAAGCCCAAAAAGTTATATACAAGTAAATCTACGTTTTCTAATTTTTTGGTTGGTAGTTTCGTAAGTCGAACACATTTTCCTCAAAAAATGTCAAATAAACACCAAAAACATTTTCCGCGAAATATTCAAACTTTCTATTGAGGGATAGGGCATTTTAGAATCAAATTGAAGATCATTTGTCTGTCCCAATTTCCCAAACTCATTAAGAAATGAACCTCCTTTAAAAAATGCATTTTTTGTCTAAAGAACTAGTTCTGTTTTTGGTTCATTAATATTTTAAGAACTAATGAAATCTATAATGTTAACATATACAACTTTTACATTGTATTACTTTCTTTGGGTCAATAAATTAATGTTTACTGTTTATAAAGGGTGATCATTATGAGGTTCCCTACTTTTTTAAAGAAAAAACATAGAAACTTCAAATTTAGTATAAAATGTTTATTATAATTCAAAAGAACAATATTTGGCATTTACTTTTTGAAGATTATCTTTGTCAAATGTTGGCCAATTTCCGATGACTCGTTCGAGCATTTTGACTGATAACTAGCCATTGACACGCATGATGTCTTGGTCCAAGATGTGAAACAAAGGGAGATTGTCCGCTTAGACTTTTAACTTTACATATTACTATTTACTTTACTTACAATCGACCGTCCCAAAACGAGAAATTATCTGCACATCCGAATTGTTCTCTCAATAAGTCCATGATTAATGCGATGTATGAGAAGTGCGCCGTCTTGTTGAAACCAAATGTCGCCAAGATCATGGACTTCAATTTCAGGCATTAAAAATTCGGTTATCATGCCGCGATAACGGTTGCAATTGATGCCTATACTCTCACGGACCATTTTTGAAGAAATAAGGACCGATGATTCCACCGGCCCACAAACCACACCAACCCCTTATTTTTTCTGGGTGAAATGGCAGCTCTTGAGTCTCTTCACATTAAATACCCATTGAACCAGAAATGGGCCTCATCACTGAACAAAATTCGAAAACATCGGACCTTCTTGGAACTTTTCAAGAACCCATAGAGCGAAGCGATGTCGCTTGAGAAGGCCGACGTACAGAACAAAAATAACAAAACAGCTTGGCACAACTCGATCGTGATCTTTCAAAATATGGCTATTCAAAAAAATACCTTTACTTGGATCTCTCGTTATTAAATTACAGATTGATTTATGGACTCAAAAATCTATCATACCTTTGCTTCGCAGTCCCAAGATTTTTCGAGTTTAACAAAACTTTGAGCTATTTTAGACACTTGTTGTGGGAAGTGTAAGCTTTCAATTTCACAAATTTTGTGTAATTATAAAAAAAAGCTTATTATTAAAAAAAGTTCTAATAAGAAGAAAGCCGAATCATTCGCCATAGACAAGAATGCGCGGTAATCGCTTTGTACCAGGCTCAAACTATAAGGTGGATTCATAAAAACATACCAACCAAGTGTCCAAAGCTTCTGGCATATCACTATTGATGTGTGTAGCCTAAGATTGCGCTAATGGAATACAATTCAATTTGTTCAATTTTTGACGCTATAGGTCCGACCTTAGGGAAGCAGCTCCAGTCGATGATTGCTTACCAGTCCCACATAGCTAAACCTTCCTGACATTCAGGCTTGATTTGGCCATCGTTTACGACAGCTTATCGCTATTCGACCATAACCGTTTTCACTTCACAAATAGATTGATCTATATCTTGTTGCGATGTTCTGACAAGCTGTTTTCTTCCTAATGACATACATATTTATGTATAGCGTTATCCGATTGCTTCTATACAATACAAGATACAGATACTAAATTCATATATTGGAAACCCGTTTCTTTTTCCTATACCCTATAGTAATCACCCTTTTTAGACCCGTAAAAATCTAAGCTTGAGCTCAGAGTTTAGCGACGATTCATAACCTTGGATTCTACTACGAAGCTACATATATAGGCTATAACACTATTAAAACTTAGGTATGCGACGAGACTCTTAAGGCTACAGAACAGTCAAAACTCGATCTTTCTTCACTAACCAGGCGAAAAAATATTTATGGGTAAATTTTGGTTACTTTTATCCGAGAAAATGGCTAAATATCTCTTGTGCCAATTCGATTTCGAAATTAACTGAATTTTCTCCCTAAAATGTGCTTTAAAGAAACTTATTAGTATAAATTCACCTTGGAAGCACAATGATATTGGTTTTCATTTTAAAGTTCTTGCTATGATTTTGATGTTCTTCATTATTTTCATAAAAATTTATGTTTAAATTTTTAACAAATCAATTTATGAAAAATTTTGCATATACACACACACATTCATCAGCAATTACATACTTTTGTGCATACATACAAGCGGCTAGTTGAGAAAGTTCTCTGAGGTGTTTTTTGCGATGCTTTTGCAAAATTTTCTGGTTAATTTTCAACATATTTCCTTCTTCTCTCTCTTAACAACCACTTGTTTCGCCTAACAACCTTTCATCCATCCCACCGTTCCAACATCCTTTCCACCAACCCAAACATACAACACTCACTCTCCTCACCTAAATGCTACCTTGAAATTTCCCCTTACCCACTCACCCTTTGTTACATTTCCCAACCACTAAAATCCTCCTTAATCGTACATTCACAAGTAGGTCAACATTTAAAGAAATCATCGTTATCTGAATCCTCATCGGATATGATGGATTTGGATGATGGTGTTGAATCAACGCCAGGATTGAGTGAAATGCATCCTGGTCGTGCGGTGGCTCCATTTTTAGGAGCAGAACAACAATTGATGGAAAAGCAGCAACAGCAGCAGCAGCAGCAGTTACAACAACAGCAAGCGTCCATGCAGCAGGCGTCGCCGCAGCAGTCGCAGCAGCAGCCCTCAACAGCAGCAACAAACGCTGCAACTGCAGCAGCAGCAACAAAATGGTTATAAGCAATCCGCAACAAGCGTCACTGGTGGCAATAACCTAACGACTACAACAACAACGCTACGGCATAACAATGCCCTGGCCGTTAGTATCGAAACCGACGTTTGACTACTGGGTGAGTGCGATTAGCCAACCAAATACATACAAACATACCAATGTGCTATCAATTGTGATATTAAGCAATTTTTTTTTCTCCAATTTTTGTTGGTTCGTTGTCAAATTGCAACCATTCCACCTGTAATGTAACCGTATATTTCTATACCTTCCTACCTGTAACTGCATATTTTATTAATCTATGTTCTTGTATATTACCGTTTCAATTGTTGTTGTAATAACGTAACTAGTTACATATATACTTGTGTACAAGTAAACATGTTCGCGCACATCTACCAACTTACAGTGCCTACCAATAATATTGCCGCTAAAAACTACTAATTTCATTTACAAAAGAGATAGGGATTTCTTGGTTAGTAACCAATATATAGGGTATATATTTTTATTTTTAGTATTTGTGGTAGTTTTTCCCATTAAGATAAACAACTTTAGTGCGGTTAATATTAAAAACAAATACCTACTTTATAATTTTTTAAATTTTTATAATTTTTACCCAAGTAATTAATTTGGCAGTACTTCAGATTTCGTAAAAGGCTATTTAATTAATAATTTTCATAAAACAAAAAACCCACATACACATATACATATATAAATAGAGTAGCAAACTGGCCAAATCAAAATAATTGAGTTCCGAGTGTGCGAAAATCTCATTAATATAAAGTCACCGCTTACTATTTCATTATGCCAGTCTACTACTTCTCTTTTTAATTATGTCAGTCTACTGAATTTATACCAGTTTGTTCGTTTCGTCCTTATACAATGTCTGACAGCCATCCTTTAATTAGAGCTTCAATGATGCCAATTTCTAACACAAACTAGTATTCAATTTCATTATATTAAGATTTTCGACGATTTTTCTGATTTGGGTTTGTTCTTTGACGACAACGTTCTTAGAACATAAATTCTAATTCTATTAATGATTCTTAGGATGTCTCCAGACGTACTTTCTAAAATCTAATTACATTGAGACAAATTTATATTTGATATCTTTGATCACTTTTCAGTAAGTGACTCCACTGGATTTAAATTCGAGATCTAGCTCATTTTCTAGAGTCTAGATATAATTTATTTTCTTTTTACAAAATATTCTCTTCGTAGACTTCAAAAATTAAGTCATCTTTCATCATTCTATATTAAATTTCTTGGAAATTGACTGACCGATTTATTGTTATTAATGTTTTACTTAATGCATACATTTCATACTAGAATTCTTCCAAGATACTGCTTGAATTCCCCACACAGATTTTATAAAGATTCCCAATCCCATAGAAGTTAGCCGAGCGAGGTAATAGTAACGATTAAGAAGAATCTGTTCATCCAATTTTAGAAGTTTTGTATATCACAAAGGACAACCCTTCACAGCTGTCCAAATCAGATCCTGTTCTGTTTTTGGTTCGAGGAGCAACGTTTTAATCGAACACGCCGAACTATTGAATCATTTAAATGGCTTAATTCAAGGCAGCTCCAATAAACACTTTGGCGTTCCGCAAAGTATCTAGAGAGTAGTCAAGCTAATGGTTTTGATATCGCTAACACATGATCTTTTATAATACAAACAGCATAATAGGTGCTTTCAAGTCAAATAACGATCATTGCTTGTCAATATCTGAATCCGAAATCAGATTGCTCCGTACTTTTAAAATATGCTCATATACCATAACATAGTATTAGGGTTCTTAAATTCTAAAATAATATGTCCTTATCAAATTGTAATTAGTTAGTATTCCGAAACCTTCAACTACTTTTTCATTTTCTTAACATAAGTTCGTTATATAGATTGGTATTATTAGCTTCCTCTTCATTATGACGCGATTAAAGCGGAATCATTTCCGATATATAAGTATATTTTAAAGTTAGCACTGATACACCGATATGACATTATATTTTTTTAATGATCGATATACAGTTTTAAAGCTTTTTGACGTGAATATGCTCGACTGTACCGCACATCAATTGAAAATATTTAGCCAAGACGCCTACCTTAAGACCTATTACCGAAATTACTCATACGCCGCGTGCAACTCATAAGCGCTATGCTTAAAAAAGCGATGTGCAATCACACGTCAACGAAAGTTTCCGTTAGATTTGTTCATTCGGCATTAAAAAACTATTAGAAACTTGTACAGTAATATCTGGTACCACAATCTGGAACCACTATTTGGTAACACTATTAGATAGTTAACCATTTAGTTAACCGATAAATGGATTACAGTATAAATTTTTTTGGCACATTCGCGTCAGTACTTCAAAAGCAAAGTTACTTTTTTTGATTATGATTTTTCATGCACTTGCCTCAACTTACTGTTTTATGATTTATTTGCACGCTCGCACTTTCGTAAAGCTTTCTAGAATTTCTGGTATTTTGTTGGCTATGCAAATTCTAAAATCCTATTTTATTTTTAGTTCTAGCAATCAATTTTTTGAAACACAAAATTGTATGCATTTTATATATTGAAAATCTTTAATTAAATTATGCCAATGATGTGTTTTGTCACACTGCATGCTTCAGCTGCTTTTGAATTAAACGAAACCATTTGTTCTTTTCCAATTTGCCATTTCTCCTCTTTTGCCGCTAACTCAGTAAAAAAGACGATACGTGCTCTAATTTGGCCTTGTGAAATGTTACGTTGGATGCCAGAAACGACTACAAAAGCTGTTTAATTAAATTTAAGTAGACAAATAATTAAATTAATTCAAATTGAAACTAAACAAACCAAAACAAAAATTAAGCAAGCAAAAAATAATAATTAAAATAACAAAAAACATTTAACTTACACAAACAGAAACAACAAATATGGAAAGCAAAATAACCAAAGCAAAAGCAAACAAAAAAAAATTACCAAAACCAAAGCAAAAAATCCAAAAACAGAAAACTGCAAAAAACATCGAAAATTTCAGAAAATTGTAAACACAAAGATTCACACACACAGACATAACTAAAGACCCATACACAAACACACAAGCCAACAAAGTTAAATAGAGACATGCAGAAATCTAAGCAGAAGCAGTTACTAGCGGTTAGTTAAATGCAACTTCATACAACGTCGTGCAAATCAGACACCAATTTCAAATGGGGACTAGTGTAAATAATAGATTGTTTGGTAGCGACAGACAACAAAAGCAAATAACGGCAGTGAAGGGGGCGGAACTATTAAGATTTGTTGCAAAAAATGTATGTATATGTATGTATAGACACGGAAAAGACTGCTAAAGCAAGCATATGCATTATATAAGAAAGTAGCGCAGAGTTAAAGAAGAAACACTCTCAAAACACACACACAAAAATGTTTTTAATACTTTTTTTTTTTTAATTGCACTTTGTGGACTATCTTGAAATGGTATTGCCTCTTTATAGGTGCTTGAAAATGAAGAAATTAATTTTAGAAAAATTCTTAGAATCTTTCTTGAAATTTACGCTGCGCAGTTAGCAAAACATTAACCTTTAAGTGAGTGCCTGGCACTGAAAGCTATATTTAAAGCGTTTATTATGGTTGGAAATTTTTAATTTTTTTTTTTAATGGAAATGTTTTAATACTGAAAAACCCTTTAGCAACTAGCATATTTCAACTGGTTGCAATTTTTTAAACCCCGTTCGGAGCATTTAAAAAAAAAGGGTTTTTTAAATAAATCCCTCTAAGGAAAAATATTTGAAAATTATTTTTATCAAATTTAAAGGTTTAAAAAAGAAATTTTCCCCTTTAAAAAAAAATTTATATAAAAATATATTTAAATCTTATAGCGGAAGTATTTAGAACTTAAATTCAATGAAATAAATTTTAAAATTAATTTTGCCTTAAATTTAACCCTTGTGGGCACAAAAAAAAATTATTCAAGGCAATTACTTCCTCCGAAAATATTTAAATTATTTTTAAAATTTAAATTCATCAAAAAACCAGCTTAATTTTAATTGACTTAATATTTTCACCTTTGTGAGCTGTTGATTTTTTATCTTTTTATAAATTGAATTTAGCTTATATGAAAATATATTTCTATCAAATACCTTGCTTAGTTATCTTTAAAAAAATATTTTACAAATAATTTTGCCATTAATACTTTAAACATTGTGAGCAGTTGAAAAAGAAGAAATATTTAAATCTTTTGACGGAAATATTTAGAACTTACACGCACTGAATTAACATTTAAACTTTTTTATTTGCCTTAAATTTAACCCTTGTGAGCAGTAAAATAAATTTTTTAAGGCAATTACTTCCAGCGGAAATATTTAAAATTTGAATTCAGCAAACTAACCGTTAAAAAACACTTAATTTTAATTGGCTTAATATTTTACAAAGGCTATGGAATTTAAATTTTAAATTTATAATTTCATTAGTTAAAGAAAAACGTCAAAAATATTATAGTTGTCATAAAATTTAAAAATGTGTTTAAAGATCAAAAATTAAGTTTATATAATTACAAGTGAGATCGCATTCTTTAACTAAAAAGTTTCCTGCGGTATAAATAACCGACTGGTAATGTAAGGGTTAGGCATTTTGTTTATATTTCAAATAAAATTGCCTTTAAATATTTTTAAATTTTAGCGAATATTTGAAAAGAATTGAGAACTAATTTATTGCCAACTTTTGAAATATTTTGGCTTTGTATAGCTTTTGTGCAAATATTCTATAATATTGTCATAATTTTTTAAAACTTTTGAAAGCTCGTAAGCTTTGCATAGCTTTTGTGTAAGTTTTCTTCACTGTTATTATATTTGTTTTTAGTTTTTCAAATCAAACTAATGATACAGAGTTAAAACTAGACTTGTTAGTTTTCAATTATGATAACGGAGCGAAAAAGTAACAGCGTTTTCGAAACGAAAAAAATAAAATAAATAATGGGGAAAATAATTAGTGAGCTTTTATTAATTTTAAAACATTAACTATTTAACAAAATCAACACGAATACAAATATCCCAAAAAAAACTGAAATATTCTCCACGCAAACAAGTACTCATACGTATAAAAACCAAAACGTGTTGACAAAGATAAAACTTAAAAACAATTACAGCCTCAAATATTTATATTATTTTATTGAAATTTTTGTTTTTGGCCAAAATGAAAGCTTCGCTTTCGCCTGCTCAATGAGCTTTAGCGCCTACAAACTACAATTGCAGATATTAATTTTTTAAATAATGTAAATCCCTTAAGAAATAAACTGCCGTTAATAGATAAATTACTAGGGTATCAAAGTAAAATATAGCAAAATACAAAAGCAAACAAACAAAAAACAAAAACAAATTATATATATGTATATAAAAATGAGAAAACAAAGCCATTAATACATATGCATACTCACTCTTACTTAAAACCGAAAAGCAAATTCTAAACACACACAAACTTTAAACAGTATAATTAAATATGTAAAATACTATAAATTATTCTATACACTAACAAACAGAGCTATAAAAACAAGAAAGAAAAACAAAACGCTGATCTAGTAGGCAGATTTTAATAAACTGTGAAAATATCGAACAAACACTAAAGAAGTAAAAAATATTGTAGGTAAACATCTGGCTTTTCAAAGCAACAACAATCACCCACCCGCTACATACACTGATACCACCCAAAATCCTGAAACAAACGAAAATACAAATTTAACAAAACTTTTTTTAGAACTAGCTAAATGGACGCTGACGTTCGAAATGCATTTTCAGACAGTTATTTTAGGTAGAATTTTAGCTGAGTGTAAGCAACGTTAGTGGGACTTATCATAAGTGACTTTAAGTTAAATTGGAGGTTATGAAATTTGTATAGATGCCTATAAAAGTTAAAATAGGGAGTATAAGTAACAGTTTTTTGTACTAATTTGTGGGATCTTGTGTTCAAATCATATCCATAAATAAAAAAATCTAGACGCTTCTCGATCTTATTGCATCTTGAGTTCAAACTATTTGTCAATCCTTCGAAATACTCAAAAAAAAAATTTTCTCCGCAGATTTTATAAGATTTTTTTTTAGGTTTTCGAAGGTTTGACAAATATGTAGCTTGAACTCAAGATGGCATTGTTTGTCTTTCAATTGAGCTGGCCTATTAAGTTTTCATAATATACTCAAGAGAAGGTAATGTAAAATATCTTCCTTAAAATAAAGAACTCGCGTAATTCGGAAACTCCTAACAACCACAATTCTCTTAGTACAAAAGATATGAAATAACCTTAGAATAAAAGTCTAAGCTCTATTCTCCTATTAAGTCATATCTAATGGCTACAAAACCACTGGTACTAGTGGTGACCTCTGACTGTAACTGAAGTGGGAAAAGTTCTCTATATACATATCGTAACCCATTTTCATTTGAAGATCGGGGAGTCTCGCCTAAAATAAAAACATAGCGGACATAGAATTAGATTTAAAGGCCACACCTAATATGGCAACTTAAAAAACAGCGATTTTTGGGAATTCAAACAAGAAAGTGCTGTGCCGATTTTTTTATTTTGATATTAAGAGTGTATTTTGACTTACAAAAAAGGTTCTTCACTTCTCCAGTGACCCGCCTTCTCCATGGTAGAAACCTGAAACAGTTTCCCTAACAGAAGATATTGTCCGTACAAAAGTTTACTAACTGGTCAAGGGCATTGTATGGAGAACTATATACAGAACAAAAAACAATTACATTTAAGAATAAACTAATGGATCCGATTGAACTGAGCAGCTACGTTTTTAAATTTTGGAATCTCAGTTTTAAGGGTAGAACATTTCGAGATATGAAAAAATGCCTTTTATTAAATTTCACACTAGGTGTGCCCCTTAAAACACTATTTTGCAAAATTTTTCGAGTTCTGGCAGTCTGAAATAAAATGTTGTTATTGATGAAAGTAGCTCTGTCAACACCCTTTATGTACCCTGAATAAGGTACTATTGTATATTAAGTTTCCAACGTTGTTTATAACACCCTAAATGAAGCGACGGATCTGTCGGTCTGTCTGAATATACTGGTATATATACGAACTAGTTTCTCAGCTTTTGAGCTATCTATCTGAAATTTTTCATCCATCCCTTCCTCACCAAGAAGCTGCTCATTTGTCGGAATCGATATTGATATCGGACCACGACAGCATATAGATTACATACAAACTGACTGATCAAAGTTCTTGTAAGGAATCTTTAGTATTTGAGAAGCGTGCTATTTTCTTGTTGAATTCTAAAATAGTAAAATCCCGTTTATTCTTCAGCGAAAACGATGATTTACTTACGTAATTCTATATTAACCCTGGACGTGCTTTGTTAGTCAATTCGTCTAACAATCATCGTTTCGCAAACAGCTACAAACTAACGATGCCCGTTCAGGTTTAAGATCCTCAATTTCCAAATTTCAACAAATAGTTGAGACAAATATAGTTTTATAGCGAATTATCTCCCAAACTAAAGGGTCAATAAGTCCACTGCGTTGCTTAAGAATAGAATGTATACTACAATATTTACAGTTACTATTTTCAGTTACCAATATTTTTTTTTGAAAAGGATTTAGTCAACAATCACAATTTTACTCTCTTTAACCCCACGATGCAAAATAAATGATAAAAGTACAAAATGGAAAAAGTGTAAAATTCACACGCGTCAGTATCCCAAACGAGCAAACATACAAAACAACCAACTGGAAATATATGTATAAACAATTACAAAAATATATAAATAGAGTTAAAAAAAAAAAAAAAACAAAACAAACGAACCGTTAACCGCTCTTATGATCATCTACACACACACACAAACAAACATAAATAAACACATACACACAAAGTGAAAGCTACAAAAAAGTTAAACAATGACATCAAGAAAAATGCATTCCAACTACGCAACTACAAAGCGGCATACTTAACTGTATATTGTGTGCTTTCGTAATAGAAAATTAGTTTTTCGAAAATGCGCGTCAAATATCTAACCAAAAAGATAACGCTAACGCCTTGCAAGCTAAGCTATTTTGAACACGCCACAAAAGGCTGCAATATTTTTGCTTGCGCATTTTCCGCTCACTTAGTTTTTTATTTGTGTACAAACATACATACAAATTTCTGTATTATTTTTTTGCAGCCGATTTTTCGTCACAATTTGTCACATCAAATCACCCGCAACAGCAACAACCAAATTATATACATGCATAAACACATATATACACACACACACAAAAATGATGACTGAAAATATGCAATTTTTTTAAGTTGCACTATTTGTAAATTAAATATCAAAATGTTATTGTGTACATAGAAGAAAAAATAGCTAAAAGAAAATAAAAAATAATTGCATAAAAAAAAAACAGAAACAAAAAACTACCAAAGATATGTATTAAAAAATTAACTAAACTAAGCTTAAATATATGTAAATATTAAATTTAAAAAATAAAAAAATACATAAAGACAAATTATTGATAAAAACAATTACAAAAAAAAAAAACAAGAAAATAAATAAATTCAATAACTACAATAAAATAATTTAATGCAAATATGTATGTAAAAGTAAAATGTAAATTCAACAGCTTTGAATACCGTCCACGCACTCATACGCATAGTAACACATACACACACCGACAACAAAAAACCAACTGACTATTTCGCTTAACACTTGAGGCAAGTAAGCCTTTAGCTCCTATAAAAGAAAAAAACAAGAATACAATGAAATTTTGCAAAACTTTTTATGCAAACACGCAGTAGCTTGCACAGCAGTTTCTTTTTTGTTTTAATTTCTTGATTTGATTTTTTTTTTTTTGAAAAGTTCGCACACACAAAAACCGAAATGACGCTTTGTAGTTCGCTGGTGTCGAAAATATCTACGCGTGCTTTATTGAACGAGTAACGGTTGTTCAGTTGCTGAAGTAGAGTTGATTTCACAAAGCTCACGCGCACATGTGCTTTTTTCAAAAGTATGCAAATCAAAAAATACTCTTCTTTATTACTGATCTTTTTTAATATACATACGATTTGATACGACTGTGATCAAAATGTGAGTTGAATTTGTTTATAAAATTTTTAAGCGTAACTTATTATTCTAAATCAAGTTCGGCCACTTCAAAGTATTCACCGGTGATAAAACACAACGTTTTTTTCAATCCTCGAAACAGTCGGAAAAGCATTTTTCCCGTATAGCCTTTAGGACCAGGCTTTTAGCTCCTCAATCGTGTCAAAAATGCGTCCCGCTTTGGCCTTTTGAATTTATTGAATATCTCGAAGTCCCGCGGAGCCAAATCAGTCAAATATGGTGGTTGCGAAGCGATATCAGTTGAATTTTTGTTAAAAATGTCGCCAAGAACCAATACCGTATTACATAGTGCATTTTAGCTATTTTGGCACCAAAGGAGACTGGACTGGAGTTTCAAAGCTGTTTCGGCTGTGCTAAATGATATTCCAACACTATGGTATCTTCCAATTGCCAATCGAGGACTTTCAAGCACCAAATCTTTGATTTTTCATACGAAAGAAGTTGAATGTCGACCAGGCGCTCAGATCTTTTATTTTCGTCTTCGTTCTCAGCCCAATTCGAACTCGTTGTACCACGTTTTTTGGTGCCATACTTTCATCACCAAAGGCCTTCCGCAACATTTTCACCGCGCTCACAGAATAATATTCGATCCGCAAACAAAAAGCAAGATCTTGTCTAAAGGAAATTTTGACCCGATTCAAACCATTTTTGATACACAAAGATACTATTATAAGAAAAGGATTCTCTCCAAATTTCAATTACATATCTCACTTTGAGCGATGTTTTTGGTAAAAATTCAACTATAGGCTCTGGGACTTGGCTTGGCAATTATTATAGACGTGCTATCAACTTAGAAGAAAATGTACCTGTCATCACGATGTCCGAAGTTTTAAATGACATTTTCAGCTTACTTTTTGATCACAATAGTATGCTTAGTAAATCTGCCAGAAAATATAAACACTCCTATTTTAAAGACAACTGGTGTACAGTTTTCGGTTTACTTTCCGTTACTATTGCTTAAATTAGTTTCAGAAATAATAAAATTACACATAATTAAAACAACAATCTTTTATAGGAAATTTTATGCAATTTTTGTAAATTATTCAATCGAAAATGTTCGTAAATAAATTATTTTAGCACTGATGGTGATAATTATTAGGCATCTTTTATTTATTCAACTCTTGAAATAATATTTAATATTTCCCAAAAACATAGAATATTTGACCAAGTTCTTATCGGCTGACATAACTATCTTAACCTGCTCTTCAGTTCATTATCGTAACTACCTTTTGACAAAGTTTGAAGCCTTTTTCGTCTAACATGGCATTGGCACGATTTATAGCCGATTTCATATATTCTTTATTAAAGTAAATTCTGAAATATTCTTACCAAATTCCATATCTTGCGCAAGGCAATTGGTGGTAAAATATACAAATAATGAATTACTCCACCAGGAATATCCTTTTTTAAGATGTCGATTTTTTAAGCTATAGGTCATTAGCAGATCTACTTTTCTATCAATTATTATCGCACTTCTTATAGCTGTAAAATCGGATCATCACATGCCTCAAAATTGTATATGTTTTATGTCTTCCCACTCTTGATATGATATGGTGTATGATACAATGTACTTTCGCAATAATAGCTTTCTCTGTCAACCCAATTTTCTCGTACCGTAAAGCAACATTTGTGTTGATGATGTCAAAAGTAATTAAAAGCGACTACGCTGTTCAAATGTAAACTACAAATATTGTTGCAAGAACTTTTTCCTTAAGTGTTGCGCAACATTTGTGTTGATTTTTTTTTTTAATAAAAGGGATAGTTTCGTTCAGAAATGTGAAAGCTTTTTTAGAGCTTTTTCTGAGGAAATCACATTTTACGATACACAACTTCAAGCTCAAAACTTAGGAAAGACTTCTCAACCAGTTTCGTAATTTCTAAAGCAAAAAAAAAAATTGTCGTTTACTATTTCGGAAATTTTTGTACTTTTTATTAAACAATAATTTGAATTGTGTACCCAAACTCTACTCCGCGGACACCAAACTCGTTCAGTAAAAACCCTTACTTAATCTCTTACGACTTACTGTAAATATTTACAACTGATATTACAAAAAAACAATATTTAAAATTACAAATCAATGAAAGTAATAATAATCAACACTTAACAAAAACAAACACAAACACTTTGTACAAATGTAAAACAGTTTTATTAGAAATAGTAGAATTACGCTGAACAGGATATGTATGGCTAGACGCTTAAAACAGTTAAAAAAGCAAGCCGTGGTAGCTAGTGATTAGAAACAGGGCATACGAGTATAAGGCGTGCAGCTAGTTTCTAGTACGTTTTCGAGATATTTCGTTTTTATTTTTTTCAACTAAGTAAGACGACTGCTTTTCAAATTCTGCATATCACAAAATTAGTTCAAATGCGTCTTAAAGTTTAAGCTGAGAAAATTGAAGTTAGAGCACAGAATTTTGGTATGAAAAATACTCGAAAAAATTTATCAGCCTCAACTGTTCTAGTCATTTACCAAAACTGACTGTCTTTATCTTCCTTAAGCCGCAGCAAAGCGTCGCCTCTCCAACTAAGCTCCCTCCCTCACACCCTAACTGCATTCATTTGTTGTTCGATAGTATGTCTCTTGAGCGAGTTATGTAACAAACAAAGCTTAACTAAATGTTTAAATTTGGAATAAATGTGTTCAAAAAATATAATTATAAAAACATATAACAAAACTAATTAAATGAGTAAATAGCGAAATATTAAAAAAATTACAAAATAATAATTTAAAGTAAAACAAAATAAGTTGCGATGTGAAGTTGAAAATTTTTCTTATGTGTACCAAAAAAAAACAAAAAACAACAAAAATAATTTCAAAAAAAAAGTAATGGAAAATGTAATGAAATTTAATAGTGTGAACGTGTAAAAATTGTTAGATATGTATTGTAAATAGTTAAGAGGTAAACAAAAACAAATGTGAGTAAGTAATTAAATTAAATTAAATTAATTTACGCCATACAAATGTAATATATTGAATGCAAATAAGAAAGAATGAAGAATAAAAATTTATTTATGAAATGAAACAAACAAAACAAAAGCATATGAATTTCATTTAAGAATTAATAATAATTAAAAAAATATAAAAACGTAAAAATTGTAAAAAGTTAATTGAATTTAGTCTAGTTTAGTTATTAGTGTAAAAGTACGTAATTAATTTAAGTTGTACTAGGTTCTTGGAATTGTGTAAATTTTTGTACATTCAATTAATAAATTAATTAATTTAGCTAGCTAGTGGCTTAGTGCAAAGTTAGCGTAAAAAATTTGAAAAATTTCAATTAAATTTATATAAAAATAATAGCTGATCTATTATTTGTTGCATTATTAGTTAATGAAATAGCTCATTTTTGTTTTGTATCAACGATTATATGTATGTATGTATCACCAGCTGTTGATTATTATTTAATGTTTTTTACCAACGAAAAAAGTTGAAAATAGCATAGCGTAGTGATAGTGATTGAAATAAATTGTGAGATATCACATATACATACATACTTTGGGTTTTTATTTCTTTTTTTTTAAGCTTAGAGTATTGAGTTTTAAATAGCCTTTTTTATTCAGTACTTGGACTTGTATGTTTAGTGATTTTTATTTCAAATTGTATATCTATTTTTTATTTTATTTTTTTATTTATTTATTTTTTTTTTTTTAAATTTGTTGAGGTTTATTAGTTGTAAACTATATTGTGCATTTAGTTTAGTTTAACAATTACTTTAACTTAATCAAATATCAGAAAGTGCAATTTTCGCCTAATCGACTTTTATAAAAGTATGGCTTGTGTGCAATCGGATTCACGGCTTTGTCACCACTTGATAAAATTAAAAAAATGAACACTTATTCTGAATAGCAACATTGCGCAACATTTATATTTATTGCATTGTTTATATATGTACTTATATATTTTTGATTTTTTTTTGTCAAACAAAATAATATGTAAACTCCAAAATTGGAAATACTTATGGCTCAAATGTTTCAAGAATATGTTGTGCAACATTTGTGTAGATATTGCAGAAAATAATAAAAAGCTGCAAAGATATTCGAATATAATCGCCATTATATGGCGGAACTTGTTTTGAGAATATTGCAGGAATTTGTAGCGCAACATTTGTACTGATACTGTCAATATTAATTCTAAAAAGTTGTACTTTTCAAATGTCACAAAAATATGTTGCGCAAAATTTGCGTTGATTTTCTCATAAATTGAAGTCGTGTACGCTGTTCAAATGTAAACTCCAATAAATATTACAAATACTTGTTTCTCAAATGTTTAAATGAAAAATTGTTGCGTAACATTTGTGTTGATGATGTCAAAAATAATTAAAAGCGACTGTTCGAATGTAAACTTGAATCAGTATGGCTGAACTTATTTTCAGAATGTTGCTGGAATATATTACGCAACATTTGTGCTGATATTGTCAAGAGTTATTAAAAACGGTGGCGCTATTCAAATATAAATTCCAACCAATGTTACAAGAACTTGTTCCTTAAATGTTGCTAAATATGTTACGGAACATTTGTGTTGATGTTGCCAAAAATAATTCAAAGTGACTATGCGATTCAAATGTAAACTCGAAGCAATGTTGCAAGGACATGTTGCTAAAATATGTTGCGCAACATTTTTGTTGGTGTTGTCAAAAGTAATTAAAAACGGTGGCGCTATTCACTCCAAAAAAATATTGCAAGATCTTGTTCCCAAAATGTTGCAAAAGTATGTTGCGCAACATTTATATTGATATTGAATTGCTTTTGTATTTGTATTGATCTAAGTGGTTAATGGAAATCTTAATCAGTAACCAATTTGATCACTACAAATACAAAAGCTATTCCAATATCAACATAAATGTTAAATGTCGATGTTTCCATTTGCATTGTTTGAGCCATGAGTTTCCTATACTGACTGTTGCTTTTATTGCGCAACATTTTGTTGACCATTATGTTGCGCAATATTATAACCGTTTGAAAACAACGAATAGCCACTTTCATGTTAAAATTTATGCTCAAAAAACTATTTTTTTATCTCCTAGCAGCATTATGAGAACTTGCAACAATTATATTCAAAAAAAAAAAAACATTTCGTATTTTATTTTTATATAGATGCTCGGCCTGCAATAGTTCTAAACTAAAGCTATTTTTTATTTTCAGTCTGATTTTTTTATATATTCATATTATTATTTATTTTTCTATTTTTTTAAATAGGCAAATTCTACGCTTGCTTTGCTCTCATAAGTTAATAAAAGCTTTTAGTTTGTATTTCATATATATTTTATTCATATATTTTAGCGCAGCTTCATATTTTTGAATATTTATTATAATTTTTTTTTTTAAATTAATTGCCGTCCAAAATTTTTTGTTATGTGTAGAAAGGCATAGCAAAATAGCTACCCTCAAACTACCCAAAACATACTATGTATTTAGTTAAAAAAAAATTTTAGGCACTCGTAGTAATTTGTGCGGTTTCTTTAAAATTTTAGTTACTCTTTAAAACATATCAGTTGAAAAAATATATAATATTAAAAAAAATTATTGAAAACGACGTTCATAAGTATACTAATATAATTAAAAAAATGCAAGAAACGCTTAGTAAAATTAAATTTTTTAGTGTCTAATGTTGAAAATTAAAAGTAATTATTATAGAAACATATAAATACATATATATATATATTATATGTAAATGAAGTATTTCCAAAATTTGCGCATAGATTTGTATTTTTCCAATTAAAGCTCCCGATTATGCTTAGAAAGACCCTTACTACAGTCGCAGTTAGAAAATTACAACTAACTTGTAGTAAAGCACGTTTGAATTATACGCATACATACGAACTATTCATTCATGCATATGTATTAGTGCGTAGAACGTTAAACGTAAGGCATATGTACCTATTTAATATACGTACGAAGGTAGTAAGCGAAGTCGGCAACGCCGTCGCAAGCGAGATTGTTAGACGACAGTAGTGGAGTAATATGCTTGAAAAATATATAATAGATTTTTTGTTATAAATTTATATAAGTATCTTTTTTTGAACTTAATTTTAATAAGTACTTTACAAATAATTTTGATTGTTTAATAAAAATGTAAGTCTGTAAACATTTCAGTTCGGAACCCTTTCGAATTTCTGCATTCGTCGAGCTCTATTTTAATTTGAGTTAAATACTCTTTATATCAGTGTACTAAGTGAATATTTTTTCAATGATATTTGGACTAAAATTTTCAAATATTTTATCTTCTTTTATGCTGAAAGCAACTTCTTCAAGCTTTACTAACACAATTTTCACATCGTAAAAGTTTAGTTCTCCAATCAAATTCGAAGCTATTTTCCTTTTAAGGTTCCTCAATCTAATGTAATTTTTTAAAATTATCTAACTTTTGAGCCTGCGTTTGATGGGCTCTTACTTTCAAGCCAGCTATCGTATCATTAATTTTATGAGCTTAACAATTTTCGTTTGTTAGTTTTTGGAACACACTTCGTATGCAGGCTGCTGCTCACATCTAACTCATATGTAAAATATTAGTTTTGAATTTCTTTATACTCTCATTTCTACTCCTTTAAATTAGAAATTTAATTTATCAATATTAAATTGCTACTTCTATAGCGAAAATATGAAATATGGCAAGTAGATATTGCTACTGCCTTCATACTCGTAAAGTAGCTGTTACAGTTGGCTCGTTACGTTCGCTATGCTCGTAGCATAAAGCCTTACTGCTGCACTTTGTATGACACTTTCATTCTCGGCTATTTGCTTTAGAATGTTGGGGTTCACGAATGTTCATTTCTACCTTTAAATTTTATAGTTTTTTACTTATTTTCAATTTTGAATTAGCTAGTATATTATTTTTTTAATTATAGAATCCATTGTAGTTTTTAACGAAGTTCTTAATAAAATTATTAAAAAAAATAATATTTAGTTGTTTTTATAATAGTTAGATCATTATTGTTTGACTAAATGAATTGAACATATCGCTAATAATATTATCAATGAAATCGAACGAATTATCTAAAACCAGGTCTTTCACTCTTCCCTCACTCTCGCTCTTGTTTCTCTACAACTGCATTATATTTGAGCTTTTTAAAAGCTTCGAAATGCAAACAACCAAGTTAAAAGAATTCTGACGAACTACGGAACTGCTAAACTGACTTTTCCGCTTTTATGCCTAAGAAACTCCAATAGATAATTTAATAAGCTTGCTGGAGCAGAACATAGCAATGCAGAAACGAAAGAAATATTTACAATAAAAATTCAAAATACCAAAATTTCTTTTGATAAAAAGACTGGAAATAGGAAAATTACATATGTATTTAAAAAAAACTAATTAAATAGCATAAAACATTATAATTGGAAAATACAAAAGTTGATATGCTGAAGTTATTTTTTTTTTATAACTTTTTTTTCAAATTTTTTTTCAAAATTTTTTTTTTTTCATAATATATTTTCAAAACTTTTTTTCAAAATTTATTGTTGTTTTAATGATTTTTGTTTTGTCTACAAACCAGTATTGACTACATTAAAATTTTGCGAAAAATGCGCTAATTGTTTGCGAATTAAAAATATAAAAATGGCTTAAGTCGACTTTACAAATAGTTGAAAGAGTGTATTCTATGCGAGAATAAATTTGTCCCTATTAAGGTAAATTTTTTATAGTTATGTGAGTGATATTATTAACTTATTAAGTTCAATAATATTATATACAATAAAAATTAAAATGGCTACTTCAAACTTGTTTAAATCGTCATAAGCTTTTTTTATAATTTTGACTCTATTTTGGGAGAAAATTCGTTTCAAAGCAATGTTGGCGTATATCGTCACCTAAAATGCAAAATCACGTAACAACACCATTTATAAGTTTACAGGCGAAGGGTAAGCGAAATAATTGAAATTTGAGTTTTGGTTATAAAATGGTTATAAATTGGTTATCATACACTCAAACAAAATTTGAGTTTTGGTTATGAATTATACACTGAAACAAAACTTGAGTTTTGATTGTAAACTGATTATATTTCTGGCTATCATACACTCATATTGAAGCAAAATTTGGAGTTTTTGCTTTTTATTTTAAAACAGGGATATTCAGTTTTTTTTTGTTGATACGTTGCTCTGCATTTTAGGTGACGATATGTAGTTACTCTGTTTTTTTTTTATTTAAAAAAAATTTAATTTTTTTATTTTTTTTCTTAATATTTTTGACGTATATTAAAGCTGTGTACCCAGAAATTAAATTTAGAAGCATTGCTTTACGAATATTTCTAAAATGCAACTTAAGTTAGTTTAAACTCAGCGTCTGAGACGCGAATTGCTAATTAAAAAATTAAAAACAAAAAATAAGAATCATAAAGATAAAATTTGCATTAAAAATATTATTATATATATGTAAAATTGAAAAGGAAATTAAAAAGAAAATATTGTAAGTAAATAATATAAATTATCCTTTGTTAAATATGATTAGTTAGCGAACCAAATGCAACATACATAATTATGTACAAGTATTAAATACTCGTAAGCTACCTTGAACGCAATTTGCCACATAGAGTATAAATAGAAAGATTTGAACAAATAATAAATGAAAAAACAAAAATAATAATAAAAATGAATTGCGCCAGCCTGATAACTTTAAATACGAAAGAACAAGCAACGTAAATACGCTAATAATTGAAAATTAAAATAGAAAAAAAAAAATGCAGTTCAAACAAAATAATAAACGCCAGTAATACTTTAAATTCTAAACGTACACACACAAGCAAAAATAAAAAAATATTACATTAAATTACTAGCAGAAAAAATGTCAAAAATTAATAATACAAAAACACAAGCCAATACATTTATAATTAATAATTTTTAATTTTCAATTACAATTATTACTTAATTATGCTTGAAAAGAAAAACAAAATTAATTAATTGAAACCAAATGAAAAACAAATACTAAGAAAATTAAAATTAAAAAAAATTAAACAAAGTTGTTAAGCATTAAAATGTTTTATAAACGTTATGAACAATTAATTAAATTATAAGTGAAAATCAATTAACAATAAAAAAATACGAAAACAAATAAAACCAAGGAAAAACACAAAAACGCTGCGTAATTCGAGATGTTAAAGCATAAATAAATAATTAAAAAAAAAAAACAAAACAAAATACATATAAAACGCTAAAACACAAACAACAAAAACATTAATTTAGCGAAAAAAAACATATTAAAAATATGAACATTTCATAGAAACCAAAGCAAAAAAAAAATACAAAAATTATAAATTGATAAATAATTAATAAACAAAATACAAACAAGAAGCATATTCCTCTATTATTCTTATTATTACTGATGCATTATTATTATTATGATTATTACTATATGAAATAATTATTGATAATTAGTAAAGAAAAAAATCATAATATAGAGCAAAAAATTATTTAAAAAATGCAAAGCGCCGATAAATAGTTTAACAAAACAATAAATAGAAAGACAAAACAAAAAAAAAAATAAAATAAAAGCAGAAAAAGTAATAAAATTATGAGAAAAAATTAATGCACTGCTGTTTTTTCATAAATCTATACAACTAAAAATTTAGCATTAATTTATTTTTATGTAATTCGAAGTGTATATATTTTTTTTTTTTATTTTTTTTACGAAAATCTATCAATCAATGAATCAATTGATTAATTACATCTGTAAAAACCCGCTGCCATTTAAAAGCGCCTCAATGCATTATACAGTACTTTAATGCACTCCTTGCTGGGTATATTAAAAACAAGCCTACCAAATCACCTTTGCTTTAGGGCTCACAGCAAACCGCATAGCTATTAAGCTGAGCAAAGCTGTTCAAAACTGTCCAAAACCGTTTAAAGCTTAACTGTGTCAGCCAATCAGACATAGCTATCAAAAACCTTTTATTCAACAAGGATTTTAGAGGAACTCAAGTCAGCTATACTAAAAACGTATACGTACCTATGTCCTCTTTGGTCATGCCACTATTTCGAAATGGCAGAATTACAAATCCTTCCCACAGTTCTACTATCGATGAAAGCTACACAGCTTCGTTTCGGTTTTAAACGACTATTACATAAATTCCACGCTTTGGAAGTCTTTAATTTTTTTTTTTATAAAAAGCGAAATCTGTAAATAATTATTTGAAACTTAACAGGTTTACTCATAGCTAGAAAAAGTTTCAATAAATTGTATAAAGTTGTGAGTTGTCCAATTTTTTAAAAATGTGTAAAAATGTGTTTAAGAGTTTCATATAACATCGCAGTAAAGTAATTTGTTCGTACTTGCTAACATTGCTCTCGTTTTGTAGATTACAAATTTTCCTCGTAAGCTTTTAGAAAGTCTTTCGCACCCCCGCCCATTTCTAAGAAAAATAATCATATTTTTTTTTAAGCGAAAACAAAAATTTATAATTGGACAATACTGGGTTTCAAACTTTCAGAGTATAAGACTTCATTAGTTATTTAATTCGAGATTCAAAATGATGTCGGATGTTCTAAAAATTATTATTAAAATAAAAAAACTACATTTTAAACCAAGTATCATTGCTAAATTGAAAATACGAAACCATATTTCTGTTTCACCATTCTTACCTGATAATTCAAAGCTCATGATACGTGAAAAAAGCTCACTCAAAGCTTTCATTCTAAAATTTAATTGATACCTGATAAATCAAAGCTTAGCAAAAGCTCATCTACACATTTCATTCGAAAATTTAAGAGCTTTTGGGTTATTCTAGTCTAGAATTAAAAAAAAACCGTTTTATGTCAAACTTTATTTAGAATTGAATTTTCAAAATCCAAATTATTTTCGGAAATATACATATTTCCTTGACCCAATTTCCAAAGTGGTCTGACCAAAACTAAAACTTTAAAAGCGTTTTTCTCCAAACTATCTTTTTCTAAACGATATCCAAGATTTCTCAGGTTCTACTTATCGATTTACTTGAAATTTTTAGAAAGTCTTCTTTGTAGACTTATCTAGATCTGAATATATCCATATCCTAAAATTTCAATTTTTACTAATTGCAAAAAGCTGTTTTTTTACTCTTTTTAAAAAATTCAAAATAGCCAAAAAGTTGATACAAAAATTGTTTTTTCCGGCAGTCGCCATTACGTGAAAATGTTTTCCAATTTTTCCGCAGAACCGGATGGTACTCCAGATTAATAATCTTTTTATGTTTCAGATTGCAATCGTAGACATTTGAATTTTTTTAGACCTCTTGTAAATTTTTTGAGGCCCCGCACTTCATCAGCTGCTAGTATTTGAAATTTTTAACTTTTTTTAGTTGATTTTTTCCTTATAATATTAATAAAAAATATAAATAAAAAACGAATTGATATGATTGATAAAAATATGTATAGCCTTGTTTTGACGACACTTCGAAAATTACCTGAAATTCGTGGCTCTAGACTAGAATATCATCTTAAAGTTTTTTTTTTGCTATGAAACATTTCAAATTTTTCAAATTCAAATAATTTTTGATTGATTTCCACAAAATGTTAGTTTAGAAATGCACAAAAATCTCCAAATTCTCTTACAAATGTGTCGAAACCATATCTCGATATATATTAAATAATATATGACAAATTTAAATCGAAATTTGAAGTACGAAGTTATGGAGTATTGAAGGTTTTTCGCATTACGACGTTTTTTCTCAAATGAAGAGGTGTATGTATATTCAGTTCTCGATTAAATAGATATGCTTGGTAAACTTTTGACTTCCCCATTAAGTATATTATTGACAAGTATGTAATGTTCTGTTGCGTCCAACTTTCTAAGCTTAAAGCTTACTCATTTAAGTATAATGAGTTTTTCGAGCTACTAAGTTAAAGCTCTACGTTTGTATGTACAATTTATTAAAAACTTAGCATAACTAGGTTATAATATTTATATAGTGTATATTATAAAAACTTTAAAAGAATATTTATTTTTTTTAATTTTGTTTTTAACTTTTTTTGTAATATAAAGTATATGCGAGTGCTGTAAATTCTAGTGTAATGTGTACTTTAGTTTTAAATCTGTAGCGTAAGTTATGTGGTTGATTGCCAGATTTCGTGATCTCATAAATTGTAAATACGTAAATGTGTGAATGTGGTAAGTAAAGTAAATTATCAACATATTGTTTTGTTGTTTGTTGTCTGGAAAAATTGCGCAATCGTTCAATTTTTCGCAACTTGCAAATGTGAAATTATTTTCCTTCTCAATAACTACTACTACTTCTTGATGTGTGTCTGTGTATGATTATTGTCTTCACAATGATTACATTGCCCATTAAATGTATTGTATTTCTTGGTTTCTTTAATTCTCTCTTACATCACTTACTATACATTTCTTCTTCTTCCGTTAGATATGTATATTTTATATGTAAATCACAATTTTTAATTATGCGTTTCATTATTTTGATGTATTTTCTTATTTATATTTTTATTTTTATGGTTAACAACAAATATTTCTTTGGTAGAATTTCTTCCTTACTGACTATACTATATATGCATGTTATGATTCGGTAATTTGCGTGCAATTTTTTATTACTTAACGGAAGCGTATTCAAGAGAGTTAAGCACGTTGCGTATTTTTATGCACTAACAAAACAAATAGTAACTGTAATCATAATAATTAAAAAAAAAAAAAATTATTAAGTAAATACAATTACAACAGCTGCTGAGATGGCCAACAAGCGCTACACTAAATTTTAGTTAACCCTTAAATAAACGCAAAATTTGTATGTAAGTTTTAACAATTTTTACAATACTCGTATATTTGAAAAAAAAAGATAATTTCTATGTAGCCACATTAGCATACTACTTTAACCCAGAAAACTCACACAACATACCTATTCAATAAACAGTTGATTTTGAACTCACATAACCTCGAAAAGTATATATTGTATGCGTTCATACTCATTATTATTGTTGTTGAAAGTCCCATCTGTCGCGCTCTCCGCCGCCTGCCACTCATACCAATTAGTACAAAAATTAACCTAAAGGGTTTTACCGTTATCGCTCATGTTAACTATATGCATTTCCGAAGTAGTCCAACTCATCAACTTACTCAAATATACATAGGCATCAATACTCAATCTAAAACATGCTCATTTCCGACATCTACAATACTCGTCGTACTCATTTATCATACGCTTAAATCGTAAATATACTCATGTAGTATTCATTAGTATACTCATTTGTCGTTCTCCACCACTCTAAAAACTTATCTGTCGCTCTTTTTCTCTACCATCTACCTACAACACTCTATATTGAAACACGTTCTATCTCATTTTCATGTTCATAACCCCAAACCATTTTAGTAAACGTAAAAGTTTGTAGTATCTCACTTGCTCACGTGTTATTAGCGTAAAATTCATTTTGCTTTAACAGTTACTCTTCTAAGTTACGAAAAATCAGTGTCTAAAAACTTTACTCTCAATTTAGCGTATTGTACTAAGCAATAGCCTTTCTTTTAAACTAAAAGAGTCAATTTGAGTTTCTAATATAAACTTTGCTCTCTCAACCTCTTCCAATGAAATCAAATAAATAAATAATAAAATATAAAAAAATAAACAATACTAAATAAAAAAAAAATTAATAAACTGAAAAATTAATACCAAAATAATAATATGAAAATACACCGTTGAAATGAAAAAAATTGAAATTTTACCCACAATGCAACTCCACTCAATGCCGAAAACAGTCCCGTCGGGTTCTGGGGCAAAATTGTTGGTTCGCTGTGTGTGATCGCTGGTGTATTGACCATCGCACTGCCCGTCCCTGTAATCGTCAGCAATTTCAATTACTTCTATCATCGCGAAACCGATCAGGAAGAGATGCAGAGTCAAAATTTCAATCACGTCACAAGTTGTTCATATTTACCTGGTGCATTGGGTGAGTCCTATTGACAATTATAATAATAATAATAAAATTTTAGTTGAACCCCATACATATGTAATTTAATGCATTTGTTTTCTAAACCCATATACATATATTTGTAATTCTCATCCACCTTATACGCTTGCAGGCCAACATATGAAGAAGTCTTCTATGTCCGAATCATCATCTGATATAATGGATTTAGATGATGGCATCGATGCTACATCAGGTTTGACTGATCATCCTGGCCGACATTTAGCTCCATTTTTGCGAGCACAGCAATCATTCGAAAAGCAACAATTACAATTGCAACAACAACAGAATGGCTTGCGTGGCCAAACAAATACACTGCAACTGCGTCACAATAGTGCCATGGCCGTCAGCATTGAAACTGACGTCTGACTACTGGGTAAGTGCAATAGTTGTTGGAAATATTACCGAACATTTATGCGATACAAAATGCTTACACTCACACATAAATACATATCATAGTCATAATTACATTAAAACCATGTAGCGTACTGATCTCGTTAAAAAAAAATAGTTAAACTTAGGAACAAACTGTTTTAAAAAAAATATAATTTTTAAGGTTTCAACATTGGAAACATCAAGTACTAGATTATTAATGACGTCAAAAACTTCCAATAATTTTTTACTTAAAAGTTTGACCGAAAACCTAATATTCACGATTGTTCTAATAGTCATCTGTAAATTTTTTTGCCAAACACTCACTAGCGAAATTTCACCTCAAAAGGTTTTTTCAGATAGTTCAGTTAATGAAATTTATCATAAAAACAGATAAATAAGAGTTCTGAACGCACTTTAATACCTTCTTTTTTACATAACCTCGAGAGTCACTTGAAACTAAATTTTAGAGGGTCAAAAAGGGCTTCCATTTTCTTTATTCTGACGACCAAGTAAAGGCGGTATCACCAGGGCGGAGAAAACTCCTTCGCTCTGTCAGCTAGAAAGCAGCCCCGGTTCCAGGCTTGGAAACAGGAGGTTATTCCCCTTACTCATCTTCAGATCACTGCAACCAATGAGACCCTTTGTTCTTCTTAACAACTTGGGGGAAAATTTATATACCTATGTATGTATTCGATGCATTAGGTGACTTATTCCTATATAATTTTTTCGGTAGTGCGGCCTCTCGGTTTTCTGAGGGTGTCTTTGTCATATTCAACGAAACAATATCTTTATGAAAGTCCATAGAAAGAAATCCGCACTCAGTGATGATAGTACCTACTTGTTGTAGAAAGAAATTCTACATTCTTTTCCGTGAAACATGTTTGCAGAGTATCCGATCCCCTTAAGATCTTCGGGCCCGGAAGGAATCCCTTTGGTTCTATCTTTCACTACCTATATTTATTGGAAGTCTACGGTATTTAATACCCACGATATTTTGTGAAGACAAACCATACAAAAGAATTAAATTTTTAAAAGCTACATAAAATCAGATTCCTTTAATAAGTACTAATCCCACTACCGATCAACTCGAGAACGCTTAACTTCTATAAAATAATATTTGAAATTTTGAAAAATTGTTTTTTTTTAGTAAAACACGATTTTAATGGGTCTTTTATTGACTTACAAAAGCCATACTTTGTTCACGTGACATAGAACCTTGCGCTGAGACCTTAGGTTCATTGATTAAAATAATTTTCAATTCACAAATTTTCACTAGCTTTTATAACTTTTGATAACTATGATAAAAGAGCTCTAGGCTTACTTTTTAGGTGGGCTACATTCAAACCAATAGAATCGTAGACACTTAGTTTGTCTTGCGGTAGATATAAAAATCTATTAAGCTCAGGGTAACCCGCCATTTACAGTAATCAGTGCTTACCAATCGCAATTATTCATTGTAATCATTCACCATTTCAAATAAAATCCAACAAATGTTATAGACACTTGCTTATTGCATAAGAAATCTTACTAAAAAATATGATTTTCAACCAACCAGTAAAACACTTGGAAAACGGCCTCAATTGGCAACGTGAAAAGCTGCGTTGGATGCCAGAAACGTCATCGAAAGCGGTTTAAATCCGCTTCAGTGCAAAATGAAGAATCACCGCGGTTGATGAGTAAGCAAATGTTGCAAAAGGTATAAACTGAATATAAGTAAAGAAACCAAAAACACAAAAAAAGAAGAAACAACAAAAACCCAAAGTTAGCTCATTGTTAACAATGAAAATACAAAAAGCGAATAATTTTTTTAGAACACATTTAGAAAATATCATATTTAGCTACAGAAAATTAACTAAAATGCAAACAAACAACAAGCAGTATAAGAATTATAAAAATAAAAACAAAACAAAAAATTGTAACGAAAAAAATATTAAATGGGAACAAACTATTATAGATTTAATTTTTTTGTGTATTAGCGGCGATATTAGTAAATCAAATCAAACTAACAACAATATGTATAGCGAAATTCATCCAGATAAAGTCATTAACATTTTTATTTAATTTTTGTATTAGTAAAACTTTTTCATTATTTATTGAATATTTGTTTAATAGGCAAATATTAAAGATATATTGAAAACATACCAACAGTTGTGTAGAGTGTGCTGCTCAATATTTGAATGTGTGGACACAGAGTAAGCTCAAAAAGTGCTTCAGTACTAAAGCCTAGTTTACGATATGTCTTTATAGACGGCGAACGAACATATAAATGCCTGGTTAATAGATTTCGAAACTCAAGCTAAGCATTATAAAGATGGCATATTGCAAACCAGGCATTAGCAAAGAGCAGCTTAAAGCATGTTAACATAGTCTTACAGTCGACTAACAATAAGTGAAAATTGGCAACAGTGTTATGCTATGTGTTAAATTCGTTTGCTTGACGTTATGTTTTTAGGAATAAATGTTCATCAAAAAGAACCTACTAGGTCTCACTGAGTTTATTATAACATTTTAAATGTCTTCGATGACTTCCAAATTTTTTTGTGTTAAAGTCCTCTAAGAATAATGAGATTCTTGCACTAGTCAGTTGCTTTGAAAATAATTTTTGTATCATTTTTATAACACCCAGAAAGAAATATCGTAGATCTTATATAGTCGATTTAGCAATGTCCATCTGATTCTCCTGGTCTTTTAAAGATATCGCTATGATATTTGGCACATATCCTTTTCTACCCCAAAAGCTGTTCATTCGTCTGAACCGCGGAAATCGAACCACTGTAACACGTCGAAACTCAAACATGACGATCAAAATCAAGTTCTTATATAGAAAACTTTTTTGTTTGACAAGATATCTTCACGAAAATTTGCAAAAACTAGTATTCAAAGCAGCGTTACAATCTTCGAAAAAAAATTCTCAGATCGAACTAATATAGCATATAGCTACCATACAACTGACCGATCGAACTCGAGTCCTTCTACGAAATACTTTTTTATTTCCCATAATATCTTCATGAAATTTGGCACAAACTATAATCTAAGACTTCGTTACAATCACCAAACAAATTGTCTAGATTGGACTACTATAGCATAAAGCTGACATACAAACTGAACGATCGGGGTCAAGTGCTTGTATGGAAAACTTTTTCATTTGACTAGGATCTCCAACAATAATTGGTATAAATTATTACCCAAGGCATTTCCACAATATGCAAACTTATTGTTCAGGTCAGACCACTATAGTTTATAGCGAATCATCGGAATAAAGATGCTATTATAGCCTTTTATATTAACAATCTGTATATTATAGCTTCGGTTCAACGAATGTTAACGTTTTTCTTGTTCTTTTATAAATTTAAAATTTATTGTTCTTAATTAGCAAAACCCCAAACTTGTTCGTATGTTTTCAAAGAAATTTTTTCTCTCTACAAAGGTTATTAACTATTATAAATAGCATTAACACATTTCAGCCAGTTACCCACACACTCACGCACACATATAGACCACACAAAATCATGCATACAGCCATAAGTACCATAAATTAATCAATAAAACTGCCGTTATGTTTAAAATATAAAATAAAATACAGTGAAATACAAACAAACTGCTCGTACTCGTACATACAACAACAAATAATAAAATATAGAATCAAAATAATGTAACAAAGCCTAATAAATAGATAAATTGCCGAAAGAAAAATAAAAACCAAAACACAAAGCGTAAATTTCAATGCCACAATAATGAAATCTTCTTTTGTAAATACAAAAACAATAAATTACTGCAAATACAAATCTAATAGTCAACTGCAACAAACGCTACTAAAAAAGTAACAAACAAAATATAAAAACCAAAAAAAAAGTATCAGCAAACTTGTAAATTATATAAAACTACTACAATTATAGCCAACATATGTAGTTTTTTTGTAATATTACTTTTAATTATTTTTTCTTCACTTTTGGTTATCTTTTATTTGTCTTTAATATTTCGTAAAGTAGTTTAGTACTTAGTAAATGCGTTTATTGTTGACTTTTAGCAAAAATATATATTAAAATCTTCCAAAACTATAATTAAATTAGAATGCGTAGTGTATATGTATGAGTGTATAGCATTATCCGAAGCTCTTATGTAACTCTTCCACTATATTATATGTATGTATGTATGTATAAAAAGGTTAGTATCTAATCAGATGCTGCCTACTAAATGTTTGTGTTCATGCTGTTAGTTTAGTTTAAAAAATATTATAAAATATGCGTGTTAGTAACTGTTGAATTATTGCTAGAGTTCGCCCTTAGAATATCATAAAAAAATTATTTTCAAGAGTTTATTTATATCATTTTATTTTTAATTTTTTTCCTCAAACATAAAATAACTACAATTACTTGTTAGGTACGTGCTTTTAATTGTTTCTAAAGTTTTATCTTACATAAATAAGTAATTTTACCAATTCATTTCATTACCTTAAAGCTGAAATTTTTTAGACTTCTGGTTAGCAAATCCATTCGCTGATTTCCCTTTCATAACACATTCTTAAGGTGGCTCTTACCTTGTTAGTTCAAAAAAATCGCTTTTTTATTTTTGTGGTTTTCTCAAAACCATGTTTTTCGAGTTGGTAGGTAGAGGTACTACAGAGATAAAGAATTAAATTATTAAATAATTTTTTACATTTGTTGACCCGGAATTTGTAAGAAAATAGCCATAAATCTTTTTTTTTAAGCTTATAATTTTTATATTTTTATGTTTTCTCCTAAATTCTGATGTGAGCAATTAGGCATTCCCCTTGAATTCTTGTTCGTTTCATATAAGCGGCGCACAGAAGTATTTTTGGTTAGCTAATTTATCCATACAAAAAATAAAAATACATGTAGGTAATAAAAATCATGTTTTCAAACGTATTGAAACCAAGCGTAATTGCAACCATGGAACAAATTTCAAAAAGAAATAAATGACGACATGTGTAGCAGCGAAACGTTACGAACAACAACACAAAGAATGTCAATCGAACACCAACGTCTTCGTCTTTCCTCACCTACAAAAAAATTGATTGGGATGTGAAAAGCGTCCTTGTGTGAACCCAGTCTTTCTAGCAACTATCGATTACTTGCGAAATTGTTTATGCTCGTTCGAAGCGACTATTGGACTAAATTACTACTCCTCTTGTGCACACAAGACTTTTAAAAACTTCCATCTTGGTTTATTCTCAGTTTATTGATGAATGTGAACTTGTCATTTTTACAAAAGACTTAAAGCGTGCTCTAAGCGTTAGTCTTTTAATATATTATATAATATATATTTTATATATTTATGACATTTTCCCCCATATTCAAATCTGATCCAAGATCTTTTTTAACGCTATTTTTAAATTGCTGAAATAGGATATCAAATTAGTAGACAGTTAGTATACTTCTTTTCGATTACAACCCTCAAAAATCTGTTTTTTATATTTTTTTATGTTTTCGCTATTAAATAATGTTTACCTAAGATATCTCAATTAATTTCCGGGATTATAAACAAAATTGGCTTTAGTCGATTTATGTTAAAAATCCCCCACTGTGTTAATCAGGTTATATACTCCGAAATTGTTAGACTTATAATATCTTTTTTGACAACATATATTTTACGATAAAATGTTGAGTGTTTTCCTTAAAGTTAAAAGAGATAGTTAAGTTAAATATAAATTTAAACGAAATTAAACTTCCAACTTTAATTTTCGACCTATCTATATGTGATCATAAAATATCCTAACAAATAGTGATTCATGGCTTAACCTCTTTCAAATAATGTATTTTACAAGAAGGAAATCACCAGCCTCTCAAGTATATTTGGTTATCTTCTTTGTAGAGGGTCTTCTAAGCATAATTATTCACTATATTTTAGACCATAGCCTCAATTTTTGTCATTGGTATTATACGAAAAAAGAGTGCTTCCTTTCTATATCTTCACAAAGAACTCATTGATGAACCTAACCTAACCTATTATAAGAATACTTCTTCCTTATATTTTAAATATTCTTATCTTACAATATCACTTTAAATCTGCCTTTTTATCGGCGCAAACAGTAAGGCGCCCCAGAACCTTTTTGCAGAACGCTGAACTATCCGAAATATATTAGTTTCTGATCTCTCTTTTCTAAATAAAGCAGAAATTATCTTTAGTGCTATTGACTTTAAAATATCGAAACATTAAATTATTTATGGATTTATTTGATCACTTAAATTTTTTTATTTTGAATATAATTAATTTTGGCTTCTTAAGCAATTGAGTAAATATTAAAAATATATGAATTTATTATTTAAAAGATATACAATATATATTTTTGGATTATTTCAAACTTCACGCAATTTTTGTTTTTTTTTATATATATTTTCGATATTTTTAGCAAAAGCAATTTATTTTTCCATAGTGTGGCATATAAATTTAATTTGCCTGTCGGTGTGAGGAACACATATGTATATTAATTAAATATATGTATTTTTACTTGTAAATATTTACTGTAAAAAGTATGCGAAGAAATGGACAAAAGGAGAATAATAAATATGCAAAGCAAAACAAAATAAGAAGAAATGGAGATTAAATAAAAAAAAAACAGTTTTGAAGTTATCTAAAAGCTTTGAATACCGTCCACGCCAAAAATAAAATAAAAAACTTATCAAAAAAGTGTAAAAACCTAAAAGAGAAAGCAAGTAAAGATAATGCACATAGTTTCGCTTTTTTTAAATAAATGTTTGTGTAAATGCGACAAAAAATTAACAAAGAATTTTTACATTTTATTGCAAAAATAAATTATTAATTTTTTTAATTTTTTTATTTATTTATTTATTTATTATTTATATTTATAATGCTTATTATTTAGTTAATTTTTATTTTATTATTTTTATTTTATAACTTTTAATTTTTTTCAATCGCAATTTAATTTTTTTTTCCAATTCTAAAAATCGTTTACTTGTAGGAAAAAAAGAAAAAAGGTATTTATTTTCAATTGTAACATCTACTTTTTTTATTATTATTTTTTTCTAAAATTCGTTTTTTTTGTAGGAAAAATAATAAAAAAATTGCTAAAACGCCATTTGATGCATCGGTTTAATTACATAATTAGAAAAACAACATATCGATATAGAAGTTTTGTGTAATTTTTCCTTTGAGTTATAAAATCGAAAATCAAAAAAAAAACTAAAACCGAAAAATAAAAGCATGAAAACTGTGTAAAATGATATCACACGAGAATAAAACTCAATTATGTAATGATGCGTGTTTATATTCTTATTCCAATTATTATAAATTCTAGACATCAAATTAAATGGAAATGTGAAATAAAAATAAATCAATTAAGAAATGGCTTTTTTATTCAGAATATCCTAAGTATAAAAGAAAATAATAAGAAGAAAAAAAAAACACAAAGCAAAGCAACTAAAATTCAATTATAAATGAAATAATTATATATACATACAAAATGCAAACACACACACACATATGAATATCAAGTATGAAATCGAAGTATTAGTGCGTGCAAAAATCAATTAAGACAATTAAAACAAAAAAAAAAATAATTAAATTATAAATAATAAATCTAATAAATAATGAATATAAAATAATTTGTTAAAAATCTTGCCAAACTAAACTAAAATATAATTAAATGAATAAATGAAAATAATATCAAACTAAAAGAATTATAGCAAATAATAAGCGTAATTACACAAACAAAAAGCATAGCGTCAATTTCCAATTTTATTTAACTTCAAGCGAAAAAATAAAGCAAATTCAATCAAAACAAGTTTCAAATACAAACACGTTATTTAATATATGTATACACACACATACAAAGGCAAAAATGTTGAACAAATTATTGTAATTATTTTATAAAGACCAACAGTTGCAAAAAAGAGCATTTCTATGTACTTCTACTGAGCTTTGCTTCATTTCGTCAAATCGAAAGCACAAAAATTGTCAAAAATCGAAAACACAAATGCGTTAAAATTCGTAATCGAATTTAGTTTAAAAATTACTTTTTTTGAAATAAGTTGCTTTTAGCGATTATGCCCTGTAGACAAGTGTTTCAGAACAGCCATTTTTGTGTTTATTTAGTTTCCCTGGTAGCCAGTTTGTGGGTCTGTATTTAGATTAATGCATACATTTTTTTTTTTTTTGAAAATTAAAAATATCATTTATTTATGTTAAGTAATTTCCATCCAAGTCCCACACCAAATTTAAATCACCTTTGTTTTCAAAGCTAAAAATGTAAGTAATAGACTACTTATTTTACCTTCAAACTGCTTTATATGTAAATATTAATAATTTCATTTCAGTTTAATTTATCAACCAATTTTTTGGACAACAATAATTATTAACTATCGAAAGGTGACCTATTTCGAGGTTCGAAAGAACATTCTTTGCCATTTACTTTTTGAAGATTATCTCTTTCCACGGCTACGTCTCAGATGTTCCATCCATTCAGTCCAATTTTCGATAACTCGTTGGAGCATTTTGGCTGGGTAACTGGCGAATGACATGCGAGATGTTTTACTCTAAGGCCTGGCCAATCGACTGGCCAAAAACGAGAAATTATCTACTCATCGAAGTATTCTCTCAATAAATCCATTTTATTGATGCGATGTGTGGGAACTGGCGCCGTCTTGTTGAAACCAAATGTCGCCGAGGTCACTATCTTCAATCTCAGACATCAAATAATCGGTTATCATGGCGTGATAACGGTCGCCAAGATATTTTATGATTATAAATGATTTCACCTACCCACAAACCACACCCAGCCGTTGTTTTTCATATATGAAATGGCAATTTTGTCCCAAATGCTACAATTTTGCTTGTTTGCATACCCATTGAGCATGAAATGGGCCCTCGTGAACTTTGGCCAAATTTACGTCGGGCTATCTTTTTTGTGAACTTTTCAAGAATACATTTCAATTTAAGACGTCAGTTCTTGCACAAGCTGTATTTTGTACGCTTTCAATTTAAGATCTCGACGTTCAATGCGCCAAGTCGTTGAACGATGTGTAAACGTTGTTCAGTAGTAATGATGTAATGCCAGTACTGAACAAAACTAACATGATAGCTTGACACGACTCACGCGTGATTTGTTAAAAAAGGTATTGAAATAAGTGGATATACTTGGATCAATCGTTTCATCAAGAAAAGTTATTTGGGAGAATTTCAGAACTCGAACATTGATTACCCGTTAATATGTATATTAAAATTTTTTCTTGACGTCTAAATCATAAAACTAGAAAATTGGGATTTTAAATAAAATATAAGGCAACATGGTTTCAATTAATTAATTTAGAATTTGTATGTATTATTATATTATTTATTTCTTTCCAAAAATTACTAAAATAAGTTAAATTTTTTGTTTATTTAAAAGCAGATTTAAAAATAATTTACTTAAAAAATTTGGGTTAATATTTATATTTTCTACTTTTAATACAAATTCTAGGACTATTTTTAGATTTCAAACCGGAATTTGGACTTAGAAATATTAAAATCAATTTTAATTAAGATTTACATTAGCAAAAAATTAATTCAAATGTTAATTAATTCAATTTATGTTTAATTTAATTTAAATGTATTTTTTGCATGTATTGCGGACAACATTGATTACAACCTGCTTGCTACAGGGCATTATCTCAAAAATTATATAATTAAAGAACATTATTTATATAAAAAAGACTGGTTAAGAACGAGAGAAAATCTCAAATTTGCAAAATTCAAAACAAACCAATATAAAATTAATAATATGTATCTATGAAAAATGTTATTTTTTAATTTTGTAAATATTTAGTTTACTCACAAAAATAAGAAAAAAATATTAATTTCATAGAACTTTGCTTTAAAACAAGTACTTAAAGGAACAAATGCCTAAAAAGCGAATTATTTGAAAACTGAAAACCAATATGCAAAAGAACAATAAGAAATGCAACAAATGAATAATAAAGATAAATGCTTATGATTATTGATAGAAAACAAAACACACAAAAAATAATACAATAAATTAGGAGAATATTAAAAATACAATAAAAATGCATTTCCATAAAAATCCTCGAAACTGCAAAATGAACAAAGAAAATCAAAACAAGTCAGATTATAATGCAGAAAACAAAATGTATACAAGCAAAACGAAAGAAAGCGCTGAAGAAGAAACTATAAAGACGAATAAGTAAGTAGCGGAATAAACGAAGAGAACGGCAGGAGAAATCTAAGGATACGCATGTGATATAGAAACAAACAAAAAAAAAAACGTAACGAAAAAACAGTACCTAAAAACAAACAGGCGCAGAGAAGTAAAGAGGAAGAAAGAAATTTCCGAGGCATAGCTTTAGCGTGGACGGACCACGAGGCGGAACATTTCAAATGAGACAACAAACGATCGGCGACAACAAATAGTATGCAAAAATTCAATATTTACCACAAGTATGATTATGATTATGTAATAAATATGCGTAAAAATAATTATTATTTAAAGCAATAATTCCAATTAAATCGAAAAATTATCAAATTAAAAAACAAATTGCAATAAATTGGCACAGTTTACCCCTAGAGCCTTGCAGCGGCGCAGCGCATGGCGTTACAAACTCAAAAGCCATCAACAATTTAGGTATCATTCAATTAAAAAATAAAATTAAAGTAAAAAAGAAAATACGAAATCATAAATATTAAAAGCAAAAATGCATCATAATGAATCTCAAGACACAAAACGAGATGTATAAAGAGCAAGAAATACGTTGTTATAATTCTAAAAAACCCAAAAGACAAATGAAATGTTTTATAAATCGTTAAGATTATTACTACAGCAAATGGTAAAATATAAGTAAATAAATAAAATATTTAATATCTATATACATATACATATGTATGTAATAAGTATAAAATAACCTTAATAAATTTAAAATAGAAGAGAAAAAAATTATAATAAATAAATAAACAAATAAGACAAAAGCAAAGCTGCTGCTATTGTTAGAGACCAACAAATAATTCAATAAAGAACACAAAAAAACAACAAGTTTTTTACTTGAAATAGTTGGAATACACATAGGTCATAAGTAAGTATAGTATATCCAATTCTACAAAAATTCACTGGTTAAAATTAGCCGCATTGCTCCAGAAAAGTAGAAGAAGCAGAATTTCATTTGAAAAAGTGGATGGATATTTAAAGGTAGGTATGTATAGTCCAATTTTACAAAAATTTAGTTGCCAAAAAAAAAAAAAAATTGCGCTAAAATTGTAAACTGGCAACCACAGCCGCACGGAGGGTGCTGTAAATGTTTTCTTTGTAAAACAATTGGGTATTTACCACAAAGCGCGCAGAACTGCCCAAAATATCTTAACATTTTTTTTTGTCTTTTCCCTATTTAATTTATTCCATAATATTTCAATTTTTTATTTCACAATTTTAATTAATTTTGAAATTAATTAATTTAAGTTTTCTATTGATTTAATTAAAAAATGTTGTTATTATTTGCTTTAAATCCTGCGATTTTTTCATATTCGTATTACACATTTTTTACGAATTTTCTTTAATTTTTTTTATTCTATTTTTTAATTTTAATTGTTTTTCCATTAAGCTATTTTTTTATTTATTTTAAATTTTTAAATTACTTCTATTTTTTTATATATTTAATTATTCTCAACTTTTCGAAATCTCCTCTGAAATTCCTTTCGTTTGACATGAAAATCATCACAATCGGTTAAGATTTGCTCAAACTACTCAAAATTTACTTCTGGCAATCTCCGGTCAAATCGCTTTCATTTAGCACCAAAATCATCAAAATCCGTTCAGATTTGCCCGAAATACGAAAAAAACGCAATTACATACATATTTTCAATTTTTAACTTTTTCCGAGTTTAATTTTTTGTTTTCAAAAATTTATTCAATAATTTTAAATTATTTTATAATTTTTAATTTATATTTTTTTATTTTATATTTTTTCATTTATTTAAAATTTTTATTTTATGCATTTAATTTATTTCATAATTTTAAATTTTCTATTTTTATTAATTTTTCGCAATCTCCTCTCAAATACCTTTCGTTTGACACCAAAATCATCAAAATCGGTTAAGATTTGCGCAAAATACGCTAAACCAGCAAAATTCACTTCTGGTCACACTAGCATGCATGCTGCTTCATTTTTCGCTAAAATCACAAACATCACATTTCACCAGGCGACCATAAGTGCCCAGAAGGTAGCTGCCGCGAAAAATTATTATTTTCTGTAGCCTACCACAAAGGCGCAAATGTAGACTGCCTTACCGGCAGCTGCAGGATAGCCGGAAGTATGCTCCACTGACACGTTTTCTGCTATAACTTCTGTAATTCATAACCGATTTCCGTCATTCAGCCACCAAATGAAAGGACAAGCGTACAGCTATGCATTTATTGACTAATAAATATTAACAAACCCCAAGGAAAAGCAATATTTGCAGAGAAAATGCAAGAAGGCAACTATGATGAGAAACTAGTAATTTAACATATTCAAAGCAAGATGAAAGCATATCAATGTTATTTATCACTTGCCATAAGCTTGCTGAGTTGCTGCTGTTATAAAAGAATACTCCAAATCTGCTCAGTACAGCTAGAGCAATGTTTTTTCTACTACTAATTACACTCAAAATTGCTCAGTCTATGTTTGAGTTGAAAGCAAACGTTTGGCTTTATCATTTTCTTGAGCTATTCCCCTTTCGTTTGACCCCAAAATCATCGAAATCGGTTGCGTTTTAGCGAAGATATAGCGAATAAGCCGTATACAGTACGCCGCTGCAGCATTCACCGGAACTGCCGATAAGGCAGTCTCAACTAACATTGCGCCTTTGAGGTAGGCTATAGAAAATAAAAAAAATTCGCAGCAGCCACCTTCTGGGCACTCATGGTCGCCTGGTGAAATGTGATGTTTGTGATTTCAGCGAAAAATGAAGCAGCATGCTAGTGTGACCAGAAGTGAATTTTGCTTGTTTAGCGTATTTTGCGCAAATCTTAACCGATTTTGATGATTTTGGTGTCAAACGAAAGGTATTTGAGAGGAGATAGCGAAAAATTAATAAAAATAGAAAATTTAAAATTATGAAATAAATTAAATGCATAAAATAACAATTTTAAATAAATTAAAAATATGGAATATTAAAATTACAAAATAAGTTCAAATTATGAAATAAAAATTTTAAATTAAAAAATTTAAATTCGGAAAAAGTTGAAAATTTTAAAATTTGTACATAAATGCGATTTTTTATATTTCGGGTAAATCTGAACCGATTTTGATCATTTTAGTGGCAAATGAAAGAGATTTGAAGAATATTTCAAAAATTAATAATAAAAAAATTTAAATTTGTAATTAAAAATATGAAATTTTTAAAAAATATGAAAATTAAAAAAAAAATAAAATTTTGTATAAAACTAACATTAAAAAAAGTAGAAATAAAAATAAATAAATATATCAAATTATTTTTTAACTTTGAAAAAATTTTAAATTTAGAAAAGAAAACGTGTATTAAAAAAATTAAAATTTTTAAAACAGTAAAGTTAAAAATATCTAAGTAGAATTCAAAAATATTAAAATTATGAAAAAAATAAAATTTTGAAAAAATTGATGTTACGAAAAAAATTAAACATAAAAAACTAATATTAAAAAAATAAAATTTTCAAAAAAAATGAGTTTTGAAAAATTTGAAATTAAAATTAAAATTTCGAAAAAAAATTAAAATTTTATAAAATTTAAAATTTTGAAAAAAATTAAAATTTTGATATTTGAAAATTTAAAAAAATTTCAAAATTAGAATTTTGAAAAAAATAAAATTAAAAATTTAAATTTTGCACAAAAAAATAAAATTTTAAAAAATTAAACTTTTGAAAAAATTTAATAAATTTAGAATTTTGGAAAAAAATAAAAATAAAAAATAGAATTTAGGAAAAAAAAATTTAAAAAATTAAAATTTTCAAAAAAATTGAAGTTTTAGAAAAATTCAAATTTTAAATTTTAAAAAAGATTAAAAAAAATGGAATTAAAAAACTTAAAATTTTGAAGAAAAAAAATAAAAAATTATTAAATAAAAAACATTTTGGCATTTTTTACTTCAATAATCTTTATTTTGACACATATCCAAATATTGGTTTTTCTTAAAAAAATACATGGTTACTGCAATAAGCAGTCGATTTATGTTATATTACATTTTGTGGAGTAAATTCATGCGTGTCTTTCCACCGCTTTCATAATCTTTTCTAGTTGTTTTTGCTTTTAAAATGCTACATTATAAAAATAGTTGTTTGTTATGGAGAGATGCGCAGCAAGTCATTTTCACTTAAAACCTAACTGAACTAACTAAAAGTAATTTGTATAAACTTACAAAAAATCTGCAGAAATATTAAAAAGAATTCTACACAGTGTAGGTCTACTTAATAAATACACTACACTACAGTACAATAATATTAGTATAAAATATAAATAGCGGTAAACTACAATAGAATGTGAATGTAACTTCTTATGTATATTTGCTATAACCACTACACACACACGTGTGTATGTATAACGCTGGCATTCTCTAGTCTTAGCAATAAAAATAGAAAATTGTCTCGCTATTAAAACCAAACAAAACACGACTAAATTCATAAACACTATTTAGAGTATGTTGGAGCAGGGCGTTTCGGGCGTCGAACAGCTAATGGAACGCTGCAAGAATTGTATATGCTGCCAGGTCGCTGTAAAACTGTAATGAAGCAAATATAAGTAAAAAAATGTTCAACAATTCGAAAGCACAACAACTCACAGATATTCCTCAGCTAGTTGCTGCTCCACATACGGCTTGATCGGCGCGTAATACGTGTCGGCAATCAGCGTGCTGCAGTGCTTCTGCATGTAAGCGAGCGTGAAGAGCTCGTTTTCGTTAAACGAACGCAAGCCGGGCATGCGATGCCGATGCGTCAAACGTAGTTTCTCATAGGTCATGGCCTGATCGATGCTGGCGCCAGCGATGGGACTGCCCGTGTCGATGGCTTCTATAAAAGTGGTTTGTGCGCGTGCGGCTATTTTCGCCGCGCTCAATGTGTAGTGGAAACTGCGCAGCGCATGCGTGGAGAGCTCATTCAAATCGCTGGCATGAGAAGCGATCTCACCCAATATACACTTGACATCCACATTTGGCAAGTCGAATTGTGCTGCGAGGCTCTCATTTGTCAATATCGTGTGCTCCGCCTTGTACTGCTCCACAAATGTGTAGATGGAGTCGATGAGAACTTCCAAAATGTCGGCGCCAAGGCGTGCGAAGTTAACTGGACTATAAGGAGGCGGTAAACAAAAAAAAAAAAGTTTTGAATGAGATATCAAAAAACATTAGATCTAATATAAAAATCTTAAATATAAACATAACAGAATGTAAACACGAAAAGAAACAAAATAATGTTCCTGCAGTAAAATAAAAGGATGTTTACGGAAAAACAAGAAATAATTGAATCAAAAGTAATGAAATGAAAATTAAACCAAACAAAGAGTTTATAAAAATAAAAATTGTAGAAAAAAACTAAAATTGGGGATCTGGTACCTAAATACGATCCCATATAGGGTAGTCGAAAAAGTCTTTTCTAATCAAACTTCAACTTATTTTTTTTTTTTTTTTATTTATAATGTACTATTTTGGTTGACCACTTTTTACCATTCTTTCGCTAGAGACATTATTTCATCAGTGTAATTTCCAGAACGGAAGCGAGCGAACCATTGTTGTTTTACACGAATACGAATGATACAGCATCGTCTCCGTAAGCTTGCGTGGCATTCTTCCCTAATTTATGCAAAACTGCAATTTGTTCATAATTTTCACTCATTTTTGAACAGCTGTAATTTTTTTTTCAACATTCCCGAATTTATTTATTTATGTTTTTTATTTTTTCAAGCTAAAAATCTCACCTTTTCAACACTATATGGTATGTCACAATGTGATTGGTGGCACTGGAGATATACGACTGCAACGACATCTAATGAGAATATACGAAGGGACTTTTTCGACTATCCAATATTGATGAATAACTAAATGTTTTGTGTTTTATTTGCAATTTTCGGGTACTTTTTTGTCATAACAACATTTTGTTGGTATATAGGTTAATTAATTTTAACCTATAAATCCGATAGTTTAGTGTTTTTATAATATGCAGTATAGGACTGCTACCTTAGAAACATTCTCTTAAACAATTTATATACAGTTTAGGATTTACATGGGTTTCACGCCTTCAAAAAAATTTATTATCTATATTTAATTGTAAAGATTTCTTGGAACTACTAAACCAAGATTAATAAAATTTTATACAGACTTGCGAGACATAATTTATAAGAGCTTGAAAGAATTTTGTTTTGTTTTCAAGTACAACTAACAGGTTTTTCAATAGGGCCGCTACAGAACCAGACAATAGGGGCAGCAAACGACGCCATATTTTTTCCGCTCTTTTGACATTTCTTTTCAGTAAGGTTTACCAATTCATCATGGAAAGATATACGATACAACAACGAGTCGAAATTATTAAAAATTACTATCAAAATTTGGAATCAGTGGCCTCAACTTTAAGAGCGCAACGTCCAACTTATGATCGTCATAATCGTCCTGTCTGTTTAATAATTGAGCGTCTAGACTCAGTCATAAATTTTCTCGGACCAGTGAAACAAAGAAGTGCCCGTAGTGTCAAGAATATTTCTGTCGCTAGAACATGAATTGAGGAAGAGCCAAATCAGTTTCTCACACGTCGTTCTCAAGCGTTGGGCATCTCTGTGAGGTCGTTGTGGCGAATGTTACGAAAATATCTTAGCCTACATCCTCACAAGATCAAATTGACGCAAGAACTGAAGCCGCTTGACCACCAGAATCGCCGTATGTTGGTGAATTGCAACAAATTGAAAATTAATTCTGATTTTCATCGAAAAATCATTTTCAGCGATGAGGTTCATTTCTGACTGAATGGCTTTGTCAATAAGCAAAATATGCGTTATCGGTCAAGCAGCAATCCGCACGTACTCCATGAGTCAACCGAATATTTTTAACCCGAACTGGATGAACTTGAGATTATGTGGCTCCAACAGGACGGCCCCACAATCCTCACAGCGACTGTCACAACCGATTTATTGAAAACGAAGTTTGGTGAACGTGCTATCTCACGAAATGGCACAGTAAATTGGCCGTCTCGGTCGTGCGATTTGACGCTGTTATGATTATTTCTTGTGGGGCCACGTCAAGTCCATGGTCTATGCCAACAAGCCAGCGACGATTGTTGAACTTCGTACTAATATCGAACGTGAAATTGCAGAGGTTTAGGCCAATTTATGCTTGAAAACCGTAAAAATTGGGTTCAGCGTCCAAACTTCTGCAAGCGTGCCCGTGGTGGTCATGCAAAAGATATCGAGTTCCGTACATAATGGCATCAACCCGTTTTTGTTTTATTAAAAAAAAAAAGCTTTTCTAGCGCTCTTATTGAAAATCCCGTGAAATTAAAATTTATTTTCAAATCCTGAATAATGCGAATACGGATATTCCTACATAAATGAAGATTAAAATTTAATTAATATTGATAAATTTAATGTTTTTTAATTCGAAAAAAAATATATCGATTTTGGAAAAAACTACGAAAAAGGGAGAAATTACTTGTTTACTCCACGACATTTATCTTTCGAAAAAATTTTGGTATGGTCCAATACATAGAAAAAAAAAACAATTTTTCCAATTAAGGGCCAAGAAAAGTATTACTTAAAAATATTGGCAAAAATTATATATACAGTTATAAACACGCGGCGGTGTCTCCGCCAATAAAAAGATGTTCATAATACTTACATTGGATATCTGTAATCGTAGTACTTGGATGCAGCGACACCTCTTGATATGATCAACATATTCAAAATATTCGAGTACCGAATTGGCTTCGGTACATAATGGGTGTACATTTCGGAGACAATGCTGTGTAAAAAAGTAAAAAAATGTTATTTCAAAAATTAAGATTTTTGATATGAGTTGCCACTTACGTGTCCACAATGCCCATAGAATTCAATTTTGCTTCCATGCGCGCTTTACGAAAACTCCAAATTGATTCCAAATGCTCAACGAAATACAGATTATTCAGTAGCAGATCATTGTAGTAGTCCTTGATGTACGCCTTGTCGCTGAGCGCCTCCTCGGGTATGCCAATCTGCAGGCGCATTGTAGTCAACTGGAACATTACGGAAAATAGTTTGTTAAATAAAGTTTCTATATATGAATGTGTATATGTAATAAATGCATACTTTATCGATGATATAGCTTTTGACACGCTTATCAATCCAATTAGCCTGGTTGACCGAGTCCTTCAGCTGATTCTGCAGACTGTAATACATGAGTCGCAAGAACGCATCATTGCCTTGCGCTTTGCTGGGATTCTGCGCACCATTGCCGTTGTCCTGTTTGTAGTCTTGCGCGGCATAGCGTTTGGACTAAGCAGCGAAATACAAAACAAAATGTTATGAATAATATTTTTCAAAGCGAAAAAATATTTTTGATAAAAATAAATTATATATATAATTTTTTTTTTTAATTCTTAAACAAAAACTATTTAGCAATATTTTAGTGCAAACCTTTGATCGCTCAGTACTTTGTTGCTGCTGCAGCGCGTCTACGGCGAATGGCAGCCAATCGCGTACAATTTGCGAGCAAACCATCCAACGCGGATATGTGGAGGTGTGTCCTTGTAAATATTAAAACATAAATATAAATAAATAAAATCGAATTACAATAACAAAAAAGTATCAAATGTGCTAACTAACCGTAAATGGCGTGATCGAAGTTCTCCATCAAATTGCGATATTCACGAGACAAATGCGGCAACAGATGACGCGCCAACGACCAGATTATAAAATTGTTAATGGGTCTAAAATATTGAATAATAAAATTAAATGATTTTTTTTCCTCCTTCACCCTAAATTGAGTAATACAATAGTCTTAACGCATGAGTTTAGCAAAGAAATACGAATTTTGTGACGTTGGTAGAAACAAAAGCGAAGCTGCGAAGTGTAAGAAATATGAAAAATAAAGCGAAATTCAAGGTAGCAGCAACTTTTTATATATGAAAGACTACTTAATATGTGGAAAACCCCTGCATTAGTTATATAAACAAATATGGCATTTAGCGAGTGCGTTTCGCGAGTCTAAGTTTTAGATAGCGAAGGCTGTTCGGTTTTGTATTTTGTTCATAGTGGGTCATATTTTTGAGGCTTTAATAACGGCAATGTAATAAATAAACGGATTATGCATATCTAAGATTGCAAATGATATGTGTTAAGCTTCGGTTCAGAAAAAAATGGAAAGCAATATTTTTATATATCCTTGATAAACTACAGTTTTGGAGACAAAAAATTACTATTTCAATAAGTAAGAAAGCGCTAAGTGCGGGTTATAACCGAACATTTCCCACTCTTGCAACTTGCAAGGATTAAAGCCAGGGAAGTACTTTCAGGTACATAAGGCTTATTGATTTTATGGCATCTAGGGCGAGTTTTCACCCGATTTTAGTATTGACCCAATTCAACCCATTTGTAGCAGACAGGCATACTACTATTAGAAAAGGATTACCTCTGAATTTCAAGATATATTTCAACTATTGACCAATAGTTAGAACCGGTTACCGGTTAGAAATCAACTATAAGCACGGGGTCTACATATTAAGTACCTAGGGTTCGAATTCGATTTTTTTGTTATAAGGTGGCATACCGCAAATGAAATAATTCATTAAAATTGTATTATATGGAAAGTAGACGAGGCTGTAGTCCGATTTTGTACATTTTTTTACACTGTAACATAAGAATGTCACGTACCAAATTTGGTTGAAATCGGTCGGACCGGTCTCGAGATATCTGATTTCACCTAAAAGTGGGTGGTGCCACGCCCATTGTCTAATTTTGTCTCCAGCCCCTTAAAAATTTTAAACGTAATTGGTTGGTGTAGCTTAAGTGGTTTAAGAGACATGTACATTACACCCATTAGACGGCGGGTCCGAACCCACTTTTTCAAAATTTTTGCCCATAGGTTCCCCTTGCTACTGCGATCCTCTGTGCCAGTTTTATATCTTAATTTAGTGCTTACGTTTTGTTGGCATGGCAGTGGCCCGATTATATCCATCTACGAACTCGAATGTTTTTGTACTAAAAAACCAACACACCAAGTTTCATCGAGATATCTCAATTGTTACTCAAGTTACTGATTGGATGGACGGACGGACAGACAGACAATTAGACGGATTTCAACTTTTCCGTAATCCTGATTATTTATATATATATATATATAATTTTTTGATTTATAATATATATATATATATCGCTTAGGTTTAGGTGGATACGTACAACCGTTAGGTGAACAAAACTATAATACTCTGTAGCAACCGACTTTCAAGAGTTTTTAAATTTTATATTCACTATTCCTTCAGGATATCCTGCTTGAAAAGGATCAATATTTCTGTGCTTGTAGATGCCTCACCAAGTCTTTAAAAGAAAAATATTTATAATTTACATACTTTTTATCGGACGTGGAGACCACAGTGGAGAGTTCACGAAAGACATTCACGTCACGCACAAGAATCTCTGTTTCATCGCTGATTTTAGTGTGTCTGAAAATCGCTTGTAGCGATTCCATTATTGGCAACTGAAATATGATAAAAATAATAAAATTTAAAAAATAAAAATATTTTACACTTATTACAGAAGAACATATTCAGCATACATACCGACGGCGCAATTGTTTTCATCTCAGCTAACGTCTTTATTTCATTCACTTTGCTCTCATCGGATTGTTTCACTGAGTCGATGTGTGTGACGATACGTTTCTCATAGTGGAAAATTTCATCGGCAAAGAGATCAGCTTCGCGTGAAACAATACCTTTTCAAAGTCAAAAAAACATAACAATAGTGAATTAGCAAATGGTAATAAATGGAATTTAGTGTGTAAATTTCGTTTTCAAAATATTTACCAATATTTATGGCAAAGTCACGAAGCAGCAATTTATAACCACGTACGATCTGCAAGAGGAGAAATAAAAAAAAAATTAAGTTACATTGATAATTTTCAACTCAATAATTATTGAAAAAAATAAGAAATAAAAATCTTAATTTGTACTAACTTTTTACTCCTTCAAATTGATATTAAGAGTTTATCCTACAAACGGAGGAATATAGGTATGAAAATAAGGCCATGATTATTATTTGGCCTAGAAGATGGCTAAACTTAAACTATTGAAAATTGTATTTTATTCTTAAAGTCTAATTAATGCTCACAAAATTATTAAGTAAACTAGTTTTAGATTAATAATCGTCTTCATGAATTTCTTCTTTAAATAGTTATCAAAAAGGTTCACTGAACTATAACTGAGTCTCTGCTGTTAATCAAAACTCTACTTACCGGATCATTTGAATCAATGCTGTAGAAATAACGATCAGGCAAACCGATCTCGCCCTCATCCAAAGTTATGATGTACTCATGCGGTTTATTAAAACTGAAATGGTTAAATACGTTAATAATAATTAAACATAAATACAATACGAATAATTTAATAGATATAAATACATATAAACGTAGCCATATGCATGTGGCTAACTACTTACCGATTTTCAACACTGATTTTATAGTATGGAAATATGCCATATATAGCCTGAAGATGCACTAAAGCCTTTTTGTATTCCCAATTTTGTAGACGTATGGAATCCCTAAATGCTTGCCAACCCTCTGCAACGACATAAATATTACTTAAATACAATATTTTGTTAAATCATATTAATTTTGATTATTCAGTTCGTACGGCAGGTACGTAAAGAGCATACGAATTATAAATTGATAAGATATGCGCTGAATTAATTAACAGCATATCCTTTCTAAAAAGTTTGAACCGATAAACAAACTGTGGCTTTCGGAAACTTATTTGTTTTTAAGTTTCATTCGAGCCAAAAATATTTTTGAAATATTTGAATATTCACACTCATACAAAATCTCAATGTTTGGACACTGGATCCTTGAATTAAAATTTACTTGGCGCACAACGTTTACAAAATATTACTGGAAGAGTTATCGATAATATACACTGTATGGCGCCAAACTTGGAAATACCTTTAGTTATATCTTGAAATCAATCCAAACTTATAGAACTTTACCAGATATATGGCACTGTATTTTAATGTAACATATATAGTATAAGGGTCACATGAATAATGATTGTTTTAAAGCGAACAATTCCAAATTTTGAAATATTCATACACTTTAGTGTGTACCCAGGATTTTGACGGCTTGGATATGAATCCTAAATAAGATGTTGTGGATTCAGAACGTTTTAAGAAGAATACAATTCCAAGTTATGTGACAACATGTATCAATACTTATACTTATTCAGTTCAAGGTCACAAAATCAGACATATGGATGGAAATATTAGTTCAGAATAATATATAAGTATGTATATTTTTAATCAGTTTATTGTCGCAGAAGATGAATATACGGACAATTTTAGAATTTGGCTTATTTGAATACACCGAGATGATTTTCTATATAAAAACAAGAAAAAACGTCAACTTCGCTTGCACCGAATCTAATATACCTTTAATAGGTGCATTTCTTTTAGTAACTATGTGTTCAGTTTGTATGGAAGCTATATGCTATAGTAATCCGATCTGAACAATTTTTTCGGAGATTACATTGTTGCCTTAGAAAATAATCTACGAGGTGTGTTCAAAAAGTATCGCGAATCGTAACTGACAGTTTTCTTCGATTGCAGGGGCGTGGTGCATCATGAGTTCTTGCTACAGGGAAGAACGGTCAAAAAAGGAATATTACCTGCAAATTATGCGCAATTTGCGCGAAGCAATCCGCCAGAAACGCCCGGATTTGTGGAAGAACAAAAATTGGCTTTTGCACCACGATAACGCCTGCTCACACACCACGTTGCTTGTGCGCGACTTTTTGGCCAAAAACAACACACTAGCGATGCCGCAGCCACCGTATTCCCCAGATCTGGCCCCCTGTGACTTTTTCTTGTTCCCTAAACTGAAGAGGCCCACGAAAGGACGACGTTACGCTTCTCTTGACGAGTTAAAGACGAGCTAAAGAAGAGCTGAAGAAGATAAGAAAAATGATTTTTGAAGTGCTTCGAAGATTGGAAAAACCGTTGGCACAAGACAAGGGAACCAAATAGATATTCATGAATAAATAAATAATTTTTGAAAAAACACAAAATTCGCGATACCTTTTGAACACACCTCGTATACCAAATTTTGTGAATATATCTTGTCAAATGCAAAAGTTTTCCATACCAGCACTAGATTCCGATCGTTCAGTTTGTATGGCAGCTAAATGTTACAGTGGTCCGTTATCGGCAGTTCCGACAAACGAGCAGCTTCTTGAAGAGAAAATGACGTTTACTAAATTTCAAAACGATATCTTAAAACTGAGGGACCAGTTTGTATATATTCAGACAGACGGACTCAGCTCAACATACTGATCAGTTATATACATATATACTTTATAGGGTCTACGACGCTTCCTTCTGGGTGTTACAAACTTCATGGCAAACTTAGTATACCCTGTTCAGGGTATAAAAATGCTATATGATCGCATCATCGGGCCTTTTTTCTTTCAAAATGAGGCAGAAAATACGGTCTAATGAATAGGCGAGCGTTATAACACGATGTTGATAGGCGAAGGATCTCTATTTTGAACAAAATGAAGCGCGCCCTCATAAATTCACGTCAAAAAGGGACACCAGGAAATCAAAATTTGGCGTCCCCTAGAGTATTTTCTCTGTGGATATCTTAAAACAAGGGTTTACAGAGGCGTGGAGGCCATTTGGCCGGTATTTTCTTCAAATTATAAATGACATAAAATTATCTGCAAAACAAAAAAAAGGTATTTTGACCAAGTATAAGTATTTTATTTCTTTCTAACATTCCGTCGTCCTTGTTGGTAGACGCTTTGTAATAAAATGTGCTAATGGTAACAGTTTCCCGGCCTATCGAGGGGTCAATACACTAAAATTGGCATATTGTATTCATATGCTACTATATAGTATAATAGTTATTATCCAATTTGTATAGACACGAATGCACTGATGAAATCATTAATCTCCCTCATATATATATTATATAAAATACTTATACGTAACTCATTCGATTTCTGCTGGATTTAAAGTAGTAAGACTCTCCATTTAACACCTTAGTGCCAATAAAGACAAAACAAAAACCAAAATAATTATTATGAAAATAAAAACTGGAGTACGAACAAATGAACTTGGCAACACTGCCTTCACCGATGATCGCATAACCAAAAAACAGACTGTCTGCCGGATTTTCTCTAGCAATTAGCGCCTTCTGAGAGCATGTTAATTCCTAGCCGGATATTTATACTTTATCCATGGTGATTTAATGCACCTCGTTCACAATTTCGAAACTACACTTTAATTGAGTTTAATTAAAGCGCGAAAATTTGTCAACTGAGAACTCCTGATGCATACAATTTATATGACTTCTTAAATTAATAACTTTTTGATATAAAATTGTTGAACGATTTCGAAGAGGACATCAGTCTTATTTCGTATTTGTTCGAGTTTGGTGAATAGACTGTTTTGTCTGATCAATTAAAAAATATTTAAAGAAAAATGAATACAATTTTGGTGAGTGATGAGAAATGAGAAAAGGATAATAACATATAACAAATATCTCTAAATGAAGTGGAACAGTGTTTATTATACAAATAAGAAATTTTGGCGTAAAGCGCCGGAACTGTATACTATTCAGCAAGAAACTTATTAGGAATCCTTTTGTGATTTTTCATCAAATTTCTCTCTTCCCTCGATTTAGCTACTCGTCTGCATTACTACCTGCACTCATCTAACACTTGCACGTCCCGACGTCAGCCTCGGTTATCAGTATCAGCCCGGTTATAGCAGCTCCGGTGGTGGTTTGTTACAGACACCACACGGCACTAGCAGCAATTATTTCAGCCCAGTACCGACCTTCTCCCAAAATGTGGGGATAGGGGGTTCTGGCGGTTCCGGTTCAGGTTCGGGCAGCTTTGGTTACAATGGAAATAGCGGCGGTTCTTCTTACTCCTCTGGCGGCTATGGGTCCTTGTCTGGAAGTTTTGGTGGAGCAGGCGATTTTGGCGGCTCAACGGGCGGTAATGACTATCAAGCGGGCTATAACTCTGGCAATATACACTATACTCATCAATCGTCGAACTTCGTTGGCCGTGCGCCGATTGTAACCAAACACTTCTGGCTGCACTCCGCACCGGAGGATCATGATGAGCAACAAATTGTGCGTTATATAAATATTGGACAGCCACGCAAGAACTATAACGTCGTATTCATTAACACGCCCTCATCTAGTGTGAATAAGGCTAAAATCATCGCCAATGTTGCGCCAGTTGAGGATAAGACGGCCATTTATGTATTGGCTAAGAAGGCGAACGCTTTGGATGTGAGTGCTGAGGTCGCTACACCAGCGCCAGTCGTCAACAAGCCAGAAGTGTTCTTTATTAAGTACAAAACACCGGAGGAGGCGGTACATGCGCAACACACCATACAAGGTGAGTGACAATTTGACAACATTTGAGGGATTTGCATGGTTTAAAACACTTTCCTCTTCACTTTAGCTCAATACGACGCTTTGGGCGGTTCCAAACACTTCTCCAATGAAGGCTCGATTCCAGTATCTTCCGCCATTGGCAGTTTGGGTGGCTCAGTTGGCAGTGGGGATGATCAAATTGAGGACACACATATAGTCCATTCTGGGCCATCCGTTACGGTGGGCTCCAGTGACTCAAGCAACGGTGCGATTCAGAATTATTTGCCACCAAATCACAAGTAAAACGTAAAATATTGAAAGCTTTTAATTCGTATTATGCAAGCTCCGCAGATATAAATGAAAGTTTAAATTAGCTTGAGGCTCAACGAAGCTTTGTTGCCGTTAACTGAAGCGCTATTTCAATTTACATTTTGAACGTTAGACAAAATTAGTCTCGTATATTTAATAAAAGTATTACCTTTTTATATTTTTTAATATTTAAGTTAGAACGCTGAACAATAAAAATGTTTTTAAAAAACTCTTTGTAATTAAATGCGAATAGAAAGTATTAGTACTTCTCCTTCCATTTCTACTATAAGCGTTACATAAAACGAATTTTAAAAGAAAGAGGCCTAATAAAACATAATTAGTCTTGAAAGGCTGTAAGACTTAAAAAATTGTGTTGAATCTGTAAACATAAAACTCCTATAGATATATACCTTCGTAAGAAGAAAACAACCAAAGGAAAGGGATGGAGACACAGTGACAATCTATTTTGCGTTTGTGCCACTTCAGTCTTATAAGGAAATGAAACGGAAAAACAGGAGATGGATTTCCCTTCACTTTGAGCCATCTTATATCTTGTGAGAATTACGCGAAAGCAAAGCGTTAAAAATCCCAACTCAAAGATCGAAATCATACCTCATTGTCGCGTTAAAAGCCCCAGCTCAAAGGTATTTTTTCGAATCTCATCAATTACCGAATCTCATCGGTACAACAGAGTTATGAAAACTGTTACTTTTCTCCTTACAAAAGGGTTAAATGCAGAAATTAAATCCTTGCCGATGAATTCATAATTTAAATAAACTCAATATGACGACGACAAACGCGTCATTGGAAATGGCATGCGGTATCACATTTTGATCTAATTTCAATTAATAACAAGAACATCGTAATGCTAAAATGGCATAAAAAACACTCAAAGTTGGTCAGAAAGTGTACTATTTTTTCGTATGCAGATAATTTGATTGTCATTTATCATTACAACAAAATAACGGCCAAATAGCGATCACGGCTCCGTTTGCATACCTTCACCCGTTTACGCCAATTTCGATGACTCGGTGCAGCATTTCGGCTGGAATTTTGAATATTGTATGCTAAATGTTGTCGTCAAGCTCCACGAGTTTGCCGGTTGAAAAACGTAAGCCTTCGATTCAACATACCCTCAAAGAAAATAATCTTAAATCTCATGATCTTATGGCCATTTAAAAGAGCCACTTCTTGAAATTAACGAGCCGCCAATTTTTGTATGCAATGTGTCCACGTTTAGCTGTGAGACAGGAGGCTGCGCTACGTCTTGTTGGAAATAGAAATTGTTCATGTCGATCAATATGATGTTATAGCGGATGGTATTGATGTCAATGGTAATCCCCAACGTGGATTTCACTCACCCCATGAGAGGCAATTTTGTTCGTTGACGAAGCGATTAAGCCAAAAAAAAAGGTCTTACCTGAGAGGATGATTTTTCGATGAGCCCCGGACAACGTGATTTTTGGAATAAACTTGGACATTTTCTAAGCAATGTTGCCAAGGTGAAACGTGACATGACAAAATGACAAACCTTTCTGAACACACTGATAAAAATCCGTAAACAAATATGGCCGCCCCGAGCTATCAAAATCCCGAAACCAAAAATTCTTTTTTTGGAATAAATGTTGGGGGGTTTACGAACTGGAACATTTTTTTTTGGGGGTTAACCACTATTTTTCTAATAAAAAAAAAAAACCAATCTATTATACTGTCATTTCCGTCCCAAAGGAAGTCAGACACAATTTTGGCGGGACTCCCCTGAGTAGAAGGACCATTATGAGGTTGGTAAACATGGTTACCGAATCCGAAGTATCGCAAGAAGACCGTACCTTCGAGGTCCGTATATTCGTGTTACACACAACTTATCGGCACAACTAGGAGTTAGCTGACGGCCCTTACAACGGATAATTCACGATGACTTGAACCTGTTTCCGTACAAAGTTCGAATATAAAGCCGGTTAAACCGTCTAGATTTGCTTATTCACCTAGAATTTTGCCAAAAAATATAAAAATGGCCGAAGAAGACAATAATTTGATAAATTGCCTGTTTATGTCTGATGAGACCTATTTTGATCTAAACGAAAGTGTAATCAAGCAAAACTGCCGCATGGTGTAAACTAATTCCAAAAATAATCGACTAGACGGAACTTTACTCAGAACCAGCCACTATGTGGTGCGCAGTTTCAACAAGGTGTATTGTCGGGGATACTTCTTTGAAGAAAATGGTGTAATAGTAAACGTCAGTCGGCTTGGTTATTTCAAGAAGCTGTTTGAGTTTTTTTTACAAAGAACAGCGCCGAAGACGTTTCCCTTTCAATAGCGTCCAGTAATATTGAGCAAATTCGCACATAACCAGACTGCGGAGCTTCAACGAAAAGTAATGAATGATGAAGATAACAGAAATCTGACTGAATCGAAGCATTTTTGGTTGAGCAAGCGGAAAAGTAGTACAATACATAGTAAAATAATACAACACCATAGGCTGGAAACAAAAATAATCACGATGGATATGTAACACACGAATTAACACAAACTTCATGGACATTTGTGGATGGTGATGACTTGACAGTCAGGAAGGTTATTCTATGTGTTTGGTGGGATCGGAAGGAAATCACATGCTAGAAGCAGTTCCGCTACGACTCTGTTAATTCGGATCTGTACTATCAGCAATTGGACTGTGAAGGAAGAACGATGCATTTTTGGCATCAATCGGATTATTGTAACTATGCTAAATAAAACCTTCAATTTACTACAACAATAGTGGATTTATTTTTACTAGACATATTATTTGAATTTTAGAAGTTCGTAGCCATTAGTAGGTACTACAGCCTTTACCTATTTATGAAAGAGACCTTGGTCAGCGGTCAACATAATTTAGGCATTCCACTTCAAAACCAAACATAAAAGAACCTGCAGAGAGCAATGCTAAGCAAAAGCCAAAGAAACACAAACGCTCGGAATTTGTATTTCACAACTTTAATGAAATGCCAGGAAAGTGTGTTGTTAGATTTCAAGCGTATGTCTAATTAATTTGGAAGTAATAATAATGAAATTACAATAATTCGAACATAACTCATATATTTTATTTCGACTTTCAAAGTTAAGTAGTAGCAATATTAAAACAAGAGCCTAAAATCACATGCACATACCAGACAACAATAACAAAACTGAATTTTGACAATTCACAATTCAAGGTCTATGCAGCAACATAAAAATTCCAAAATCAAATTAAATATTTAAACAAAATATTAAAATCGCGAAATAAAGACTTATTAAAAGGCAAAACAGAAAACAAAAACAACTAAACAACAGCAATGTTACCGCCGACAATGCTAATAAAAACGAAGAAAAAAGTCAAAATATTCCAAATTAAAAAACAACAAGTCAGACCTTAGGTAATTAACGCAAAGCGAGGCGCCAAATTTATTAGCCATTAAGTGTTGGATCAAATTACGCGCTCCAAGATAGGCTCACGCACAAATATCTACGTCTAATCATACGCCACTAATATTTATAAAGCTAGGTCTAAATCAATAACACCAAATAGCTGTAATAAAAATATACATAAAACTATAAACTACTAAATTAATAATTTTCTTAAAATAACTCGAAGAATTCATACATAAATGATGAGGCGCTGAAACTAACCACAAACGCACTGAAATGTCGCACAGCGAAATAACAAACGATCAGCCAGAATTCGACCACGAAGATCCTATCACAGATATATTCACACTTTAACTCATCTACAACGCGGCTTATATACACATACACACACCCACATAAACAACATTACCATATTCGTACGCCAATGAACTCACTGATCGTTATCTATTGACATCTGCGACAAGACAGACAGAGCAAAAATAAAAATTTAAATATAATAGTTAGTATACGCAATAAAAAATACGAACACGCCGTTAGGTTGAGGAAGGCGCCGATGATATGATAATAATAATAATAATATAATAATGCTAAATATATTTTGCAATGCTAGAATGACGAAATCCTACCGCAAGCATTTGAAAACCAGTCTTCTTTCGGCTGCCGACAAGATCAGCACAGCGGTGGCGATCGTCAAGATCGTCAGGCGATGCAAAATTGGCAATAAAAGCCGAAGAGATCTCTAATATTGTCAGCACCAATAAAAAATTACATAAATTTACGCTGTTTACTGGCTAACGAAGGGGGCCAGCCATAACAACGAACGAAACTCGTGAAACTGTGCAGAATGGAATCAGCAGTGGTCGGTCATTATGAATTCCTAATTGAACATTATCATTTGTTAAATTTGACAATCGTAAATAAAATGCGACTAATATCTGAATTAAAGTCTTGCTGATACGATCTTTGATTGGCAGTGAGAGCGTCACCGGTGGGCAATGAATTGTGATAGCAATGAAAACAGTGGGATCCTTTATAGAAAGATAGTTCAAAATAAAATGAATGCAAAGAGAAAATGAAGAAGTAAATATTATATCATGAAGTTTTTTTGTGTGTCGGATTAAAAGCGCTTGAAATAATTGAACAAAAAAGCATTGGGACGGCGATTGACCTTTCGTTTAAGTCTGTTGAGGAATGACATCGTTTTCACTTTGGATTTGCTCATTCATCAGCGACCTCTTCCCGGCCCTCAAAAAAGGCCTGGTGCCACCAAAACACACCACTTCTTGCTTAAGCAACATCTGGCCTGCTGCCTGCTTGATCATATTAAACATCTCTGTCGCATTTACCGAGTTCACACAGAATTTAATCGCGTACTTCTACTCGAACGAACTCTGCATTTTCGTCTTGCACCACTCATAGAAACACGTCGGGCGATAATGTTTGTCCTGACTCTCTAGGTGGTCGGAGATAACTGATCAGCCGCTTGTTTGTTAGCTAGGAACGCCCTTTACCGAATCCAGTCGGTGCGCGCACACTTCGAAGTACAATCGCGTCGGAAGAAAATCAGTCCTGTTACTTTCCGGACAAATCCTGTATTACCATCATTATTACTTTTTGAAGAATTATATATTGCGTAGCCTTTCATAGATCTAATAGGGAGCTTATACTTAGGCTTGTGACGTCAAATTATCGCGTCTCAATCTGTATTCCACTCTTCGGTGGACGAAACATGTGGATTTAACTTTGGTCAAAAGCCACAAAAGCACCGAGAAGTTTTGAGGCTGGAAGCCAAGGCTTATCAGATGGATGTACAACATGATCGGTTGACCGATTGTTAGATATGGAGGGATGGTATAAACTACAACTATCGAAACTGCAAGGATTTGCCTATGTCTTCGCATCGACTACAGCAGCACTAGAGATCATGCTGGAGATCACACCGCTCCACCCAGTTATCAGTCAAACTGCTAAATATACAATGCTTAAAATGATAGCAGAAATATGTGGCAGAGGAAAAGTAATCTCGTCTTAGCATATGAAGGCCTTAAGTGATGAAACACCCGTGGCTCTTCACCCGAGGAACAGTGTTACCAAAAGAGTAAATTTCGCAAAGAAGTTTAAAGTTACCCACGACAGTGGTTGAATGGAATAACTCCACGCTGGACGGCACCGCTAAAGGATAACAATATACACTGACGTCTTAAAAACGTCGGAAGGCATTGATGCAGGGCAGGTGTCGCAAGACTGCGTAGCAAACCTTTCATCTCTATAGGATGTTTACCGAACATTTTCAAAACGGAAGTATTTTGCTATAAATCGATGTGTTGACTTCTAGTGAAAGTATCGCCGTAGTCGGCGAAAGTCAAGGGGAATTTACATTGCAACAAAAAAGCACCCGCAAATTGTAATTAAATTCCCCAGATAAATGATATTTAAAAAATTTTATTTTGCTATGATGATAGGGCTGTCCTATGTCTACTATGTCAAATATAGCGCGGTTTGTCACCCAGTTTGTTTACTGCAACTACTTAAGTCGATACATATCAGTGGTGCGTTGCGATTTTTACAATGGATAAAAATGAAGAAAGAATTAGTTTCAAAGTTTGTATTTCTAATTAAATTTCGTGTGAGGAATCCTTGCGAATGTTGGCTTACGGTGATTCAAAAGCACAAGCCTAAGAGTCATACAAAGCCTTCAAAGACGGTCGAGAGATTGTTGAAGGCATGCCCATTTTTGGATGACCTTCAACCACTTCAACTAAGTGTAAGGAAGATGGCAAAAGAGCACGACATCTTTTGCGAGTTTTTTTCGAATGAGTTTGGTGGGTATTTTGGGGATGAAATACGTTCTTACTCGACTCATCCCGATGAAGCTGTTGTTTTTAAAGAGTACCGTAAAAAGGTCTCTTTGAACATGCTTGATCATGCGAATTCCGATCTCACATTCATGAGAAAACGAGCCGTAACCAAAAAAAACCACGCCAAAGACGCTCAAAAATCAAGGTGATACTTATTGTTGTTTTCGATATTCGTGGTGCCTCATGAATTTGTTCCGGAGGGACAAACGGTCAATAAGGAATTCTATTTCGCCGTATCGCTCCGTGAAACCCGTTTTCAGACGATCCAAGAGATAAAATAAATTTTGCTGAAGGAGCTGAAGGCTATCCAAAAAGTGCTTATGAAAGGTGTTTCGAGGACTGAAAAAGTTGTGTATGACATCTGGTGGAGATTACTTTGAAGGCGACAAAATAAATTTTGATGAATAATTAAATAATTTGCTTTTTATTTACAATTTCCGGGTACTTTTTTTCACAATTTAAAGCGATTTTAGCTAACCAGATTAAATCGTTCGTAGTGCAGGAGTGCATAGAATGGCTAGTAGCCTATTTCTTCGCAACCAAGTGCACCTCATGTCATGCTATCCACATGGTTATAGCCGGGAACGAACCGGCTGACGAGATTACTCGCTCTGCAGCTGTTACTATTATGGTAGGACCGCAACCATGCATTGCAGTTGGCATTCATAGCATGAACGACGGACAGGAAAAAGTATTGGCAATAACTGATAGCATGCAGCGGTGCAAAATCTCAATTTAATTCTTCTTGTCTATTTCTTCAAGTTAAAGCAGACGCAGTCTACATTTTTGGGCTACCAATCATATACTGATCTAACATTATTCGAAGGATACAAACTTAAAAATAAATGTCTTTGCAATACAGAACACTGCGAGAAGGGCCAAAGGAACGCAATGTGATTAAAGAGCTTATGAAAATCATTTTATTATCTCTGAACCACTGTACACTAAAAACACACTATTTCGAAGAGACATTGAAACAACCAGATCTGACATAATAATAATCTGACGATAATACTTTTCGGAGACAAGACAACAGCTAACAACTGTTAACGTATTAAGCAATTAACTATTATCTATGATAATAAGTCTTAACGCTTTTTCGTGCGACCGCTCAGTTTACAAATCAATAATCAGATCACAACATAGGTCAAATAATCAATCAAAGAGTGTGTGAGACGCCCTGTCACGCACCCGATCAACATGTAACGCTGACCATAAAAAAAAATAAAATAAAATAAAAATGTAAATTAGATGCGAGCACATGGTGACACCGAGTGGAATAACTGTGCATGTGTGTGTAGGCAGCTACTCAGAGGCGGCAACTTCAAACGCCTAAGTGGGTTAATTCTCTAGTCCAATTAGTTGTAAATGATGTGTCAAATTGTTGATCGTAAAAATTCAACACATTCACACTCGACTTTAAAAATATATACATATGTATATACACAAATATATCTACAAATGAGATTAGTAATATGGGGAGCATATCCTTTGAACAATAACCCGCGCAGTAACAGCCAGTATAGTCGCTCTAGAAATACATTCTTTCAACTGAGATGCCGCACTAGTCAAACGGCTGTAAATATATACAGACCTTATATGTATGTGTATCTGTACTTGGTATAGTAGTATAGTAGTAGCTCGCATAATTATGCAAATATTTCTAAGGCATTTCAAATTCAATGGGCAACAAACAAGCTTGGCGACCCAGTTCTGCACTTCACGATCATAAAATTACTTAATTTAAGATGGCGTTGACCACCCATTAGCAATCGCTGATACTACTTAAAATGTTTGCTCATGCATATGTATACAAACATATACACTTGAGAAGTACTCGTTGATATGTTAATATGGATTATTAGCAGTTGGCCAACAAAATGTTTCAGATTATTTTAAAATAGAAATATAATACTTGTACGAGCGGAGGTATTCGCATTTTATCTGCATACAAGTGTGTATGGTTTTATCGTACATAATAAGCAATAATTGCTGAACATCTAATGACCATCATTTATGATAAAAATGCACTGAACTAGGAAAAGCAAATAAGGCAAGCCCAATTTTCTATTCTTAGGTGTTTCAAACTCTTTAAAAAGGTGTATTAAGCTTGAATTTAGCAAGGTGTTTTAGGTAATAGAAATGAAAAAAATGCAATTTTACTTTCGGTTGACGATCGGTCGGCTGGGAAATAGATTACTCTATGTTAAGACTATAATATGAATTTATAAATGTTGTTCCATTTAACAGATTTAAAAGAAATGTATACTACCAGTCTCAAATCGAGCTAGAACTCGACCAGGAAAAACTTTTCATTTTAAAAGATTTAAAAGTACTATGTCTGCACAGAAACTAACGGGCCTGGTTTTCAAATGTATAGTTTTCAACGGAAGGTTTCATGACCGGATCATACTTTTGTATAACTCTCAGAGATGATTGATGCCTGGAGCATACTAAAATTATGGAGGGAACAGTTCTCCAGCCTGATGAAAGGCAGTGAAAGCATAACACCAGTAGATGGTGAACCCGATGCCCTAATCGATGACGATGGAGCCGACGTTCCCTACCATGAAGGAGTTCGAATAACAAAACTGAAGAACAACAAAGCGGCAGGGGCCGACGGATTGTCGGTCGAGTTAATAAAACACGACGGCGAAGAACTGATAAAGAGCATCCATCAGCTTCTTTGTAGAATATGGTCGGACGAAAGCATGACCAATGATTGGAATTTAAGTGTGCTCTGTCCAATCCACAAAAAGGGAGACCCCACAATCTGCCCCAACTACCGTGTGATAAGCCTCCTCAACATCGCATATAAGGCTCTATCGAGCATATTGTGTGAAAGATTAAAGCCCACCGTCAACAAACCGATTGGACCTTTTCAGTGTGGCTTTAGGTCTGGAAAATCTGACTAGATATTCACCATGCGCCAAATATTGGAAAAAACTCGTGAAAAGCAGATCGACACACACCACCTGCTTTTGACAGAACGAAAAGCAGCTGCTCTTATGCTGCTATGTCTGATTTTGGTTTCCCCGGAAAACTTATACGACTTTGTACACTGACGTTGAATAATACCAAGAGCTCCGGGAAGGACCACTCCTAACCGTTCGATACTAAATCGTGCGACTACTTCAATCTACTGCTGGGGAAAACAATTCGAGCTGAAAATCTAAATAGAGAAGATAAGAGTGTACAGCTGCTAGCTTACGCCGATGATATTGAAACATCTTCTGTCATCAAACAAACAGTCATAACTTCGAAGTCGTAGACAACTTCATCTTTCTTGGGATCAGCATTAACATCATCAACAATATCAGCTTCGAAATCCAACGCAGAATAACTCTTGCCAAAAGATGGTACTTTGGACTTCTACTCAGTAAATTGATAAGTAAAGTCCTCTCTCGACGAACAAAGACCAAACTCTATAAGTCACTCTTTATGTCCGTCCTGCTATATGGTGCAAAAGCATGGACGATGGCCACAATCTAATGAGTCGGCGTTACGAGTTTTCGAGAGAAAGGCTATGCGAAAGATTTACGATCATTTTTGAGCTTTGGCAACTGCGAATACTACAGTCGTTAGAAGATGAGCCATATGAGATATATACGGAACAACGTTTGGTGAATTGGCTCAATACGAGATGGCCACCGATACCGATTTTCATACAAAAATTTTGTTCATAATAATTCAAAAGCCATCGTTGAGCAGAAGTAATCATTTGTCGATATTTCTTTAGAAATGAATTCGGCCATAATACTTTTCGTTCCTGACCGGGAGGATATTGATATGGAGGACCTTTAGTTCGAAAAACTGGGAGCGATACATGCCAATGCATTAAGGTTCTTTTTTTTTCTTTTTTTAAGAAATTGGAAGTTGCACGAAGCCATGTCTGGTGAATATGGAGGCTAGGATATCGTTATAGTGTTGATTTTGGTTAAGAATTCACGAAAAAAATTCTTGAATATATTTATCTTAACAAATGAAAATCATCAAGCTCTTAAAAACACGTCTAACCTTAACGACTGCTTCAGACAAAGTAAGCAATGAATACGACGGAAAATTATATCGCACTTTATGGACATACTATACATATAAATAAATAAATAAAAATGGAATTTTCAAACTGTCGTAATGGACGTAAACAAAATTTCCGATCAATAGCTTAAAAATGGTAAAACTAGATCATTAATGTAACTAGATTTTCGTTTCTCAAATGTCAAGGGACATGTTCCATCAATCAAAATTGATTCTTACTTAAAAACGAATTTAACTGTAAGTCGTCACTGTTTGAGAACGATTAATAGTTAGGAATATACTGATTTGAGGGTTCCAAAACTTTTAAATAACGGAATTGTTTAAATTATAAAAGAGTTACGTAATATTTTTTTTGCATACTGAGTGTGTATTATTACTTGTAAATTACTTGTTAGTGTTTGATCGAATTGTAATAATATTTGGACTTACAAACGGATGGTAATCGACGGTAAATTTTAGTCAAGTGCTTTCCAACTTACCTAGAAAGATAAAGAAAACGATACAAAATAAGAAAATAAAATAAAAAAATATAAAGCTATATTATCTAAATTTTTTTCTAAAATATAAAAGTTCAGATTTTACCAATACTTTCCGGACAGAACTCAAAAATTATGTAAATGTCGCTTATTATATGTACATTTCTAAATATCTGCGAAGTGCATAACATTATTAATTTAGAATTCATAGTCCCAAATAAACGCTATGAAACACCCGTTATATTAACAATTTAACTGCTTACATATTCATAACCGAATGCCAACGCATGAAGGCCAATTCATAGGTATTCCCCAAATTAAGAAATTAAGAATAACATAATTTTTTATGCAAAACACCCAGACTCTGAATAAATTACCTAGATAAAAACGGTGTTTTTGGTATATTTTATTACATCAAAACAAAAACTTAAATTGGCAAATTTGAAGATTTGTATATTTTGAGATAAGAAATAAAACAAGAGGATTACAACAACAGTAACATCCGAAATATAATTTAATAATACAGATCTCAGTTAGGCGTTTAAGTTTTATTTTTCTCCATTAGCTAGACTAATTTGTATAATGGCTAAATTATGCTAAACTAAGTCATACAACACAAAAGAAAATAAAAACAAAAGCAAATAACTCATCAAAGTAAAACCGTAAAACAAAGCGAAAAATCTTACAAGATTGGTAAGCACACGAGTGCGAAAACGAGAGAGAGAAGAGCGCGCAGATTTTATAGGGGAACCGGCACACGAAAAGAACTGGTACTCGTACACTCGGCTCTTAGTCAAAACGCAATCGCTTACATCCGCCGCACTTTTAGCGCTAACATTTGTCATTCGGAAGTTAGTTGTATGAAAAGAAGAAGAGATCTGAAGTAATTTTTATGCAAAATTATTCTATGAGACTACAATTAAAAGCACACCGCGATGATGTGTTAATAAACTTGAATAAATCATTATCAATGAAGTCTAAATTTATAAGAAACAAATCTACATGTATGTATATGTATTACCAACTATTGGGTGACAAGCACTTTTATGGCTTCCGATCTGATTTTATAGGTAAAACACAATGCTTCCGTCGCTCGCCAAATCTGCCTACGATTGTTGTCTGCTTGATTCAAATATGAAAAAATTCGCAAGGTTTACGAACCAAGTTCAAGGTCAGTCACATTCCAGTGCTTAAAATAACTAAAGAATCTTAGTTGCGATATTCTCGGAAAGGTTATTGTATTTAGTATTTTCGATTGAGTTTTGTTATTGGTTTTCGGTCCATTCAAGGTGAGAAATTCTAAATATACATTTCAAGATTCTTTCAGAAACGTTGTTTTTTTACTTCTTATATTTCATAATGTCTATAATCTGTGGTGGTATTAAAAATTATATGTTTGCTACTAAATTTATGAAAATCCGTAATTAGCTTGTATAATAACAAGTGATCCAAGTAGCAGTACTTTTTCAATAACCTTTTTTGACAGATCACATGGGAGTCGTGTCAAGCTGTCATGTTATTTTTGTTCAGTATTGTTTGGGATTTCGTCATTCGACCAAATTTTGTTCAGCGATGAGACCTGCTCCAATTCAAGACTTGAAGCAAGACATCACGCGTATCATTCGCCAGTTACCAGTCAAAATTCTCGAACGAGTCATCAAAAATTGGACTCAAGGGATGTACCATGTCAAGCGTAGACGCGGGCAACATTTGAAAGAGATAATATCCAAAAATTAAATGCCAGAGAATGTTTTTGCATCGACTTCATAGTCCAGACATCCCAACTTTTTGCAAATAGGAACTTAAGGCGTAGTATGCGTTCTATTAATGTTAACATGTAAATAGAGAGGTTAGGGGACGATGGATAGAAATTTTTTTAGGTAGTCAATTTAATAATTACTTTAAAAATTAATTAAATCTTACAAAGACAAAACAAAATAATCGGATATTTTCTGTTTCCAATTTTCGAATGTAGTTTGCGTCCTTCTTCGTTGGTTTAGAAGTTGTTGATAAGTGAATAAAGAATCTAACTAATATTTGAACACCATTTCAGATATAACTTTTTACAACCGCCATCGAATGTTCTTTTTATCTTCTTCGAAATCACTACCGTCAATATTTTTGTTTTATATTTCTACAGATTTCATGATATTGTAGTTTTTCCAAATTTCTCTTAGTGATTGCTTTTTTGCGACATCTATTTTTTCAATAAACGTCGGCTCTAACCGACGAAAACATTAAACAAAAGTCCACAGAATAATTTTGGATGACTGTAAAATGAAGTTTTTTGAGATAAAGGCACTCTAAAGATAACGGGTGATTTTTTTGAGGTTAGGATTTTCATGCATTAGTATTTGACAGATTACGTGGGATTTCAGACATGGTGTCAAAGAGAAAGATGCTCAGTATGCTTTGACATTTCATCATGAATAGACTTACTAACGAGCAACGCTTGCAAATCATTGAATTTTATTACCAAAATCAGTGTTCGGTTCGAAATGTGTTTTCCGCTTTTTTATCGACAAATTTTGTTCAGCGATGAGGCTCATTTCTGGTTGAATGGCTACGTAAATAAGCAAAATTGCCGCATTTGGGGTGAAGAGCAACCAGAAGCCGTTCAAGAACTGCCCATGCATCCCGAAAAATGCACTGTTTGGTGTGGTTTGTACGCTGGTGGAATCATTGGACCGTATTTTTTCAAAGATGCTGTTGGACGCAACGTTACGGTGAATGGCGATCGCTATCGTTCGATGCTAACAAACTTTTTGTTGCCAAAAATGGAAGAACTGAACTTGGTTGACATGTGGTTTCAACAAGATGGCGCTACATGCCACACAGCTCGCGATTCTATTGCCATTTTGAGGGAAAACTTCGGACAACAATTCATCTCAAGAAATGGACCCGTAAGTTGGCCACCAAGATCATGCGATTTAACGCCTTTAGACTATTTTTTGTGGGGCTACGTCAAGTCTAAAGTCTACAGAAATAAGCCAGCAACTATTCCAGCTTTGGAAGACAACATTTCCGAAGAAATTCGGGCTATTCCGGCCGAAATGCTCGAAAAAGTTGCCCAAAATTGGACTTTCCGAATGGACCACCTAAGACGCAGCCGCGGTCAACATTTAAATGAAATTATCTTCAAAAAGTAAATGTCATGAACCAATCTAACGTTTCAAATAAAGAACCGATGAGATTTTGCAAATTTTATGCGTTTTTTTTTTAAAAAAAGTTATCAAGCTCTTAAAAAATCACCCTTTATTAGATATGAGGAAGCTCTGTGCAAAGTGGGTGCCGCAAGAGCGCATTTTTAACCAAAAACAAGAGAAAACGTTAAATTCGGCTGCACCGAAACTAACATACCTTTCACAGGTGCATTTCTGTTAGTAACTATGTGTCCAGTTTATATGGAAGCTATAGTAATTCGATCTGAACAATCGGAGAATATGTTATTACCTTAAGCAGTAATCCATGTCAAATTTCGTGAAGATACCACATCAAATGCGAAAGTTTTCCATACAAGCATTTGATTCCGATCATTCAGTTTTTATGGCAGCTATATGGTATAGTTAACCGATCTGAACAATTTCTTCATATATTACATTATTATCTTAGAAAACAACCTGTGCCAACTTTTGTGAAGATACATTGTAAAATGTTAAAGTTTTCTATACATTTTTACATTTCTATTTGGTTCCGATCGTTATAGTGGTTCGATATCGGCCGTTCTGAGAAATGAGCAGCTTCTTGAAGAAAAAATTACGTTTACAAAATTTCAAAACGATTTCTTAAAAACTGATGGACTAGTTCGTATATATAGTATACAGATTGACGGACAGACGGATATGGTTAAATGGACTCAGCTCAACATACTGATCATTTATATATATACTTTATAGGGTCTCCAACGCTTATTTCTTAGTGTTACAAACTTCGTGACAAATCGTCGTTAATTTACCCTGTTCAGGGTATAACAACGACGATTTGTTGATTTAGAGTAGTGTTTGGAGTTGTTGAAACGTAATAAACCCGAATTTTTGCGTCGATATGTGATAATGCGCGGAACATAGCTCCATAATTTCACTCTGAAGTACAATCGACAGTCAACAACTAACAACACATGATGAGCCCGCTCCAAAGCGAGGAAAAATGGAACAGTCCGCTGGCAAGGTTATAACGCCTATATTTTGGGATGTGCGTTGTATAAATTATATTGACTTGAATTGCATCTACCATCACAAGTATTCTCCACATCTGGGCCCAGCCACTATTTTCTGTTCTCAGATCTCAAAACAACGCTTGCTGAGACGAAATTTTCGTTGAATGAAGAGGTGATCATCGAAACTAAAGGCTATTTTGAAGCAAAGGACAGTTTCGTACTATAACAATGGTATCAAAACGTGTGATGGGAACTATGTTGAAAAAGACGAATTTTGTCAAAAGAGCGGGGATTTTTCAATAGAGTAAAAATAATTTTAACTATTATATAGTGTATGAGAACTAAGAAAAAATATGGATCCTCATCACACGACTTTTAGTAACAAGCTAAGTCTTTTAAAATTTTATTGTGAAAGATAAAAAGATTCTAAGTTTTGATGAATGAACGCCAGGAAAAATATATACCGATATTACAAGTACCAAAGCATACGAAAAACTAGATTTTAGATAGGACCGATAGACACATAGATTTAAATGCAACATGTCTTCAAAATTTGTTCGCCTACATGAAAAATACAAATGCATCCATCTGTGGGTGTGCAAGATAACAAAAAAAAAAAATATTTAACAAAATAAATGTGACAACTGAAATGCCATTAATTGCCAACCCGTTTAGTACATCACCAACTAATTAATTATCCAGCTGCATTTAGCCGCACAATAGGCCGAAGAGTCAAGTCATTTATTGTAAAGTAAAATGATATATCCAAACAAACTTATGAACATGTGTAATATGAGAGTGTGAATTTGGACAGAAACCAGAACCAGCAAAAACAACAAAAAAACACCGAACAACTTGCACAACAACGAAGTACACAACTAAAAAGCCTCAACCCTTATGGACACAATAACAAAAACAATGGTGACGTTTAAAACGTTTTGTGCAGCACAACAAGTTGGAATTCATATGATTTGGCTCACTCGCTTGGATTAACTCAATTTTCGTAAATGGCAACAAAGAGTAAAGTGTCACAGTTTTAATATAAGACCATATGGCGGCAGAAACAATGGTGCTGACAATAGCATTAGGCCTAAGAAAAACGAAAAAAAAAATACAACAAAAACACACTACAAAGTAAATAGGCTTCAATGGGCAAATACAGAGACACAAAGTAGCAAATCTGCATATTTTAAATCGATGCTGTAGATGCGCAGAAGATATGCTCAATTAATGCAGCAGCCAATGTAAAGGCGAACGAAACGGCGACCCCCACTTTGTATATAAACTATGTAGATCAATAGGCCTATATCCAGTAAACCATCTCAATTCGATACTAAAGCATCAACGCGGTGTGACGTGCCAAATCGAACGAACAAATATAAAAATATCGAAACGCGAACGGTGATACCCAAGTGTTTTGTGCAATATTGAAAATTTTTTATATCAAAAAATAACTGAAATAATTGTAAAAATGCGTCTCCTGATCGTAGCATTCGCACTCTTCGCCGTTAGCGCCACAGCCGCGCCACAATATGGATACGAACCAGCAACTAGTGCCAGTGGATTAACCGCACGCGGCAGCAATGGAGTCCTCGGCGGCAGCGGTGGTGTTGCGCCCGGTATTGGTGGTGGTGCCATTGGCAATGGCAACTCCCTAAGCCATGGTGGCGGACGTGGTGGTGACAAATACCTACCACCCGAGTCCGAACAACAGGCGCCACTCATCAACAAACAATTCTACACCATCTCTGCGCCGGAAGATAATGCCACCAAATCGAAGCACTTAGTTTTGGGCAAACCACAAAAGAATTTCCGTGTGATCTTCATTAAGGCACCCACACCCGATAATGTTAAGTACTCCGCCGAATTCGCGCCACAAGAAGAGAAAACCGTTATCTATGTATTGCACAAGAAGGGTGAAGATATCGATGCCGCCAACATTGGTACACCAGCACCAACTGTGCCCAGCAAGCCAGAGGTCTTCTTCATCAAATACAAGACACCCGAGGAGGCACAACAGGCACAGAAGGAAATTCAGGGTAAGTGTTGAGGGATTTAAAAGTGCGCAAGTCAAAAATTTTGTCAGACAAAGACTAAAAGAATTTTTTCAATCTATGTATATACCATATATAGCAATATAAGCCATAAAAATCAGCTTATTGTTAACCAAACTTCCATTGCTTTCTCTCTTCCAGACCAATACGATCAATTGGGCGGCAACAACCAATTCGGTGAAGACACCGCCCCCATCACCTCCGTGGTTGGCGCTTTGGACAGCCTTAACCCTGATGGCAGCTACAACTATCGCCAAGTGAACGGCGGCAGCGCCAATTTGGCGGAGCCACAGCAGCCACAACAGCCCAGCTCTCAATATTTGCCATCTTTCTTGAAGGTTTAATTGGAATTTGATATGAAAATTTACGAACTACTTGGAATTTAGTATTTAGTTAGCAATGTTGATTAATAGTTAAGCGGAATCTGTGACAAGCGTATTCGTTATATGCGCACATTCTTTGTTATATCTGTTGTTATTTTTATTTGTTAAATGTTGTTTTCTTGTTTTAAATAAATTGAAATCGAAATTCATACGAATTGTGTTAGTAACTAAATACGTGTTGGGCTTGGGAAAATCCAAGAAATATTTGCATATCTCTTTTTCAGATTTCCTAATTAGCTTTGTATTCCCTTTTATGTATGCGATTATGCCAATTCAGAACCGTATACAGTTAGCATCTTCGTTGAATTCCTTCGGCTGAAGACCAACAAAATATATATTATTTCTATTGATTATTTATAGCCTAGTTTCGAATTCAGCGCTGCTGTTGGAAATACCCAACACTAAGGTGATAGGTGATGCTAGAGGTCAATATCAATACCATGAATGTTACTTTGGTACGTAAAATAGACATCACTTAAAAAAATTCTTGTAAAAAATAATATCAATAAAAAATTATAAAAAATAAAAATTATAAAAAATGAAAATAATGAAAAAAAAAACATTTAAAAAATATGATAATAAAAGCTATACAATTATTTTAAAAAATTATAATAATAAAATATTATATAAAATATCAAAAAATACCAAAAAATACTAAAAAAAAATACAGCAAAAAATTATAATAAACAAGTAAAAAAATAATGTTAATAACATAAATAAAATTAATAAAAAATATTAAATAATAAAAAAGTATAAAAATATTAAAAAAAAATATGATAGTAAAATGTTATACAAATTATTTAAAAAGTTATAACATTATATTATTATATAAAATACTAAAAAAAATTTTAAAATGCAACAAAAAATAAATTTAAAAAATAATAATAAAAGAAAAAAATAATAATAATAAGAAAAAACAAATTTTAAATTAAAGATAAAAATAAACTGAAAAAATAATAAATAAAACAAGAATATTAAATTAAACATAATTTACAGTTGAATAAAATTAAAAGAAAACTAAAATAAATTAATTTACGGTTGAATAAAATTAAAAGAAACTAAAATAATTTAAAAAATAAAAACGAGAGTTTACTTATTTTTATGTTCACAAAGTTAATTAAGTACCAAATAAGTATTTTAGAGGGTTAAATTATTTAATAAAAACCACCATTGTGTCTTAAAGGTCAGTACCTCTAATACATACTATTCTAAAACCAATCTCTTCTTGAAAGAAAATATTAGCCACACGTCAATATTGTTATTGGTTTAAAAAATATTGCTTCAACTGCTTAGAGGTTGATCAAAATTTAAAGGAAAAAGAAATTTATTATTTTTGTACCAAATGTGCTATAAGTTTGTATTGGTTAGATTGAACCGATTTAGGAGAAATAATCGAAACTTTCGACACTTTTACAAGAGCCATGGACAATCGATTTTCCCAAATTTCCCTAAATGCGAATTTTTCACCAACAAATCCATACGCCATGGACAGGAGCGTATATCACTTGCTACCAAGTTCGACCTATAAGAAGTATGCAAGAATCACCCAACTTAGCTGCGGGAGCTTCTGGTTGTTCTGATGAAACAAATCCTCTAGCATTAGCCAAATCTGGTCACTTTTGGACGATTACTTACTTTAGACAGTCCAATTGTTGATAATACAGATATGAATTAAGAGTTTGATTCCTGCCAATCACACAAAACACATACGACGAACGAACTTTTTATTATTAGCAACCATCCGTTTCAGAAATGAATCGATTTTGTTGCAATTCAGCTGCGATGCGCAGATCGTTCCATGAGGTTTTTTTGCGTTAACTCCTGTAACACTCATAAATCGGGCTTATTTTTGCAACCAAACTTAATTAATTGTTCCAAACGATTATTGGTAAAATGTTTAGCAACTGAGCAATGAAAAGAGTACTTATTGTTTGACTAGACGATTTCCATTATTTTATGTATTTTTCGATAATTGAACTTTCAGGGTGACATCAAAAATACCGTCTAACAGTATCAGAACCATATCACAAAACTCGAAGTTTGTTTGGTACAAATCTAATCTTTCTAACGCAATAAAAGGAAACCGATCTCACTTAAACAACGCGCGATACAGAATACTAAAGCCATCTTTTGAAAAAAAAAGTAATTTAATTCATTTAATTCCTTTAATTCAATCATGTACAACATAGTCTCCTTTTTCTCGATTGAATTTGCCTTGGCCGAATGGGGTTATTTTTTCGCAACTCAGTTCGACGATTGAAGCCACTGTTTCGACGCTCTTTGACCTCTAGTGTGGTCATAGTTCATCGACGATTACGATGCTACGCAGAAAGTGTTTAGGCTAGGGCTTAGACATTATCAAACGCTACTGTAAAGTGGTAATAAAGTATAAGACCCAGGTGATCTCGCGATTGAGATGCCTACTATATCAGGTATGGTACCAAGACGTGGTTCTTCAAAGACCGAGATGCGACCGCTTTGAAATTCATTAAACCAATTTTTGACTGTTATCATTGAAAAAGAAGAATAACTGTACACAGAAATCCAAAGAGCTTAAATGATAATATTTTTTCCAAGTGTTTACTCAGGAACACCGAAATTGAAACCATTCTGAACACAATACAAATTTGAGTGACACACATCTAACACTAACAACTATAATCAACTATTTTATGATCGATTCTGTTTTGATTAAGAAGCGGCGCAAAGCAGTTCATCATTAATTTTATGAGCAAACGCATTTAAATTCAATTTTGCGATCATTTCGACAGCAAGAAACTCACAAATTTTATAACCGATACGTATTTAACAAAAATCAAAGTTTTTGATGAGGGATTAGACATTGTTTGACAACAAAGAGACAGACATAAGGAAGGCGACAACACAATGGGCAGAAGACTAAAGTGCACCATAAAAGTATGATGGCACTCAATACAGGTAGCAATTCAGCAGTTTAGGAGTGATTGGCCTCGAAAAAACAAAAGAAAATCAAAGCGACTTTTACGCTCGAAAGTATGCAACAAAATTCGTTTAGTTTATTATGTGTGAAGTTTACAAATTTATGTATATGAATTGCACTAAAGTGTAGCGGAAATAAGGCGGCAATAAATTTAAAAGTTAAATTTAGATGAAAAAGAGTGCAAAACTAAAGATTGCGGTTGACAAATGTCGAGGGTGCAGCAGGTCAGCAGCGCTTTAATGACCGATGCGATTTGATACGCGATCAGTGCATATTGTTGTTGCAGCAAGACAACTAAGCACTTCTGTGATTATTTGTGTTGTTGCAGATGCTTTTAAGTTAATATCTATTGGCGAGCAGCATAATGCGATCAGCGCTCACCTTTTGACGCGAAAATTGTCAACCGAACTGCGTGCGCCGGCGATCGACATTAGCGCCGCCGCCTTTGATCACCCACTTCGAAGCGCAAATTTGCAAATTTGCATTGATTTCGCGAATTTTTTAGTGCGAAAAGCGTAACAATTCGCATATAAAACGATATTGCAAGGCAGACAGGTCAAGCAGTGCAATCGTAAGCCTCTTAGAGGATCAACACATTCAGTGCAGTGAAGTGTAGTGTGTGATTTTGAGTGAAAATCAAAATATTATTAAACACATAAAATTATATCTCTAATTTCGAGAAAGGACTAATTCTAAATATTCTATTCGCAATGCGTTCTTTTGTATTACTCGCTTGTTTGGCAACAATTGCCGCCGTCAGTGCTGCGCCACAATTCGGTTACGGTTATGGCGCCCAGCCAGCTGCCAGCAGTTTCGTGCCTTCAACACGTGGTGGCGAGAAATATTTACCGCCCGCCACAACGACACCAGCACCCAGCGTACACAAACAATTCTACTTGATTTCGGCACCAGAAGACACTGAGGGCGCTGGCAAACCAAAACACCTGGTCATTGGACGTCCACAGAAGAACTATCGTGTCGTCTTCATTAAGGCACCTAACTCTGATAACGACAACCGCAAACTGTCAGCCGAATTCGCACCACAAGAGGAGAAGACTGTCATTTATGTGCTCAGCAAAAAGGATAATGAACTCACCGCCAATGACTTTGCCACACCAGCACCAACGGTGCCCAGCAAACCCGAAGTATTCTTCATCAAGTACAAGACACCCGAGGAAGCTGAGGCAGCACAGAAAGAAATTCAAGGTGAGTTGCATGCAACTTGAGGCAATATTTAGCACACAAAAGCATAAATTACAAAAAATCTAAATAATCACAATTAAAATATTCCCTTCACAGACCAATACGACCAATTGGGCGGCACTAAGGAATTCTCTGATGAAGGTACCGCTCCTGTGGCTTCGGTTATCGGCTCTTTGGACGGTATTGCTCCCGACGGCAGCTACAACTACAGAGCCATTGCTGCCCCACCAGAGGAACTCGGCAGCGCGTCCTCACCACTTAGCCAATACCTGCCTGCTGCGGCGCGTCTGTAAGACAACGCTTCAAATGTGGCTGGATTTGTTAGAATTGTTTTGTTGTTATTTGTTGACGTTGCATTGTGTAACACGTGGCTTAAAGCCGAAATCTCGTTGATTAATTGTTAATTAATTCATTGTTACTTTTTATTGTTTTTTATTTACGAAAATTATGCGATATAATAAAATTTAATTAAAAAAATAGTAACTTTTTTAACTTATAATAATATATAAAACAAAACACATCTATACCCTTCAAAAATGCAAAAGAATCCTTAAAGAACTTGATTCTAAACATTCAATTTGGTAGTTATATGTAACAGCTGTAAAATTATTGCCTTAGAAAATAACCCAAGCCAAATTTCGTGAAGATATCTTGTCAAAGGAAAAAGTTTTTTAAACAACCACATGCATTTGATACATAGTTCAGTTTGTATGCCAGCTACATGCTATAGTTGACTGATATCGATCGCTCCGACAAATGAGCAACTTCTTGGGAGAAAAGCACGGCACGTCAAATTTCAGATCGATGTCACAAAATTTGAGGGACTTGGCTAAATTGATTCATTTGTCTTTACAGTTATAAGTTTATAGGGTCTCTGAAGTTACAAACATCGTGGCAAACTTAATATACCCTGTTCATGGTGTAAAAAACAAGTAAGGAAAAGCAAAGTTAGTGTTAACCAAATATATTAATCTGAAGTATTATTTTAGGGATAAAAGCCGAAAGCATTTTCATCGATATTTCAGATTCATATCCTTCATGTAACTAATTTTTAATGACCCCACGCAAAAACAAGAAAGTATGTGTGAGAGAGTGTGTACAAAAAAAATTGTTGAAAAAAGGGCCGTTTATTACCCGCAGAAACACATTTAACCCTTAAATGTTATATAAGGAATGGGAGTAGTTGTTGTTCGATTTACCTAATTTCTCGTAGGCTGAGGAGGTGCAGAAAAGATTCGTTTTCAACGTACATATATAGTTGATATATTTAACTTAAGAGGTTTGGAAAATATGTACATAAAATTTATTAGGAGGCGAGGACACGCTAACTTTTTTAAATTTTCTTTTTCGCGATTTCATGCAGCAAATTATAGTTTTATATCTCACGTTGCAGCTGGTTACAGCTCTTCAAAACATCACAATGTGGATTTTTTAGCGAAATTCTTAAAAAAAAATTAACGCTTATTCTTTTCATTCCTTATTCATATACATCTTTTAACTTTTTTCGCGCTTTCAATGATATAATTCATAGAGTGAGCTTCGCTGCTTAATATTTAATCGATTTCATTTGCATTGCAAATTCGCAAAGTTAGTTCGTTAATTTACGAGCGTATAACATCAATTAGTTTTGAAAAAATCATTTCCGATTCTTAAAATCATAAATATGAATTTGTCCGCCGCTAACTACCATTTCGATGGCTTTTCTTCTTCGTTTTCTTTTGCATTTGCCATTATCGCTATAATAAAGTCAAGGCTTTTTGTTTTTTTTAAGTTCTCAGATTTTATCAAGTCTAAATGCTTTCACATATTCAAGAGATTTTAGAGCAGTAAGGCAAAAAGTCATTAACTCTCTTGGAATTGATATGTCAAAGAAAAATTGACAGTCTGTACGAAATGTATTTACTTATGTAAGACGAAATCTTGGAAAGATTAAAAGAATTACATATATGAGTTTAAAATAGATCCAAAGCTGGACACAGAGAAAAAATTAAATTTTATGAAATAAAGATCAATTCAATCTTTAATGCATACAAATATTGCCAGAATTGCAATTATAATGTTTGTCAAATCATTACTTTGAAGTGAAGCTCCGGATCTTTAGATGGGCTTGTGGTCCAGGGATTATACGATGTGTACCAGGAAGTTTCGTTTTTTGGAAAAAATATTTATTAATTTGTCTACATTTATATTTTTCTTCAAAATAGTTCCTATTCAATATTATGCACTTAGGGTAGCGCTTCTTCCAATAGTTGAACCACTTCTCAAACTCGATTTTTGGAAACATCTTTTTCAGCTATTTTTATCTATGTATTTTATAAAACGACGGCACTTTAAGGTTATCTTTACAGACAAAGTAAACAATGAATATAGCTAACAATTTTGACAATTTGATTCTCCAAACCAGAGAAATTGAAATTTTGAAGTTCTCATTATATTTTGAACACACCTCTGTGAGATATGAAAAGAATATAAACACCACAGAGGAAGGAAATAGATAGACAGCATAAAATTAAAACAAGAAAGGCGAAAGCTGTAAAATCACACAAAGTACCGAAAACCGAGACGGCTAGAATTTCATACTTTTAAATAAAACGAATGAGTGATAAAAGTCTTACTAGAGATCTGTTTTCAATGAACACTGCTAACATCTTTCTAAATAAGTGGTTGAATCTATTTATTTGGGGAAAGAGACAGTTTTAAGACTTTGATTGTATTTGTGGCTGCCTTTCCACAACTTAAGAAGACTCTGTTGGTGAAAAGGTATCAGAACATACATACATAAAAGGTATATATCAAATATTTTTTCCTTCAAACGAGATAATTTTTGACTGAACACAATTATACCAAAAATTATTTCAACATATCATATATTCATATGAATATTGGGTAGTCGAAAAGGTCTTTTCGTATCTCTAGTCAAACTTCAACTTATTTTTTTTATATTATATTTATAATAATAAATAAATAAACGAATATGAACAATTTTGGTCGACCACTTTTTGCCATTTTTCTGCTAAAGACATTATTCCACCAGTGTAAATCGAAATTTCTTGAACGGAAGAGAGCGAACCATTGTTGTGCTACACGAACTGATACAGCATCGTCTCCGTAAACTTCACAAATTTCATTGGTGGCTTGCGTGGCATTCTTCCTTTTTTTATACAATATCGCTAGAGTGTTTTATCGTGGATCAAAAGTGAAGGGGCCCGGCTTGGTTTTGCGAATATTCGGCGGGTTATTGCTCCCGTCTTTTCTTCTAGATAAAAAAGATATACAGATTTTATATGAAATCGCCAGAAAATGTCCTAGCACAAGCGAAGTCTTACCACCAAATGAAAGTTTCACGCCTCCCCCGGGTGATAATCCATATGGGGCAATTTAGAGTAATGCATAGCGTAAAGAAAGGGAACAAGATGTGATAATTGGAAGTTGTAGTGAAAGATAAAAGAAAAACATTCACTGAAACAATTATTAAGCAAGCTTGGCAGTTTCAGTCAAGTGCCACAGTAATGGAGTTGCCAAATAATACACAGATCCGTGGGCAACAAGCGTGTAAATGAATCTAATTACCAAAATGCGTATACAGCAACAATAAATATTATTACGCTACTAATTAGTTATGCAATTTTTCATAAATAATACCAAAAATGTTCAGTAAGAAAATGAAGAAGTAGGAAAGAGAGAGGAAGTCGGTCATAATTTGTAATTGGCAAATGAGCACGAGAGCGAAAAGCGCAGACGCACTGACATTGAACTAATTTAATTAGCAGCAAGGTACTTAGTTAAGTTACAGATCTGCATGCACAAATAAGTATGGTATATACCAGCCTACATGAGGGCGGATGTCATTATAGCCATCAACATTTGAATAAACCAATAAAGATTTTTCAGTTTCTCAGGCGCAGTCAAGATGTGCGTTTGTGGTTGCATATCAACTCATTCACATATAAATATATATTTTCACCACTACTGTTGCATGCAACATTAAAAATTTTCCCAAGATTCAACTTCTGATTTTCATCCGACATTTAGTTGCCTATAAATTGTTGCTGTCAGTCAAAGACCATCAACAGTTTTGGAAATAGTTTAGACAAAATTAGAGCTACCCTCGAGCTGCATTAGACGCAAAGTGTTTTTAGCAAAAGAAAAGGAAAAACAATTTTAAACCAAATCACGAAGTTTTTCTCACTAAAAATTGTGTAAAATGCGCGTCCTTTTCGTGTATAGCTGTGCGCTACTCGCTGTCACCGTTAACGGCGCGTCCACTTTCGGTTACCACTACGAACGCAATGGCAACTCCAATTCCAACACCAACACACTCACGAACGCCAATAGCGTGAGCTTGAGCAGTAGCAGTAACGGAAACGGTAACGGTATACGCTCGAAGGACAACAACGCCGAGAGTTTCTTCAATCCTGCACCCAGTGGAAATTCATTCCTCTTACCGCAACATCAAACACTACGACAACAACAACAGCAACAAAAAACGGAGCAACAATCTTTTGGTGGCGACAAGTACCTACCACCCTCACAACCCACCGCCGAACCGATCATCACCAAGCAATTTTTTTTAGTCTCCGCACCGGAAGACTCGGAAGAGCAAACACGCAGCAAGCACTTCGTTATTGGCCGTCCGCAGAAGAACTATCGCGTTGTCTTTATTAAGGCACCTTCCTCTGATAATGCCAACCTCAAGTTGACAGCCGAATATGCGCCACAAGAGGAGAAGACTGTCATTTATGTTTTAAGTAAAAAGGAGAACGAATTGAATATTGGTGAAATTGGCACACCAGCGCCCACTCAACCGACCAAACCGGAAGTATTCTTCATTAAATACAAGACACCGGAGGAGGCTGCCGCAGCGCAGAAGGAAATTCAAGGTGAGTCCAAATCCACCAAGTAATGGTTACTGTGAGCATGTGTTGAGTTCAAAAAATACAAAGTTCCAGAACTTACTATAAAAGCAACTTAAGACGTCATATAAATATAACTGTACGACTTTATTTTGGTTTTTGGAAACTATTTTTATACATGTTTGTGTTAGCTAGAAGGAAACAACGCCTAAATATCTATCTGCCAGCTAGTCCCTTAGTGTTTTGAGATATAGATCTGAAATTTCGCACACGTTCTTTTCTCTCTAAAAAGCTATTGAGTTGTCGGAGGTAGTAATATCGGTCCACTATAACAAGAGCTGCTCTACAAACTGCTTGGTGAAAAAACAAGTTCTTATATCGAAAACTTTTTTCTTTAAAAAATTGTCTTCTTGATATTTGGCACAGATTATTACTCAAGACAAAGGTACATCCTTTGAAGAAATTGTAAAAATTGGACTACTATGGCATATAGCTAACATACAAATTGATAAATAAAAAATCAGTTCTTGTATGGAAAACATTTTTATTTGAAGAGATATATACAAAAAATTCGGCATGCATTACTTTCCAAGACAAACGGTATAATGTCCGAAGGAATTGTTCAGATCGGAACACTATATTACATAGCTGCCATACAAACAGAACAGTCAAAGAGAAGTGACGTTTTAAACACTACAATACCTAAGATTACCACATATCTTAGAAAAGTCCCGAAAATTCAAAACTGATAAATGAAAGCAGTTAAACTTTTCCAAAATGGCTATGTAAATTCGAGTTATTTATTAATAAATATCATATTTTCCAACATATTAGATTTTATAACAAACTACTGAACCAGCATGTCATTTCATTCTTATCGAAACAACGTAACAACAAACTAAGTAAAAACAACTCGTAACATTTGGGAAAAATATTTTTCCACTATCACTTATATATATATACTATATATGTATATATTAGCGATTTTTTTTTTATAAACTAACAATTTTTTTTTAAATATTTGCAGAACAATATGACAATCTTGGTGGCACTTCCGAATTCTCTGACGAGGGCGTTGTACCCATAAAATCGGTGGTGGGCTCACTTGATGGTTTGGCGGCCAATGGCGGCTACGATTACCGCAAAGTGCAAAATGGCGGCGATTCACCGATCAAAAACTTCCTGCAACCAGCACGTTTCTATTTCTAAAGCCTTAAGTTAAAACAAATTAAGTTTTCTTGTTTCAAATGCGCACATTTCGTTATGCATATGCACATCTATACATTTGTAAATAAATGTTTGTTTTCAATTTTAATTAAAAAACACTTTTAGCTTAATTCAAAATCAAAATGAAATGTTAATGCATTTGGAAATCAATGGATACCCAGTGCGCTCGAACAAAAGACTCAAGCAACGAACTCGCTGCGTGAATTTGCCATAAAAGTATTACCGATTGAGTCATTAATTTTCTTTTTCTCTCCTTTTCACGACGCGCAGCGACTTCTACAGATTTATGATCAATAAGCAATTGATTGATTGGCATGTCAACAGCATTTTGTTGCATACAACCAATAGCAGACAACAACAATAGCGTTGGTGATGGTGATGGCGATGTTTTGACATCGAATGCTTTATGCAAACTACGTATGACATTATAAATTTATACGATTAAATTAAGCTTTTTAGCTGCAACGCCAGCGAGCGTTCGCCCTTTCAGCTGACCGAACTAAGCGCAAAATTTAAGTAGCCGAAAACAAGTTGGCCATGTCTGCACATACCATTGAATGGCAGTCAGCGAAAATCAAGCGCTTAGATGCGCTGTGATTAATTGCCACTTGAGTAGCGCGCGCTTTTGTCCAACTAACTGACTAAATACAAACAGTTGTTTACCTGTACGTATGTATGTATATGACAATCAAACTTCCTCGATTTGAACAGGTCAATTTGAGCCCCAGCTGTGTTTGTATGTGTGTCACTCCACCCAAGCTTCGTTAGCTGAGATGATGAGCTTGATTTGATTGGTCGTCCGGTGACCGCTTTGTTGACCCAGCGGCCTCGTAACTGCTTCGTCACTGTCACCGAATTACTATTTAGCGTATTTTTGGCAATTTGCGAATTTTATGCAAATTCGTTTTTGGTAATTTTAGCATTTCGCGGCATTAGACGACAGTCGTCACTCACAACTATTGTTGGTTTTGGGCGCACATCTTTTTTATACCCTCAACAGGGCATTTTAAGTTTACCAGGAAATTTATGGTAGCCAGAGAAATCATCAAGGTGACGAACTGAGTCGTTTTAGTCATGTCAGTTTGTATATACGCGAACTAGGCTCTTCGTTTTTAAAATATGGATCTGAAATCTTGTACACTTTCTTTTCTAGTCAAGAAGCTGTTCATCTGTGTGAAATGCCGATAACGGGCTACTACAGCATATAGCTTCCAAACAAACTGATCGATCAAAACTAGGAGAAAGATTTTTTATATCCTTCATGCCATCAGAAATAAACCAGTGAAGGGTATTAGAGCTTTGGTCCAGCCGAAGTTAAAGTTTTTTCCTTTTTTTCTAAATTACTCTTAACCTCGTTGTTTGTTGCTATTGTGGTTTTTGTTGACCCTTTTTAGTTATCGTTTCAGTTTCACTTACGTCGTGTTTAGTTTTTATGCGTTTTTAATGTCTTCCACGTTGCTTCCACGCCGCGCTGCCGTTGCTTCTGCTGCTGCTTGGCAGGGACGTTGGGCGTCGGAGGCGTTTCAAACGGTTTTGGCTTGTGGCACATTTTAACTGCTGTGTGTTAGCATAAATTTCTTTATTTTATTGTGGGGAATAAAGAAATTAACGCAACAACAACAATAACGAGAGGCGGGATCGTAAAATATAGCTAAGAAAACAGCAAACGCTTATTCGCTTAAGTTAATTATGCCCGAAAATGTTCGTGTTCCAACAAGTGTTGGCTTTTACGAGCATCATTATTTGCCAAATTTATGGGTTAGTTTTTGTTTAATGAAATCTCAAACGAATTTTAATATAACATGGAAAACACCGAAATATGTCATGTAAGCGTGCGCCGAATTAATGGCAAGGAAGCGGAGTAGCTCTTTGAAAAATATAGGAACGAAATGCGCAAAAAAAAATTTCCATAACAAATTGCGGAAATTTTTGATCTTTTTCGATTAAGACTTTCTGCTTTCAAAATATCTTCTAATAAAAAAAATGCAGTCAATCTGGTTGAGCCACAAGCGAAAGTCGTCTAGTCTTTTTGATTTTCCCTTTCTTTCAAAGTTTTGTCAAGTGGATGAATGTGCTGTATATAACAGAACAGAACGTTCTCTAAAGTCGTCTTATTATCCGGCACAAAGTATTCCATAAATCTCTGTTGGGGTTCAATAAATTCTTAACAAAATAAAAATGTCGATTTTTTTCACGACGTTCAGCTATCTGAGGCACATTCAGTCGGCTATATGCCAATATGAGAACCTGTACTTTTGTGAAGTTATTTTATCGTTATTTATTTATTTTACCTGCGCGTGTCTTATCAAAAAATGGAAGTGCGACTCGTTAAACCAACCGTCTTCGAAGGAGAAACATATCCAAGCGCTCTTTAAAAAGAAAGTAAAATTTAGCGATATTGCTTTATTTCATCTTTGTGAAATACAGAAATACACTATCTTCATCTAAGCAGGAATGTATTACACGACGTACGGGCACGAAGCGACATAATTATTGCAACACCCTCGTATTCTTAGATGTTTTTGTATTACGACATATGTACATATAGTATATGGTAAAATCTACGGCGAGGGTTTAACATAGACTGAGTTAAACTTCCTTACATGGCTTGGTTTTTATATAAAATTAATATCGTGAGAATACAAGAACCTATATCTGACGTGGTCTATGAAAAGGGGGCTTAGGTTCAAAAAATCATTTTTTTTATTTTTTTTATTTTTTGCTTTTTTTATTTTTTTTATTTTTTTTATTTTTTTTTTTTTTTGATTATTTTTTTTTTTTTATTAATTTTTTTGACACCTAAGCCCCCATTTCGTAGACCAGGTCACATATATTATTTTGGAATGGCTTTCAGCTTATTCAGCGAATTTTATTTTATCTTTTCGATCAACGGAAAACGAGTTCCACGGAGCGAAAATTTTTGTTTGTGAAAAACCAGAAGAAATATATGATTCACCAAACCACGAATATCGAATAAAACAATGAGCATCACCTTGAGTTTTGAGGGGCTTTTTTTTTTGTGCTTCGGCTCGTTTTTATGCCACTATTCCGATGATTATTGACTTCTTTGCATGTCAAACTCATAAAGACATGTCTCATCGGCAGTTATAATTCCATCCGTGAATGTGGGATCGGAATTCCCACGATCAAGAATGCCTAAAGAGATCTGTTTACTGCACTTGTTTTTGAAAAAAACCAGCTTTATTGGAACGAATCAAAACTTAAAATTATTTGAACGGACCCGCTAAAGATGTCGAGCTCCCTTGCCATCTCTCTAATGCTTGCCTAACGATTTTCAAGCAACATATCCTTAACTTTTTTAATATTTTCATCAGTGGAATAGGTCAAACATCGTCTAGAGTGAGGCATGTCTTCTCAACCGTCTTTGAAAGCTTTGTGCCACTATTAGGAATGAGTGTTTGATAAAATTGAATCGCCTTAAGCCTTTTTGAATATTCGCAACGATTCCGCATACGAAATTTGGTTAGAAATACAAAATTTGCGACAAATTCTTTATTCAATATTTTCATCGAGGTGTACCGACTTAAGCAGCTGATTTATACAAACTGGTTGACAGATCTCGCTCATATTTGGCATAGTAATTAAGGATGGTCCTACCAACTTAGCAAAATATATGTTTTTAAATAACATTTACCCGGAGAATTTAATTACAATTTTCGGAGGCTTTTTCGTTACAATGTATCAGATGACCACAATGATATTGAAAGAACACAGTTCAATTTTTATTCTGAATGGAAAATTTCGTGCAGAGCGAACTTTCTGTGAAGAGAAAAAGAAGATCTAAGCGATAAACTATTTCAGTGCATTTACAGTTATTTCGCTCTGTGGATTAACAGTAGCTGAGAAAGATGTTTATGAATTCGAATCGATTCTTTCGAAAAGCTAATTCAAATGACGACACTCTCTAGAAATTCTAGTGAAAAAGATAAAAAAAAGTACATAAAAATATTATAAATTACTACAAAAAAGGGCTTACACAATAATAAAGTATAGGGAACGAGAAAAACAAAATCTCTGACCCTTTGCTGTTAGTCTAGAGTTGGGATATATACATATCGTCTCTATATTCATAAATGTTTTAATCGCTCACCCAAAAACCTTTAAGCCTTCATATGCAATATGAAGTAAGGTGTGTTCCAAATGTTGTTACAAAAAAGAAAGCACCAAAGAACTAAATGTAGTCAACATTTTTGATTCTATTATGATTGAAATGAAAAACGTTTAGTATCAATTTTCTATTCCATTAGTTGTTTGGAATGTGGCATATTTTATTGAAACTTTTGAAATTCAAATTTCCAGCCCATAAATAATCCACAGGCACAATGGTTAACCCGATAGAAGCAAAAGCAAAACAATAATGAAAGAAAAAACAAATGCCGCACGCCCTTTGTTACTTCGCCGATAGCAGCGTCGCACCGTTTTGCACAATTCCCATTTTAAATAAATTCAAATTACAACAATAAACTGACAACTTAATGGCAAATGGTAAGTAATTTAAGTTGGGTTTTTTGTATAATTCCACGATGAGTGATCATTGTGTAAATTCAATAACAAAGACTACCGGTGTTGGCTTTGATTCGGCCGCTATTCGTTGTCGTGCCGCCGAGGAATACACAAACCTACCGCCGAGTGTAAAATGCGGTTCAACCTTGACATTAACTTCTGATGACATATTAACACTTTTGGTGAACAATTTTTGGTTGACAACGGTCACTCTGCATATTGTTTAATTAATAACTGGAAAGTATAGAATGCATATGTATGTATGTAAAGCTTTTGGATGAAAACTGCATACGAGCATTTTCGAAGAATTTAATTAAGCCCTTTCAGCACAGCAGGCTGAATTTACAACGATTTTCGTTGATGGCAGAGACGTTACGTATGGTATTATGATGTTCTCATATAACCGGAAATATAACTCAAGGAGCATGGCAATGGCTTAAAAACAGTTTTAAAATCGAAGATCATATACCAATAAACCAATTATATCAAGCGATTGAAGAATCATCGGTTGATCGCTCCCAAATTGAAATGTAAAGTTGTGGGCAAGTGGAAATACATTTAATCACAATTCAAATCGCGATGAGTTGAAAGAAACATTTTGTTATGTTTTTAGTGGAATTTACAGAAAATATTCTAATATAAGCTGCTGCTCTGCGGTCAAACTCTTAATTCGATTCTATAATGCCAACAATTGGACCGTCTGAAGGAAGCAGACTACCAAAAACGGCGTGCTCTGGCCAAAAGGAGCTGAATGGTTATTCATCAGAATAACGCCGGGCACATCGATAGTCACTCGCCAGAAACCCCGGGAGTTGAGAGGTTTTTATGTATACGCTTTATAGTCCGAACCTGGCACCAAGAGTTTTGAGAACTGCCACCAAATGATTATGAAAATAAGAAAAACTTGGGCAAATTAACAGTCCCATTTTTTTTTTGTCAAAAGGAATGAGGGTTTCTATGAGAGTGGTATTAAGAAATTTATTTTAAGATGACTTTATCGAACAAAATGTAATGAATACACATTATATCACTATACTACTGTGATCAAATTGAAAGCTTTTAATTTATACTTCGCGACGTTTTTCGAATTGGTAAATTTTTTTCTGTTATTTGGTAGTACTGTTAGTGACATCTCATACTGCATTGGTTATTCGTGATCATTTCGCCACATTTTCAACTAATATCGTGCCGCAACCACTGCAATCGCCTGATTTACCTTCGTGTAACTTCTGGCTAGCAAATTCACATGTTCACACCGAGGACACCGTTTTGACTCAATTGAGAATATAAAAGCCGAATCTAAGAAGGCTATAATGGTCATCACGACGGAGCATTTTTCCAAGTGTTATGATGACTGCAAAATTCGTTGGCATAAGTGTCTTGCAGCGGGAGGGAATTTCTTTGAATGAGATGAAATGGACAAAATTCACCTTTCAATTTGATCTCAGTAGTATATGCAATATATTTTGAAAGAAAATTTCATGTTTGCTTCGTGAAACCCCAAACTATATTAAAAGCTGAAGGTGAATATCTAACAAAACAGGAAATGTATAAAACGATTTACGCCACTGTTTTTGAGTTTTGAATAAAGAGTGGGTGTTATAAAACAATATGTTTTAATTGAGTGCAATATATTCATGACAAGCATGTCTAAATATGCAATTAATAAATTATTGTAAAAACTATCACTGTTATGATCCAAAATATCATATTAAGAGATGTTAAATCACCACCCACAGCTTTTCCATGACAGTAGCAAATTAATTAACAACAACAACCATGAACGTTATTAACAAAATGTGATCACCCAAACGCAACAAAAAAACTGAAAAATATTCATAGAAATAGCTAGGTAGAATACCCCACTGAAAAGAAAAAACAACCTCGGATGAGAGACTACTGCAAATATATTAAGGGGGGAGCCTGACTTAGAGACTTCAAAAAATCGATTTTTTGAGGATTTTTTTGGGAGGGAAGGAAATAATTGATTAAAGCGAAATTTGTAGGGTTTATAGTTATATATTTAAACATCATTCACAAATTTTTTGGATACGAAATTTTTGCTATTCTGCTTTTGGGAAGTATTTGCCATGCATGATGCATCTCGCATGTGCATTTGTCGGACGGCGGGCAGGATGCAGGTCGCAATTTCTATCGGAAACAAAAAATTCAAAGAGCTTTTTATTTTCTAAGAATTCATCTTCTAGTTAAACCAAAAAAATTCCAAAAAAAGGTACAAAATTTTATATTTGTTTAAAAATTGAAAAAAGTGTTTTGACTAAAAAAGTTTTTACTAATTTTAAAAAATATGTCAAACTGATTTTTTATTAGTTTAAATAGAAAATAAATTAATGCCAAAGATAATATACTTTGCCTCAATTCCATACGACGTTTGGTTTTTTTCTATCCTGCCCGCCATTAAGAAAAATCGTAAAAATTAAAAACCGAGAAATCGTAAAGTTTTCACTTTCTGCCCAAGCGCTAATATATCTGCTAGACCCTCGTTCAATATTTCCCTTCTAGCTTCGAAAATATTTCGAATTCCATCTACAACTTTGGGGACATATTCTTAGACTATTTTGAAACAGATTTAAGCAAAAAAACAACAAAAAAAAATTGTTTAAGCTTCTAGCATGAGGACTTCTTCGTCAATTTAAAAGCTGCTTTTGACGCACGAAAAGGAGCTGACTTTATGCCGCTATATCTGAATTTGGTATTCCCGCAAAGTTAATGCGGCTATGTAAGCTGACGTTGATTAACAAAAAAAGCTCTGTCAGGATCAGGAAGGACCTCTCCGAGCCGTTCAATACCAAGCGAGGTTTCCGACAAGGAGACTCCCTATCGTGTGACTTCTTCAATGTATGGCTGGAGAAAATAATACGAGCTGCAGGGCTAAATAGAGAAGATCATAGCCTCTACAAGGGTACACAGTCCCTGGCGTACAGCGATGATATTGATATCAGTAGCGTCAACAACCGCGCCATTAGTTCTATCTCTAGACTGGTTAACGGAGCAAAAATAATTCGGTGCCGCAGCAAAAGAAAAAATTAATTGCAAAAAGTACGAAAACCCCAGTTATTTAAATGGGAAATAAATCGTTCTTGCGGCATGGGTTATTTGCAATATTAAGAGCACATATGGGTTTCATAATTTTTTAGGGCATTTACTAAAAATTTTAAGGGCGCTGCAGACTCAAAAATAAATTTGGAAAATAACGGACACCCTAACCTGCATCGACTAGTTTTGCAAAACAAAACTATTATACTCTGCGGCATCATGTTGCTAAAAAACGTTGTTGTTAAAAATGCTCTAAAGCGATACTTCATTTTTGGCCAATACTGTAAATGATCCCAATCAAAGCCGCCGCTTCGCTTTCGGCGCAGACAAGTCGCACTTAACAAATTCTCCATGCTTCATTAAATCCACGGAATTATTGGCAATTTATGCGAGTAAAACCCACAATAAAGATATCACTAAGCTATGCGTGCGAATGTATGTAATGTCTACACCAAAGCACATGTGTGCGTATTCTACTTAATAAGGCAGCGATTAATAGCACCGGCCATTGGTTGCGTAGCGGTCGGTGCCGCGCACGGATTGGTTGCTGGTTTGGCTGATTAGTTGGTTGGTTACTCGATTCGCGTTGGTCTGTTTGGTCAGTGGTGATGACAAAAGTCGTTTGTTAGGCCACCTATGTAGATTGGCTCAAGTACAAATGGCGCATAAATCATAAGGGCAACAATAACAAGCATCATTAGTTAAACGACCACTTATGGCAAGCGATGTAGGCGCTAAACGTAAATGAGTCAGCGAAAGCATAAAAAAAAATATAAAAAACTAAAAACAAGACAAGACAAATTAAAAAAAAAAAAAAAAAAAAACATGACAAAATAAAAAAAAAAAAATATTTAAAAATATCAGTTAAGATATATTAACAGACACATTTACAGAGCCGTGGCTCGTAATTATCACCATACTAGTGCCATATTTGCGAGTTAAAGGTCGTCGACAACGGCACTTGCTGGAATGCAATGCTTTCGAACACACAGGTGGATGCATATGAGTGCATTCGAGTTGTGTTGCAATGTTTATGCAAATGAAATGCTACCAAACTAAACGAGTGGACAATAGAAGATAAACACTAGCAAACATACCCACACATATGTGTGTGTATATTCTCATGGTTGCAGCCGTGTAAAAAATTCAGAAATTTAAAATTAGATTTTAAAAATATGCAAATATGCACGGCTGCATTCATTCGACATAATTTGCATTACTTCCAGATAAATTATAGATTTGGGCGAGGAATTACAAATCACCGTGCCGTGACTGGCAGTTGTGGCCGGTGGCTTAAGCAGCGCATGCGCTTTGCCACCTTAAATAAATGTATATGTATGTTAGTGCATATTAATGCGTTGATTTCGATCGCTTACAAGAAATGCTGTTACTATGCAGCTGCAGATATGTACATCACTTACAAATATTTTTAAATTAAGGTGTTCTATTTTTAGACATGTGTGCGACATACGCTTTTCAAACTATTTTTCAGTTTTCGTAATGATTTGGAAATATTGACAGGTTAAATAATAGGATCTTAGATTTACATAATACACGTATGCAACGGGTGATCAAAGTAGTCTTTCAATAGTCTTTTTTTGACAGATCAGTCATGAGTCGTGTCAAGCAACTTGAAGAGATTCTGTATTGTTTGGCATTTCACTTTATTATGAAAATTCCCGTTTTGTAAATAATGTGTTTCGCGCGCTTTGCTCAACTTATGGTCAACATAATCGACCTAATGAGCGTACTAATAGCAACACCATTACCCATCTTGAGACCCAGCATTCACTGTTCGATAATATTCGACCAAATAAACCATATCCAGCACGCAGCAGCTGAGAAGACCGTGGAGAGTCGATTCGGCGCCGTTCGCAGTAACTCGGACCTTGACATATGGAACGACTTGGCATATTTTACGTCAAGATCTTTAATTAAAAACGTACAAAATAGAGCTTGTGCAAGAACTGAAGCCGCTCGACCTTCCCAAGCGACATCGTTTCGCTTTTACGCTCTGGAAAAGTTCCAAGACGATCCGACGTTTTCGTTTTGTTCAGCTGTGAAGGTCATTTCTAGCTCAATGGGTAAGTAAAGAAGGAAAATTGTCGCATTTGGGATGAAGAGCAACCTGAAGAAAATAGCCGCGGCCAACATTTGAAAGAGATAATTTTCAAAAAATAAATGCCAAAGGAATGTCTTTCGAATTATAATAAACATTTTCCTTTAAATTTGAATGTTTTTTTTTTTTCTCAAAAAAAAAAAAATGGGAAAACTCTAATGGAACCCCAGTACCGTTTGAGCATTAAAACTATCATTAAAAAATTGGAAATCACCGAATCCGATCCTCATGTAACCAATGTGTCAATTGCCCAGATACTAAATAGTTGGAAACCATTTCAATAAGGCTGGATACAAACAGAAACATAGTACAAAACCTCATGGTATGAATTTCCACCTGCGAGCCGCTGCTAAATCGCAAAAGCATTTCTGAAGCGGATGGCTACTACTGATGGTTAGTGGTGATGGTCTGCCACTTACGAGAACGTCAAGCGAAAACGATTGTGGTAATTGTGGTTGACGGTTAGGAAGGGGTTGATATGTCAACATCTACTTTTGGTTGCAAAGACTTTACAAAGACGATGGCATTAACTACCCAAGTACGATAACGAAGCCCAAATCCGACCATGCTGCAGCTGTAAACTTAATTTACACCCTTTCCACAATGACCTTAACCTTTCAATTGCAAGCCAAAGCCCTATGAAATCACTTCTCATGACATATATAACTTGGGGCCAGAAGCTCTATTATCTCTTGGCATACCGTGTGCCTTTTGTAACCCAGGCTGAAGCAAACAGAAAAGAACACATATCTTAGAGCAATAACGTTAGTAATTTAAATGGCATTTAATCCTAATTATTTTCAAATTATTGGTCTCAAAATGACGAAAACATGTAAACTTGAACAAGTTAGAACATGGTAGAACATTAAGGGGTTACATGGGTTTGCCGGTTTAAAAAAATTGTTTATTTTTTTTTTTTAAAATTCTTTATTAAATTCTACAACATCTCTGCAATGTCGTCCTAAATTTTCAAGTGAATCCGAGTAATAGTTTCGGAGATACATCCTTGAGAACTTGTGCGCTCGAGACTAGCTATGCTAAGTGCGCCGTCTTTAAACGCATTTTTCACGAAACCGTGTTTTTGAAATTTTACACAGGTCTTTGAGATACAATTCATGGACGAAGAATTTTTTTTTTTTCGATTATTCGGTAAATTTTCACTGATATTTCCATTTTTTTTTTGTAAAAATGTTTGCAAAAAATCCAATTTTAATTTTTCTTCGTGCAAGTTCTAAGTTAAGGTTTTAAGTAAAACACGTATTTTTATAGTTTAGATGATCCTGTAAGGAGTTATCCTGCCAACGCGACCACATCTTTTTCCCGAGAAGTCACCGGAAATGGTGTCGCAATGGCCAGTTATAAAATAATTTTTCCCAAATATTTCAGAATTTCTTTGTTAAGGGGGTAGTAAAGTATTTTTTTTTTTTGCCATTTTTTTTATTTTTTTATATTAATGTACAATATCTTAAGATTATTCTGTTAAAATTTGAGAGCAATTAAAGCAAAATTGACGGAGATACTATATACACTTGTAAGTCTCCGCCCTCCGATTTGACGTGTTTTTCTCACACTACACTTTTTCGAAGCCGTGAACTCTGTAGCTCAAAATCTACTGAATCGATCCTTTTGAAATTTTGCACAGTCTTTCTTTACATAAATTGTGAGGTAACGCTGTCGAGTTTTTTTTGTTTTTTTTTTTTGTTTTTTAATTTTAACTTATTTTTAAACAACAAAATTTTTGATTTTTTGATGAAAAATCAGTATTTAGTTCCGAGCGTTGTAAAAATTGAAAAATAATTAAAAGAAAAAAAACTCGACAGCGTTACCTGAGGAAACCTATCAACTAATCAAATCAATTTGGTTTTTTGGATTTCACATGATCTAGTCATGAGTTATGCGGTTCACCGCGAATAAATTTTTTTTTTTTGGAACGCCTGCGAAGATTCTCTGTCACCGATTAATTTTTTAATATTTTTCTATGAAACTTTCACAGAATATTCTTTAAATATCATACAATCATGCTATAATTATACAAAGAAATAAATATTGATTGTATCTTAAAAAAAAAATTATTGAAAATACGCTCTTTTCGCTCGAATTAAGTTTACTACCACCTTAATAAAGGATACTTATAACTATAAAAAAATTGAATAAAATATTTAATTTTTTATATGAGAAAAAACTTTTGAAAAAGGCTGTTTTTTAACCAAGGAAACCTGTGTAACCCCTTAAACAAAAATATTACAATGCGTTATTGGATCTATTGAAAACCGTACATAGAGTTAATAAAAAGATTTTTACAGCAAATGTTAATACGAGTATACCCAGAGTTTTTTTAGTGAGGTCTTTTGGGATTTTCTGAGAAAATTTACTAAAGTAATATTTATTTTTTTATAGCATCATAAAGAAGAGATATCAAAAAACATAAAGAGTAAGAGAGCAAATGAAAATTGACGTAAGAATACTTGTAGTAGTTGATTGAAAGTTAGTGTTTTCTTTTAAGTCGAAATAAGGTTTCCTCATTAATATTTTATATTAAAAACAGTGTATTTGGATCATAAGAAAATAAGCTTACTTAGTCTTAGTCAAAGACAACATTTTTTTTTTATCAAGATAAAAATAAAAAATCCAAAAAATCAATATTTTAATATTTCACAAACACTTTGAGGTTATATAAAATAGATGTTAATACAAAAGTTGTAGATATTTGTATTTCCCACAACTTTGTGATATAACTCGTTTCTATAGGACTACTACTTTTGTCGGAAATTGAGTGAAACCGTTTTCAACCCTTTAAAATTCAAACACCCCTTCCCCATTTGTCTTCCCGAACTCAGATCGCCCGTAAATTAGTTATCCTTAAATGTTGTTATTTTATTTTTCGTTTCCAACAGATTTCAGCGTACGATAATTTTTTATATAAAATAATTTTTTTTATTAGTTTTATTTTTTTTCTTTAAATAAATTTCGCTGGTGCAAATTAAAAATCACATAATAATAAAAAATTAATTTGGGCTGACTTTACTTAGTCTTATAAGCTGATAACGGAAAATGTCAAAATGTAATATTCAACACGCTATATTTAAAAAATCTCAAATCCGACCACCCTAATAAAAAGCTTTAATTTTCACTCAAACCACCTTTTTGTTTATTTATGTTTTGTTTATTCGTTGTTAGCTTTTGTGGAACTACACTCGTTTTGAGTTGCTCCAGTTTAAGTGATCATTCGAACTAAACTCGTTCATCGTCACAAGCACTCGGTGATTTGAACAGCTAGCAGTGAAGAAATGTTGACTATCACTCGTAAAATGATTTCAATCAAGATTGTGCGTAATAAAAAGGAAAGCTTCGCAGCCGTGTGTTATGAGATTTTTTTTGCTAAGCTATTTTGCGTAAGTTATTTACATATAATGAGTTAATATTAATTATCTTTTTCTACGTAGTAAAATATCTCATTATTTCACACCACATTCAATGAAGACAAAAACAGAGCAAATAATGAAGTATTGAAGGAATGAGAGGCCCGCAATTTAAAGGTTAGTCAACTGAAACATGAAAATGTTCAAAAATAAGCCAGAAATTGAAAGTGTTGTATTATTGTGTGCCTTATAGATTTTTAAAATGCATAAGATAAAATATATTGCAATATGGTATATGTATTTGCTTCTGAGTGTTAGAAATTTCGCAGCAAACTTCATATACCTTGTTCAGAGAATAATGATGCTTAGTCGCCTCGAAATGGGCGAAAGAACTTTCCTAGACGAGCTTAGCCATTAGAAAAAATATTTTTGTAAAGTATCATTACTTATTGGAACAATTAATGTCCTTGTTAATCTTGCAAAAAAAAGTGATCGGTTATCATTGAAATGCAACCTCTGAAGGGGAAAGCGAGACGCACTTGCAGACAAAAACAGAAAGAGGCCGAAATGCGTGAGTAGGAAGAGCTTAAAAAGCTGGCCGACAGGTAATGCTTGAAAATTCTACGAAAAAATGCGGCGACTAACAGACCGCAGGTTTCAAGACCGGAGCATACCTTTGTAGAACCCCCACAGTTGATCCGTTGCCCAGGGCATACTAAAATTATGGGGAGAACACTCCTCCAAACTGCTAAATGGCAATAAAGGCATAATCGATGCCGATGGAGCTGCCTTCCATTGCGCATCCATGAAGAAGTTCGAATAGCAATTACCCGTCTGAAGAACAACAGAGCAGAGGGCCGATGGATTGCCGGCAGTGCTATTTAAATACGGCGGCGGAGAAGTTCTTTGAAGAATATGGTCGTACAAAAGCATGCCCGCCGATTGGAATTTAAGTGCGCTTTGTCCAATCCACAAAAAGGGAGACCCCACAATCTGCACCAACTACCGTGGGATAAGCCTCATCAACATCGCATGTTAGATTCTATCGAGCATACTGGATGAAAGATTAAAGCCCACGCCAACAAACTGATTGTACTACATACGTCAAACTTAGAAAAGACCCGTGAAAAGAGAATCGACACACACCACCTCTTCGTCGACTTCAAAGCTGCTTTCGACAGCACGAAAAGGAGCTGTCTTTATATCGTATGTCTGAATTTCGTATCTCCTCAAAATTAATGCAGCTGTGTAAACTGACGTTGAGCAATAATGAAAGCTCCGTAGAGATCGAGGAGGTTTCAGATAAGGCGACTCTCCATCGTGCGACTTCTTCCATCTGCTCCTGGAGAAAATAATTTGAACTGCAGAGCTGAATAGAGAAGGTACAATCTTCTAGAAAATTCAATAATAATTATACCATGGACTATAACAATGACGCCGTTAGTTTTACTTTCTCCAGATTGGAAGCGTATGGGTCTGGTTGTGAACGAGGGCAAGGTTTGATCTCCTGTCATCAAACAAACAGTCGTCGCATTCTCGACTTAATTCCCACGTCACCATGACAGTCATAACCTCGAAATCGTAGATAATTTCGTCTACCTTGGAACCAGTATTGACACCAACAACAACGACGGGCCTGAAATCCAACGCAGAATAACTCTTGCCAACTGTTGCTACTTCGTACTGAGTAGACAATTGTTCTCAATTGTCTCTGGACGAACAAAGACGAAATTCTAAAAGTCCCCGTCCGGCTATATGGAGCAGAGGCATGGATGATGACAATATTTGATGAGTCAGCGTTACGAGTTTTCGATAGAAAGGTTCTGTGGAAGATTTATTGTCCTTTGCGCTTTAACAATGGCGAATATCGCATTCGATGGAACGATAAGCTGTACGAGACATTGGCATAGTTAAACGAATTAAGACACAGCAGCCATGCTGGCTAGGTTATGTCGTCCAAATGGATGAAAATACTCTAGCTCTGGGAGTATTCGACGCAGTGCTCGCCGGGGAAAGCAGAGGAATAGGAAGACCTCCACTCAATTGGAAAGACCAGATGGAGAAGGACCAGCTTACACTTGGAATCTCCAACTAGCGCCAAATAGCGAAACGGAAGAACGACTGGTGCGTTTACTCGGGTATAACCGCGTAAACAATGTCTACGCAAATATAGGAGAAGAAGAACCTAACCTATTATATTAAGTTGCAATTAATGTTTATGTATTGCTTCATAATATCCTATCATCTAAACCTAACGAAAGAGTAATGTTAATCTGAGGCGACACAATTCAGTTATAACTTCTTTTTCATTCAAGCACCCGCTTAAATAGCTTAAGCACTTGCGTTGGTAAGGAATACTTATCTAACAAATTTTGAGAACCAGTTTTATCACACACAGGTGCAACCTTTAATCGGTATTTCCTAGAAATAAATATTAATATTTTTGTATTCGCAGTCGCAGTTGACTAGCGCTAATCTAATGACTGTTAAACAAAAAGACTTAAGTAATTTCATCAAACCTATCTCGACTCAAGCGACAACTCCCCTGAGCCAGCTACAACAGACAAACGCGCAGACGCAATGAAATTGGCGAAATTCTCGTTTTGGCAGCGCTTAATGAATTGGCCAATTCGCGAATCGGCACAATGTCATATTTGCATACTTCAAAGTGGACACCACACCACAATGGATTGAAAGGCGGTACAATGATCTATGACAAAGACATTTTGATTTATGTGCGTATTTGTTGAAGTGACGGCGGATTAAAACAAAACGCTGTCAAAACAGTAATACTTGCAATAAGACCGAGCGCTTGGAAATCCGTAGCGAATGGTGTTGGTGTCGCCCAAAGTCCACCCTGATCGCGGCAGTGCATTGTGCATCGCGGCTCATTTATGGATGCGACCGATTGTTATGCGATTAGGTGAGTGCATAATTAATAAGTTTTTTCTTTTAACAATTAAATTGTCAAAGCTCCTCTGCAGAAAACACCGTTAAATATGCAAAGATTAGCGTGCGCAGTAACAACAAGACATCAGTCTATCGAGAAGAAGAGTAGTGAATGCAGAAGGCGTGTTAGGTTTTCGAAGTGTGATTAAGAAAAATATTAGACAACATGTTTGCACATGCGCAGAAACATACCTAGGTCGATATGAATGATGTGATGTGCAGTTGTACATATGTATGTTGTTGACTCATGACAAGTTAAGCTCAAGCGCTGAATGAGCATGCGCGCCAACGGCTTATTACTACTCATAATTAAGCTACAATTAATCAGAAAGCAAATCAAAAAAATGATAAATGTTTTTTTGTTTTTGTTTTCAATGCATAAAAAACACTGTTAGTTATTAACTTTTGGCGCGTTATAGTAAATATTATTCGAAAAAAAATGATTAGATTGCGTTTTATGCGATGGATGGCCCAAAGCCGTTAGACGAATTGCAATGAGGAACCAGTAGCTCATCTGTGCGTATCATAGTGGCTATAAAAAGCACAATCAGCTGTAGCTAAGACATCAGTTAAACAGTGAACTACCAACAGCAAGTGGTTTTGTGTTGATACTAAACTAAACAAACAATAAGTCAGAAAATGCGTCTATTTTTGGTAAGATATCGACACTTCAAAGGATTACACAAAAATCGAAACGAAGATAAACGCTTTTTTCTCTTGAAAAAAATTAGGTACTTTGCTGCGCTTTGGTTACAATCGCCAATGGCAAACCACAAGGATACAATTATGGTGCTGGTGTCTCGGGCGGCAGCGCACAGGGTGGCGCTTACCACGGTGGCAGCAGCTTTGGTGGTGGTCTGAGCGGACTCGGTGGCCTGAGCGGCGGTGGTAGTGGCTTCGGCGGCTTCGGCAGCGCCTCAAGCAACGGTCCAAGCTTCACTGGTTTCGGCACTGGTGGCAGCATTGGTCACAGCGCTGGTAGTTTCGGCAGGGGAATTGGTGGCGGCAGTGGTCTTGGTGGCGGCAGCTTTGGTGTCGGCTCCAGCGGTTTCGGCAGCGGTGTTGGTGGTGGTTTCAACGCAGGCGCTGGTGGATTTGGCGGTTACAATGGACAACAACAAACTGGTGTGTTTGAGGCGCCACTTGTGCATAAGCAATTCATTACCGTTTCAGCGCCTGAAGATCATGAAACACTAGAGAAGAGCAAACATTTCGTTATTGGACGCCCACAAAAGAACTACCGTGTGGTCTTCATTAAAGCGCCATCTTCCAGCTCGGCTAATGTCAAACTCTCGGCGGAATATGCACCACAAGAGGAGAAGACCGTCATTTATGTACTGTCCAAGAAGGACTCATCACTCGAAGTCAACGACATTGCCACACCAGCACCAACCGTACCCGCCAAGCCAGAGGTATTCTTTATCAAATACAAAACCGAAGAAGAGGCCCATCACGCACAACAACAAATTCAAGGTAATACATTATATGCAATGGTGTAAGAATATTAAAAAAAATCTTAACTCTCCACAGCCGAATACGACAGAATCGAAGGCACCTCCGAACACACCGATGGCGGCATTGGCCACCAACAATCTGTGGTTGGCATTCTGGATGGCGGTGCTGGACAGGCTGGCGGCAATGGCGCTGGTATCGGTGGTGGTGTTGGTGGTAGCTATGGCTCTGGCAGCGGTGTTGGCATTGGAGGCATTAGCGGCGGTGGTTTGGTTGGCGCTTCCAGCTCTAACTTTGGTGTTAGCCAAAGCAGTTCAAATGGTGCTAAATCATCCACCTACTTGCCACCTGCCAAACTTTTGTAAAGATAGGCTATGTAGCATTTTTCAATTATAATGTTTGTTATGTCAATTTTTTTATTAAACGCAATAACTCAAAAGCTATTTAAATAGCTGCTCTACACAAAAGTTAAGAATGTTCACTGTAGAAAACAGCGAGAAAATATGATTCTTTTTATAATTTTGTAATAAAAAAACGAAAAATCAAAGCTATCTTTTACTTACTGAAAAAAGGACGGAAGTATAATTTTCATAGCAGAGAAAAAAATATTTAAAAAAAGGTAACTTAAGCTGTACTGAAGCTATAATTCCCCAAACAAGTGCATTTGTCATAACATAAAGGGTATAAAAAGATCAGTGTCTTGTCCGATCTGAACAGTACCATCAAAAATTTGCAACATTGCCCCAATCCGTGTCGAATTTCATATAGATATTTTGTCAAATAAAAAAGCTTTCCATACAAGAGTTTGATTCTGATCAGTCAGTTTGTATGGAAGCTATATGCTTTAGTGGGTCGATCTGAACAATATCCTCGGAGATTGTAGCGTTGCTCGGTTCGAAAGTAATACTTAAAGGTATTCGAAATCTGTATAGTATACTTATTCATACATATTACATATCAAATATTAGAAATTCCAAACAACTTTCTAAGCATTGTTGTCCTACAATCATTCTTATGCTTTCCATTGTTGCGAATAACTCGGTCAGCGTTTTAAATTTTTCTTAAACCAAAGCGAAATGAAAAAAAAAATTCTTCACTCACCCACAGATTTGATCGCCTTCTTCAACAGTAAATCCGATTGACTCTTGTCGAGTGTATCGATTTCACGACACGATCTATACAAGCTGGATATCATTGACTCCACTGTATATGATGCGCCAGACGATGGCAACATTGATATGAAACGGTTGAGCTCATTCAGCTCTTGAAGGCGACATAGAAAAGAAAGCAAATAAAGTAAAAAACAATACAATTTAAATAGCGCATGACTTACCTTCATACTCATTGTAAGTCTTGTAATTCCATTCACCACGCTTGATGACATAGTAATCATTTTCCGCATATTCACGCTCAAAATTGCCACACGCCCATTCGTAGGTGTCGTGACAGGGATTTTTTGAGATATTAGCCCACAGCAACAGCTGTTGGCTGGTCTGTACACATTCCTTCTCCAGACACAATTCGGCACGGAAGTAAAATGGCACATCCGGCCAGAAGGCAATCAACATGACGATTATGACTAAGAGTAAGGCACAAAAGCAAACGGTCGTTATGTAAAGTATACGACGTTTGCGCGACAGCTGCATTAGAGCGTCCAGCGAAAGGCGACCTGGAAGTAGGAAGGCTTTAGCGTGCGCCATCAAAGCAATGCGCGTGAATATGAAATGAGAGATGAAAATGAAAAATGAATTATTTAAAGGTGTGCATGACAAGAATGTGATAAATATTAATTTAATAAAAAAAAGATTAAGTACTCACCACGAAAACCATTGGCAGGTGCGTTATCAGCATCGGCGGTGAGTCCATCCGTTTTGCTGTTGCCATTGCCACCGATGTTATCATCTATCTGCGATTCAACATCCTTCCCCGTACGATTGCTGGGTTCAATGTGCAATTTCTGTTGGTTGGTGGTCAAGGGCGCTGTTTCACTGCCCTCGATTTGTTGCTTTTGGAGATCATCGTTTTTTAGGCTACGATCGTCAACCTCATCGATAGCGCATATACTGGGCTTATATTTTCCCTGATTGAGCGACATTTTGATTGGCAAGTATTTTCGGCAGTTCTTGGATATTTAAGTAGTTGTACAACTTCACTAAATCTCTAGCATTCTGAATCTTCGCATGTAATGTGCTTCGAAATATCTGCAACAGAGAATGAAACAACAAAACATTAGTTGTCGTAATTGAATACATTTAAGTTGCTGGGATATTGTAGTTTTGGGTTCTGACTTATGTAAGGGAACATTAAATTTATTGGCAGAAAAAAATGCCACCACTTCCTATAGCTATATGTGTTAACTTTAAATTCTGACATAAAAACAAGATCAAATGTTCATCTGGTACAAAGAATCGCAGTAGCAGGAGGTACCTATATGCAATATTTTTTGAAAGAGTGGGCGTAGCCGCTACCTCTAACAAGTTTAATGTACATATCTCCTAAACCACTTAAGCCACAATAATGAAGTTCGCTGAGTACAAATCTTATAAGAATTTTTGTCAGCAGTGCAAAATCGGAGGATAACCTCGCTCACTCCCATATAAAGATATAGTTAAAATCGACCAAAAGCGTCAATATCTAAAACACATCAGGGACATCAAATTTTACCATCCGAGAGGGGATACGTGAGCTATATTGGAGCTGGTACGTAGCATCGCTTTCACACTCTTATGCGACAGTATGAAAATGGGCGAGATCGGACAACAACCACGCCTACTTACCATATCCAAATAGCAAATTCCACTTGATTCGTTCAGTTTCCAGTACACAAATCAAGAAGCAATTCATATAAAGGAATTGAACTTTACACAAATAATGTCTTTAGTGTGTGCCACCTTCTGACCAAAAATTGTTTACATCCAATAAAAAGATTTTTCAAGCCCCTAGGTACCGAATATTTAGTCCCCGGTACCTATAGTTGACTTTTGGTGGAGAATGTCGGTCAATCCAGGTGACTCAGCCATTATGTGAGTTATCTCAATGAAAATAAGAGAGCGTGTTTTATTCATAGCAGTGTATCTATGTACCTAAAATAGACAAATCAGGATTTTCGAACACTCGCCTGACTTTACTCTATAAGTATATTAAGGTGTTACATCTTAAAGTATTTCCCTTGTTTTGATTCTTGCAAGTGTATAAAATATTCGGTTGTAGCCCTTCCTTACTTGTTTAATTTGTCATAATGTGTGGAAATATCACTGCTATTGGTCAATAGATTTATTTTTTAATTTAAATTTCGTGCGAAAAAGGAGTAAAAAAAAAAACATTTTCTACGTTGGTAAGACTGTCAGCGACATCTTTGCCAAATCAACACGTCAATAAAATAAAAGAATCGGTAATTGAGAATCGACGATTAACAGTCAGAGATCTAACTGGCATCGTTGAAATATCAGAAGGATCAGTGAACACCATTTAGAAAGATGATTTGGGACTAAAAGGCACGATTGCTTCCCAAATCCCTCAATTTTTCTAAAAACTGCGTCGCGTTAACGTCTGTGGTGAGCCTTCCGACTTTCTATGGCATGAAACGTAATATTTATTACTAGCGATGAATTTTAGATTTGTGCTTACGACTAGGAAACAGACGATCAATCGGGCAAAAATTCGTGGCCGAAAAAGCAGGTCAAAAATCAAGGTTATGTTGACAGTTTTCTTCGATTATCGAGGCGTGGTGCACGCGGAATTCCTTCCGATCGGCCAAACTGTCAACAAGATATTTGGGTATTATGCGCCGTTTGCGCGAAGCTCTTTGTAAAAAGAGGCCGGAATCATAGGCCGGCAACTCTTAGTGTTTGCACCACAATAATGCAACATCGCATATTGCATTGATTCTTCGTGAGGTTTTTGCCAAATTTTCAACCAATGTCGTAGCGAGTTTGACTAATTTAGTCCCGTGTGACTTCTGGCTATTCAGCAAACTCAAACAACCGGTCCGGGCAAACCGTTTTGAGTCAATTGAGTAATGTTTGAAGTTGCAAAGCAAAATAATCCCAAGAGTTTGAGCCGAAAATGAAATGGACTTGAGGCAATGAAGCGAATTCAAAGAGAGCAAATATGCAGCAGACCGCTCAAAAAGTTATGACGTCTATATTAGTAGGTGTGCATGAAATCACAAGCCTTAAGATAAGATCAATAGAAATATAACCTCTTAAAGTAAAATCGTACAATAATTTTAAAATGGCATCTAACAGTTGAAATATCGACAAAATCTTAGCTAAAGCGTTATATCTCGGATACGATACACGCAAACATTCCAAAGTGGGAGCTGTCTAAAAGGTGGAACCAGGAGAAGATAGATGTCGTTTTCACCTCTACCATTAACTTTCGAAAAGATCTGGTTTTGCTATTCTTTGCAGTTACAAATATGCTTACGAGTGTACATATACATATGTATGTTGTCATTTCTACTATGTCAATCACTAAAATTTAGACAAGAAGCATCAATGACATTTATGACACAAAATATACAATCGAACATCGGCAATAAAATGCCAACCTAAAGTATATAATATATTTTTGCAAATGTGTTAGACACCACGCAACTAAAAAAATTATTTGTGTTTTTTTTTTTACTCCCTGCATCTCTTAAGGGTGCAATCTTTCAAAGCGAACAGAATAACACACACCGAGCAATTAAAACACCATTAAATCTCGCTGATCCACATGGGCGGATGATCAAGCAGTGAATAATTTGTCTTTTTCTATTAAAAACGCATCAATGCGCTTGGGGCATGTGTCAGCGTCACTTTTTTAGGCATGAAACTTTTAACTTTGTGTAAATATTTGTGTTCATGCTTCAAGCTTTGTTGTAACCTTGACATAGAGTGTTAATTATAGGCGGGAGGGAAATTTGGGGGCCGAACAAAAATTAATGTAGACACTAATAATTCCTACGAGAAAATATATTGAATTTTAATCGCCAAATCGTATGATTTCCAGCACTATGTATAAAAGTTGTATGCTTAAGAGCCACTACTTCTTCCATGAAGTTCAATTGGGGACAGTACAGGTCCAAATTAAAGTAAGTGTTTGGCCGTAGCGGAACAGCTTATAGTAGATTATTCCCTGCCAATCGCACGAAACACATATAAAAACTTCTCTAACCGTCAATCCTGGCTTGGCCACCGTTTACGTCGACTCACCGCGATTCCTCAGCAATCGGAACAGTGCTTACATTGCGGTCGGTTTCGACAATTTCCATTATTTAATCGATATTTTAGACAACTGGTGTTCCAGAGAGTGGTACAACTTTGACATTAAAACTACCGAAAGGAAATCGACTACTGTAACAGTCAGAACCATAAACACTACTCACAATCTGTCTGAGTCACTCAAGTAACCAACATCATCACGACAAGTAACAAAGAAATTATGAGTTATATGAATTGAAGACAAGAGACGTTGTCTCGAATGCTGCTTAAAGCTACAGAAAGAAATCGTTTTGGTATCGGATTATGACTGGTGATGAAAAATTAATACATTATGACAACCCTAAACGCAAAATTTATATGTGGAACCTAGCCATCCAGCGAAATCAGCGGCAAAGCCGAATATCCATGACTCCAATGCTCTGTATTCGATAGGATCACAAGGCCGTTCAGTATTATGAGCTTGTAAAACCGAGTGAAAGCATTAATGGGGAAGGCTACCGGCAGTAACTCATCAAATCGAAAGAGCGCTTGCCAAAACACACACAGAATATGCGACTAAACACGAGGCAATAATTTTCGATCATGAGACGCTCAGGCTCTTTTTGGAAAACCGGTTGAAAATCATTTGGAACTGGGAAGTTAAGTCTCACCTCCACACTGGAATACGGTTGACATCAGAATAGGGTATGAAAAATGGCTTGTTTCATTCATGACCGACAAGCCAATGTAGTTCTTTTGGGATAGAATTTCCAAACTCTCAGAAAGAAAGGACAATGTTATAGGTTCAGACGAGCAGTACTTTGAATATCACTTTTATACATGGTTTTCTTAAATAAACGTTCAAAATTAAAAAAAAAAAAAAATAAAAAAAATAAAAAACACGAACAAGTATAATGAAAGTATGGTTTCCAATATACATTGTTGAGATTTCGATTAAATTTTTTTGAGTGAAATTTTTAGATGAAAATTTAGTCAAACGTCTCAAAAATTCGACTAAGAATCTAAATCTGAAAATACCCTATCTCTGAGTTTTGAGAATACCTTACACTGTTGTAACAAAAATAATACCAGGCCCTCAAAAAGCAAGGACAAATTTAAATTGTACACAGATATAAATATTCACCAGTTAATTAAAATATCTCAATGTCGCTATCGATAGGTCACAAGGCTAATTTACAATCAGACAAATTAAGAAACTGTCCAGATGGCAAATGTGTGTAAAGCAAACACACAAACAACCTACATGCGTTCAAACATACAAACATAATAATCGACAATAATTTCAGCTTGCTCTCGATGCATTCTTTCGTTTCGGTACACAAATTCACAAGCTGATAAATATTTATTAAAACATATGAAAGTGCAATGGATCGTAGAAGCAACAGAAATTTACTCAAAATTCTTATACTAGGGTGGGTGAATTAATTATGAGACCACATACTCGAATATGATCAGTATATTAAAATAAAAAGTCAAAAACTTCTGTCATTTGAAGTTTGAAGATTTTAAAAATTGAAGCATCTATGTTCTTTGAGATATTCTTAGAAAATATTCCAGCTTTTGTAATAATCCACCTCAATTAGTATATCGTTACTATACAATTTATATATAATACCTCCTCAAAAAAACCGAAAAATATTTTATCCTAAGTAACTCAAACACTCTTGCATGCCATAGATATATTTATTTGAAGTCGTAGATGAAGTTGCTTGGAACCACCATTAACACCAATAACAACGTCAGTCTCGAAATCCAGCGCAGAATAACTCTAGCCTACAAGTGCTTTTTAGGACTGAGTAGGCAATTGAGAAGTAAAGTCCTCTCTCGACGAACAAAGTCCAAACTCTACAAGTTACTCATCACTCCGTTCTGCTATATGGTGCAGAGGCTGGACGATGACAACATCTGATCTTCGAAAGAAAGATTTAGAGAGGAAGATTTAAGGACCTTTGCGCTTTGGCAACGGCGATGTAAAAAAAGTGAACTCGGCTATAACTTCGTAAGTGGTGTCCACGCCAATAAAGAAGAAAGAGTAAATGGAGGAATGTGACTATGTGCTACAATCCCAAACCTGAAGTGTTATCATCCTATTTTTGGATTTGGTTTTAAATAAGGTTTTGGGAAAGAAATTTTGGCAATTCAAGCAATGCATGAACATGGAATTATTCCCATGTTTAATCAGTTCAGATCCACCTGAAATGGAATGGCTGGCTATCCCTGTAATACCATCCCCATTATGGTGTAGAAGGCATCCACTATACAAAACTCGCGATATCTCAGCATGTGGTTAGAACTCAATGAACAGCCCACGTAAGAAGTGATACACTTTCTTTAAAGGTAAAAAACAGCCATTTCTGGTATTAAAAACTGTCAGAAAGAAGGAAGAAATTTGCATGATATGAATAATTCCATGAAAATATTCCGAAAAATCCCTACATATCGTCTATATTTATACACACTTTGAGTAGTAGAGGTTCAACTTTATGCAAATCGTTCGCATTTTTCGTACGCCATCTGTTCCTTTCATCTGTATCTGCAGCTCATCACATTGTTTGAGATTCTTTTGTAACAAAAAGACAATCATCAATTGAGAGCAATTGGTGGTAATTTATGTTTTGTGTTTCGTAGCGACAATGAGTAACGAGACTAGGTATTTTTTGACGGAATTTATGCTTATAATAGGTACAAATATAGGGTGTCGGAATAAGAAGTAACAACAATTGATAACTGTTTGTATGAATAGGTTATGAAAAAAGTGTTAAACCAACAAAAAAAAATTTTAGCTGATACTTGCCCAAATTCGTAAAAAACAAGACAATGTTGATCCAAAATTTTTAGAAATATCTCCTCGAAAATAACTTTTACGCATATATTTTTCGGGGTTTTACTTGATTTTCTACACGGCTTGGATTAGTTCATTTAAATTTTTTAAGTTCTAAGAAATTTTTCTGAATGGAGATTTTACCTCAAACCCAACGGTACCCGAGGCTTTTCCTCCATGTTTTAAGTATCTTGATTTTTTAGATAAAATAGTTTTAAAATAAAAGAAACCTAGACTACTTAGTCAAAGTTGATTTCGATTTGTTGTTAGTTCGATTCGAAACTCTCCAAGTCTTGGCGGTTCGAGGACCGCTTACGGATACAACATTTAATTCCTACTGGCATATACATCTCAGACACAAACAATTTGCATTACGCGCGAGTTCATCACTTAAATGGTTGGCCGCTTGTATATTTCGTAATTTACATCATAATTGCAACGCAAGCACACATGGAGTGCGATCAAAATTCAGACAAAGGTATACAAGCAATGCAAAAACAAACATAGAAACATGCTTGCATACATATAAACAATAAGTTTCTAGTGTCCGATTTTTCGATTAAAATCGAAAGCGAAGCTCACTTCATACAACTTTCATATGAATGCCGAGACTCGGAATGTTTGATAAATTTCAGAGATGATATTGTTTCAAAAGAAACTGATCCGCACTTTATAGTTTTTAAAATCAGAGATCAGATTAGATCAGAAAAAGTTCTTTAGTAGTAAAACTATATACCTAAGTACACATAGGACGACTATTAGTCTGAATCCAAGGTTGGCATTTCATTTAATCTGTTAATGGAACATTTTTTCCCGAATCTAAATCTCTTTCCCTCGGTTTACTCCTAATATCATATCGTCGACGCGTCAGGAATTATCGAATTTCTTCGATTTGGCACCGATCTTTCAAACCATTATTTGTGATCTGAAGAGATAAAAATTATCATTCTTGGAATTTATGAGCTGATTGAAGCTTACGGAAGGAATACGGATTTAAAACGAACTCCGTTCGGAACTTCTCATTTTAAAAAATTTTAAATCTCTGCAGTATATTTAATTAGATGAGGGATTTGTCTTTCGTGTGATCAAATTTGACTGGACTTGACTTTTTATGTTTGTGTGCAGTTTGATCTCCAGGTGTCAATTAATGTGAACTTCGCAACTATTTATTCCCGAGTCGAAAACATTGTATAGTTATATGAAGAAAAAACCTCGAACCGCATATCGGCCAGAAATGTCTTAGAAAGCAGGGCAGCAGTGGAAAATGTTGCCAAAAGCAACCAACTTCACTTATACTGGGTGCCAGACCATAAAGGCATAGAGGGCAATGAAAGAGTGGACGAGATTGCCTAGAATGGTGTAGACAGAAACATGGTAAAGGAAATCAAAACACGATGGAATGGACTACCTGGGTGCAGGGCTGCAAAAGTCATGTGCAAAATTGTAGATCGAAAGTACACAAAATTTCTATTGGCACTCGATAAAAGAGACTTTAGCAACATGAACGGAATACCAACTGGTCATTGGCTGGTGGCGACACACGCCCGCAGAATGACGTTGACAGAGAAGACTGGGGAAATGTCTAAAGCAAGACACCAGCGAAACAATGAACTATCTCTTGCGCACTTGTCCCTCATTGGCAAGACGACATTGTAACCATCTATCCCCACAGTATGATACACTGAAAGTGGTACCGAAAGCAAGACCACAGAGTCTGTTGAAATCTGAGTAAAGTGCAGGTATCGTAAAGGATGAATGCTGCTCATCGATCTTGTAACTGAACTCCATACTGTATCGCAATGGCCCAAAACTGGTCTATGCGTGGCTCATTGGCCTACCAGACTAACTAAACCAACACAACCTATATGATGAAAAAAATATTGAACAACGAGTTTGCGGTCGAGATGTTGGGTTAGGAATATGACGTCGAATTGCTCAACAATCTGGCGTATGCAGTCCCAAAAAATTTAAAACCGAAGGTGAGAGAACTAAAGTTCTATGAAGATATTTAAGGCCATCCGAGCGGCATTTACAACAAGTGATTAAGTACTTTTAGGCCGAGTCAAATTTAATCAGATTTGATATAATATATGGATTGTTGTTCAGAGTTTAATGAAACTCATCAAATTTCCCCATTAAGATCCGTTTTCTCAATGTCTGGTTAGCAGTCATATGTCAATTAAGTTCTGATAAACGTAAACAAGATTTCTCCTTTCGGTAAAGAACCTCTACGTACATCAGCAATCAAATTATTATATCTACATACCCGCAATCTTATAAAATAAAACATATGCTTTACCGAATATTCGGCAAACGAAATATTCGTAATGCATAATATTCGCTCATACACAATGCAATCGTATGCCGTTTACCTACACACTCGCTCAGAAGTTCATAAAGCCAGTAAGTTGAGCAAATATGAGTATATCCGAAATGTAAACAGAAGAGTAGCCCGTCCAATTCATTGACTTCGCATGTTATTCTAACTTAATCGGCATACAATTGCATATGCTCGTGCTATGAATAACCAATTAAATGATGTGCAAACATAAGGCAAATGAGGACAACAACAAAAAGGGCAAACAGAAAAATTCATAAGTGTGTAAAATGATCAAAAATCATATATCATCATTATGACTCTAAAAGTGTTACAAATGTTTATAATTTATGATTATAAAAAGTATTTTTATGAACTGTTTTTATATGAAAATATTTGACAAACCTTTCAAGTGCACATACTCTAATCTTTATTGCCAATTCTCTGTCTACTATTCATCCAACTATTTTCAGTTTCGTCATGTTGTCATTTTGCATTATCATATCAAAGCAACTTTCAGCTCTGCGAGTAAATTTCCATAGTTAAACCACCAATGCTCATTAAATAAGGTATTCCGAAATAGTTATATACAACTTTGATATTCTAGTTATCACTCAATTGTTTCATCACACTTTCATTACAATAAATAAGTTTGATTTGCGAACTCGCTACTGGAGCTCGCGCTCCGTCTTTCGGACGGTGGTATACAGAATGACTTGCCTCACATAGTTAATACTAAGTACAATGAGTTGATAAGATAAGTTACTTAAGGCCAAAAAAAGCAAAATATTCTCGTAAGATTCTGCTATCTCCACTCAAAAAGCCAGATACCAAAGTGGCGCAAGACCATTGACTCAATAAATGGCATAACTAGCATAACAAACGAATGGCTAAAGCATAGTAACTTAAATGTACTGCATTGCGTGTTTTATTTATTTTTTTTTTTCTTCCAAATATCACATTACAAAGTTTAGTCATTCAAATAAAGCGTTCAACTTACTTCAGCACCTTGAAAATAATACACAAGCGGTTTTATATTATCATGCTGGCGATGAATTTTAAGCTTCTTATCGCTTAGACGACCTAAAATTAGCAGATTACCACACATTGCAAGCTTGCTACCAAATTAAGAAGCCAAGACCACAAATATTATAAATAGTGAAGTTTTTATAACATTGAGGTAACCCGATTGGTGTACCAAGCAGAAGCTTCTTTGTCGGCAAATTCAAATGCGGACCGTTTTTATGGATATAACTTCATATTGCCATATTTAAAAGCCAAATGACGATGATCCCTAACAATGGATGGAAAAATAATATACATATTCCTACATTAAAGATCCATGAGAAATAGGTAAAAAGCATAAGTGGTAAAGCCCATCATATTCTATGGAGTCTCTATGTAGTGGAGAGCTCTAGAAGAGACTACACTTGCAAAGAAATTCGAACTGATTTACAGTGTTTAGGTTGGTCAAGGACAATCTAACCTCGCTTTGAATCGAGTGGCTTTGTGATAAGACTGGTATTGATGCCAGACTACAGCGAAATCGCAGGAAATTATAAAGCTGACGAGCTACCAGGAAATGCACCATAAAACCGCTATCGGTAAAATGAAAGCGGGTCGGTGCTCCCGTATCCTCTTGTGTTCTACTACTCGATAACTGGACTTAGGTACTGTTGGGGCACCACCGGTACATGCGCTGTCGAAAAAGACTTTTGGTCCAAGGTCGATCGCAAGAGATGTAGCCAATCTCTTTGTCCTCAGAAAGCCTAGCCTCTCCCTAGCTGTGGGGCTTTTAACAGGCCATTGTTCTGTTGGCGTCCATGCTGTAAGGTTGGGAATCTTACCAGACGCCACAAACTGCAGAAGCTGTATGGAAAAAGATAGGTGGAAACTATTCAACACTTCCTTTTTGAGTGTTACGCGTTTGGAAAGTCAAGACTCAAACACTTGTGAGCGCATACCTTCAGACATTCCACCGAACTGGAGGGAATGGAAATTAAACGCCTGTGCAAATTTGTGTTGACTACTAAGCGTTTTGCTAATTTATCGAACACAGCAGTTCCTCTTTTCTATGACTTCACAAAGAACTTCCTGTACCAGTCCACGTGCGATCTCTCTATATCAGCCATCTAACCTAACTAATCCTAAGTGGTAAACTAAGTTCTCAATGAAGCATTGACAAAGCCGAGAACATAGCAACTCGCAAAAAGAGATAGTGTACCGAAATATGGTCTTCTCATAACAAAAAGTTAGTGAAGACACGCACCATTCAAAAATTTACTAAAAATTAGACTCAAAATTTGACCTGTAGGTCTACATCACCCTGTCAAAATGGTGCCAAATAAGTACAAAATCGGGTAAAACTAATTTATACAGTTGATTACAGATCGTTCTAGTAATATAAGACTCACCTTTTAATTGTACCTTTCCAAATCAGCAGACATATTAAGAGAAATTACTGACTTAATTTCTAGGCTGGCTGTACAAGAGAGCCACTAAAATCAATCCATCTATTAAAAATTGTCTTGATGAATTTTATCCGAGCTCTGGATCAGGACACAAATGCATTCATAAGTGGTTCTCTGAATACCATACAGCCGATTGACGCAGGAGACGTCTCAATTGCGTGAATCCGTATATCGAATTCTTAGACCACAAAAGAATGCTCCGTGGAAAGAAATCAACAACAAATACCAATCTGGTGCAATTCGAGACCATCCATCTCTAAGTCCTCATAAATTGAATTAAGCAGAGCTCACTGTCAAAACCATATCTTAATTGAAATGGAAATTGAAAACTTCGGATATGTATGCACATGCCAAGCAATATTTCTTCATTCATCTCTTACTACAATACATATGTATGCATGAAACACACTTGCACTCGTATGTATTTCGCTAACAAGGTGAACCTCACTGACTTATGAACAAATTGTCAGCACTATATAGTATGTACATAGTTATAACAACATAATTGACGGCTTCAAAGTGATTCCATGTCTGTGTGCGTGGGTATGTTTTCTTTGAAATTGTCGTTCATTAGCAATTGTTTTTATTTTCAAACACACTTTGTTCTACAAATGTATTTTCAATACACGCTTCTAATAGGTTGTCGTAGTGCAATCTCATCAATGATAACAGAAAATGAATTGTCAGCGATCGGTTTGAAAAATGTGTCTCTCTCAATATGATAAAAGTTAATTTGACGTTTGGCAAATAGTTAGCGACATCAATTTTTTATTGTCTATACAAGTGTATGGCATATGTATATACCGAGCAATAAGGTTTTACGATCGGCAAGTAATAGAGAATAGATAGAAAATTAATAATATATTTTAAAAATGTGATAACAAATGTACGTACTATTCACAACAGTATGAAAGCAATATCATTTTATAACATACCACAATGAGCAAATATAAAAAATAGTAAGACTTTGTTCATCATTTTGAAATGTTTTCATCAAATCTATCTCATCCCCGTCATAGTAATCTCTCTTTGCCCCAAAGCACTTTTGCCAACGTTTTTTTCAATGCTCGAAACAGTTGTAAAAGCCAATTTTCGGAATACCTTTCAATGTGAGTAGCGATTCACGTTTAATGTCTTCAATTGACTCAAAACGGTTTTTCCCGGAGCGGTTGTTTAAGTTTTCTGAATAGCCAGAAGTCACACGCAGCTAAATCAGGCGAATACGGCTGAAGGAATTCGGAGTGCACCACATCTCGATAATTTAATGGGGAATGTTTATTATCATTCGAAAGAACATTTTTTGGGATTTATTTTTTGAATATGGACCGTTGATTCCAAAGCTGAAAAAGTTGTTTTTTTCTGAATGAAAAACTCTTGAATAACTACATGTTGCTCTTCATCCCAAAAACGGCAATTTTGCTTGTTTACATACCCATTGAGACAGAAGTGAGCCTCTTCGCTGAACAAAATTTGCCTCGAAAACGTCGGATCTCCTTGGAACTTTTCAAGAGCCCATAGAGCGAAGTGATATCGCTTGGAAGGTCGAACGACTTCAGTTCTTACAAAAGCTGCATTTTCTACACTTTCAATTTAAGATATCGACGTAAAATGTGCCAAGTCGCTCCATACGTCAGTTCGATTGGCTGCGAATCGACTCTCCACTGTCTTCGTGTACACTCTCAGTTACGGTTGCTATATTTTCTTCACTGCGTGCTGGGCGTATCAATTCGGTCAAATATTATCCAATAATGAATGCTGGGTCTCAAGATGGGTGATGGCATTGCGAATAGTACGCTCAATAGGAAAATTATGTTGATAGCGCTGTGCGAAGCGACCGAAATACTTTTTTTGCATAACGTGAAGTTTCGTAATGAAGTTGATCGATTAGTAAACGTTGTTCGGAAGTAAGTCTCAATGACGAAATGCCAAACAATACTGAACATGGCTGATTGACACGACTCATGAATGTAGTGATTTTAGAAACAGTCGTGCTTTCACCTTTCTTAGACCCAATTGATCTTTCAACATAGTTTTCGCTGATACTTCCGATATTCCAAAGATGCCAGTAAGATCTCTGACAGTTAATTCTCGATTCTCAAGCATCGATTCCTTTGTTTTATTGACGTGTTGATAATCATTTCATGTTGATCCTGGACGTTTTCGCGCGAAATTTAAATTAAAAAGTCTTACTATTTTTTGCTCACTGTACGGATTCCTCTCATAAATGGGTAATTATAGCAAATTAAGTGAGCCGTCCCATTAGAAGCCTGATAATTATCTATTTATAAATATAAGTTTTAACCCGGCTATGAAGATATAATGAACCAAAGGAAACTTTTCAGTAAAAAATAGCAGTGGAGATTACTATTAGCGAAGACAACCTTTTAGTCAGTGTTTGTAGTATAAAATACCACAGTGGTCTAACATTTACACCACGTTTATCTTGAAAACACAGCTAGAATCTAGAATAGAACTAAATAACTTTGTAAGATCGCATCTAATTGTCTTGCCATCGATTGCAGCCTTAATCCCATTAAAATTGATGATGAAGTTTTTGGAAGAATTTATCCTAAAATTACTACAAGATGCTTTCCAAAGTAAACAGGACCTAAAAACGAACAGAACAAATGTTTTTTTCGGCAAAATCAATTTATTTTATTTAAAATAGACTCCTTTTGCTTGAATACAGTTTTTTGCACGGCCCAAAAGCATGTTGAACGAGTGTTTTAGCTTGTTGGCCGGTATGGCCGCTAGTATGCCGGCGCAAGCCTTTTGAATGGCCTCTATGTCTACATAACGCTTTCCTTTCATGTGCAAATGGATTTTTGCGAAAAGAAAGAAGACGCTGGATGCCATATCAGGTGCATACGAGGAGTGGTTAATGGTTAAAATGTGATTTTTAGCCAAATAATCTTGTCACAAGCGTCGATCGGTGAGACGGACTCTGAGCAATTTTTGGTCGTCAGTCAATTTGTGCGGAACAAACCGTGCACACCTTTCGTAAGCTCAAATGTTCGTTCAAAATGCGATAAATCGATGTTTTTGAGATGTTCAATTCCATTTCCGTGAATATCAATGATGATTTCGGCTGATTTTTGATGAATTCACGCACAGTTATGGAATGTCCGGTGATCACGGATTTTGATTGGCCATGTTGATTGTCATTTATGTCCTCACGACCACTTTAAAAACGTTGAAACCACTCGTTTTCTCTGCTACGAGATAGGCAATCATCGCCATAAACTTATTTCATCAATTGAAACGTTTCGGTAAAAGTTTTACCAAATTTAAAACAAAATTTAATGTTGGCTCTTTTTCCGAAGCTCATTGTCGCACCGATAACACAAACATACTGACACTTAAAACGTAATAACTTCACTTACAATCGATGAAATGTAATGAAATTCTCACTGGACAATCGACAAAGATAGCAGATTCTAACGCAGCAGTCGACATATAGATGGCGCCACCAGGGGGCGCTAGATTCAAAAAGTCCTGTTTACTTTGGCACGCACCTTGTATTCTCTTTAACCTAATCATTCGATTTTTAAATAAAATGTAGTTTACTCTCTACATTGTATTCATTCATACATTATATTCATTTTTTATCTTCTACATTCAATTTCATATAGAGTTTAAACCCCAACCAATGGCTTAATCAAAATAGGTCACAATTTCTAAATTCATATCCTTTTGAAACCACTAATTCACAATAAATAATGGAGAATGCTAAAATTTAAAATATTTTTTCTCATCAAAAATCACGTACCCTTTAATCTGTGTAATATATACAAGCTAAACAGTCATAAGAACCCTAATAAGACAAACACAAATACACACAGCGATTAACCAGTTTTCTAGTCCCACGTGCCCTTCCGTTAAAGTCCGCTACCAATATTACGCAAATTCTCAACAGTAACGCCCCGCAATTTGAACTCAAGCCGGAAAACAAAGAAATTAAGATGTACAAAACAAAGTCGACAACAAGGAAGAGAATGTGAGACAGAAAAGTAATTGCGCCGGATGAAAGCATCAATTGAAAACGGCGTAGAAAAAATAGTATTAAAGATTTAAATACCAGGTTTAGAGACCTGGTGCAACCCACACAAAACGGCAAATTGTGAAAGATAGACACACAAACACAGGCACACGTATAAACGAAGATCCAAGCCATCGACTTGAAATTAACATTTTATGCACGTTACTTTAAACGATTTAAAAAGAAGACGACAAAAGAGAAAATATGTTACAGAACACGTACAGCTCGAACCAGAGAACGTACGCATGCGCACTCCCTTCTATCATTACCAGTACATGTGTATGTACATACAGGCATATGTGGGTAATCTCTACATACGAATGAGTTCTGGTTATAAATTCTATTCACAAATATATAAATAAGTACATATGTACAGGCATGTTTTTGTTTCGCTATAAGGTTATGGCATGCGGGCTTGTCTTGCCGGGCCTGCCACACCACACCACACCACACCATTGGCACGTCACGGTTCAATACCGCCTGCGGGAGGAAGTGACGTTATGAGTTGAATTGAAAGCTAATGAAGTGACACGCGGCGTGGAGTGTGAGTTTGTATAATGGAACTCGTTTTGGTATTTGTAAAAGCGATCGATAAATTGATTGGCTATTGTTAATGTTTTAGAACGACGATCATGTCTAGATACATACTCGTATTTGTGGGTAAATGTACGATTTCTAATTGTTGCCTTTTACAAAGTCATTTAAAAACAAAACAACTTTGGCTGTACCAAAGTTATAATACTTTCCGCAGGTGCATTGCTTATAACAACTAAATTTTCTACCACTAGATGCCTATAAACAACTGAAAACGTGACCGTCCAACGGTTTCCATCCAACGTCTGAAAACGTCTTACTAGTTCTGTCTATGACGATCTGACGAATGAAAAGCATCTTAGGACGAAAAGGGCATGTTCAAAATTTGAGATCGATATCTCACAAACTGAGGGACTAGGTCGTATATATGCAAACAAATTGAACAGATCGTCGACGTTTTCTTCTGGGTGGCACAAACTTAATAAATCCGGTATTGGATATAATTACTCGAGTGCCGAGTCAGGTTGACGGATCAACACCGATGTCAACTATAATCATATCGCCAGCTTTGCGATACTTATTGAACAGGGACCAGGAACTCCTTGAAGTGAGTATTTAATTTATTATAACTGAGACTTCAGTGGAGAAACATAAAAATGGCTGAATATAACGGGATAAACGAGGGAGTTTTAGATCGAAATTACCCAAATCCGTAGTAACTGGTAATTTAAAAGAAGAAAACATGTTGCAATTTGCACAACAGCCGGTTTTACTCGTACATTGCCGGAGTCGACACGAACTAACACTGTTTGGATCGGTAAGTTACAAAAAAAAAAACATGCTCATCTAAGACTCTTTAATGGCTTCTGAAATTTAACGGAAGGCTTAAGATCGAGCTGTTTCGACTAGTCGGATGACGATGCGGAGATTCGGTTGGTATGGTATGATAGACTCTTTGCATGACAATAAAGAATTAGACAGTAGTAGGATGACTTTAGAAAACACATTGAAAACAGTGATCGGTAGTCCGAGCTTACGTAAACGTTTAAAAAATAAGAGCACAATGAAAAAAAGTTTCGCCTTTCAATGAAAAACTTTCCGGAGGATATTTCTAACTGAGAGCTTATTTTTTGAAACGCGAAATTTTTAATAATCACTTTCTTTAATATTGATGATTTTTCAAATCTACATTAGTGTCATCCAAAAAGGAAAATATAACAGCTATTTTGGATCGACTAAATATTAAACTAAATAAACATATAGAGTCAAGGTCGGCAGAGCAGAAATTTGTCTAAAGCGTGATCAACACCATTATGCTCAGGTTCTACTATCCAGGCAGACTTCTTGATTTGCATAGCTTTTGAGTGAACTTTATTAGCGTAAAAAACTTAAACTAGGTTGGAAATTTTGAAAAAAAAAAACAGATACAGTTTTTTGTCTGCAATTTTGTGCTTGGCATTAAAACTGAGCTGTCTTCAAATTAGAACCGTAATGAAAAAGTAACAGTCAGGAAGAGAATTTTGCGTGAAAGCCATGGATTACAGACGTTCCACCCGCACTCCCACTGCCCACACTCAGCTCGACAAGCAACATCTCATTCATGTGTTGTTGGTGTTGCTCTTACTGAAAAAATCTGGTCTCTGACTCTGCGCAGCAGTGCGTTTTAGCTTCGTGGAGCTGCGAAACCGGTTTCCCGGCATTTCGGTATTTTGCCGCTTTATGTTTGTGTTTATTTTGTTCCTTTTTATTCAGGTTTCACTATTATCACGTTTATCGTCGGCTTCGCTATAGCGCGCAGTGATCGCATCCCAATTCACACTAGTAATTAGGGTTGCCAAATAATATAATTTGCATAGGAAATGGACTGGCATATTTTATTGGCGAGGATAATTTTTCCTAAAAGGCTGAATAAATTGACTTAAAATTTTCAGAATTTCCTTCTTAGATAGTATTGTCAGGTAACGACTGAAGGAACAAAATTTTGGATAATAATTTCAAACTTTTTCTGTAAGTGTAACTTTAACTCTCAAAAAAACTACTTTTAGAAGCTGCCATTTTGTAATAAATTAAAATTTTTACTAATCCTTTGACCGCTGTCGGTACTTATATACCTATTGTGATAACATTTTTTTTCTTTTGTTAATGGGATTTATGATAACTATAAGAACAAAAATCTTTTCTACCCGTCAGGCACCTTTTTTCAGTGGTCCTCCCCGAGATCAGCACCGGGATCAAGAAATCCAAATTATAAATTAAATGCCTCTTCAAAATAAATTGACGAAAAAACTTTTATTCTGACCTGGATATCACCCCATAAGCGTACATACTTTGTATATGAAATATATGTAAATGTACTTATATAAATAGATACATCTCCCTCAGCATTATCCACCTAACCCAAAACAGAAGCTTGGCAACCATGATGGTCTTCATTGTTGTTTCTTTTTGTGTTAGGTTGCAGCTCGAGCGAATAACTAGAATGTCAACGCAAACAAGCGTACATAAGAGGGGAAAAGTAGACAATCTAAATCTTCGTTAATGTATGCATGTATGTAGATATGTATTTCTACAAAAAAAGGTGAACGCACAAGCCGCGCAACCACAAAAAAGTAGAAATAGGAATTTCTGATAAGTCGACTTGACAGGTATTTTTTGGACACACTACACGTACATAACACGCTCACATATTCACAAACTTAACATTTCTATTATAATTAATTACCAGCTTTAAGTGCGCCACATTAATCTTCTCGAAGTTAAACCGTTTAAAATACCCCGGGTCATTTCTTGCAAAATATTGTGGCAAAATTTTCAAAATTTGTACATATGTTTTTCGATTTAAACACACACAAACGTATGCCACAATACGCTTGTCCCGTTGCGCAAATAAATTCCCACAATCGCGGTTAATTCACAAGCTTGTGTAAATTTTTAATGTCCACAGACTCAGCCTCACTTTATGAAACTTTTCACACACTTGTTAATTCTCATTCATTCTCTATTGATGGTAGCACACAACATTCCTTCACAATTCACTTTTCACATAATAACTTCATTGGAATTTAGCAATTTTTATGGCTACATTTATATTTATTTTCACACTTTTGGGCAATGCACTTTACGAATGGATTTTCCTCGAATTTGTTTTGTTTTGTCCGACTTTCTTTCAAGCGAATTCCGGCGATCGCAAACGTACAAGAAATTGAGATCAAGTCAACTGCAACGCGTCAGAATATTACCGTTTAACACACGTTCGTATTGCCAATACATTTTAGACTGAACGAAGCAGACGCCTTCGGCTGGAGAAATGGTGCTGTTCTTTCGCTTGCGACATCGGCAGCGCACAGTGGGTCGAAAGTGTGCTTGGGCGTAGGAGACTTTCTAAATATATTGTACTACACGGATTATTGTTACTTTTGAATATAATTAAGAAAAATACAAAACTTAATTTTTCACGGGCATTTATAATTTTTCTTTACTCTAAACAAAAATAATTGCATATAATATCTCGTCGCTCAACTGCTTCTGCCCAAGCATATAATAGACAGCGATCGTTGCAAAACAACAAATATAGAGGTAGAATTGCACGTTTGTACACCAAAGCAAGCCAAGATTGCATTACAGATAGCTGCATAAGTAGTGGTTTATGAGAGCGTTGTCAAAAAGTGAGAGAGTAAAAATGAGAATTGAACAAAGAGAAGAATGTTAATACTGGGAATTGATAATTAAAAGCCTTAATTTTAAATTATTTGATAAAATGCTATTAAAAGTTCAATAACACAACTATATTTGTATGTATATATTTAAAAACAAAAATTAAAACTTACAAATGCAAAAGCAGGTATAAATAATAATTTGTATTCCATGCAAGTACTGAAAACCTTGCATACTTTTAGGCGGCAATAAAAAATGACGTTACCCGACATTTATATAAATATGTATATATTTTTAATGACTATCCTTATAAAAAATATCTTTTAATTTTGTATATTTTGCAGTCTTATTTATAGTATTTATTTTATAATAAATAATTCATTAAAAATTTCATATAAAAGTACATAAACTGTGTAAATGCAGTTGCGGAAGAAACCATATGAGAAATGATACATATTCTCTGGTTTCGGTCCTTATCTCGTTAGCGATAAGCTTTTCTTATTTACAATTATTCAAATGGCTCGCTTAGTATTTTTCCCTGATCTATGCCATAAATAAATTCGTTATCACGTACATAAGCCCAAGCCATACGCCTTGATGTCCATGCAACGCCTATGTCACCTTGTGGCCCAATAGTTATAGCGCCACCAGTTCCACCTAAGCGTTCAGTCATCTCTTTGCATGCCAACTCTGTTGCTGCTTGTGCTGACATATTCTCATAACGAATATTGGCTAAAATTTTTTGTGCCAAATTAAAGCGCATTATTGTCTCACCATGACCAGTAGTGGAAACGCCGCCCCATTTATTGTCGGCGTAAGTGCCACAACCAAGCAGTGGTGTATCACCTATACGTCCAGGCACTTTACCGGTTATACCACCTGTTGATGTAGCAACAGCAATATTACCTTTAGCATCGATTGCTACGGCGCCAACTGTGCCTGGCTCACCCGGGCGTTCTTTAACAGCTGTATCTAACTCCGTTTTTGCGTATGTGGTGTCTTTACCCTCCGCTTGTCGTTTCTTAAATTGTGCTAATGCATCTCGGGCACTCTGTGTCACCAATGAACCTTGTGGCAATTGTACAGCACCATTTTCTAAAGCGAATTTTTGAGCACTAACACCACCCAAAAATGTGTGATTAGTTCTTTCCATGACATGTCGTGCCACCGTGATGGGGTATTTGATGTCCTGCAGTAAGGTAACACAACCAGCACGCAACTTTGAACCTTCCATAATGCTAGCTTCCACTTCTACATTGCCGTCGCTATTAAGACAAGCTCCATATCCAGCATTGAAATTTTCATCCTCTTCCATTGCACGCACAGCCGCCTCGACGGCATCCAGCGCAGAACCCCCTTCGTGGCCACCACATTCCGTCGCAGACATCAACAATGGCAAACCAGCTTTCAAAGCCAACTTCATGCCTTGCACTTTGCCAGAAACACGCGCATCACCTATGTCGCCGGCTCCTCCATGCACTAAAAGCATTGGTGGGGACATTTCTAAAGATGTACTTCTTTGCCTGCAAAAAATAGGTGTATACTTATTAAAAAAATTGTACTTTCAAAGTTCCTTGATAATTTTTCTTATTTACTCACTGAGCAGCAATAAATCCAAGAAGAATGCACGAAGAGAAAGTTTACCGCTTTGTGCAGAAATATAACTGCACGGCCCCTTTTTATCACTAACATTGTTTACTCCGAGGTTACTGCCTTATCTCAGCTAGAAATTTATATTGGAAAACTAAAAAAATCAAAACAAACAAAACTGGAAAACTAAAGTCATAAAAAAAACAAAGCCGATCAGTAAGAGGAATGCCAGAGATTTCTAGCAATAAGAAAATGTTTAAAGTACAAGAATTCGAATTTCGAACACAAGATTACGGCAAAGACTTTTCGTTGAATCTACTGAAATATGGCAAAGTTGGTTGAACGAAAAAAACATATGGCACCCTTCATCTAATCAAAACAAAACCAATGAAGTATAACAAAACAAAACTCGATGACATTTCCGCCATGTTTTGCTGGTTTGATTTTTTCAATTTTCTGTTCAATCTATTTTTTCTTCTCGAACATTGTGGACGCTTTCAGAGTCAAGAAAGTTTACTCTCTTGCATTTATTCAGCAAAACTTAACTAAATTGTGACTAATATATCCAATTAAAAACAAAGCAAATTTGTGTATAAAAAACGTAAAGCCAATTTGGTAAAGAATTTAGCAACAACAAAAGCAACATAAGTTTAGTCGTGATTTTCGAAAGAGTAAACGCTTACTGCGTTTTATTTAAAAAACTACCATCGGAAAACAAATGCAAAGTTGAAAGAATACTTTGTTTGCTACATATAAAAATTAAGAGTTTTGACGAAGGAATCGTGCTGCGTCAGTGCTGGGTAAGTTTTTATGAAAATTTTGCATGTTGTATATGTAAGTAAAGCTACCTTTGTTTCTAATTTTTCTACTAAAGCTTATCATACAAAATTTTATAAATTTATTCAAATGTTAGAAAATATGTTTATTCACTTAAATATTGCCATTTGGATCCCTTCTCAGGTTTGCTACCTTGTAATTGTTAACATACTAGTAATAGCTAAACGTGCGTGTGTACGTATGCCAATAATTTGTATATTTATCCGTCCTTGTTACAGTTTCCCAAACAACCACCTTACGTTCCACCCATTCGCTTTCCACCACTCATTACATTATGTACATATGTATATGTATGCACGTATTACAAAAGACACACATACCTCTCTAGGTGCGTATACACAATTTGTATAGTTTCCTATTGTATTTTTACGATTTTTGTTTTCATTTGCTGCTTTGTCGTTGGTTTTGTTTATTTTCTCAGTTATTTTTTTGATAAAGCCCATTCGACGAGGTATACTATTATAAATCATAGGCACTGACTGTTGTGCAATGCTTGAAAAATTCATAAAAACTATTATATATAGAGGAGCTAAGTGAGTGTCTTAAAAATTGGACGAGATGAGAGATTATTTTTGAACAACGACCTTCAATGTTATTTTGAAAGTAAAAACTAGAAGTAAAAAAAATTGGTTTGTATTAGATTATTACATCAGGATTGCATCGCAACCTTAGGTATATTGTGCCCTGGATCGTATTATATTCATACATTTGCTAGCATTTATCGTTGACAAATAAATTGTTGTATAGAATATGAATATTTTTACCAAAACTTACACCAATATGATTGGCATGGGGTTAGCTTAACACTTTTTATTTTGAACTGGATTAAAAAATTGTAGAATTATAAAATAAGGGTGATGAACTTTGTCGTAGTCATAAGTACAATTTTTGTTATAACTGTCGGCGCTTGAAGGCAGTTATAAATAATAATTGTATAATAAATTATTGGAGACACTGCTTACTGCTAATTTGTCTTCGCCGTATGCATTGTAACAGAATTTATGGCTAGACTATAAATAAGAAAACTGACGCATGTAACAACAATCATTTTTATCTGTATATTTGTTGACCAGACACATTGGGTAACATACATATATATGAATGTAAAAATATTCAAGATTTTTAAGAAAATAAAATATTCACTCCCAGTCATAACTTGAAATTTTCAGATTTTGAATAAAATTTGCTGTGATATTTGTCCATTAAAAACTAAAAATCGTATATTTTGAAAATTGAATGCTAATTATATTCTACTAACTTCCACATGTTTGAAATCAGTAGCGTAATAATTAAAAATTCAAATCTTGATTACACAAACTTTTCAACCTCAATTACAGCTTGCAAAAATTAAGAAAAGAGCGTTGAAAATACTTTAAAATACACGTGACTAAATGAAAGTCGGTATCGCAAAAGCATAGCTGCTGTGCAGACAAAGGAAACTGTGACCAGAAGAGCAAGTATTGATGTTAGTCGTGTGTGTTCCTACTTTCAAATAAGGAATTGCAAACAAAGAAATCGTCAGTCAAACGTTCAATTTGAAGCCTGTCTTTGTACATCCACTGCAAACAAGCAGCAATAAACCAGGTTAGGTAAAACCACTTCTATAATCAGAAGGCAAACAATTGTCTTTGTATTCGACGCGGAATTGCATGAAAACTTGCTGCATTTACTAATTCCAAGTGTGGGATAACAACAAAGTGTGGAGTAACAACAAACAATAACAAAAAATAGAAAATATATTGGAAAAAAAGACAACACAAGTAAACAATAACAAACAACGCAAATATGCCAGCTGATTCGATTTCAAGGTGAGTATTCAATTACTCGCTGTTTTAGCGGGTAGGGAGGTGAAAAGTTTGCGTTGCAGATATAATTAGTGTAATAGAAGTTAGGAAATGCATTTCTTTATACGCTTTACATTTCATAAGAATTATTTATTTTTTCTTGTGTTTGTACACAGTTCATTGGCTACTTCAAATGACTGGTTTTCTGCTTTACTGCGCAATTATTTCAAAAGTCAAAAAAATATGGATATACATATACAATAAGTTAATTAACTTTAGCGTGTGCTTTGTATATTAAGTATGAGTTAATATTAATGCATACTTTATATGTATATACATTTTATATGTTTACTTGTTGGATAAATTTTCATAATAAAATTTTCATCTTTAAGATGCTTTGTTAAGAATCTTTATAAATTTTAGATCTAAAATTATTTAAAATAAGAAAAAATTATAACTTCGGTTGTGCCGAGCTAAAATACTTTTAGAAATAAAGTTTCCTTGCAAGATCTTGATCAGTTTGTACGGCATCTGTATGCTACGGTGGTCCGATATGAACAGTTTGTTCGGGGATTATAGCATTGCCTTAGACAACAATTCAAGAAAAAATTCGTAAGGATATCTTGTCAGATAAAAAAGGACAAGAACATAATATTAATCGTTAAATGTAACTATGTATGTATATACTAGATACTATAGCTCCTTGTAAAGAAAACGTGTTGAAAATTTGAGAGCTTTGTCCTAAAAACTGAGAGACAAACGGCCAGATGGACACTAATTAAACTCAGCTCGTCACGCTGATCATTTATATGTATATATTTTATAGGATCACTATCGTCGCTTTCTGGGTCCTACAAACTACGTGTAAAGTTAATATATGTATCTTGTTCAGGGTATAGTAATAAATAATAAAATTTTAAACGAAAGGCAGTAAATTATAATTTTATAAGTTCAAAAAATAAAAGAAAATAAAGAAATTAACTTCAATACCTTAAAAACTTTTCTTAGTACAAATTTTTAGGTTAAGGTTAGTTTATAAATTATATTATGCTTTTACTATGTTATAAATGTATTATATTTATAAATATCTTTCTTATTCAGAATGGATTCCAACGGTTCTGGTGGCGAGACTAATCCGCCCGAAAATTTACTCGGTACCTCACCTGGTGCCTCAAGTTTGCGCAGTCGCACGGAGAGTGAAAGCTCTGACAAGTAAATAATTGTAAAATATTTCTATATTACGTATTTTAATGGTAAAATTTTGCTTATCTACTTCAGGCTGGCGCGTTTCGTGCTGCCCAGCATGGATGGTAGTCCACCAAAGGTGCTAACACTGAACGAAGTCGGTGATGTGCTAAAAAATATACAAAACATGGAACTGGTGCACGAAATTGCAATTAATCCTGAGTTTAAATTCGAGCCTTATGAACCACCAGAGAACAGGTAAGACCACAAGGGAAAAATGTCGAAAATTGCTTACTAAATTAATTCAATAAACTTTTAATATGACAGCCTTGAACGCCGCATCAAAGATATTATGCATAAAGCCTTCTGGGATGTATTGCGTGGCGAATTGAATGAAAATCCCCCACGCTATGATTACGCCCTACAGTTGTTGGCTGAGATTAAGGATTGTTTTCCACAAATAATCTCGCAAAATAATACACGTGCCTTGCAGCACATCAACGAAATACTGGACATCGATGTTCTCAAACAACAAGCCGAGGAGGGTGTACTGGATTTTAGAGCTTATGCAAATTTCGTCATACAAATTATGGCTAAGTCTTGTGCACCAGCACGTGATGAAATGGTGCGTCAGTTAACTGAAATCACCGATGTGGTGGATACTTTTAAGAATATACTCGAAACAATGGCGCTCATGAAATTAGATATGGTCAATTGTTTACTTGATTTCGCACGCAATGACATTATGGCCAATTCGGTGGAATATGAGAAGAAGAAATTCAAAGAGTATTTGGAGTATTACAAATGTAAGTCAACTCAGAAGGCAATTACATTTTAAATGTACAAATTTTAATTCTTCAATCTTTATAGTTGGCTTCCCAGCCACCGAAAATTGGCTGAAGAACAGCTGTGCACATGATGTCAATAATGTGCCCTTCACGCCAGAACAAACCATCTCCAATGCCTACATGCAACTTATGGATTGGGACGAGTCCATGGAGTTCCCAGAGGTGCTGTCAGTTGACAAGGAGCGTATCTTGAAACTGGGTCAGCGTGCTAAACGTATTTGCACATGCGCGGCAGTCATCTCCATTTGCTCAGGTGTGCCGATTATTTCGCAACGCACTGAAAATCGTGTGGCACTTGCCAAGCAAATTGAAATCATATTGCAAGGCACCACTAATAAAAAGTAAATGAATGAAAATGAAAAACTTGGTAAAAACGAACTTAAAATAGCAACGAACTTATTTTTGTAGAGAGCTCTTGGATTCCATAGAAAACGTTTGGCTGCAAGTCAAGACCGTTATAAACGGCTACTTGCAGAAGGAGAATCAGCCGATAATGGATACTAATACGGAGGATTTGTTGAAATCGCAAATAATGCAGGCAGGCAACAAGGATTCACCTGTGGGCCAACTAATGTGTAAGTATTTTTTTCAAATGGTTAAATAAGCACAACTGACTAAATCTAGTTTAAGAAAAACATAACTTTTCACTCATATACATAATTATCTGCTTCAATAGGGAAACGTTTTCAAACATATTTCCGTTTGGCCCTACGCTCGCGAGCCGGTTTGCCACCACCTCCACCTGGCTATGCGGATTTCCAAGATGAACTCGAGGCCTATACCACTGCCTTAAAACGCGTAATTGCTTATAATCATTCCGTCTTCGGTGAATACTTTATGCGTGTGCTCACACAACAGCCTTTCGCAAGCAGCGCAGCAACAGTAACTACGTCTGATGCTGGCGGCACCACCGCAAAGGAACAAGACTCTGCTGACAATGCCGCTGCTGCTGCCACTGCCGAGGAGAAGGCTGCACAAAGCCAATAATCGAAATATATGCGGGCGTATTGTGAAGGACAAGCGGCAGTATGTGCTGTGCGTGAATATGTGGTACGAATGTTGTTGTCAGACAAGTGCTGCCATTGGCCTAAATTGAATAGAATAAATCGGAAGTTTTGTAAACGAAATAACTAACGTAGCCCACTTTGCTGTGCCAGAAGTGCAGAGAATTTACTAATGAAGGAGGCGTAGCAGTTAGGAGGGCGCACATGCAGTAAATCGAAAATTTTTCCTACCCAAAAAACAAAACAAACGTAAATTTATCGAAAATGGATAACATTAGAAACAAACAAATTCAAAGAGATTAATAATGAAGAAATGCAAAGTCGAAAATCGTAAAAATTATACAAATTTAAATGTTAAAACATGCTATTATTTTATTTTAAACAACTGTTTCACAAAATTATGAAATGAATTGAAGCTAAATTCAATGTGAAATTATAAGCATAGTTAAAAAAATCGAAATCTTTAATTTTATTTAGCTTTTATTTAGCGACAAAAGCTTCGTAACAAAAAAACATTAAAATTATATTGGTGTTACTTGCAGTAACGGAAATAAGACTTGAAATGCTTTGAGGTTATGTTTAACATTTCCGTTAGTCGTATTTTATTGTAACTGCACACTTGTGTGTGGAAATTATTCATACACGAAACTGCTTAGTATAGTTAGTAAGTTTTAAAACTTGGTTCTAGCAATTTGCATATAAAACACCAACGATTAGGTGCGATAATTCAGCAAAGGACTACTTTTAGTTGAAACTCCTAACTCAACCACCAACCACAATGAAGTGATACCGTTTTTTATTTACCAACATTTTACGAATTTTTATATACATACAAACATACACACATAAAAGAACTGAATTTAGTGAATGACTTATTCGAAGGCATGTAACTAGAATATATAAATATATTGTGAACAAATTGTTACAACAGCTATCATTTTTGTTGCAATTTACTGCATTATTTTACATTATTTATTTATTTTCTTTATTGGAAAAAGAAAAGATTTCTTAATTAGAAATGTGTTGTGATATTGAGAACTATTAACATTAACCCTAATACTACCTATACATATATGGATTATATACATTATACAACCGAATATGATATACTATACAATTCTAGAAACACACATACATACATACAATACATATGCGTAATATTATTCATGGTTGCGCTGAGGAAAGCAACTTTAATACAATTGAATATAATTTTTATCTCTAGCATATACAATTAATGTGAAAAATAAATAACTATAATAAATATAAGAAAATTACGTTATTCATTCATATGTCATTTATGTATTAGTATTAGACGCTAAATCTGATAATTGGTTTCAATGTGTTAGCAGGCTTAAAGGGTTACATGGGTTTACGGGTTTCAAAAAATCGAATTTTTTATTACTGATCTGAGTAAAAGTTTCGGAGATACGGCCTTGAGAACTTGTGCGCTCGAAGCTAGCTAGGTCAAGTGCGGCGTATTTATCGAAATTGTGTTTTTGAAGTCGGTTGGCGAGATTTCTCGAGAACTACCTAACCGAAGTTCATGAAATTTTATACAGGTCTTTGAGGTACAATTCTTAAAGACTTGGACGAAGCATGTTTTTTTTTTCGATTGCAACTACGTATTGGAAAAAAATGTCGCGGAATTTTCACTGAAATTTTATTTTTTTTTTTGTAAAAACCTCTAACAAAAATCCAATTTTCAGTTTTTTCCTTTGTCCAAGTTCTAAGTTAAGGATTTAACTAAAACACGTATTGTTTCACTTTAGCTGATCCGCTAAGGAGTTATCCTGCCATTTCTTTCTGGGGGTCACCGGAATGGCGACCGAGTTTAAAATGTTGTTTTCCAAAAATTTCAGAATTTCTTCGTTAATAATAAAAAATATTTAAATTTTTATAAAAAGGCTGTTTTTTTACCTGAGGAAACCCATGTACATAACTACTTAAGAAAAAAATATTGTCGACTCTACTTAAGTTGAATGAACATTATTTCCGTTAAAGGAGTGTCAACGTAGCAAATGATTTGGATTTGGCGAATCGAAATATATTTCTAGAAACAGGTTCCGAACAAAATATTACTCGTTAATGTTTTCTTTGTTTCGGAAATGCTCTATCGATCGGAAAGTCACTAAATCTTTTACCGGTCCCGCTTTATGCTATATACTTGAACGAAAAAAGGTTAGGCTTGTAACAATCACTATGTGGGTCGTGAGTTCGATAATACAATCCAAAATTAGTCTAAAAACAAGAAAACGCGATAAGTACGGCTGCGCCGAAGCTATATTATCTTTCACAGTTGCAAGTTAAACTCCTACTTATACAGAATTGACCCCAATATATCAAATAAATGCCTCGCATACAACGAGTCCACACATGACTCTAACCGCCTCTTTGCATGTCTAGCAAACCCTGCTCATTTAACATCCCTCGTCTTACGTTCCAACACCTGACATTAGATGACTTCGATGACAATCAGCCTGAACCTCACCGCCCCAGTGGGCTTAGGTAAACGTTATAAAAACAACAACAACATTTTATATTGATTTTGGTCGCTTAGTTTGTATGGAAGCTATGTGTTATAGTTGTCTGATCTTAACAAGTTGTTCGGAGATTGTTCCTTTGCCATAGACTTTAATCTATACCAACTTTTGTGAAGATATTTGTTAAATAAAAAATTTTTTCATACTAGAACTTAATTTGGATCGGTCAGTTTGAATGGCAGCTATATGTTATAGTGGTCCGGGGCACAATAGACCAAAGGTCGCAGTGCATTCCTCGTCATCATTCATATAGTGGTCCGAACACGGCGATTTCGACAAATCAGCAGGTTCTTGGAAGTCTGCAAATTTCAGTTTGATATGGCAAAAATTGAGGGAACGAACTGGTTTGAATGAAACCTGGTGGCAACGGAGTAAGGAAACAGCATCGTATGCAAAGTGCCAGTGGAGTAAAAACTAAGGTGAGAAAAAAATTGCGACAAAAAAGACTAAAGACTCTTCGGTTGACAATTTACACAACATAAGCCGCTTATAAAACTATTATCGAGTAATTTAAGGAATCGTCTCAGTGCGACCCTCCGAAAAATCACTGATTTTCATGTTTTTTTCTTTTTAATGTTGAAGTTAACTAATCGGTCCGGTTGTTTTTTTTTTATAAATAAATACTTTCATGACGAATACAAAATGATTTTTTGAACAAAAAGTATCGAATTTAGCCCTTCTTCGACAGTTTATCGTAGAAAAACAGGAAGGTTAAAAAAAGCTTCCGCAGCGCGATAGAGAATGACGTTAAAAAAGTTCTCTCTCTGAGAGTGGAAACCATTCTGATAAAAACCGACCGAGGCAAATGTCTTGCTCTGTTCCCTTTTTAAAGAAAACGCTGTAACAACCGTAATGATTTAATTTCGTTTTCAAAATTTGAGATAATGCAAAAAACACTGAGACGAACTGTGAAGAAAAAATAATTATACCATTTTGATTTGTACACAGTTTTGTTTTATTAGAATAAAAACCAAAAACAATTTGTCAAACATTAAAAAATATACGCAATGATTAATATTGTATATGTATGTATATGTATATATTTTTGTTGTAATATTATAATAGAATGATATATACATACATATACATATAGTATAATATTATATATTTAGTTATTGATATTTATTTTTTTGCATTAACATTATTGATTGGTATGATAGGTAATAATATTTGTTTATATGTTTGTGTGTAGTATTTTATGCAGACTGCTATGCACTCTATATATATATTTTATTCTTATTATATTTTTTAGTTTACCCACTTTTTCCCCGCTATTAATATTTCATTCTAAACAACTATTTTATATTAAATTATTATTTTGTAACATACACATATACTACATACATACATACACGTATTCCTTAAGACCTTAAGACCGATCATCAACATTACTGAGCGCTAATAATATAAACATATTTTGTGATTTTAATATTTTTTATATTTCATTCAAAAATTTGTCTGCTTTTTTAACAAAAATGTTTCGACGTCTTCGTAAGTGATTACGTATGTATGCTTGTATACTATATATGTATAACACTTGCTAACAAAAAATATCAATATTCCCTCAATATTAATAACAAAATTTGCTTGCCCACGAGCATGCGCAAATAATTGATTTGCTGTAACACTTCTAATTAGCACCACTACTGAATTTATAAAAAGTTTGCGAACGAAATGGCTAAGCAAGTTTCACAAGTTATTTATTTTTTAGTATAGAATATAATTATAATGTGAAATAAATCGTTATGTTGTTGAGAAATGCAGTTTATTTAGAATATATTTTGAAATGCCATATTATTTGGAATATAGCAGCATTTCTATAACAGTAAATTTAAAAAGGCTATGATTTATGCAAAATCAGTGGTAAATTTAGAAACCCTTACACAAAAACATCGTAAAAAATACTAGGCTAAATGAAAGAGAAAGAGCGATATAGATCGTTAGTTTGTATTGAACCGGAATTTGTATAACTTTTATTCTAAAATATTTATATTTTGTTAAAAAAAGGGCTATAGGTATTTAGCCAACTGCTATGAAATGCAACATTTCGAAATTGTTTTGGGTTTTCTATGGACATTTTAGATAAAACTTAAGGACTTTCTAAATTTGGTTTAATACAAAATTTTTGGATTAGACTTTTTTTTGTGGATATATAAAGACTCAAGCGAGTTTTGCGAAATTTCAAGTATTTTATACTTGTTAATAATGACCACACAAAGTTAATATATCGAAAAGTTTCTAAGTTTCGAGGTTATACATATATTAATAATGGTTGTGAAATTTCTAAGTATTAAAATATTAGAAAGCACTTCAGCTAAATGTTTAACTTTTTTACAAGTAAAAGATTATAGAAATATCTTGTTTTTTCCAAAGAAAAACAAATCGAAAAGTTGTCTTACATAACCCTATTTTCTTTTTACAGTGGAAGGTTTTAGGAAAATATGTGTTTTTTTTTCAATATTATGATAAAACGAACTTAAAATAACACGTAACATATTTTTGTAGAGAGCTCTTGGATTCCATAGAAAACGTTTGGCTGCAAGTCAAGACCGTTATAAATGGCTACTTGCAGAAGGAGAATCAGCCGATAATGGATACTAATACGGAGGATTTGTTGAAATCGCAAATAATGCAGGCAGGCAACAAGGATTCACCTGTGGGCCAACTAATGTGTAAGTATTTTTTTCCAAATGGTTAAATAAGCACAACTGACTAAATGTAGTTTAAGAAAACTTTTCACTCATATACATAATTATCTGCTTCAATAGGGAAACGTTTTCAAACATATTTCCGTTTGGCCCTACGCTCGCGAGCCGGTTTGCCACCACCTCCACCTGGCTATGCGGATTTCCAAGATGAACTCGAGGCCTATACCACTGCCTTAAAACGCGTAATTGCTTATAATCATTCCGTCTTCGGTGAATACTTTATGCGTGTGCTCACACAACAGCCTTTCGCAAGCAGCGCAGCAACAGTAACTACGTCTGATGCTGGCGGCACCACCGCAAAGGAACAAGACTCTGCTGACAATGCCGCTGCTGCTGCCACTGCCGAGGAGAAGGCTGCACAAAGCCAATAATCGAAATATATGCGGGCGTATTGTGAAGGACAAGCGGCAGTATGTGCTGTGCGTGAATATGTGGTACGAATGTTGTTGTCAGACAAGTGCTGCCATTGGCCTAAATTGAATAGAATAAATCGGAAGTTTTGTAAACGAAATAACTAACGTAGCCCACTTTGCTGTGCCAGAAGTGCAGAGAATTTACTAATGAAGGAGGCGTAGCAGTTAGGAGGGCGCACATGCAGTAAATCGAAAATTTTTCCTACCCAAAAAACAAAACAAACGTAAATTTATCGAAAATGGATAACATTAGAAACAAACAAATTCAAAGAGATTAATAATGAAGAAATGCAAAGTCGAAAATCGTAAAAATTATACAAATTTAAATGTTAAAACATGCTATTATTTTATTTTAAACAACTGTTTCACAAAATTATGAAATGAATTGAAGCTAAATTCAATGTGAAATTATAAGCATAGTTAAAAAAATCGAAATCTTTAATTTTATTTAGCTTTTATTTAGCGACAAAAGCTTCGTAACAAAAAAACATTAAAATTATATTGGTGTTACTTGCAGTAACGGAAATAAGACTTGAAATGCTTTGAGGTTATGTTTAACATTTCCGTTAGTCGTATTTTATTGTAACTGCACACTTGTGTGTGGAAATTATTCATACACGAAACTGCTTAGTATAGTTAGTAAGTTTTAAAACTTGGTTCTAGCAATTTGCATATAAAACACCAACGATTAGGTGCGATAATTCAGCAAAGGACTACTTTTAGTTGAAACTCCTAACTCAACCACCAACCACAATGAAGTGATACCGTTTTTTATTTACCAACATTTTACGAATTTTTATATACATACAAACATACACACATAAAAGAACTGAATTTAGTGAATGACTTATTCGAAGGCATGTAACTAGAATATATAAATATATTGTGAACAAATTGTTACAACAGCTATCATTTTTGTTGCAATTTACTGCATTATTTTACATTATTTATTTATTTTCTTTATTGGAAAAAGAAAAGATTTCTTAATTAGAAATGTGTTGTGATATTGAGAACTATTAACATTAACCCTAATACTACCTATACATATATGGATTATATACATTATACAACCGAATATGATATACTATACAATTCTAGAAACACACATACATACATACAATACATATGCGTAATATTATTCATGGTTGCGCTGAGGAAAGCAACTTTAATACAATTGAATATAATTTTTATCTCTAGCATATACAATTAATGTGAAAAATAAATAACTATAATAAATATAAGAAAATTACGTTATTCATTCATATGTCATTTATGTATTAGTATTAGACGCTAAATCTGATAATTGGTTTCAATGTGTTAGCAGGCTTAAAGGGTTACATGGGTTTACGGGTTTCAAAAAATCGAATTTTTTATTACTGATCTGAGTAAAAGTTTCGGAGATACGGCCTTGAGAACTTGTGCGCTCGAAGCTAGCTAGGTCAAGTGCGGCGTATTTATCGAAATTGTGTTTTTGAAGTCGGTTGGCGAGATTTCTCGAGAACTACCTAACCGAAGTTCATGAAATTTTATACAGGTCTTTGAGGTACAATTCTTAAAGACTTGGACGAAGCATGTTTTTTTTTTCGATTGCAACTACGTATTGGAAAAAAATGTCGCGGAATTTTCACTGAAATTTTATTTTTTTTTTTGTAAAAACCTCTAACAAAAATCCAATTTTCAGTTTTTTCCTTTGTCCAAGTTCTAAGTTAAGGATTTAACTAAAACACGTATTGTTTCACTTTAGCTGATCCGCTAAGGAGTTATCCTGCCATTTCTTTCTGGGGGTCACCGGAATGGCGACCGAGTTTAAAATGTTGTTTTCCAAAAATTTCAGAATTTCTTCGTTAATAATAAAAAATATTTAAATTTTTATAAAAAGGCTGTTTTTTTACCTGAGGAAACCCATGTACATAACTACTTAAGAAAAAAATATTGTCGACTCTACTTAAGTTGAATGAACATTATTTCCGTTAAAGGAGTGTCAACGTAGCAAATGATTTGGATTTGGCGAATCGAAATATATTTCTAGAAACAGGTTCCGAACAAAATATTACTCGTTAATGTTTTCTTTGTTTCGGAAATGCTCTATCGATCGGAAAGTCACTAAATCTTTTACCGGTCCCGCTTTATGCTATATACTTGAACGAAAAAAGGTTAGGCTTGTAACAATCACTATGTGGGTCGTGAGTTCGATAATACAATCCAAAATTAGTCTAAAAACAAGAAAACGCGATAAGTACGGCTGCGCCGAAGCTATATTATCTTTCACAGTTGCAAGTTAAACTCCTACTTATACAGAATTGACCCCAATATATCAAATAAATGCCTCGCATACAACGAGTCCACACATGACTCTAACCGCCTCTTTGCATGTCTAGCAAACCCTGCTCATTTAACATCCCTCGTCTTACGTTCCAACACCTGACATTAGATGACTTCGATGACAATCAGCCTGAACCTCACCGCCCCAGTGGGCTTAGGTAAACGTTATAAAAACAACAACAACATTTTATATTGATTTTGGTCGCTTAGTTTGTATGGAAGCTATGTGTTATAGTTGTCTGATCTTAACAAGTTGTTCGGAGATTGTTCCTTTGCCATAGACTTTAATCTATACCAACTTTTGTGAAGATATTTGTTAAATAAAAAATTTTTTCATACTAGAACTTAATTTGGATCGGTCAGTTTGAATGGCAGCTATATGTTATAGTGGTCCGGGGCACAATAGACCAAAGGTCGCAGTGCATTCCTCGTCATCATTCATATAGTGGTCCGAACACGGCGATTTCGACAAATCAGCAGGTTCTTGGAAGTCTGCAAATTTCAGTTTGATATGGCAAAAATTGAGGGAACGAACTGGTTTGAATGAAACCTGGTGGCAACGGAGTAAGGAAACAGCATCGTATGCAAAGTGCCAGTGGAGTAAAAACTAAGGTGAGAAAAAAATTGCGACAAAAAAGACTAAAGACTCTTCGGTTGACAATTTACACAACATAAGCCGCTTATAAAACTATTATCGAGTAATTTAAGGAATCGTCTCAGTGCGACCCTCCGAAAAATCACTGATTTTCATGTTTTTTTCTTTTTAATGTTGAAGTTAACTAATCGGTCCGGTTGTTTTTTTTTTATAAATAAATACTTTCATGACGAATACAAAATGATTTTTTGAACAAAAAGTATCGAATTTAGCCCTTCTTCGACAGTTTATCGTAGAAAAACAGGAAGGTTAAAAAAAGCTTCCGCAGCGCGATAGAGAATGACGTTAAAAAAGTTCTCTCTCTGAGAGTGGAAACCATTCTGATAAAAACCGACCGAGGCAAATGTCTTGCTCTGTTCCCTTTTTAAAGAAAACGCTGTAACAACCGTAATGATTTAATTTCGTTTTCAAAATTTGAGATAATGCAAAAAACACTGAGACGAACTGTGAAGAAAAAATAATTATACCATTTTGATTTGTACACAGTTTTGTTTTATTAGAATAAAAACCAAAAACAATTTGTCAAACATTAAAAAATATACGCAATGATTAATATTGTATATGTATGTATATGTATATATTTTTGTTGTAATATTATAATAGAATGATATATACATACATATACATATAGTATAATATTATATATTTAGTTATTGATATTTATTTTTTTGCATTAACATTATTGATTGGTATGATAGGTAATAATATTTGTTTATATGTTTGTGTGTAGTATTTTATGCAGACTGCTATGCACTCTATATATATATTTTATTCTTATTATATTTTTTAGTTTACCCACTTTTTCCCCGCTATTAATATTTCATTCTAAACAACTATTTTATATTAAATTATTATTTTGTAACATACACATATACTACATACATACATACACGTATTCCTTAAGACCTTAAGACCGATCATCAACATTACTGAGCGCTAATAATATAAACATATTTTGTGATTTTAATATTTTTTATATTTCATTCAAAAATTTGTCTGCTTTTTTAACAAAAATGTTTCGACGTCTTCGTAAGTGATTACGTATGTATGCTTGTATACTATATATGTATAACACTTGCTAACAAAAAATATCAATATTCCCTCAATATTAATAACAAAATTTGCTTGCCCACGAGCATGCGCAAATAATTGATTTGCTGTAACACTTCTAATTAGCACCACTACTGAATTTATAAAAAGTTTGCGAACGAAATGGCTAAGCAAGTTTCACAAGTTATTTATTTTTTAGTATAGAATATAATTATAATGTGAAATAAATCGTTATGTTGTTGAGAAATGCAGTTTATTTAGAATATATTTTGAAATGCCATATTATTTGGAATATAGCAGCATTTCTATAACAGTAAATTTAAAAAGGCTATGATTTATGCAAAATCAGTGGTAAATTTAGAAACCCTTACACAAAAACATCGTAAAAAATACTAGGCTAAATGAAAGAGAAAGAGCGATATAGATCGTTAGTTTGTATTGAACCGGAATTTGTATAACTTTTATTCTAAAATATTTATATTTTGTTAAAAAAAGGGCTATAGGTATTTAGCCAACTGCTATGAAATGCAACATTTCGAAATTGTTTTGGGTTTTCTATGGACATTTTAGATAAAACTTAAGGACTTTCTAAATTTGGTTTAATACAAAATTTTTGGATTAGACTTTTTTTTGTGGATATATAAAGACTCAAGCGAGTTTTGCGAAATTTCAAGTATTTTATACTTGTTAATAATGACCACACAAAGTTAATATATCGAAAACTTTCTAAGTTTCGAGGTTATATATTAATAAAAGTTGTGAAATTTCTAAGTATTGAAATATTAGAAAGCACTTCAGCTAAATGTTTAACTTTTTACAAGTAAAAGATTATAGAAAAATCTTGTTTTTTCCAAAAAATCGAAAAGTTGTCTTACATAACCCTACTTTATTTTTACAGTGGAAGGTTTTAGGAAAATATGTGTTTTTTTCAATATTATGTAATGCTTCTTCAAGAAAATATAAAGCTTTTTTTGAGCACTAAACAACAAGAGTTAAAAGTAAAATGCGTTAAACACAACTTTGGTATAGAATTATGTTAGAAAAATGTGTCACAAACCGGAAATTATTGCCATTTCATAATAACTTCTCTGATCAACCGGCATAATTTGGCTAGAAATGTTATATTTTTTAATTTTATTTGTAGATTAGGACACGGTTTTACGACTGCATTCAACATATGTAAATATGCAGTTACTTTTACAAAGAGATAAATTAGTTTATTAAACATTAAAAATGTCAGTTTTTTTATTGCTTTCAATACTTTTCTGCAAAATAATGCCAATTAAATTATACTTCCTCAATTTACTGCGTAATAACTTTTCAAATCGTCACGTTAACTCTACTTCAGCAAATATAATATAAATTTATAATATGAAATAAAACTATAGATAACACAAGTTAATGATAGTTTAAAAGAATATCATACGTTATGTAAATATCAGATAAAAGTAGGTACTTTTTATGCGATAAAAGAGTAAGGTTAGAAAATAAATGTTAGCGTGCAGATAATATTAAAAGAAATATTTCCCTACAGCAAAATAGCTTACTCAACAAAAAACTGCTCGTTTGCAACTAGAAATTTGTGACTGAAATCTAAATTGTGGCGAATACACTGGTTAGCTACTCGTAATGTCTCACTGAAAGCTAACAAGTAGCAGACTGGTTTGTAACAAGCAATTTCGCACTGAAACTAGTTCGGAAAATACCAGGTCTTCGTCAATTATAAGTTTATTTCACTTTAAGGATACTTTACTAATACACAGCTGTCCGTCAAAGAAGAAAATTTGGCTACAGCAAGTAGATATCTGCACTTTTATTCAACACTTAGAAGTACTCAATGCAGTTGGATAATGAGATTATGTTTAGATAATAATTAAAACGATAATGCTTTCAAACTAGACTAAAAACAAATCACAATACGTTGTCAACACTTTTTCTGGCTTACTAGTTTCTATTTGTTTGTTTGTTTGCTATTTTTTCCAGTATCTTTAACATATTTTATAATTACAATTTGTATTACATAAAAATTGTATTTAAATAATTAATGCTTGCGGAATGTTTTTTGTTTTTTAAATTTCAAAATTAATTAACTTAATTTTTCACCGTTATTTACGACCTATGCACCGTACGCCACACACAATCAGCACGACTACGAAACGAATTTACGTGAATATACAAAGTTTTGCTTATGCCTGCTATAACAAGCTGTTAGACACACGTATCGAGTTGAAATAAACGTTGCTAACTAAACGTTGTTGTTGTAACATTTGCGCAGATTTCGCCCGATTGCCATCATAACACCGGATTCGTTCGAATTTCAGCCACTGCCAACAAGCATTTGAGTCAAACTCTCATGCTCAGCTCAAAATCCAGCAGCTGGCAAGCGGGCGGGCGTGTTCGGATGCGCTGTGTGCATTTGGTAAACTTAACTTGCCGCCGCAACGTCGTCCTCAGCTGCCGCTTCATCCTCCAAGCCTAATACGGATTTATGCTTTTTGTACTCTGCATAGCGTATGTGAGCGTATCTGCGTTTTGGTGTAAAAAAAATTTTAAATTTTTGTAAAAATTAATTTTTGATGTTTTTGTGATTTCGAAAATTGTATATGTATTGCTACTTACTCGACATAATCGAAATCGATGTTGGAATGTTCCCCCTGTATGAGCGACCAGACGGTCCAGAGCATGTGCGCAGCCAACGCGAATTGGTTCACCTGCAAGTACAGGCGTTCCACTTCGGCGTCGGTGATTTCGGAGCGTTGCAGATATTCCTGGAGATAGACACGCAGCCAAGCAAGTTGAAAATCACGCTTGGGATAGCGTGAGAAGTCCGCCTCGTCGACGCCGGCAAATTCACAAAAATGATTTCCAATATCGAATGCCTGAAAATTGTAATCGGCATATTCGTAGTCAATGAAATTGACACGCTGCTCTGCTTCCAAGTAGACAATATTGGCCAGCAACAGATCGTTGTGGGCGAATACCACGGGGCTGCCCAGGCGCTCGAGCCGCCTGTATAGCGCGTTGAATTCGTCGCGTAAACGTTTTATGGGCAAGAAAGTTTCCTCAACTCTGTAAGTGGGGGTGTGTGGGGTAGGTGGTTTCATGTGTGAGTGAAGGCAAAAAAAATTTGCGCAACGCACAGAGGGGAAGAGAAAAAATCAAGAAGAAAAGCGTTCAATTTAGTTGTTTACAAATTTTGCAATATATATTTTTATATACTTATTTCTATATGTGTTTGTGTGTGTGTATGTGAGTCTGCTAAGCTAATAATAATGAATGTGATTTACTTGGCATAATGTAATTCTTTTTTGTAGTACATATGCATATACATAAGTACAGATGTTTTAATATCAATTTAAAACTAATGCATACAAGTAAATAAAAATATTTTTTTTTTTTTGTTATAAAACTGATTTATAAATATGTTAAAGGCAACAGAGAATGCTATTTAAAATGATTTGTGTTTTTAGTTCTAATAAAAGTAAGTAAAAAACATTACTAGTTTCATATGGAATCGAAAATCGAATGGTACGAATGAGCAGACGATCGATCGAACGAACGAGTGAGCGGGTGTAGGCAAGCGAGCGAAGAAGACACAACGACAAATTGACGAAGAAGAAGTGCGAGCGACGAGTTTCGAGTAGGCAGATCCAAAACGCGCGCTTGCTGGCGCCTTGTGGACGATCAACGCGTGCCACGAGCAGTCCCACGAAGGAGCGCCAACGTACAAGCAAGCGATCAACAGCTGACGTTTAATAATTTTTTTAAATGCATGCACGAAAACACAGACGTCAGACAAATTTCGACCCAAACGTCATGCAACGCCACGTAACATGCAAAGACGTGTGACATTGAATTATGTACACCTACACCGCCACGCGACTCCAACACTCTCCATTGCCCATACCTCCTCTCGCTACATGCCCAATCGATTGTATATCAACGCCCGCAACAACGTTCTTGCCGCAATGTATAGACGCCATTAGCCGCAGCCAAAGCCTGTATGGCCCGAGCCTTAGCCGTTTGGGTTGCCGCGTTGCCGCCGCCCCCATCCAAGTCCATCATTGCATTCTAAACATTCTTTGGGTTGGGGTGGCCTACAAAATAATGAGTTTGGCATGTGACGAAATAAATTTCGTATTTCGACGGTGGCAATTACCTTTTGTGTTTCTCGGGATCACTAAAACGTTCAGGTACCAAATCGAAGAAACTTTGCGTCTTATGCCACAACATTGGCACCACTTCCGCAGCTAGCGTCTCCTGCACCTTCACGCGACGATGCATTTCGGCAATGCGTGTGGCTACCAAACGCCAAATCTTCGGCTCCAAAACACTGGTTGGCTTCAATGTTACACCAGGTACAAAATCGTAAACTAAACCATTTTTGAATGTGGCAAACAGTGTCGGCGCAAAACCGTACGTATGCAACAGCAGTATGTTGCGTGTCTCGGCTTTGCGATCGATCAGCAGATCGGTTTTATTACCATAGACACGCACCAGTGCTACATTGCTATCACTGAACGAACTGCTGTTGTTGTGACTTTCATCCTTCGTATTCACAGCACAGCTGGCATTATGACTAGTATCTATGTCAAGTGCACTCGACGTAGTCACCTCTGAATCCAATGTATCCGTATCGCTGATATTGCCCGAATCATTGTTGTCGTCCAGCAGTGTGGACGATGCCAAAGTTGAGGGTGAGTGGGGTGTGTCATTGCCATTTGCGCTGCCTGTGTCGATTTCATTGCCATTGTTGTTTGTTGTTGTTGTTGTTGTGGTGGTGGTGGTTTGTGGGGGATTATAGAAGCAACCGACAAGCTTATTTGTGATGCCATCGGTGAATTTCTAGAATTGCAAAAAACAAAACATAATAATGAGCATTATAAATTTGTATGTGGAACGAATTCATTTGCCTCATTGCCGCTAACCATTCCGTGTGTATCATCCAATTGTGTGCTTAATAGGTGCGCACTAAATGATATGTATCATAAAAATCATTGCTGGCACTTGGGGCATGCACTAACATATCACATATGGTATGTAGGTAGATATGTGTATGTACATTCCGTGACACCGAGCACTTGACATGATAACACTGTTTTGTTTTCCAAATTGATTAATCGGCTGTGTGCGCCTTTGGTTATGCTTTGCAACATAAAAATTAATCCTTATGGTGCGCAGTGTACACCAACAAGTGGAAAATTGGTGAAATTAGTGTTTCATTGCAATGACCTTGTCCTCTTGCAGTGATGTAAATTGTTTTGCTTTACACAATTTGTAGGCCGACACTTTCTGCCCGCAGCTGGTGTCAACCCCATCACACGATCACTATCCATGCCGCCTTTGTTGATTTCAACTGTGATTATCTCAACTCGCATTTCAATTAAATTAAGCCAATTTATAGACACTTTATCACACTTACAACACACCTTACACAAACACACTAGAATTTTGTAAACATTTTTATTAACGAAAAGTAAATTTTGGTTAAGTGATTCTTTATGACTTTCAACAATTCACCGCCGTGAATTTAATGTAATCATTCAATTTAGCAGAGTGCTGATGGTTCAGTTAAAGTTTTTAGCCAATTAAAATAAATTTCACAAAATGACCGAGTCAATACGTTTGTTTAACAAATTGAGTCGAAGTGTTTGCTGTTCCAATCAATTATTCAATTTATTCATTTACATTTGACAGTCTTTCTTTCTTGATTGACATTTCCGTGATTAAAATTATGGAAAAACGCAAACATTGAACCCTTCCAGTCAGTAATACCAAGTTTTGACTGAAATCTAGTTTTGAGTAGGAAACAAAGAAGCCTTGATAAATATTTGTCTTACTCAGCATGTCACATGATAATTAATCGCACGATTGAAATTTCTTTTATTTTTAATTTCAGTGAGGTAGTATTTATTGGAAAATATAAGGTCTAAAACAAATCGACAAAGTAATATATAGTATGGAGTTCGATAATAAGATTTCGTACGAAAAATATTCTCAGACAGTTGTGTGGAATTGGCTGGCCATCACCTACCTACTATGAGCTACACACCTAAGTCTTCTTAATTCGGACAAATTATCAAAAACTGGACCGGCTGAAGGAAGCAATCTCCCTGAAGCGGCCAGCTTTGGTCAATATTAGAGGGTTTGTGTACCAGCAGGATGATGCCAAGTCACAAACATTGGTAGTTACACGCCAGAAGTTCCGAGAGCTTGGTTGGGATGATCTTACCCCATCGCTTTAGAGTTCGGTCCTGACACCAAGTGATTACTACCTATTACTGTCTAGGGTGAATGACTTTGCTGGTGTAAACTTCATCGAAGGATGGAGACATGTGTAGAAGTTCACGCAAGTGAAGAAAGTTCTCTGATCGCCATTCACTTGGGATTGGCCAGAAACGTTTATTTTACATATGGCTCAAGCAGCTCATAACTTCCGCTTTTGACCACGCATTCTCTGTTTAGGGAAAGAACATTCGTTTGAAGGCGAGCTAAAGTAAGCTACCAAACTATTGCTTCGGCACCACACGGTGTTGCCAATGGGTTCAAGAATCTATTGGCTTTTGCTGCTGTCACCGAAGTGGACTTCAAGGAAGCTGCTACCAACAAGGAGTCCATTAAGGACCCCAGTAAGGTTGTTGCTGCTGCTGCTGCCTCTGCTCCAGCTGCTGGTGCTGGCGCTGCTGCCGAAAAGAAGGAAGAAGCCAAAAAGAGGAGTCGAAGTCCGAGGAAGACGACGACATGTGTTTCGGTCTCTTCGACTAAACAACTCAACACTATAGTTCTATCCAGCTGGTTTATGTCCTCGTGAAAACAAAGGCAGACATCACCGCCGCCGTCCTAGAAGTACGATGTACCTGACATATGAAGGAGCGCAAATTCGGTGTGGTATTCGTGGTGGGAGGGAGACTCTGTCGTCGAGTCCTGGCATTCACCCCGGTGGATGAACGTTTAGGTCATGTCGTCCGATTGGACAAAAACACTCCAGCTCTGAAAGTATGCGGCGCAGTACCCACCGGGGTAAGCAGAGGAAGAACTCCACTTCGTTGGAAAGACCAGGTGGGAAGGATCTGGCTTCGCTTAGAATATTCAATTGGCGCCAAATTGTAAAAAGGAGAAACGACTGTTGTTAACGCGCCAATAAAGAAGAATAAGAAACTTCACCTCAATATAAGCTTTGAAAATCGACTCTGCCAGATTTTGGCAACGTAACTGGAATGAAACAGGTTTTTTACCCCTAAAGCTGTCAACTTGGACTCATCAATATGTTCGTTTTGAAGTTTGAATATCTAGTTAACAAAAGTCAGTCTTCAATAATCTTTTTATTAACTTTTCATTTAAATATTCCAATATGTTTTCGCGCCTATAACCGCGTAAGCGGTGTTTACGCCAATAAAGAATAAGAATATGCGTTCTTATAAGACTCACTACTACCAAATTTTATTTAAAATAACTGCGTATATGTAGATCTAAATATGTGATACATACATACATAGGTTGCTATATATATTTCTGGACTAGGCAACACTAAATGTTGCCAGGTGCAATCTGACATTTCTATTGGAAAATTTGACATTTTTTAGCATAACATCACTCAGAACGTTTTGTCATTTAATCGTGAATTGTTTTATTTACAGGGAATCAAAAAATTCATCTCGGCCAAAAAATGGAATTAACTCGTGAACATTTTCGGGCGATCATTTTTCACAACTTTCGACGTGGATTATCACGACAACAGTGCATCGATGAAATAAAATCTTTGTATGGCTATGAAGCACCATCCTATAGCACTGTGAAACTGTTACAACGAATTCAATCGTGGCCGACGCTCGCTCAAAAACGAATTCCGTGAAGGTCGTCCAAAAACAGCCGTTGTGCCAGAAAACATCGATGCCGTACGTGAACTGATAATGCAAGACCGTCATGTAACATACCTTCAGATAGAGGTATGCCTATGCATTTCTCCCACCAGCGTACATTCGATATTGCATAAACACCTGACCGTAAAAAAGGTTTGTTCTCGTTGGATCCCGTACGATTTGACAAAAGGCTCGTGTGGAATACGATCGCGGTGCTTCAAAAGACGTTTATAAGATCGTCACAGGTGACAAATCATGGATCTATGCGTATGATCCCGAAACAAAACTGCAATCGACCGTGTGGGTCTTCCAAGACGAGCCAAATCCAACGTAAAAAAAAAACATTTTCGTTGATAAATATGCCTATTTTCATTATTAGGCCAGATATATATAGCAGCCCTCGCAGTATGTTTGTTTACAAAATTATCTGGATATTGACATTTCCTAGCTATTAAACGCCATATCTCATTCTATAGCGGTAATCGCAATATTCCACATTATTTTCCTGGAATTATCTATTGCCATCGAGTCAGTATCGAGTGTAATTAAGTGCAATTTATCACTGAATCAAATTAACTGCACACAATAAAGATAATAAGTTTGCATTAACTCAGAAAATTGCAAAAAAAAATTTAGTTTGCTAAATTGGTAGGACTATCCCCAAATTACAATGCAAAATATGAGCGCGATCTGTAAATTAGTTTGTATAAATCAGCTGTCGGCACACCTCAGTAGTGCGTTGCGGTTTTTACAATGGATTAAAATATCGAACAAAGAATTTGTCTAAAAATTTTGTATTTCTAACCAAATTTCGTGTACGGAATAAGGTGAGGAAAATAATTTACTTACAGCACTTTATGAAAATGGAACTTACGAAAAATTCAGAAAAACCTCAAACTTTAGTCACAAAACTTGACTGGTACTATTAATATTCGTCTCATTCTAAAACACATAACTTTTTATGGTCAAATTCTCCTAAAAAGCCATTTTATTAATCACAAAATTAAAATGTAAAGTCTTATATTCGCAAAGTAACGTCTCTAAAGACTTAGGGTTTATGGATTAAGGCAAGATAAGGGCTAATAATAAACTTAATAGACTTATGCGACAAAATTTGGATTATGCAGACAAAAATCTTAATAAATTGTCGAGAATTAAGACGACGTAATTAACATAGGAATTATGGTTATTTGTGTTGCAAAACAGGCTAATACGCACCGTAACTTTATTTGGAGTAAGTAAACAAATGGAATTATGATCTTGATTTAAAGTGTAAAGTCCTATATTCGCAAAAAGTAATGTCTCTAAAGACTTAGGGTATATGGATTAAGGCAAGATAAGGACTAATAATAAACTTAATGGACTTATGCGACAAAATTTGGATTATGCAGACAAAAATCTTAATAAATTGTCGAGAATTAAGACGACGTAATTAACATAGGAATTATGGTTATTTGTGTTGCAAAACAGGCTAATACGCACCGTAACTTTATTTGGAGTAAGTAAACAAATGGAATTATGATCTTGATTTAAAGTGTAAAGTCCTATATTCGCAAAAAGTAATGTCTCTAAAGACTTAGGGTATATGGATTAAGGCAAGATAAGGACTAATAATAAACTTAATGGACTTATGCGACAAAATTTGGATTATGCAGACAAAAATCTTAATAAATTGTCGAGAATTAAGACGACGTAATTAACATAGGAATTATGGTTATTTGTGTTGCAAAACAGGCTAATACGCACCGTAACTTTATTTGGAGTAAGTAAACAAATGGAATTATGATCTTGATTTAAAGTGTAAAGTCCTATATTCGCAAAAAGTAATGTCTCTAAAGACTTAGGGTATATGGATTAAGGCAAGATAAGGACTAATAATAAACTTAATGGACTTATGCGACAAAATTTGGATTATGCAGACAAAAATCTTAATAAATTGTCGAGAATTAAGACGACGTAATTAACATAGGAATTATGGTTATTTGTGTTGCAAAACAGGCTAATACGCACCGTAACTTTATTTGGAGTAAGTAAACAAATGGAATTATGATCTTGATTTATTAGTTAGGCGTGATAACATTAATCTAAGTAACCTTGTTTATCTGGCAATCTGTTGTAGTATAAAATAATATGAATCTAAATTTATTATGTCTACATATTAGTTTTAACTTGTCTGTTGTTAACAATGCAATAATTAGCAATCATGTGACTATTTGCATTGCTTTATTGCTCTGGTAACCTCAGAGCCTGATAGATGTACCTGCAAGCATGCTTGGCTGAATGGTTCATATATTACACCTACAAATTCCATCGATAATAAATCGTGAGTTATTCCCATAAAACGCAACAATATGATTTATTGCCAAGATAATGAGAAATATTTGCTAATGTCTGAGAACAACTATTATAAAGTGACGCTTTTGAAAATTTTTTTACCTATTTCTATTCTTACGCAGATATACTATACATTGAGACATGTATTGTCCACAATTACTATGTAGTTTGTTTACAGCAGCTGCTTAAGTTGGTACCCCTCAGAGGTGCGTTGCGATTTTTACAATGGATAAAAATATCCAAGAAAGAATTTGTCTCAAATTTTTTATATCTAACTAAATTTTGTATGCGGAATTTTTGCGAATGTTGGAAAAGGTTGACAGTGATTCAGTTTTAGCAAAAACCCAAGCCTACAAGTGGTACAAAACCTTGAAAGACGGTAGAGAGATCGCTGAAGGCATGCCTCGTTCTAAATGCCCGTCGAGCTCTTCAACTGATGAAAATATTAAAAAAAAAGTATTGGATGATGCCTAAAAATTGACACGGCAGTGTTAGAGGGATAGTAGAAAAGCTCAAAATCTCTCGCGAGCCCGTTCGAATTACATAAGTAAATATTTTGGGTAGGAAGCGCTCGACACGTTCTGATAAAGCTGAATCTTCTTCAAAAAGAGTACCGTAAACAGGTCTCTTTGGACATGCTTGATCGTGCAAATTCCGATCGCACATTCAACAAAGGTGCTTATGAAAGGTCTTTCAAGGACTAGAAAAATAGTTAGCATAAGCGTATTAGATTTGGTGGGTATTACATTGAAGTAGTTCAATATTGATGAACAATTAAATATTTTTCTTTTATTTACAATCAGGCTACTTTTTTGTCACAATGTAAATACATAAAGCACAAACTTGTACTCATTTGTGCTCCCTACTGTATGTATGTACATATATGTACCTGTATATGATAATCTATATGTACATATGATTGTATACACACCGATCTATAAATTGATATTTCACAGCTGTCCTTATCTTAACTTATCATGTGAATTGCGAAATTTCGCGTGATTTTCAAATAATTAAGTATATATTGCTGCAATTATCTAATTATCTACCTGTGCGTATATACATATATATCATGGCTAATCAATTGCAAAATATCACTGAATGAATAGGGAATAAATAAAAATAGATAAGTTTACGTTAATTCATAATGCTTTAGGTACATACACACATATATCTATGGCATTTATATATGTATACTTTTTTCAAAGCAAGCCAAAATTCCCACACCTTAAACTCAAGCAATTTCTTCCGAGGTGATAACATTCTAGAGGTTGGACGAGAAATTAAATGAAACTTTAAAAATCATGCCTAGGAAAGGTTAGATTAAAAGGTCGACCCAACCAAGACCCAACAGGGATCTCCGGCTTGTTTCAGGACCCTTTGAGCCGATAACAAAGGCTTGAGGCGGCTTATATCAGTTTCGCTTTTGTCACCAAAGCCATGATTGCCGAGATGATTCAACTTAAGTCTTGCAATAGCTGATAGACAACCAACGTCTGTCCAGCGCACGCAAGGTCCATAAACCGAGGACAGACCAGTGCTTGAGAGCAAGATGACAACGGGAATCCAATTCCTACCCATTACGTTGTGTGCAAGGTAAGGATGCGCCCTGTAGCTAGCTCATCGGATTCCGCTATGACCAAGCGAGTCTGATATTAAAGTATTGAGTAGTCTTTTCGTACTTTCATATATCTCCAGTGCTACCAATCACATTGTGGAAGTTGAGAAAAAGTTACAGTTGTTCAAAAATGAGTGAAAATAAAGCAGAATTCGCTATAATTTAAAATTTCTGTATAAAAAAGAACATCACACAAACCACCAATGAAATTTGTGAAGTTTACTAATACGATGCTGTATCAGTACGGAAATTTCGATGCGAAAGATGCACCTCCCTTTGGTCGACCTATCGTTGAAAAAGTCGATGAAATTATGGAAAGGATTGACCAGGACCGTAACATAAGCAGCCATGACATCGCTAAGGGACTTAACATTCATCATCAAACGGTTTTGAACCATTTAAAAAAGGCTGGCTACAAAAAGAATCTCGATGTTTGGGTCCCACATGAATTGTCTGTGAAAAATGTAATGGACCGAATTAACATCTGCAATTCTTTGCTAAAACGAAATGAATTCGAACCATTTCTGAAGTGAATGGTAACAGGAAACGGAAAGTGGTTCAAATATGACAAAAATGTGAGAAGAAGATCATGGTCCAAACGTGGTGAAGCTCAACAAAGGATTGACGCCACGAAAGGTTATGGTGAGTCTTTTGAGGAAGAAATCATCCATTATGAGCTGCTACAGTTCGGTCGAGCGATTGCTTCTACATTTTACAGTTAACAACTGAAGAGATTGAAGCAAGCAAACGAAATAAACGGCCAGAACTGATCAACAGAAAGAGCTTCGTCTTCCATCAGGACAACGCTACTCCACACAGATCTTTGATAATATGGCAAAAACTGGAATAACTTGGCTGGGAAGTTTTGATGCATCCACCATATAGCCCTGACCTTGCACCATCGGACTACCATTTAATTTAATTTAATAATTCTTTTTCACTGAGTTATAAAATTAATAAGATCTAAAAAATTTTCCCAAAAATAATTAAACTTTAACTGTTAATATCTTTTAAACGGTTGGGTTTACGAAAAAATCATTAGAGATTTTTTTTGTTGTAGTAAGGAACAAGATATTTTTTCAAGTAGTTGGAAGATAGATATAAATTGTTCTATCTGATAATAAGAAAACATAGAAAACTGTATGTTGGAGCATCTTCCCGTTACAACTAAAAACTCATATTTGGAGAGCCTTTCTTAGTGGTGTCTAGGAACCTATTTTTCCGAGTACCAATAAAAAAAAATTTTTTTTTTTTTGAATCACCCTAGTGCATATACATATGTATGTACATATATTTATTTTTACAGCCTGCAATATACGTATGTGTATTTATACATATATACACAACTGACCATGCCCATACTCACACATTTTTATAGTGCAATAGTCAAGTATCTATTTTTGGCTGCCACCCCACGTTGACGCCGTACTCAATGATGAAAGCAGAGGGTGAGACTAGTATTGCAGTAGAGATGAGAAGAGCAATTTGGAATAGCTTAAGAATGAATAATCTGCGGCGAGGTATCAGTAGAAAAATAAGCAAAGAACCAATGAAATAGAAATCTTGCCACCATTACGCACACACCCACAAATGTAACAGTGAATCAATGTTTCTACGTAGAAGATAATGACGAAATAATACAGTCACTAATTCAACCGCCCGGTGAATCAAATACAAACAACAATTGTACACGTAAAAACAAGTACTCAATTATATAGTAAGCACGCACACAAACACATATAAACGTAAACAAAAATAAAACGTCTGTGATTCGTGAGCGGCGCGTTCGCCGTTTTTTTTTTTTAAATTTTTCGTGAACGACGTGTTCCCACGTAATAGGTGAAGAGCATTGCGTGTTAAAAGACGTAGGCAACAGCAAAAAATAAGCGGATTCTTCGCGAATCAGCAGTCCCGGTCCAAAGATCAAAAATGTGCGATATATTTTATATTATATAATATACATATATACAAATATATATGGTATTACTATATGTATATACTAAGTGGCAATACAAAAAGTAAAAGTATAAAAATAAAAGCATATTTTTTGGGGGTCTTTGATATTTACACATGAGTAACAAACTGGTGCTAATGGACACTTATCATATGTACATAATATGTAAGTATGTATGTACTATATGTATGGTATATACCTATAAATTCGTAAAGCTTAAGGTCTTATGATAAAATTGCAATAAATAATTCACCGGTTATTTTTTTGCATTTTTGTTTTTATTACATTTTTCTTAGCCAGCTATTTGTATGATAATAGGAAATGAAAGGCAAAATCGGTACAAGAAAGCGTGCAAAAATATATGTATATATATATGTAGGCGTAGAAACTAGTATGTGTATATGTATGTATGTATGTATATATGCATTGTTTACTTTATACATTGTATTCTCATATTTTTATGAGTGTAAAAGTGCAGCTTACAGAGTTTGTTTATTTACCTTTCAAACACAAGTCACGCAAATCAAATTTGTACACCAACAAAAAGTTAATAGTTAATAATTAGTAAATATCTGTGAACAATAGCAATAAATTATAAATGAGTTCAGGGGCAGGAAATTTGTATGTATATACATATGTATACATGTAAGTATGTATGTAAATATGTATGTGTATGCGTACTAAAAACATAAACAAATAACAATCTAAACAACTTTTGTCGGAAATATGAAATTTATAGCATTGAAAGGGGTTATAATTCAAGACGTGGGGAATTAACTCATAAAGACAAGAAAACTCGTTAACTTCAGCTATAGCGCAGCTATAATACCTCTCATATAAGGGTATAAAAATATGTAATAAAAGGGTATTGTCAATTGAAAAAAATTCCATACAAGGGATTGATTTTGATAGATCAGTTTGTATGTCAGCTATATGCTATAACGGTCCGATATAAACAATTTGTTAGGAAATTATAGCGCTGCCTTGGAAAACAATCTATGCCGAATTTCATAATGTTAAGATTTTGGTCGGCCCTTTTGTATCGAAATCGGTGATTTCGATCGAATGCGTATATAGAAGCAGTCGGACATGAGTAAATCGATTCAGCCCGTCTAGATGATCATTTATATTTGTCCTTCATAATGACTCCGATCTTGCTTATGCTAGTTACAAACTTCGTGGCAAACTTAATGTAGCCAGTTCACGATATTAAAATGGATTTATTCTTTATATGGATCTAGTTAAGATGTAAACAAGTGTTTGGTAGAAACATAACATACACACTATATGCCAAAAGAAATTTCCACGAATTTCTGCGTAACCAAAACAGCCCCGGATTTATTTATATCCGCCAAAGGCTTGCTCCAAATTCTTTGATAATTTTTTTCTGTCGTTACAACAACAACATTATACCAAGAAACCATTTTTGAAAAATTCATTGATATCGCTCTTATATAGACCGATTTATAAAAAATAAAATTATGAGAAGAAGAAGAACAATAACTTATAATGCAAAGTGAAATAAATGATGGATTTAAAACGGACGTACTTACATACTTATATAGGAAGTGGGTGCAGTTGTGGTGGTCTAATTTCTATTCATCTGCACTAAGAGAGCATCAGAGAAACTTAAAAAGGAATAATATTTAAAGTTTTTTTATGTCAAGAATAAAAAATTTCTACACGATTGAGCCAATATTGACGAAGTTACGAGCATTTTTATTCCTGTCTGATGAAAGGTTTTCACAGATTTTTTTGCGTTCCCCTGTGACAAATTACAGATCTATATCTTAATTAAGAGCTTTGTTATGACACTTTTCGTTTAATGGCGTTTTGTGGGCGTGGCAAAATCCAGCATATTTTAATTAATAGAATATCTAAAACATCGTTGCTTTTCTTAAAATTCATATCTGAATTTGCATTTATAATTTAGTGCTCCCTGAAAGATAAAGCTTTACTTTCAGGTACTTATTGGAATTGAATTATACAATGTACTCAAATGCATGGGGAAATAAATTACGACTTACATAATTATGGCAATTGTAATGTTTAATACATGCAGTTGTTTTAATTAGACCTTGTCGCGAGTTAATACTAAAAAAGGCAAATAGAACTTCTAGCACTTACTGATATACATAACTAAACTAAAACGTTAAGCTTTTTTGACGCTGTATTCGACTCCATTTTATAGCTTGGGCAAACCAAGAAGGTGACTTAGCGCACAATATTTGCAAAGAACGCAATTAAATGATAAATATTAAATAACTCATTTACGGCAATGCAACTAATAACTGGAGAAATACAAAAACAAATGCATTTTTTCTAAGAACAATACTAAATTAGTACTTTAAAATACCAACATAGTTCGAGGTAGACGTCATATAATTAACACTCTTATCATAAGGAGAGCTTATTTGATTACAAAGAGATTATTGATAATGCGGTAAACGAACGTGTGGCGTGAAAATAATACATACATACAATATATATAGATTATTTACACATATATACATATGTTTGGCGTCAATGAGCAAGCAACTCAACAATTCATAAAAAAGTACACCAAAACACTTGTATTTTTTATCAATGAGTTAGAAAGTTTGTCGATAATGAACATTTGTATGTACTCAGCCACGCGCTTGTCTTTCTTTTTAGCTCACACACGGATTATATTAATTTATATAGATTTTGGTTTTTTTTCGTTAGGGTTCCAAGGTAAGTTTCCATTTACCTAAAGTGTAAATAGTTGGCATACGTGTTGTTGTAAGGAAAAATATTGAATTCGCATTTGATGGCTGATACCTCATTGTTATTGATTAATGGATTATTAATCACAAGTTTAGTATGTATGACTATGAAAATTAAATAGAACCCTATACCTAAGCATTTTTTCTAACAGATTCGACTATACCCTTTCCTTCTCTTGGAAAAGATATAAGTATAATACTGCGGTTTGACATCTCTAAGTACACACATACATTTATATCTAAAGGTAAGTGGCATCAACGACTATAACGAAAAGAATTAACATCTTTTTAATACTTATTTAAGAAGCATACTCATAGGAGCTACGCTAGTAAAGAAGAAAAAGAACTCATAGGGACACAATCCTCTATCTTATCAATATAAAAAAAAAAACACTTCCAAAATCTGCTATCGCGTAATATTAATCTAACGACTATGTCAATCAGTTAAAAACATTTTATAGTTTACTTCCGTTTTATGACAGGATCTAAAGTGAGTATTTGTCTGGTAATTCGCGATAGTGATATGAAAAAATTCAACTACTGCGTTATTTTTGAACAAATTTTCAGTAAAAAAAAGTTTATATTCAGCTGCACCGAAGCTATAGATATACCCTTCACGTGCGCATTTATTATAGAACAAAAGGGTATATAAAGATTTTTATTTTGAGTTTAAACGGTCTATTTTCATTTCATTTTTCATACAAAAATTTCAGTTGTGATGGCACCGTTAATACGAGTATGTTCCGATATCGTATAAATGAACCCAACGTAAAAATGTCTACAAGCCAAGCGTACATATATGCATGTAAGTATGAATGTGGCTGAGTGATAACACCTAAGGTCACTACATATTTTTATGGCTGATAAGATTGATAACGGCGCCGGTGATTCCAAATACTATAAAAAATTTAGTGGAACTAATTTTTCAGTTCATCACAGATTCTTAAATTCCTGCTCATTAATATCAATAACGTTTGTGATTAAGATCTGTTTTTTATACTGTGTAACGTTTACAACGTTATATAAACAACTATTCCATCAAATTTGCATGCAAATATGTTTAGAAATTATGAAAAAAGTATCAAGTAAGTAAAAATGCCGTGTTTTGTGTTTACACGACATTTACATACTTCAAAAGTTTATGCAGATGCAGCTTTGCATAAAAAAATAAAAATTTAAATATACTACAAAACGGCAGGTACACAATAAACAATGTGAGAGGAATGTGTAATTTAAAAACAAATAATTAAACAAGATTAAATGTTAACTTCGGTTGCATCGAAGCTAAAATACGCTTCATAAATAAAAAAAATAGTCCATAATAAGTAAGGAAGTGCTAAGTTCAGGTATAACCGAACATTTTATACTTTTGCAAATTGCAAGGATTAAAACTAGGGAAGAAGGGCGGATTTTCACCCTTATGAAAAAATTATTCAGATATTGTAGCATTCCTTCGAATAACTACCCTTGTGAAGATAGTTCGTCAAAAAAAAAAGTTTTCAGTACAGAACATGATTTTGATCATTCAATTTGTATGGCAGCAATATCGGTGGTTCCGACAAATGAGTAGCTCCTTGGGGAGAAAAGGAGGTGTGCCAAATTTCAGATCGATAACCAAAATTTGAGGGGCAAGTTAGCGCACATACCGACAGACGAACATTACTAAATTACTAGCTCGTTTGCTAATATATATGGGCCATTCCATCAATTGGCGACATGGTTTTGTACCCGTGGTTCTCCGATTTTGACGAAACTTTAGAATATCATAATATAGACTAAAATAAGAATATCTGTAAACTTTTTAGTGGCCAAAGTTGCTCCATTGTTTTTTGGCGCGCACTTCAAATTGAGATCAAACAAAAAAATGACTTTTTCTTTTATTTTTTAACGACTTCAAAATTGAGTGAAAAAAATTTTGAAGTTATCCATTTTTATGTAAAAAAATCTCAACTTTCTGATAAAAATATTTTCAAAATCCAAAAAAAATTTCAAAACCCAAAAAACACTATCAGGGGTGTTGTGGAATCCAAGACAGAATTGCTTAGCTGTCAGAATTGCAAACCAATTCTGATTTTTAATGGTGTCACAGAATCTGATTGGATTTTCGTCTTTTCGAACATACGCAAAACCAATATTCGAACCAGCTGTTTACTAATGTGACAAAACTTGCAAATGAATACATACAAGCAATCCTATTAAAGTTTTTAATGAGTTCCGAATTAAAGAAAGATTTTAAGAGATAACATTTATTGAATGAATAATGACGCATTTGGGTGTTAAATTTCGTTTTTTCATTTTTACAATTTTTCTTAATTGACGGTCAGGATAGAAAAAAAAAAAATTGTACGTGTGGAATTGGGGCAAAGTTTATTATCTTTGGCATTAAATTATCTTCTATTTAAACTAAAAAAAACTAAGAAAAGTTAAGTTTGAACATACTTATATTTAAAGTAAAATTTTTTTAGACCAAAATCTGTTTTTTTTTTTCAAAATTTTAAAAAATTTTATACTTTTTATTTTATATTTTCCCAGTTTAACTTGAACATAAGTTATTAAAATATATGAATCTCTTTGAATTTTTTGTTTCCGATAGAAATCGCGACCTGCATCCTGACCGCCGTCTGGCATATGCACATGCATCTGGCAATTGCTTTTCAAAGACAAATGTAAAAGATTTCGTTCAAAAAAATTTGCGGATGATATAACTATAAATCCTAGAAATTTCGCTTCAATCAACCCCCCCCCCCCCCCCCTCTTAAATATGGGGTTTTTTTTTCAAAAACTCAATAATTAAGACATTTCGTGTTTTATTCTTATGTTTTCTCCTATAGAAATAAAGATAAATTAATTCGTAACATTAAAATAACTTGATTTCTTAAGTGGCATTTCAAATCTGTGTGCGACTATCTTCTTGTTTTGTTTCTGACAGCAAAACCGATAAAATTGGTTTCCGTGACACCCAAAAGCGATACAAATTCTGTTTCGAATATCAAACCAATAATATCTGAATTCATGACACCTACTGCTTTTTTTGATCCGTTTCAATTCTGATTCCGACAACTATCAGATTCCACAACACCCCTGTATGTTTTTTCCAAAAATCCCGCTTTTTGTGCTCTTCCCCCACTTTTTTTTCAAAATTGACATTTTTTTTCGATTCCTCGTTAAATTTTACATAAGAATCAGTTTTCAAAAATATGGGACTCTGATCCCATGAACAGCAAAAAAAATTCAAAGTTGACGCTCAAAATCCAAAAAAAAACATTACTTTCCAAAAAATCCGGTTTTTTGTGCTTTTCCACCAAGTTTTTCCATTCGATTCCTCGTTAAATTTTACATAAGAATCAATGTTCATAAATAAGGGACTCTGATCCCATGAACAGCAAAAAAACTTCAAAGTTGAATTTTGAAAAAAAGTTGGTGGAAAAGCACAAAAAACGGGTTTTTTGGAAAATAATGTTTTTTTTTGGATTTTGAGAGTCAACTTTGAATTTTTTTTGCTGTTCATGGGATTAGAGTCCCATATTTTTGAAAACTGATTCTTATGTAAAATTTAACGAGGAATCGAAAAAAAATGTCAATTTTGATAAAAAAGTGGGGGAAGAGCACAAAAAGCGGGATTTTCGGAAAAAACATAGTTTTTTTTGGATTTTGAAATTTTTTTTGGATTTTGAAAATATTTTTATCAGAAAGCTGAGATTTTTTTACATAAAAATGGATAACTTCAAAATTTTTTTCACTCAATTTTGAAGTCGTTAAAAAATAAAAGAAAAAGTCATTTTTTTGTTTGATCTCAATTTGAAGTGCGCGCCAAAAAACAATGGAGCAACTTTGGCCACTAAAAAGTTTACAGATATTCTTATTTTAGTCTATATTATGATATTCTAAAGTTTCGTCAAAATCGGAGAACCACGGGTACAAAACCATGTCGCCAATTGATGGAATGGCCCATATATACATATACATATATAATATATGTATATTACATACATATGTATATATTTTATAGGGTGTCATATGTTTTCTTTTGGGTGGAAGTACTTCGTGACAAACTTATAAATACCCTGTTCAGAGTTAAAAAAATGTATAAGCGTTGAAATTTTTCAAAAAATAATATTGCAAAATATTAAGGGCAAAGCAATTCACGAGCAGACAGGTAGTAAATTTACACTTTTTACAACCTTTACAGCAACAGAATAAACTATGTAAATGGAGATATTTTAAACACATATGCACAATAAACAAAATTGCTTTTAGTATAAATTTTGAGAACTTTTAAAGAGATAAGAATACTATAAAGCACAATATTTATAGCCCAACTCAAACCCCCGTATTGATATTCACGCATACAGTGGAAGCAACAATAGCTACATAAATACAATTTATGTATAAATACATAAAATGTATATATTGTAAAACAATGTGATGTTCATTATACTACAAGCGACGAGAATCCAGTTAAGTTTAAACAAAAAAGTATTCACTACAGAAATGATGATGGATGATAAGCGCGAATTATATAGAATATCTCATACTTATGTATTATGTATGAACACACATAATTAGCGCTATGTGCATACGCACATACTACATATATGTACATATGTACTTCCTTAAACAAGCAAAAGTTTTAGTTTCTGTGTTTCTAACAACAAAAAAGCAAAGAGTTGCTAGTAACGTCAACTAAATATAGTAGATAATTGTACAAACATAATTACCTATATACATAGAAGAGAGGGGGGAGATTGGGGACAGTTCCTCCCGCCAACGGAATCCTTAGAGGAGCCGGAGTTCTGCAACAATGATTTGCAGATTTTTTTCTCCAGCAATTCACTACAATCATTTCTCGACCCCAGGTTTCTCTCTGCGACCCTGCCTACTGTATCTTAGTAATAATTAGAACAGATAGCAAATGCATGCACATAATATGTACACGCAAAATCTGCGAAGCTGTTAAGCGGTATGATGGAAATTTCCACACTCTGTTTGATTGACATAATACAAATATTTTCACTTCTGACAGAGTCAATAGGAAAAATTGTATTTTATTGCAGAAAACAAGGTTTCAGATTGAGGTACATACACACGTGTACTTTTAGGCACATTGAGCTGTTAAATATTTGGTTTGGGCTGGCATACATAACCATTTTTAACCGATAACAGTGGCAAATTCCAATTTGGATGCAATGAATTTGATTTATACATTTTAATAGGTATTTAATACTCACTTTAAATTGTACATGACTAATATTCCACTGTGGTCTTATCACTTCCAGCACCTCTTTGGCACCGCTAATTACGTCGTCGCCAATGTGTATGGGTACAAAAACTGGAGTTGCAGAGCTGCCGTTGGTGATATCGCTATGCTGTTGTTGTTTAGAGTTCAATGCACCATTTGATGAATGCAACTTTTGACCAACACCGGCACCTATTGCTGTTGCCGACGAACCATTGTGCGCTACTTTCGGACGAAAAACACTACCAGTCGTTGCAGTGGTGTTCTCCTTGTAACTGTTGAATTTGGTTTCTGTGCCCATACTAATTTGCCGCACTCGTAAATTATTAGAAATTTAGGTACTTGTTTTATTTCAATAAACTTTCTGTGTGTATTGCTTTAGCCACTTTTTGTTGATTTGTAGCAGAAATTTGTAATTTTTACTTACAAATATATTGATAAGCTTACGACGCCAACAATTATATTTTGTAATAACTTTAACAAAACTGTATAGACAGACTTTAATGTATGATATATTTCTTTATTTTTTCTTAAATTTTTGATTATATGCACATTTATTTACATCCGCTGTATAGTCTGATTGGCTTAAATTTGGAGATATTTTTTCGATTTTGTTTATATTACAAATTCAACACTCTTTTGTTGACGTTTTGTGCTTTGGCTATTTTTACGGCTGATTGGACAGCTGTCGTAAATTTTGCTCTTTTTTACGTAGGTGACGTTCTCCTTACCGGCGGTAGGAGAAGCGTTTCTCCTTCTCTTCCGTTACCCCACTAAAGCTGATCAGCTGATTCTTCTCCTTTCCCTTATATGTGTACTCCTCACTGCTTTATTTCAGAAATCTCAACTTATCTCTTAGAACGCTTTGCGCGCGAGGATTATATTTGTGGGCGCGTAAGAATTATTTCAACTATATCGTCTATTTTACTTTCAAATTCCTTCACTATACCACGTTTCTTACTATGCGCTCTTTGGCCGACGTTGTACTGTTCGTTATTTTGTTGTTGTAGCGTTCCTCTCGTCGTCACGTCTATTCGTTTTTGTTTTTGCTTTTGCCTTTATGACGGGCTTCCGATTTGATTCTATTTTTATCGATTTTTCACGTAATGGATTTCGTTTGCTAATTTTTTCCTCTCTTCCTTTTGCACTGTGTTCGGTTTTTGTCCTATCCTTTGTACAAAAAATGTAAATTCCTGTTCCTCCTTAACAACTGTATGCGTGAAATACACTTTTTAGCAGGATTTGCTTATCCTTCCGTATTTAACACAAGTTAATTTAATTCCTTTTTATACAACGAACAAGCTTTTTTCTTTGCTAAATGCAATCAGAGCTCGAATAAATGCTAAATATTTATCACTTTGAATTTAAGCACATCTAATCTTGGCCAAAACTCTTTACAAACTGAACGAGTGAGTGCCGCACACAAAACACTATATATATATACTCGCATGCTCTGCTATCGGCGCTTTGCCCCTGTATGGTGAAATGCTAGTTTTAACGCTACCAGACTACAAAAATCATTGGTATGGTGAATATTAAGGAGAAATTTGAATTTGTCAAATTACGTTCCTCACTAATTCTATTCGAGAGATGTTTTCGAAAAAAAATTAATATAATTATTTATAAAAATATATAATATAAAAACACACATTAACTGAAGATTTAAAAAAATATATATGTATATATATAACAAAAGAACTAAATTAAAAAAATGAAATTAATAAAAATTTAATGAAAAAAAGCAATGATTTAAAAATTAAATTGCTAATATATTTAGATAGTAGTACGTATGCATATTTGTATTTATTAAAAAAAAAATATATTAAATTCAAAAAATAATTTAATAGTATAATTTTTAATATTTATTGATAACTGTAAGTATTTATATTAAAAAAATATAATAAAATATAATTGCTAATATTTCTTGCTAACGTTTTTTCAGCATATTTAATAAAATAAAACCATAATTGTTTGCAATAATAATTGATTTATTTATTTTTTGTTTTTATTCACTTACGTACATACATATAACACACTTTTCAAAATCTGTTTTTTATTATATTCTTTTAATCTGTAATATTAAGTATTCTTTTATTTTGTAAATAATTATGTACTTACCAGTATATAATTTATAATAAAGTGTAAGTAAATAAGTTTTCATATTCAGTGCTACACTTTCAAGTGCGTGTGTGTGTGTGTATCGTAAAAATAACACATTTTTGTACAGAACGTCTTTTATTTGTATATAACCAATGCATAAATGTATTAGTTAATTATCATAAGATAATATTATTTCAATAACAGCCATTTGTGTGTAATGTCGAAATAGGAAAAAGTGAGAATTTTAAATATTTTTGCTTTTTGCTTTAGCAAATCTCTTTATAAGTAATCAAAAAAAATTTAATCCATAAAACTCCCTTTATATAATATATATGTGTATGGGCGTCCAACTGTAATTGTAGTGTAATTTTCAAAATTGAATAATATTGCAAGAATTATTTTTATAGTTGTCAATTGTTATAATAACAACAACTATTTCTCTTCTTTTTTCAACCATCTATGCATTGGTTAGCAAAATGCCGGTTATTATATTTAGTTGCTATAAAGATTTCTTAAAAAATATGCAATAAAATTTAGTGTGCGAATTCTTCAACATTTTCCATTTTAATTTTTTTATATATAAATGTGTGTGTGCTCATATGAGGCGAATTTCAAAATTACATTGTGGAAACCGTTGCTTACTAATTAAAAAAAAAATTAAATAAAATAAAAACAATTACAAATACATTTGTCTATTCTAACCTACAAAAAATTATCATTAATTGTTCGCGTTTTCATTGTATATATTCACTTTCTATTTTTTTTTTTTTTTTTGCATTATATATATATTTATATATTATGTGTATAATGTATAATTATATTATAAATCATTATTTAGCTAAACAACAAAACTTGCTCTTTTAAACAGTCATTTGCATTTTCGTACACACATATTTTCATTTTCAAATATTTGTACATATGTATATCTACTATATACAATGGTAACAATGAAATAATTAGTCTTTTAACAGAGTTATTACACACTATTAATTGGCCTATTTTATATACAACAACGTTTGTATGTATGTATGGAGTGTAAGTTTATTCAACATATAATATTGGCACATTTATATTTCTTTTAACGCTTACCTAAACTAAATATTTACAACGCTTATTTGTAATAAAACATTTGCATTTAAAGTTATATGTACATATGTATGTATGTATTTATGCATAAGGTTAAGTTTATACAATGTTTGTATTTGTGTTATGTTAAATTTTGGCATGTTTTTTATGTAAAATTTCTAAGTAATTTAGTAATTAATATAAGTGAAGGACACAAATCTCAAAGTGTTTTCTAATTAACATTGCACACCTTGTTGCTTCCCTTTTATATTTTATTCTAGATATTTAATATATGTCGTTTGAATGTATGTATGTATGCTGTGGAAGAAAAAATTGGCAAATGGAGTTTTTTATTTGTACGGAATACGAATAAAAATTTTCAGGTTACCATTTTTACGGACTTTTTCGGCTGACTATTTGACAATTGAGTTGTTCTTTTATATATAAATATAAATTAATTTCCATGTGATACAAGAAAAACAGAAAAATAAATAAGCATCTAACCCGCTTCAGGGTGTAGCTTCTGTTGTATGTATATATGTAAGTGCTAATATTTTTAATAATATTATACTAAAAAATGCTTTTACAGTGTTTTCCTTAATAAAAAGAAATTTGAATTTGGAAATAATTATGTGTTGCAATGTTTTCCTTAAGTATTTTCATATTCATTTTAAAGTATATTGACAATATTTACAAAACGAAATATATTTGAAATTTTTTCGGAATAAATTGTGAGCTCACTACCTTTTATACAAAAATATTATATTAATTTTCAAAACTAGTCCGTTTTAAGCTTTCATGTTCAACAAGAATATATACTCTTATAGTACAGTGAATTAATTTGCAAACAAAGTAAACAATTCAGTTTTTTATTTCAATAGATTAAATTTCAAATATCAAAAACTTTAACAAGTATATAAATATGTACAAAAGTGTAGATGTGTGTTTTGGCGTAGGTATAAATAATAAAAAAGATAATATTTAGCTGTGTTCAATCATATTATAAAGTATTTTTAATGGTGCACTCACTTTCTAATATATTAATATTCATTCTTTTAATCCAACAATATTTCAAAATTAAAAAAAAAAAAATAAAAAATGTTGCCTTGGTTGCACACGAGCTATAAAAATAAAATAATAAATAAAAAATGCATACAAGAACTTAATTATGATCGATTAGTTCGATGTCTACTATATGCCATAGTGGTCCGATCTGTACAATTTGTTGCTTTGAGCAATAATCCATGCCACTTTTCATAAGATTTATTGTCAAATAAAAAATGTTTCCATAAACGAATTTAACTTTGATCGTTCAGCTTGTATGACAGCTACATATATGTATAGTAATCCGATCTAAACAATTTTTTCGGAGATTGCATCAGGGTCTTAGGTTGAAAACCCACACAAAATTTCGTGAAAATATCTCATCAAATGAACAATTTTCGTGAATGCACTTGATTCTGATCGTTCAGTTTGTATGACAGCTATATACAATAGTTTTCCGATATCGACAATGCCTACAAAAGAGCAGATGCTTGGGAAAAAAAGGATGTGTGCGAAATTTCAGATCTATAACTTAAAAACAGTTTTAATTTGTGTATATACCAACCGGCAAACCGATATGGCTAAATCGTCTCAGCTCGTCAAGCTGCTCATTTATCTACTCTACTATATAGAGTCTCGGGATTACTTCTGGATTTTATTATCTTCATGTCAAACCGGGTATACATAAAATAATAATAATTTCTTAATAGGGTGGAAATTCTTTTCCATAAAATTCTGCAATGATGTGCAGCCAAGGATGCAGCCCCTCCCAAAACTATTTGTTTAATCCTACATATATGCAGCTATAACACAACAAAAAAAAACTTTAAGAACATAATATTACAATTTTGGCATGTATCTTCCACAAGTGTATGATCTTGAGATCCTCTAACAAGCGACTTTTTCGAAATCGATGCAATAATGAATGTTTATAAGTTTCAAATCAGAAATATAATTAGACTTAAGTTTTGCGTTACAGAATTTTATCCGTCGAAGTGCTTATCTTTCAGCGATCTAACCCTGCTTATAGTGGTAACTAATATTAGGTTAGATTAAGTTTAGAGATAATAAATAGATAAAAAAATAAAAATAAAAAATGAATTGTGTTGTTTCCACTTATTACTGTATGTACGTATGTATGTTTATCTTTGAGATAATGAGTATATAATGAAAATATTTAAGGAACTTATTAAAGCAATCAACTAAATTATTTTCACATTTAAAATTTACTTAAGCAATATACATATATATGTATGTATTTAAATAAGTGCAAATACATATATGCCTAAGTTCACAATATATTTGCCTTAATTAATAATTTTTATAAGTATAAAAGTTCTTCTGCTCCACCAGGGAATCGCTACAAATCATAGCCTTTTATTCTTACGCTTAGTAAATTAATTACTTACTTATTTAGTTAGACACATACTAAATTCGTGTGTAGGTCGGCATGTATGTCATATACCTTACAAGCACTTGCGCACACACTTATACGAATAACAACAGTAAATCAGTCGCGAAATAGTTTTCAAATGTAAATCACCAACAACTACATGACGCCTAAGCCTTTGGCCGTGATAGTAAAAATTTCGCTAGCAGTCAACTAAGCAGTAAGTATGCAAAATGCTTGGTACGATTTTTTTTTTTGGATTTTTACAGCGTCAGCGCAGCAAACGTTTGCCGCATACGATCACTAAGTAAGCTTGGCGTGTGCAAATATTTTCACTTTTTTTTTTGGTTAAATTGTACGATTCGACTTTATAGCAACTCTATGAGTTCAAATTCATTTCATTGCATTTGGCTGTGACCAAAAATCTGATGTAACATAGCCGTATGAAACCATTGGTCGAACTTGCTGTTGTGCTGGCGTCTGCGTATCGTCGTCAATGTCCGCGTCACCGGCAGCGTTTTGTGCCGCAGCAAACTGTGAACATAGTTTATATGTTAGTAGGAATTTTTTCTTTTATATTGAAGTTTTATGTTTACCTTGGTTAACGTATCGGTTAGTACGTAACCATTGTGTGTGAGTGGCATATTTTTAAGAATATTGGGTTGCGCTTGCGTAGAATTAATTTGTGAATGTTGTTGCGGTAGTGGCATTAGCAATTTCTCGTGTTCAGCCATAATGGAATGCGATGCAGCGATCTATAGAAATATAAAAAGAAGATTTAAATGAAAAATTCCTTAAAAGTTGGAAAGGACAAGTCAACTAACCTTGGGCAACTCATCGGGTAGCACATAATCGCCTGTTGTAAGCGCTAAATTTTTAAATAGATCCGACTGCGCTGATATGGTTGTAGTTTGTGGCAATTGTTGTTTAAATGGTTCATCAGTTTCGTTGTGAACTTGACGTATGGTAGCGGCATGTGCTATGGGCAACTGCAAATATATATAATCGACAAAATGTTCATAATTGGTACAAGAACAAAAACGAAATGAAATGAAGGGGTTCAATCCATTTGTGAATTTATTTACCTTATGTAATGAATCGGGTAGCACATAATCGTCGGCCGCAAGCGTTGGAAAAAGGTGTGCCTGCGCCGTTGCAGCTTGCGCCTGTGAGAGCTTTGCTTCCAGTGGGTTTACAAAATTCCTTTCGACGTGCGCGGTTGGCAACTATCAGTGACGATTATAAGAAATACACAATTTAAATAAAAAAATGACAAAAACAAGAAAAAATATTAAATTTCGTTGCACCGAAGCTATAATACCCTACATTAAAAAGTTTTACATACGAGAACTTGATCTTTGTGGGCCTGGTTGTATAGCTTAAAACTATAGTGATCCGATCTGAGCAATTTATTCCGAGATTGTTTACTCGTCTCTTCACAAAAAAAAAAAAATTCTTAAAATAAAAACTTGATTTTCATCGATCAGTTTCTAAGACAGCCGGTTCCGAGAAAAAAGCAGCTTCTTTGGGGAAAGAAACGCGTGTGCAAAATTCCAGATCAATATCTCAAAAACTGAGATACCAGTGCATCGATATACAGACAGGCAGACGGACATGGGCGACTCAGTTCAACCATCTTATCATATATATATATAAAGGGTGGGCCATATACAATTTTAAATTCGAAGATAGGGCGTAAAAGATTGAGTCTAGCGTTTGCTGTATGGCACGTAGCGCCGTCCTGCTGAAACCAAATGTTGTCCAAGTCTTCCTCTTCAATTTGCTTGAAGAAAAATTCGGTTAACATTGCGCTATATCATTCATTGATGGTTACGGCGGTTCCTTCTTCATTTTCGAAGAAAAATGGGCCGATGATTCCACCAGACCAAAATCCGCACCATACAGTGATTAGTGCTGGGTACATTAGCTTCTCGACGATTACGTGCGGGTTTTCTGTGCACCAAATGCGACAATTCCGCTTGTTAACGTAGCCATCGAGGTTCAAATGAGCCTCGTCCGAAAAGATGATTTTTCGGTAAAATTGACCATCTTCGGTCAAAGGAACTTTGGAAAAAAGTTTTCAATATTTCCCAGTTTCCTTCTAGTGAATAGCGACCCATTTCGTAAATTTTAGACTTTTTACTGAATATCTGTCATTTTCCTAATGGTATTTGACGTTTCCAATGTCGAAATATAGATAAATCAAATTTAAAACGTTAGATGACCCACCCATTATATAACATTTATATTTTTTTAAGGTTTCCTTCTGGATATTACAAACTACCTGGCAAATGCAATATACCCGGTTCAGAGCAAACTATTTACCTTGTGGAGTGAGTCTGGTAGCACATAATTGTTAGCCAGCGGCGCATTTTTGAATATATTGTTATTATTAGTATTATTATTATTGTTATTATTTGTCATTTGTAGTAAAACCGGCGTCTTTGCATGTTTGTTGAGCATAGCTTCAGTTGGTGTTGTCACTGTTGCTGCGATATCGCCCGCTGCAACATAATCACCAAAACTTCCTTTGTTGCCGCTACTCTCTGAAGTTGAGCTCGACTTCGATTTAATTGAATGTAAGGGTAAATATGAAGATTCGCTCGATGTGCTGCTGTCATTAGCAATAATTGGTAATATTTGTTCCCGTTGTAAGTAGTCATCGTTAATGTGAATGGGCTTGTCAAATGGCTTTTTACATCGCAACGGTGATGGTTGGTACGAAGAATAGCTAAGGCTATTTAATGTTATTGTAGTTTGTGGCGATGCCGGCTCGCTTTTCGCCCAACAGCGTGAAAATTCCCTATTGACATCTTCACTACTTGTACTCGGTGTGTCACTGTCAGCGTCGCCAACGCCATCGACACCACTTTCACTGCTACACGAGGGTACGGACGTTTTTCCAATATTTATTAGCGATGCACCATCGCTAGCTTTTGTCGATACAATGGAAATATTTTCCGGTTTATTATCCTCCAAGCAACTGGGTAATTTAGAGCTCATGCTCATTAGTTGTAGCACCGATTCTGGTAATTGTACATGCACCTTCCATTGACGTTGCACAAACTTGTAAATCCAAACTATGGTCGCTATGAACATGCAAACGAAAGTAATCAAAGCCAATAACTTTGGGAACGGGAATGGTGCACAATTGAAATTCCCTTCACCCCTTGCTTTCGATTTCAGCATATAATATGTGGTATGCTCCATATCGGGTAATTGTGGAGGTATCTGAACTCCATCAACTTTGTCACACGTGAAATCTTTGTACGTTTGATATTCGTATGCATATTCGACTAGTTTCGCTTTCTTATGGTTATCAGCCGCATTATGTTCCTTTTGTATGTCATGCTTGTTATACATTTCACCATTAGCAGTTGCCTGCGTGCGTATGGTACTTGGTGCGTATGCAGGATTGGTGTGACGACGTGCGCGTTGTATTCCTTCGCCCGCGATAGTAAAAGTGCTCTTATCTAAATCTTTTTCGGGCACCACATTGATAGTGCGTACTTTCATATTTTGTATGCCCACCGTGCAATCGGGATATTTTAGGCGGCACAATAGTTTATTACCTGTTCCTGGTACCATACCGTTAAAATTTGGGTGCTGTACCGTTAAAATTTGTGTTCGATTTTGGTCTTTAAAAATTAGCTCGTAGAACACCATATGACCGATTGAATTTTCAGCTGCAGTCCAACTGAGCACATAATCATCACCGTCTCGGTCTAGAAATACATCTGATGGTGGCGTTGGTACTGGGTTTGAATGATATGAAAATATCCAATTAGTTTTAGAATTTTGAAACATTTTTGTTAATCATTTGTGTAATAAATATGTATATAACGTCTATAATTACCTAGGCTTAAAGTACTTTTTTTTGTTTTGTGTAGAGATTATATCCACTTACAAGTAAAAAACAAATGTGTGTCGTAATTTTTTTTTTTTTTTTGAAGAAACGTTTTACATTTACAAACTTTAATATAAATGTAAAAAAATTTGGACCCCCTTGAGCCTGTAGCCATTCTACATACAGGAAGAGCCCCGAAAAAGGACGGCGGGGGATGGCGACGAGAAAGATTTTTTTGCTTAAAATTACCTCAAATCCAAAAACCAAAAAAAAATATAATAATTTATGAATACAGGTAACAATCGAAGCACTAGTACCAATTTTGATCTTTAACAAAATGGCGGATTTCTCAAAAATATTTCGTTTCTTGTGAAAAGATTAACATTTTAGAATTTCTTAAAAATCGAAATTATTATCAAAATATTATTCTTTCGATAATTACCTGACAAATATAATATATATAAGAAAGATGGGTGGAAATTCCAAAACGATCAGTAAAGTCTTTTCGGAGGAGTTTCCCTCACTAACTATGAAAATAGCGAAAAAACGTGTTTAACTTTTTGGTGCCAATCACGCCCAGTTTAAAATACTTACAATTATTCTCAAAACTTTTTTCAAAGAAGCTTATTAAATATATGCATATTCGATATATCGATTTTTGAAATTCATAAGTGGGTATAGACCCTTAAATAGTCAATAAATTGTAAAATAAATGTATTTAACAATAATGAATGTTTCAGAACGCGTGGTTTAAGAAAATTCAATTACACCAAGATTAGAAAAAATATATATGAAATTGTACTTTCATCTAAAGGAACATAACTTTTGAACCGTTAAGGATACAATTATGTATGTACTTTGACTATAAAATGTGTTAAAATTAATCAAATAATAATTAATCATTTTAAAGAGAGTTCTTTTTTCAATATATCGTACTTTTTCCCCTTATATATGTTTTATATTTTAACCCGTAAATTCAATAAGTTTTCACTCTAAAATATACATATTTATCATCAGACAAATTGATTTCGCAATGTCTGTCTATATATCTATGAGTTAATAGATTTCTTTTTTTTTATTAATTATACTCACTGCCAATCATGGTGGTGACATTCACTGAAGCACTCTTAATTGATTCCTTTGATGTCCACGCTGTTAGCCATACCTCATAGACAGATCCACTGCTTAGGTCGTTTAATGTATAAGTCTCGTCAGTGGTCTCTTTGTATTTTGCCTCTGCTTCGTTGTATTTTTTATACCTTTAGTTATACACAAACATATTAACACACACATACATAAGTAGTGCAAATATTTTAAATGTTATACATACCAAATATAATACTTTTTCAGAACTCCATGGATTTCGGTCGGCGCTGTCCATGAAATCTTCGCCGAGTGACTTGTTACGTCCATATAATTTAGATTAGTTGGCGGTTCAGGTGCTAAAATAACAGTATATGTGGATTTTGAATATTTATTATGGATATAATTTTGTAATCGCAAGTTTGAAAATCACCTGCTTCAAGTGTTCGGTTGGACACCATTGCACTGGGCGGGCTCTTTCGATTATTAACGCCATATAACTGTATGCTGATGTTATAAAATGTATATGGTTTCAAATTCGTTAAATTGAAGTTGCTACTTTGAGTCGATGTTTCGAGCACTGATTGACAACTGGACATCATGCTATTGTTCCATATGCAATAGGTTATATTGTAGCCATCGAATGCATTCTTACAATTTGGATTATACCAGCTTAAAAAGATGCTCGACTCCGAGATGACGAAATAACGCTGAACGCTAACTTGCTCTAACGATGCATTTAAATCGGCAAAGCATTTGGGCCAATAAAGTCCACTACTTCCGTGTGGATAGTTGGCTGCCACGCCCATTACAAGTTGATCCTTCGCGTGTATGGAATAATTGGTTCTCGTGTTTTCTACAACTGTGAAGTGCATGGAACCCTATTGTGCGCGAAAAAAAAAATTGTTAAGACTTAAAATATATTATAACTGAAAAATATTAAGATATTTACATCACACTTAATCTTCTTCATAAACATTTGCTGACACCAGAATACAGTATAGTTGCTTGGTGGTCGCTTTTCGTAGTTAGGTGGATGCTTCCATTTTAATATGAATGCTCCATTTTCAAACAACTTCTCAATTTCTAATGGCGGACTTAAATCTGTGGGTGGAACGACTCGTATTATGCTTGCATTTGATGATGCACCGACTGCATTTTTACTGAATATTTTATAAATTCTAATTATAGGCTTCTCAGACTTCTCAAACCAGCGAAAGCCAACTGTTGTGCTATTGGTTTCTTTTGAGTTTCTGCAAAAGAAAATAACGTTATAATTTTTCAAATAATTGACCAAGTGTAAATCAAAACTGAGTTCATAAACTCAAAAAAAGCTGCTATTGTACCTAATCTGTACACGAGACAGTAGCAAAACCCACCTCGAGTAATGATCACATAAGAGATGCTTTACAATGTAGTCAAGAAGGTTACAATGATAAAACAATCTGGCGAAATGAAAAGATGAGCCATAACCGAGAAATACAAATTTCGGTGAAGGCACTGAAGGCTATTAAAGCCAAGGCTTACAAAAAATGTTTGAACAATTGGAGTACATTGAAAATTTTGCAGTATTTTTGTTGATCTAGGTCAAATTTAATCAAATAGTAGTTATAGCAGAAAAATATGCTCTCTGAGTTTGATTGAGGTGCCTCCCATATCATCACCACTAAATAGGGTTGAAAGTCAACCGAACGTTTGAAAATTCCAATATTAGTTATGTATGCAGAGGCTAGGGTAAGTTTTGGACTCGATGTTATTCAACTTTAGGCACAAGGTTACATTATTATTAGAACACGATTTTTAAATTTCATTACGTTTACTCACATTTTGACCGTAAAGACCGTAAAGAGAGGCGGACGTACTTTTTTTTTTGATAAATGGAAACTGAGAGTATTACTGAGCCGATTCCAGTTATTTTTGACATACAAACATACTATTTTCAGAAAAAGTTATTCTTCGAACTTCTTTAACATATCTCACAGATTAATCGAAAAAGACTGCAAGAGAAACTGATGTTCACATATTAGGTATATGGCGGCTTTTAAAAATTTTGGACCGGCTTGGGAAATTTTTTATAAGTTGGCACATTTTAAAGATACTATTCATGTAAAGTTTTATTCAGATACATACATACATTGGTGTTAGATTTGTTACTGGAAGGCGAAAATTCAGATAGATTTGAGAATTTACTTACAACTCTTGTCCATCCATGTTCAATTCTTGAATAACGTAAGTGAATTTTTCACCATTTCTCTCGTAATCTGCCAAACCCTCCCAATTTAGGGTTATTATGTCTTTATCATTAATGTAGAAACCACCAACATAAGTGTGTGGCGCACGATCGGGTCTACGCGGCGCAGTTGTGAAAACCTCTTCAGTTGGTTCGTTCCATTCGCTTGTATTGCAATTAACACGTGCTGTGACTTTCAAAACATATTGCCAGTTGGCATAGGGCAGGTTTGGGAGTGTGAAATTATATGCCAACCTTTCACTGTACTCAGTTAAATGAGTTTTAGTTAAATTGTATTTTTTATAGTCATAGGGTTCAACGGTAATGTTATATTCCAATCCAATGCCCTTATAGTAATCTTGCTTGCGGTTTTTCCAAGATAAATAGACGCTATCGGAGGTTATGTTTTCCACATTGATTTGCAATTTTGGTGGCACGACTGCAAGTAATAGGAAACATTAAAAATATTCAAGAAGTATAAAGCATCTGACATCCACTCTTACCGCTCTTATGGGTGTTTATGGAGATTTTATTCGTGTATTCTCCTAAAACATTTGTCGCTATCAAAGTGAAATTATGAAATTCTTGGGATGGATAATAAATACAGTTGCCGCTATTTCTCGCCATCAACGTTATATTGTTGGCTGAGCCGTTGTCTAGTGTGCAATCTACAATACTGTTCTGCAATGTCTAAATGGCAACATTGAATAGGTGAATCTTGAGTTCAGGGTTTTAATGTAATAATAATTAAGATTGTACTACCCACATTATATAGTATTTATGCTACCGGTAATACTTACCTCATATGATATTTTATATTCTGTTGGTAAGTTATTTGGTGGATAGAACATTCTACATCTCATAGATTCATAGTTGTAACCTCTGCATTGAAAACTTTCTACTGACTCTGGAGGTTTTCCTGTAAAGAACAAAAAGTTTGTATAAATATTTTTTTGCGAACAAGGTATTTTCACGAAATTTTGCATAGCCTAAGACAACGCTACAATATCCAAAATGTTCAGGTCGGACTACTATAGTTTATAGCTGTCAACATAGTTTTTTATTTATCAAAATATCTTCACGAATTTTGGATTGATTTATTGTCCAAAACTCCGTACAAATTGTTTATATTGGATCACATAACTTAAAGCTATAGTACCGATCAAAATCAATTTATTGAATGGAAAACTTATTTGCAAATGGTATTATGGATTCCGTTCAAACGAAATAAAAAAATCTTGTTTTAATTTATGTTTATGATCAGATGACTATGTCACAGAGCACCAGCAGTGTAGGACCACGGAAAGTGGTCACAATTTCAAAATCCTTATTCGCCGAGATTTACGAGTATCTCAATTAGAACATGAACATGAACATGAACTCTGATGAATTTCTCTTAATATAAAAAAAATTTCGGCGAGAATTCATTTTAGGAAGATTTATCAAGCTTTGAGTCAAGATTACTGTATTTTTGAAAGATCAAGTTACCACCGCGTTTCTCTTTTTGCAAACAAGCATCAATATCCTCCAATTCAAGCATGAAAAATTCATTAATAAGTATTAGCTCTACAGTGTTCCCCAATTATTATCAAGTGAGCTTTATCGCTGAACAAAATGTTGTGTGAAAATCGGTGACCATCTCTTTTTGGGTCTTTTAATCGAACTTGCGTTCAGCTTTCATATTTGCACGAGTCGGATTTTATAAGCCCACAAACTAAGATTGTTTACCAAATCTCCCATAAAGTGGATGTGAATAGGTAAAATTCTCTAAATTTTCGTATATACAACAAAACAAATATTTTCCCAATCTACGAATACGCTACTAAGCATATTCTACAGGGTTTGTAGGGAAAATAATAGACTGAGTTTCTTCCGCCACGACTGTACTTCGGACTGGATTCGGTAGAGGGCGTTCCTAGCTATCGAACGAGCGGTTGGTCAATTGTCTCCGAGCAACTGGTGAGTCAGGACAAACATTTTCGCGCAACGTATTTCTGTGAGTGGTGCAAGCGTTCGGTAGAGCAGAGGTAAGCGATTAAATTCTGCGTGAAACTCGCTAAATTTGCGGTTGAGACGTTTGATATGATCAAACAGGCTTACCCAGATGTTGCTTTTCCAACAAGTGGTGTATTTTTTCCGAGAAGAAGAAGAAGAGCAAATCCAAAGTTAAAACGACGCCCATTGTCTTTTATGCCATCAAAGGCATCGTCCACCATGAATTTATTCCTTCTGGACAAACCGTCAACGCCAAGTTTTACGTGGAAGTTTTCAGGAGACTCAAATGAAGAGTCAATCGGGTTCGACAAGACATCGCAGCCAATTGGAAGTTGCACCACGGCAACACTCCGGCTCACTACGTCTTTCTTGTGAATAGCTACCTCACCAAGGTCGGCATCCCCCTGGACTTTTTTTGTTAACTTGCTTGAAAAGGCAAGCATGTTGAGACGACAGAGGGGATGCAAGAAGCATGCTGGAAGTCACGCTGGCAGCGCTGTATCGACGCAGAGGAGCCTATTTTGAAAGTTTTTTAAAGAATTGTAACGATTGGTACTTTCCGGACAAACCCTGTAAGTTCGGTAGCGAAACGGACTGGGATCCATACTGAAGAGGGACTGTCATCATGACAGCGTTACCCAAGTCTGTTTAGAGAAGGGTTTTATTCAATAACAAGAATTTATTCAAACATTTATAAAAGATCATAAACAACATTTTCCCCTCAGTTGAAATTTATAATTTTCTCACACATGTACATATTTGTGTGTGTGTGCACCTTTACAGCTTTTGTAATTGAATAGTTGCTAATTAATTTCAGGTAAACAGCTTCCAAGCTTTTATTCGAAGTAAAAGTATTCCTAGCACGTGCATCTATGTGTCAAAAAAAAAAACAAACATTAAGGTAAGGTGATAAAAATGCGATCAGCCATTGAGTTATTTGTCGTTTCGGTACTTAATGTTACTTCAAATGAATTTGTAAACGATTCAATCACGCGATTAAATGTAATCAACTCATGTATGTACATTGTAGGGCTTTATAAAAATATGAAATTATATTTATTCAAGATGCATAATTGTAGTAAATTTCTACTATTACTTTTACTTTAATGTAACATACAAAATGTGTATTTATAAATATGATTTGAAAATTTTTATATCGACACTTTTTTCAATACAAATTGTCCGATTGAAACTATATACCTATGTATGTATGTACATATATGTAGATAAAGGTACGCTTCCTACAACGATGCAATGTTCAGTCAGTGATCATTAGTTGGTAATCACGTGATTTAGTAATGGTTCAACCATAGGTGCAGTGAACCCGGACCCGTTCAGTATTGTATTGTATAAGTTTTTATTGCGTTTCAATACAAACGTCAAACCTTTTATTAAAAACAAGATTTGCGCGCGCAAAGCAAACATTCCCTCTAAGTGTACTCTAATATACATATAGTATATCTACATAGTATACATATGCAAGTTTTTATTGTTAAGAAAACTATTCAACGGATACTTCCGGTGAACATTGTGAGATTTCTACCATTTTATCACGAAAAAAAGTATCAGGGAATTCTAAATCGTCATGTTTTATTTTAGAAAAAAGTAGTAAGACCTCATTTCCTTGTAGTTCGAAGCTCTTCATATTAGGTCTACCTATTATTACTGGTCACACTGAGTATTAAATTAAAGAAAACCTGACATTTTAGCGAAGAGCGGACAACCTTAATTAAAAAATCTTATTCGAAACTTTTTCTACTATTTGGAGTTTATTTTCTTGCACTTTCAACACTTATGCATAATTGACACTTAATTCTTTTCACTGAAGGAAAATTTTACTTTACTTATAGCTGACTGATCCAAATAATTTTTAAGTTTGCTTATAAATCTTCATAGGGTAATGTAAATTTTTATTCCTGTGCGATACATGTCTCAATCGTTTAAACGAGTGTTAAGAAGTGAGACCTCGAAAAAATATTAGTTTTTAGACATAGAGCTGGCATACAAACTAAACGATCAGAATCAAATGCTTGTATGGAAAACTATTTCATTTGATGAGGTATATTCAAGAAATTTCACAGAAATTACTATCCAAGACATTTTAACGGGTTTTTCAATAAGAGCGCTACAAAAGTTTTATTAAATAAAAGAAAAAATGTTTGAGATATCAATAAAATTCTTCATTCTTGTGAAAGTACATTCGATGCCATTAGGTATGGCACGCTGTGTATGTAAGCTGAATCCAATTTTCGACGGTTTTCAAGCACAAATCGGCCGCTACTAATGTAATTTCACGTTCGATATTCTTACGAAGTTCATCAAACGTCGCTGGCTTGTTGGCATAGACCATAGACTTGACGTAGCCCCGCAGGAAATAATCTAACGACGTCATATCGCACGACCGAGGTGGGCAATTAACTGGGTCATATCATGAGGTAACACGTTCTCCAAATAATAAATCGATTGTGACACTCCTTGTGTGGCGCCTTCCTGTTGGAACCACCATATCACCCAATTCGAGCCATAAATATTCGGTTATTATTGAACGGTAGCGATTTCCATTCACAATAGAAGAAGAAGTACGGCCCAGTGACGCCGTCGGCCCATAAACCGCACCAAACCGTAATTTTTTTTTTTTTTTGGGATGAAATAGCGATTCATCGAGTACGTACGAATGTACTTTCACAGAAATAAATAATTTCATTGATATCCTAAAACGTTTTTGTTTTATTTAAAAAAACTTTTGTAGCGCTGTTAAAATTGAGACCACTGACTCCGAATTTCGAAAGTAAAATTTAATAATTTCGACTCATTGCTCGATCGTATACGTATCTTTCCATGATGAATTGGTAAACTTTAACGTAAACTAGCTGGCATTTAAACTAACCGATCCAAGTCAGTATAACAATATTGTTATAGACTAGATAGAATAAATGGCTTATTGAAATATAAATATAACTATATTATGTATATTTATAGCGTAAATATAGGATACTCAACACTATCTGAAAGATACTAGCCACGTTAATAAAAGTTAAGCTCACATGTGTCGAAAAGGCTGGATTTCGCACCCATCGAAGCCTGTTCGACACATAAAAGACTATAGACAGCATTATAAGAACGTCGCTTGACTGGAATCCGCAAGAAAGCAAAAGTCGCGATCGCACAAAACTAACGAATTAGCCGTTACCAAAATCACCTGGAATGGCGCAAAGACCACAGCCCTCAATCGTGTGAGATAGCGCAACGGAGGAGTAACAAGGAAAAAGGATTATATGGTAGCAAATACAACAACTGAGTTTCTACTCACCCACATCGAGTTCCCATTCATTGCTGCTTTGGCCATCCCCATATGTAAATGTGAATTTAGACTTTTTAGCTGATGCATTCCTTATCAAAAGTAATGTTGTCTGATCACCGAGTTCCTGAAATTGCAGAAATGTAACAATTATTATATTATAAGAACAAACAATATGCTATATTTAATGTGATATACATATATGGATATGTATATATGCATGTACATACATATGTACATGTGAAGTCGTTAAAGTTGTGTTCATAAAAATGGACTATACGAGGATCTGCCAAGGAAGAAGGTCAGTGACTTTGTACAAATAAAATACAATTAGCTGGAATTCAAAAGCGTTTAAAATTCGCTTTAAACGGAGTGTCGACTGCCTAGCAGTTTACTTGAGTGATAGACGCATAAATCTAAACAAGAACACATCTGATTTACATACTACATACTTATTTGCATGCCAAAAACAATGGAAAATGTAACTCGTCAAAAGTGTACACGATGGACAAGCGTATCAAACATTTGGGGGCGCTTGCGCCACGTAGCAGGCAATTTTTTCCGCCGACGCGCACGGGCAATTGTCAGCAAGTCTTAATTAAATCAATCAACTAGACACATGTATGTAAATGCGGCACCAGCGGTAACAGATTCGCGTGAAAAAGGCAATCTATATATGTACATACATACATATGTTAAAGACGCAATGGTAAATTGTATTTAGGGAACGTGAGAATTCAAAATGCTTCACGTAAAACCCGACTTCGTGGATTTCACAATTGCTACTGGACAACGTAAGGAAAACGAAAAAAAAAACAACGAGCAGCAAGCAAAATACTAGTAATATAAATAAAGTCATTACAATTCTTGTTATTTGCTATTAGTTGGTGGCTTTAAGCTAGATCCAGCAGTAGTAGAGTCTAGTATATAACAACATATGTATATGTAAGTATAGCAAAATTGCACTGCCAGTAAGGCATTTGTGACGTACATCCCACGTATGTACACTTCGCGTCACAAGATAAGTTTTCAAATGAACTTTTGGCATTTACCTTCATCATAAAGCAGTACGACAGCAAATGTGGAGCCGAAGAATATTGAAGATGGCGGATAAAAGGGTGCCACTAATTTGTTATCCATATCATAGCACAAGAAATATGATTTTTTTCCAAAGGGAGCTGTAACAACAATAGTCGAGTGTTTTACGTGGGATCCTACCTTCGAAGGTCTAACTCCACGGTGCTCAGAAGCACAACGGATCAATACAATGCGTTGATCAGCGCCCTGAAAACTGGGACAAGTTACCCCAAAATTTACCGATGGGCGTTTTTGGGGCGTTTGGCCACTAGCACCTTGGACGCGCTCGGGGCCCAAAATTTTAAAAATCCCCTGCCGTATTTGGGGCCGGCACCCGGGTAAAAATTTGCAAACGGCAATTTAACTACAAAATTTTTAAAAGACGCTTAAATTGTATTTGGGATTTAAAAACCACAAACCCACCACAAAATTTCTACTACAAACGGGAACAAACAAAAACAATGAGCAAAAATTAGTTTTAAAACCTTCCAAGGGGGTTTTAAACTGCTCCACGTGGTACCAGGTTTAACAACTCGGGTAAGAATAAGCAAAGTTACTGCCAGTAGGGAGTCTCCACCCAAACTCGGGTCCCTGGGGGTCCAGGATTTTAAATACGGCCCTTTTAAAAACGACACAGAAAATGCCAAAATATTAAAAGGGGGTGGGGAAAATTTTTTCCCCAACCACGCAGAAATAATGTTTAAAGGGAGCTGTAACCATATTATTTACTAACTTCACAATTTAAAGTTCCTAAAGCCAAAAGCTGATTTTCGATGAATGTTTTCATAACAGGAGATTTTGCAGCAGTTAACGCCTACGAAACCTAGCTACCTTATGCTGTCATAAAGTTCTTACTGAAATTGTTGAGTTTTAATAGGAGCATATTTACATACATATATTAGCGCGAGGCAGTCGAACAGCCTCATTGTGTTACAAGCAATTCCGTCATGGAGTCTAAACATTTTCACTTAGTGCGATTGTAGGCTTTTTATTTATTAAATAAAATTTCTCTTAAAACAATTCACAAAAAATGCGTTTTTTTTTCGAATTTAAAGTGGACTAAACCTATTATATTATATTGATAGTCGAAAAAATCGTTTCGCATTTTGTCAATAGATGTTGTTGCAGTCGTATATCTCCAGTGGTAGAAGATATTGAAAAAACAGTTACAGCTTTTCCAATATGAGTGAAAACAATGAGGAAATTCGCAATATCTTGAAAATTTTGTATAAAAAATGGAAGAATGCCACGCAAGCCACCAATGAAATTTGTGAAGTTTACAGAGACGATGCTGAATCAGTTCGTGTAGCACAACCATGGTTCCCTCAATTTCAATTTGCACTGATGAAAGTATGTCTCTAGGGGAAAAATTGCAAAAAGTGGTAGACCAAATGTATTTATTTATTAGCATAAATATAAAAAAATTTAAATTTGATTAGGAATACGAAAAGACTTTTTCGACTACCCAATATAAAACTTCACCTGACTGCTAGTGTACCTTTTACATGCACACTAATGTATTTCTGCATATGTGGAAGCACTGCATGTAATGTGTGTTGCATGCAACTTGAAACTCTTTAAATCAGGAAAAACAAACATGTTTGCATGTATGTATTTGCATTTTTTGCTTTGAGGTGCACCGCTGTACGTGCGTGTGTACTTCTTGTTGTTGCCAATACATATCCCTATATATGTGCATACATACATACATATATTCCTTATTATGTTCTACTCTTAATTTTGTTCCAACCAAATACTCCGCTTTTGGTCGGTCCAAGTATTGTTGACTTAATGTGCAAACAATACTGAGAATATCACATGCCACAAGCGTACATGCATGCCAACGATACGTATATACATATACGTAGGAGATGTGCAAGGCATAAGCAACAATGCTTGGAGAAAATTGCGAATGGTATGCAGTGGAGGACGTTCAATGCCCACTACAGCTCAACTCGGCCAGCAGTCATATTTAAATGTATGTACAAATGTAAAGACTTTTGTAGCCATGGCCGGATCAACACTGAAGGGGGCTCTAACCAATGGCTGACACACAGAGAAATTTATTTTGAAGCACGGAGGGAAACTAACATAATTTATCCGTGGAGGTATGCGAGAATTTAATGTAAAAGTATTTGTACTCAGAGTATATCTTTGACAAATTCGTATAAAGCTTTCGAAAATGTAGTATTTTAATGAAATGTTAGTGGATAAAGTAATGAACCATTCATCACCTGAAGTACACTTTGAAGCCTGATGTTGCTTATCGAGAGGCGACTACTATTAGCTTGATTTCGTACCCACAAATAATCAGACACATACTAAACAAAGAATGTCCTATACTGGCTAAACGATCGTTAATTGCCATGAGACCGAAGTGATCAAGGTTTAAAATTATTTTCCTGAGCAGATTTCTTAAATGTGTTTTTCGAAAGAAAAGAATAATTCTCAACTTAGAACCTGGAAAGGCAAAAAAGTTTAACAAATTGAAGGAACGAAAAAAAATAGACTTTGGTTCCCGCTTCAATGAAGAAAAAACAGCCACAAAAGTGCAATTGGAAATTTTTACCACTAAGTACTGTATAACCCTTCCAAATCTTTATAGCTTAGTTCTGTAGATAATTTGTTGGATCACTTAGTCTGTCGAATTAATAAATCGCAGACTGTTTCTAAATTTTAAAGTTAAAATATTTCAAAAAGAGCTTTTTATGGCGGCTAGTTTACCAACCCGTCTTCAGTGTGATACGTTTCAGCTTTTATGAATTTGTAGTATGCACTTGCAGCGCAAGTCTCGCATTGGTTGTGTGCATAAAGCAAAACTTGCTGCGTCACTTCTCTGTCGTCTGTAATATCCATACATTTTATGGGTTTTTTTTTCGATGCATCTGCATGTGTGTATACCTGTACATGTCAATGTGTGTGTTTAAGTTGGTTAATATTTTTGTTTGGAAAGTTGACATTGTGCCAACATCGGTTGTTGCTAAATCAGTTACTACTTCGCTTGTCGTATTGCTGTTGAACTGCAATCAGTCGTGTAGACATTACATTCGTAAGAATTGGGAGTATTAAACTTATTATTGTTAATTTATTATGTATTTATTTAAGTATGTCTATGCTTCTTATATATGTATGTATTTACTTACAATTTTATTGATTCTCTCGTCTCTATAGTCGCTGTAGTCATGAGGCAATATCCGAGGGAAATAACTAATGTTTTTGATGTTGCTGTCATGGACGAAAACAAGTGCAGCGTCATCGCCGCTTCCAATTTGTATTTTCTCCGGCGATGTTAAACCTGGTGCAGCTAAAAGCAATGGTTAAATGAATAAATTATGATTAAAATATATTTAAAATACAAGTATGAAAATTTTATCGGAAAATAAAACAAGTTTTGAACTTAGAAAAGGATATGTATAAATATGCATAACTGACGCTTATAAATCACATTTAAAAGGCAGGCTGATAAGTAATACGAACTATGTGACACCACTAGAATTAAACTTTTTTATATGTTTTGTGGCTGTCGGCATATTAGTAGTCGAAAAAGTCTTTTCGTATTAGGTTGTCAAAAAAGTCTTGCGGTATTTTCGCTAGTTGGCGCCGAAAGCACGTAGTTCTAGTTTTATTTGTCGCATCGGGTCATCCTATACCATTTTGGGAAAGCTCATTTCACGCCCTAACACGTGTTTGATTGATTGCCGTTTCTTTTAAGTCGTTCGTGAGTTATAGCGTCGCAAACACGGAGCAAAATAAAGAGAAAATACGGCATATTTTACAGTACTACTACGATAAAGGCAAAAATGCATCTCAAGCCGCCAATAAAATTTGTACAGTTTATGGACGCGATACAGTTTCCATTTCCACCGCACAACGACAGTTTCAACGTTTTCGTTCTGGTGTAGAGGTGGTCGAAGATGCGCCACGCTCAGGAAGGCCTGTCGTCGAAAATTGCGATAAAATCACTGAATTGGTCGAAAGAGAAGGGGGGGTTCATTATTGTCACCATAATGTTGTTGTAGTCGTATATCTCCAGTACTACCAATCACATTGTATCATATAGTGTTGAAAGGTGAGATTTTAAGCTTCATTTAACAAAAAATTATAATCGGAGACATTGATACAGTTCATTAGTCAAATGGATGTGTTCGCTATATTCCGTCTGAAATTTCGTATCATATAGTGTTGAAAGGTGAGATTTTAAGCTTCATTTAACAAAAAATTATAATCGGAGACGATGCTGCATCAGTTCATTGAGCACAACAATGGTTCGCTCGCTTCCGCTCTGGAAATTTCGCTGTGAAAGATGCACCTCGCTCTGGTCGACCTATCGTTAAAAAAGTCGACGAAGTAGCCATGACATCGCTAAGGGACTTAACATTCATCATTAAACGGTTTTGAACCATTTAAAAAAGGCTGGCTACAAAAAGACAATGGGTACCACATGAATTGTCTGTGAAAAATGTAATGGACCGAATTTATATCTGCGATTCTTGCTGAAACGAAATCAAAGCGAACCATTTCTGAAGCGAATAGTAAGAGGAGGCGCAGAATGGTTCAAATACGACAAAAATGTGCGAAAAATATCAGGGTCCAAGCGTGATGAAGCCCAACAAATGGTCGCAAAGCCAGGATTGATGCCGCGAAAGGTTATGCTGAGTGTTTGGAGGGATTGGAAAGAAATCATCCACTATGAGCTGCTCCAGTCTTGTCGAGCCACTTGATCCTACATTTACTGTCAACAACTGATGAGTTTGAAGCAAGCAATCGAAAAAAACGGCCAGAACTGATCAACCGAAAAGACTTCGTCTTCCATTAGGACAACGCTAGACCACACACATCTTTGATGACTCGGCAAAAATTGGAAGAGTTTTTATGCATCCACCATATAGTACTGACTTTGCACCATCGGACTACCATTTGTTTCGGTCAATGTGTTATTGCCTTAATGGAGTAAAGTTGGCTTCAAGAGAAACCTGTGAAAATTACTTGTCGCAGTTTTTCGTCCTAGCGTGAAAATGACAAAACGCGGTCGACCAAAATGGTGCATATTTGGTGTATTAAAGTTCATTATATTATATTTATAAAAAATAATACGAAAAGAAATACGAAAAGACTTTTCGACTATCCAATAGAAATCATATGGATGATTCTAGTAGTTATATCTATGTATGTATGTATCAGCCACAGTAATGCGTGGACGGGTCTTCTAATAAATAAATAAATAAGAATGTTTTTCACATATTTTGTATTGCGATGAACCAAATAAACGTCTATATAGAAGAGAATAAGTCCGTAACACACTATCTTGGAAGTTGACCCCATTACACACAAATTATTTACAAATTAAGGGAGAGATTTCTTTATGTTCTCAGACCTCATGAAAATACTCGCTGGAGAGAAATTTAAATTTGACAACGAAGCGGTATTCGCTGATACTTATTTTTGAAGCAACCGAAAAATTTTACAACAAAAATCACAACGACTGAAATATTGCTATAATTGGTGTTTGTACTCGATGCTCACTACTTAAAAAAAATTCGAAAGTTGATTAATATAATGCGTATATAAACACAGTGTTAATTTTATAGTTAGAAAATATTCAGGATTTTTTTGTTCATGGTGCAAAAATACAAAAATATGCCAAAATGTGACGATAAGCCGGCAAATATTGTTTTTAACCATATTTCAGTTTCTACGAATTGTGCAGAATTTTATTTCGTTATTTTGACAAAAAAAAACAATAATAACAACAATAATAAAAATATCAAGCACGAAATTTATTTCGTGAAGATAAGAAACACTACGCAATAAAACGGGTGTTCCAAAGTAAACAGGACTTAAAACAAAGGAACAGATCAAATGGTTTTTTCGGCAAAATCAATTTGATTTATTCAAAATAGTCTTCTTCTGCTCCAATACAGCTTTTGCACGGTCCAAAAGCATGTCGAGCGAGTGTTTTAGCTCGTTGGCCGGTACGGTCGCCAGTATGCCGGTGCAAGCCTTTTAAATGGCCTCTACGTCTGCATAAAGCTTTCCTTTCATGGGCAAATGTATTTTTCCGAGAAGGAAAAAGTCGCACGCTGCCATATCAAGTGAATACGGAGAGTGGTTAATGGTTAAAATGTGATTTCTGGTCAAATAATCGGTCACAAACGTCGAATCGAATGTTGGATTCTGAGCAATTTTTGGTGGTCAGTCAATTAGCCCAAACGTTCGGTCAAAATGCGATAAATCAATGTTTTGGAGATTTTCAATTCCATTTCCATGAATTTCAATAATGATTTCGGCTGATTGTTGATGAATTCACGCACAGTTTCGATAGAATTTCCGGTAATCTCGGATTTTGATTAGCCCAAATGTTGATCGTCATTTATGTCCTCACGACTACTTTGAAAACGTTGAAACCACTCATACGCTCTGCTACGAGATAGGCAATAATCGCCATAAACTTGTTTCATCAATTGAAACGTTTTGGTAAAAGTTTTACCAATTTGAAAACTTGGCTTGTTGGCTCTTTGTTCAAAGCTCATTTTCTTCACTTCCAATCTTGGAAAGTCATGAAAATCTCACTGGACAATCGATAAAGATAGCAGATTCTAACTCATCAGTCGACACATAGATGGCGCCACCAGGGGGCGCTAGATTCAAAAAGTCCTGTTTACTTTGGAAATTACCTTGTACATATACTACATGTGAGTATGTGTTTGAACTCGAACTTTTAATAATACCCAAAATTACCAACAGAAAACAAAGCTGTGCTTTATTTCCAAAAAAAAATAACACTATAACCTTTGTGATTAATCTGATTACTATATTAAAAAAAAATATTTTCCGTTATATATTTCACTTATGCAACCCTGAATTCGCATTAGGAGGTCCAGCTGGCAAGCAATGCAGAGCCTAAGCTGATACATCTTGGATGCGGTAGAAGAATGATGAATAGTGTTGAAATATCTCATTAATTTAGCCGAGGAACTTGTACCAATGTAGAACACAATATTTTAAATTTTATGTTGGAAGCTTAAAGCTCTTAAAAGGGTTAACAAATTAAAGAAAAAAAAAGTTTCACAGTTTTGACTTAGATTTAGTGGAATTTTTCATGAACTTTTCTGTGTACAAAGAAAATCTACAATAAATCTACTGAAAGTCAGTAAAATCTTTAAATCAAAAAAATATTAAAGCGACTTTTGTAATTCTCGAAGGTAATACTTGAATCAGTTCTCAAGGCATTACATTTCTCGATAATTTAGTGATACTGTATGTCTTCTTGATAACTGTTATAATTTAAATTTAAAAGAATTTATTTTTAAAAACTAAAGATATTAAAAAACTTACCAATTGTCAAAATAGTTTCGCTCAAAATTTTCGCACCTTGCATGCATCGGTAAGTACCGTTTTGTTTAACATCTTTTAAGAGCAGCACCGCATAATTATTTAAAATCTGGAATGATTAAAAATTAAATATTTTGTTTTTATTCGTACAAAATAATTTAAATATTAACAAAGCGGACTTACCTCATCATTAGTTTTTAGCGGATTGCTTGTTTTATTTTCTATAACTTCATGAAACCACGTGTTTGATAGATCGAATGTTTTGCATATTATAACTGCGTTGCCATGGTATCCCACTCGGATGCCACGTCTTAGAAACTCTGCAAAATAAATATGAGTGTTACAGTACAAAGTCGATATTAGTCGAAGTTAATATTAAATTAGACAAATGCACCAGTGACAAAACAAAGCTTGAAGATCGAACCTGGTACTCGTATATACTAGCATTGAGAAGGCAATCATCATCAGGCTATAGAAATAACATGAACAAGATTGACCCGCACTGATCCATTTAAAACTGAATTAATAAAAATTTTTTCCCTAGATTGATACAATCATTTTTTATGTGAAAAGTGTGAAATGCAATATTCATACGTCATTAAAGGAGTTTGGCAGCTATTCGTATACGACACGAATGATTTGTCTGGCGTCCAAGAATTTAACATAGAATTTGCTTGAAACTTTTTGAATTCAATGAAATTACCGCGGGAGTCTACTTCATCAGGAATACAAGTGACATAAAACATTCAGTGAAGGTCGAGAAGTTTTTGATAACTGACGTCCTTGGACATCTCTTGACGACGATAACATGAAACAATCTAGAGAAAGCGTAGTTGAAAATCGTATTTTTGACATCACTGAAATAACAAAGGATCTCAACATCTCTAAGAGATCGACTTAACATAGTTTAATTAATATTTTGAGTATGAGGGGAGTCAATGCTGAACTCGTACCAAATAACTTAAATCTCTTGCACAAACGACGTCGAGGAAGAAGCCGAGGAACCTGCATTCATCAATCGAATTATTACTACTAGTGGCGAGACATGGCTTTATGACTATCGAATGTCGAAACTGACCAACAATCTAGCGACTGACGGTCACAAAATTTGCCGCAACCAAAAAAATAAAATTCGTCAAGTGTATGGAAAATTAATTAAGCGTTGCTTTTATTAGCTCCAAAGGTGCCTTTTTGAAAAGGGCAAGTAGGGATTTGCTTAGTGAACTGTATCACTCCGAGTCAGATTTGATCAATATGTAATTTTTCAGTATAAAGTCTATATTCCGTCGCGAAAGTCAGACCCAATCGATTTATATAAAGTGTATGAGATTATACCCGTCAGTTGACCGAAGGTCGCCAAATATGGAAGCCTTAGAAAAATTTTTATATTTTCGAAAGAAAACCTGTTCGCTTATATTAGATCTTTAACGGTTTCCGTGCCTACTCATTCATTCGACACGAGGAGAAATAATTTAGTTCACAAAAAGAACCGGTTATCAAGGAACTTCTCACTACTTTGTCAAGATTTCTTCTTAAATGCCTCACTGACAATAATTATAGTTGTTGACTGAGATAACTTGGCCTGAAATGTCTCATAACAGAGCGTAAAGCCATTTAGTTGAAGTCAAATTATAAAGAATATTTAGCGCTAATCATATAATTATCACATATTTCAATAGAATTTATTATAATTTGCGTCTAACTTAGTAGATTTCGAATTTCATTTGTACATTTGGAATATTGTTGAGCGACTTTTTGCATTTGTTATGCGAGTCATATTGAAAAGCTTTCGCCGATATATAATACATAATTAGTAACTGAGAAGAGAAGGCGATTCGCTTATGACGCCCTAAAACGAACGAAAATTACCACCAAATCCGCAGGATGATTAATTGGCGATTACTAACCGCAGTAATAGCATATACATATTTCCTTAGAAAAAAGTAAGAAAAATATGTAACCCAGCTCTTTTGGGGCACTTCTTTCATTCCTCGAGGCAATACACACATCACACAATAAGCGATTTGCCCGATTCGTTATTAACGACGAGTGCTTACTTTTAAGTTTAAATGTGTTTGTAAATGTTGACTGTAAACATGTCTGTACATATCAACAACTATATATATAAAAGTATATAATTTATATACATATATGTATATTGCGCAAGTGACCACAAGTAATGATTTCTCATTTCCTTTTCGTAAACAACAAACCTCAAGAATTTAGTTAATTGAGCCTCTTCCAGAGTATTGATAACATCAGTTCACAAAATCCATTAAGTGATGAAATGAAAGCTCGACTAAGCATTATTACGTTTAAATATGTATATTGTAAATTATAATTGATTTGTTTCAAAGAATTATAAATTTTTGGAAAAATTTTAATAATATTTCCAAGTCAAGCTTCAATTCTCTAAAATCCGGTTTTATGCGAAATAATTTATCATAATACTCACTAATTGAATGAATGGTGAAATTTCCGTTCATCTTTCAAAATTAAATAAATATGCACTTACACTACATACATACATATATGTATTTATGCAAAAAGTACTAGGCATTGAAAAAGATGCTTTAAAATACATACATATATGTAAGTATCTACGTATTTATACATATATACATACATTTTAATGAACTTTTTACGCTTAATAAATTGTTCATTATTAGCGGTAATCATAAATATTATTAAGCAGCCCTTTAAATAATTTGCTATTTAATTATTACCTCTTACATATACATACACATATGTACTATATATGTACATATGCATAATTTGTGATGCCAGCTACAGTGCTCAGTAGGAAATATCGGCAGTAAATCACACATTGGCTTATTGTTATATTTGTATAGCTCTAAAAGTGGATTTATATCGAATATCGATATTTCCGCTTACATTTTCACATTGAAACTTAAAAACGATTTTTTAAAACTGTTCCAAAATTGTGTTTAATGTGCGAGCTTTTTTATGGTAAATTCCATGCCTATGGCTCTTTTTTCAATAGCCTTTTTATGATACATCACGCGTGAGTCGTGTCAAGCTTTCATGATATTTTCGTTCAGTATGGTTTGTACCGTTTGGTTCCGATTCAGGTCTTGGAGTAAAACTGTCATTCGCCAATTACCTGTCAAATGCTTGAACGATTAATCGAAAATTGGACTCAACGGATGGACCATCTGAGATGTAGCCGCGGCCCATATTAGAAAGAGATAATCTTCAGAAAAATAAATGCCAAAAAAAATGTTCTTTCGAATGATAATAAACATTCCTCACTAAATTTGAAGTTTTTGTATTTTTTTTTTAAGTAGGGAAGCTCGAAATGCTACTTCGACTAAAGAATGCCCGCATGTGGGGGCGTGGCAAAAACGTGTGTTTAAAATATATTCGTAAAGTCAGTCCGTCCGTATATCAGAGATAGTTTGAACGAAATATTACTAAAATAGTGTACGTGTCCGGTCATTGGAACGTACTAATATCCGGTTACAAGATATTATTTTATTCGAAAATAATAAATGAAACGATGTGCTCATGAAATTTGGCCAGTTATGGGGGATGTCAAGCAATAAGAACGGTGTATGTGACCTGGTCTACGAAAAGGGGGCTTAGGTGACAAAAAATCAATTTTTTTTATTTTTTTTTTTCAATTTTTTTTTATTTTTATTTTTTGACACCTTAGCCCCCTTTTCGTAAACCAGGTCACATATAATGAAGAATTTCACTATATTCATATGGCCGATATCGGCGTTTCCGAGAAATGAGCAACTTTTTGGGGATAATACATGAAAATATTTAAGTTTTTAGTAAAGAAATGAATTTTACGGAAAATTTTTTCCTAAAAGTACGAGTGTGCTAAGTATATGACCGCCACTTTACATATATTTTACAGGGTCACCGACGTTGCCTTTCGGGTGTTACAAACTACGTGGCAAAGTTTATATGTATATTCAGTTTAGAACATAAAGATTCAGCAATTAATCGGAGGTCTCACGGATATCAGAAGGATTGCAGTGTTCCACATAACTTGATATTGGATCACTACATATATAAACAAGAAAAAACGTTAACTTCGGTTGCACCGAAGCTAAATACCCTTCACAGGTGCATTTCTGTTAGTAACTATGTGTCCAGTTTGTATGGCAGCTATATGCTATAGTTAACCGATCTGAACAATTTCTTCGGAGATTACATTGTTGCCTTAGAAAATAATATATACCAAATTTCGTGAATATATTTTGTCAAATGTGAAAGTTTTCCATACAAGAACTTGATTCCGATCGTTCAGTTTGTATGGTAGCTATATGCTATAGTTAACCGATCTAAAGCAATTTTTTTCGGATATTACATTTTTCCCCCTTAGAAAATAATCTATAGCAAATTTGGTGAATATACTTGTCAAATGTGAAAGTTTTCCATACAAGAACTTGATTCCGATCGTTCAGTTTGTATGGCAGCTAAAATGTTATAGTTCCGATCTGAACAATTTCTTCGGAATTACAGTTTCTTGAAGAGAAAATCCCAAATTTGTGAAAATTTTAAAAAGGGAAATATTGTTAAAAATTTGAGGGGATGGTAGCTATATGCTATAGTTAACCGATCTGAGCAATTTTCTCGGATATTACATTTTTGCCCTAGAAAATAATCTATAGCAAATTTGGTGAAGATACATTGTCAAATGCGAAAGTTTTCCATATGAGAACTTGATTCCGATCGTTCAGTTTATATGGCAGCTATAAGTTATAGTGGTCCGAAATTAGCAGCTTCTTGAAGAGAAAATGACGTTTGCAAAATTTCAAAAGGATATCTTAAAAACTGAGGGACTAGTTCGTATATATACAGACAGACAGACGGACATGGCTTAAGCGACTCAGCTCAACATACTTATCATTTATATATATATTTTTATAGGGTCTCCGACGCTTCCTTCTGGGTGTTACAAACATCGTGACAAACTTAATATACCCTGTTCAGGGTATAAAAAAACACCAAGGTCCATTCGTTGGATAATAGTTTCCAGGTAAATGATGTAATCAAATATTGTTCAAAATTTCAAAAGAATCGATGCAGTACTAGTCGTGAAGTTATGAAGGGCTTTAACTTTAAAAACGCGAGTTATAGAAAAAACATTTTGAAGTTTCGAACACTAAAAAATATATAGTAGATTCATTCATTTACAAGACATGTGTATAAATACTCGTAACTTTATCAATTACGCTCCAGTCGACACAGGGTTTAATAAATATAGCGTCGAAACTGTGCAACAATCTTGCGAATGACGCTCCAAAAATGAGCCGAAACCAAAATTTGCTGAAGCCACTATGACCATCCCAAACGATGCTTTAACAAGTGTACCGAAAATTAGATTAAGCTTTGACATACTTACTATATATTGCTGTTCGGGAGTTCCGAAAAAATCTGGGCATAAAACTTTTTCGAAGTTTCGGTCAACACTTTCAGATTTCAAATCGTATAACATGTTCGAATCGAATTTAGTGGAAATCCGACGAATTATAGAACATGCCTGATTGTCGCATATTTTTGTTTCGTTTAAATTAATTTTATTATACATACATACATATGTACATAAGTATGTAAATAGTACTATTTATCCTCCAGTAATTCTGATAATGGCGCGAACAAAGCACTCAGCTGTTTCAGAAGTTCAACAATTGTTGACAGGCTTTTATTTACTAAGCGTGAAATTTAGTGCTAAATAAACAATAAAATTATAGAAGTGTGGCTTGGTAATTACAAATAAATATGCATACATACATATATTTTGATTGCTCCAATATTTTCGGGGAATACTTTACGATGCTACAACAACATCTCACACACTTCACTTCCATGGAATACAATTAAAACTTAACGTGCAAAATATTTAAAAATCCACACGAAAAACCTCATATCACTCTATGTACAAACCTGGACTATCCGTACATACATATGAACAAAAGCACTTGTATTGCCTTAGAAAAGTGACAGGTGCACCATACCGGCACGACAGAATGAAATACAAAACCAAAACCAGAAAACTCGAATTATTACAATGAATTTCGATGTTACATACACACTACATATATACATATTCAGGAAAGGTGCACTCGCACATACGAATGCAGCCTGTAGGAAAATTAACGTACGAGAATAGTATTCACAAGGTGCAAGTGTCAGTTTGGTTGTGTTATCGGTGCGAAGATGAGCTTCGAATAAAGAGCCAACATTAAATTTTGTTTTAAAATTGGTAAAACTTTTACCGAAGCGTTTCAATTGTTGAAACAAGTTTATGGCGATTATTGCCTATCTCGTAGCAGAGCGTACGAGTGGTTTCAACGTTTTCAAAGTGGTCGTGAGGACATAAATGACAATTAACATGTGGGCTAATTAAAAACCCGTGATCATCGGAAATTCTATCGAAACTGTGCGTGAATTCATCAAAAATCAGCCGAAATCATTATTGAAATTCATGGAAATGGAATTGAACACCTCCAAAACATCGATTTATCGCATTTTGACCGAACTTTGGGCTAATTGACTGACCACCAAAAAGTGCTCAGAATCCAACATTCGATTCGACGTTTGTGACCGATTATTTGACCAGAAATCACATTTTAACCATTAACCACTCTCCGTATTCACTTGATATGGCACCGTGCGACTTTTTCCTTTTCGGAAAAATGCATTTGCTGATGAAAGGAAAGCGTTATGCAGACGTAGAGGCCATTCAAAAGGCTTGCACCGGCTTACTGGCGACCATACCGGCCAACGAGCTAAAACACTCGTTCAACATGCTTTTGGACCGTGCAAAAAGCTTATTGAAGCAGAAGGAGACTATTTTAAATAAAATAAATTGATTTTGCCGAAAAAACCATTTGTTCTGTTTGTTTTTTATTTTAAGTCCTTTTTATTTTGGAACACACCTTGTATAGTGGGCAAACCCAGCACATGATAAGCTAATCAAGAATTGTAGTTGGAGAATTTTGCTCTGATCAATATGAAGAAAGTTTTTTTTCATATCGATCACAACACTACGAAAGGATAACTAGCTAAAAGACAAAAATTGTGGCAAATTGCTCATTTTTACTTTCATAAAATTATGACGATATATTTTTCAAAGCGCACAATACTCCAATTTGATAGAAATTGGGTTGATGGGGTTAAAGAAACCCGTTTTAATAAGATTTATGAAAGATCAGTATGTACAAGTAAGTACTAACGCCTTTACTGTAGACGCTGGCGATGAGAGAGAGAGAGAGTTCTTACTAAACCCCAAATAGTCTCAATATTCTCGCAGCAAAAGGAACATTTTTAAAAATTTTTTTATTAGAAATATGGGAAAATATTTGAAATAGCGTTGGCTTGGCAATTTGTACGAAAATGAGAACCAGTTCTAAATCCTCAATCATGCTAGTGTCTTTATTAATTTTCTTACGGGGCATTTATGACATGATTACACTTATATACATATGTACTTACAAGCGCATAAACAGTGGCACGCTCCTGAATATGGCCAAGAGCTATTAGATTTCTTTGAAAACATTAATTTGACATTTGTTACGATATTTTCTTGAATTCTGAGATTTAACGGACATACATACATACATGCAAACTAATAAAGTAAATAAACCTAAAGTGTAAACAAATCAACAGCAATAAAATTACGTTGATAATCGGTCGCTGATGTAGGAATTATAACGGCGTTATGCCGGTATTTTATAGAATGAGAAATTAAATGTTTCATTAATAGGAATACGTCGAAATTGATGAACAAATGGTGATTTATAGCAATCTCGCCAAATGTCAAGAGCATAAGAACAGTAAGTGCGTATATATATGTACATATTTACATACATATGAGTATGTATGTATTTATGAATGTATATTGAAGCGAAATTCCTCAATATGGACAATCCTCATAGCTGGACAACTCTCATAACTGGGCAGATTTCATTAAAACAATGTTTTCATTAACATTTTCATACAAAAGAACTTCCTATAACCGAAGATAAGTACATACGTTCCCATGACCAAACACAGACACATCCTACAAATTATCTCAGATAAACGGAAAAGATTTCATAAGTTGTGTAAATTTTCTAATATTTATGCAGTAGAAATATAGTTCTAAATTGCCACGTACCAATATGTGGACCGCTCCCTTAACCGGACAAAAACCCAGCGACGGTGTATGTTCGGTTATGAGAAATTTCACTATTTCTTATGTAAATTTGTATGCATATAGTAGTATGTGTGAATGGCGAATGTCAACGTAAAACCATTGAAATGTAAGAGTTGCCGATAAAAAATAATTGTGCATATACATTGTACATATGTACATATTTACATATTTTCTTGCTTATGCGAATGTAATAAAAATTGCAAATGAGAAAATTTATGGAATGGCGGGTATGTTAATGTAAGCGTAGTTCAAGGAAATGTGGGAGATTTCGCTAAGGTCATAGATATCAACCACAGCAATTGAGAACTTGAACTCTACAATTGGGTTAAAAAATCGTAATCATGTGTACATACATATGTATATACTTCATCATCAACAACAACATCATACTTGTATGTACATATGTAAGTAAGTAAAGAAATTTCTAGATTTATAGTATACTAGTCAATGTAGTAAAATAGTCTAAAGCCGATTGTTTACCAATCGATTCTACATAATTATGGCATCCTTATTTGGCGCCGATTAAAAATAACGAAGTCGACACAAGTTAGGATTATTCACGTTGTATTGAACATAACTTTCTTAATAAATAGTGAAAAAATATGGAATTTTAAATTAAAACAAGTAAGGAAGGGCTAAGTTCGGGTGTCACCGAACATTTTATACTTTCGCAGGATAAAGTGGTAATCGAGATTTCATTATCCGTCATTTACATATTTTTTTATTTTGCTGCAAAATTAATTAGATTAGATCAATTTGTGTACTTGAGTATTGAATTGTATTTTTGTTTATTTATGTATTATACAGAGAAGGCATCAGATGGAATTTAAAATAGCGTTATATTGGAAGATAGCGTGGTTGTGAACCGATTTCACCCATATTTCGTACATGTCATCAGGGTGTTAAGAAAATATTATATACCGAATTTCATTGAAATCGGTCTAGTAGTTCCTGAGATATGGTTTTTGGTCCATAAGTGGGCGACGCCACGCTCATTTTCAATTTTTAAAAAAAGCCTGGGTGCAGCTTCCTTCTGCCATTTCTTCCGTAAAATTTAGTGTTTCTGACGTTTTTTGTTAGTCGGTTAACGCACTTTTAGTGATTTTCAACATAACTTTTGATGGGATATGGGCGTGGCTATTATCCGATTTCTTCCATTTTTGAACTGTATATGGAAATAGCTGAAGGAAACGACTCTATAGAGTTTGGTTGACATAGCTATAGTAGTTTCCGAGATATGTACAAAAAACTTATTAGGGGGCGGGGCCACGCTCAGTTTTCCAAAAAAATTACGTCCAAATATGGCCCTCCCTAATGCGATCCTTTGTGTGAAATTTCACTTTAATATCTTTATTTATGGCTTAGTTATGACACTTTATAGGTTTTCGGTTTTCGCCATTTTGTGGGCGTGGCAGTGGGCCGATTTTGCCCATCTTCGAACTTAACCTTCTTATGGAACCAAGAAATACGTGTACCAAGTTTCATCATGATATCTCAATTTTTACTCAAGTTACAGCTTGCACGGACGGACGGACAGACAGATATCCGGATTTCAACTCTACTCGTCACCCTGATCACTTTGGCATACATAACCCTATACCTGGCTTTTTTAGTTTTAGAACTTACAAACAACCGTTATGTTCCGTCATGAACCTTTGGCAAACCTGTCATCGAGATGCTTGACGGTGTAGCTGAGGACACTACATTCTTCAAACACATCATTACAGGCGATAAGACGTGATTATACAATAGCGGATGGCGTTTCAAAAATTAGCCGAAACCGAAAACAACAAATATCGTTGAAGGCACCGAAGGCTATCCCAGCCGAGGCTTAAAACAAATATATGGAAAATTTGATGAACCATTGGCTTAATGTTTATATTGGCTTAGTAGCCTACGATAATAAAGATTTATATTAAAATACGAGAAAATATTCTTTGTTTTTTCAGAGTCCGGGTCAAATTTGAACGGATAATTTGCCATAAAAAGGCAGGGAATGCGTAGACGAGAAACGCAAAACCGTAGATGGGCTTAGAATCCAAGCCTTCCTTATTAGCAAAACTAGCCTTAAATATGAATATTTGCGAAAATAGGATTCTCAGATAGGAACCGTTTTAGGATATGCCTTAAGCTTTTCTAAGAAGCCAACAGATATTGCCATCAATTATTTAACCAACCTTCTCTTATAGCTCATTGAACATTGTAATAAAAATAACGAAGTTAAAAAGTACATATGAACACCGTGAGTGCAATACCACTAAAGCATATCGTGAATTGCCCTATTGTGTTTGAGTGACGTGTAAATGAAGTGCAAAAATAAACCACACTTATTTACTGTTCGGCTATTTCGCACGTGCTTATTCTGTAAGCATGTGCTAAGCACTTACCTGGCGTTGAAGGGTTCAATGACGGTGTTGCCGCCACCGTTGTCAGCGCTGTCGCCGCTGTTGTCGCCATCACTAGAAGCGACGCATCCACCGTCACTGTGGCGATCGCGTGCAGGAGTATTGTGCCGACGGAGAGTATTGCTATTCGCCAACTGAAAGTAAATGATGGGAGAAATAACACGAAATTAGTCGTCAGCTTAAGCTACAAATGAACACATATGAATTATATACATACATACATACATACATACTGTGTTATGTTGTGATGTTTTAACTCTTATAAGTACCGCTAATTGGTTAAACACACTTAAATAATGGGTAGGTCAGGTTGATAAATGTGAAGGTTGCAAGAATGGAAATGGTATTATTTATTTCCAATAAAAAGAAATGTTCATTGAATTTATTGTTTAATGGCTGAATGATTCTTGGAATCCGCTGGCAATTAAACGAATGCATTTGCTTACACATTTGAAGCATAAGGTGCTACTAATGGAAATGGTGCGAGAAAAGTAAGGAAAAGCGATTGATTAAAAAATAATATTAATAATAAAAATAGGATTTTAAATAATATAATTAAAAAAAAATATAGTATAATTCATAAATTCATATCTGTCAGAAGTAATCTTAAGTTTGATGAGCGTGGGATATAAGAATATTTTTTGGAGAGAAAATTCGAAGTTTCCACTAAAGAATAGCTCGACGAATGTTGTTCAATCTCTGGACAAAGAAAAGTTGCGCTTTTCAGCAAGGTTTGATGCTGTATAAGCACAATAGGAAAGGTGTTACATATGTAGTTGCGATTTTTTAGCATTCATAACGCGTAAAACCGAATTTTTGAACCGATTTGACCGCGTGTAATTTTTTTGTCTCTAAACTTGAAAAAGTCACTTTACAGACTTTGAATCGAATGTTGCCTACTTTACAGACCTCTACAGGCGGTTTAAACAGTCGCAATGTTTGAGAAATTTCTTTTGTAGGCTAAATACTTATTGGACCGCCATCGTATGTTAAATAGTAAAAGCTAATTTGATGCAAAAAATTATTTTATACTCTGAAATTGGTATATTAAGTTCAAAACGTCGGCGACCCTATGAAGTGTCCGGAAATCGGCCAAGAAGGTTATGGCATCAGTTTTTTTTTGGATGCGAAAGGAATTTCGTTGGTGGATTACTTGCAAACTGGTAAAACAATTAATTCTGAATATTGTTGCAACGTTTTGGACCAGTTGAAGGAAAAAAATCGTGAAAAAAGACCCAATTTGCAGAAGAAAAAATTCTTTTTCACCAGGACGATGTACCGTGTCACAAGAGCATTTTGTCAATGGCTAAAGTCCATGAATTAAAGTTCGAATTGATGGAGCATCCACCATATTCACCAGATTTGGCCACCAGCTACTTCCATTTGTTTCCAGAACTCAAAAAATTATTTTCATCAAATGAAGAGGTCATAACGGCTGTTGAAGCGTATTTTGCAAACCTTCCGGATTCTCACTTGAGGGATGGGATCCACAGATTGGGGGATCGTTAGAGCAAGTGTATTAATGTTCAGGGAAATTATACTGAATACAAAATGTATTTTGAATCATAAAATTGTGTTTTTTCTTATCAAACTTATTGAACAACCTGGCAGATATACTAAAAGATCAGCGTAACGAGCTGAGTCTAATTAGCCTTGTCCGTTTGTCCAACTGTATATATTCGAACTAATCCCTCAGTCTTTTAAATATCGATATATTGTTTGACACACGACCTTTTCTCGCCAAGAAGTACTCATTTGTCAGAACCAGTGAGCACTATACCATATATGTACATAGCTGTCATACAAATTGATAAATTAAAATCAAAATCATGTATGAGGAACTTATTATTTGCCCAGATATCTTCACCAATCACGTTATTGTCTAAGTATGCGCCACAATATCCGAGACAAATTTTTTTTCGATCGGATCACTTGCATATACCAAAGCTGTTATACAAACTAAACGGCCAGAATCAAAATAAAATTCTTTTTGTACCCTTTTATGCTATAAGAAATGCACTTTTGAAGGATATTTAAGCTTTGATGCAGCAGAAGTTGTCGTTTTTTCACTCATAACACTTTCTGACTTAATTTTATGGTTGATTTTTTAAGTTCACTTTGCTTGTTCTTTTCCTTTTTTAAGTAACTTTAAGTGTTGCACTTCTCTGGAATCACTTGAATTTGAAATCTCAAAATGTCTTGGTAAAAATAAAAAAATTTTCGATTTAGCAAACTTCCATGGAATTGTTGTTTTTTATTTCGCTAATTTTTTTACTTTTTCAACACAATATTTTGATGAACTAAATAAAAAAAATATTTTCAACTGCAAAAGTGCGTAAAAATTATATAAATAAGTAATTACTATTGTAATCTGGACAGCATATTATAACTTATGAGAGAAAGTGTTTCTAAGAAAGTTTTTCACTAGGCAGTCGAGAAGACACTTTAATAGACTAAAGCTTTGTCTAACTAATTATAAAATTCGGACTGAAGTGGTGCCTTTATAGTCTCCCAGTAATAACAAATAGGTTTCAGAGACTAAAGATTAAGAAAGAACAACACGTTCATACACAAACTGAGGCAAGTATTGATATACTTATATAAACGGGAGGGTTTGAACTGAAAAAGCGTAAATACTATTAATTTGTACAAATAACTGTATTATTGCGAAAATACAAATAAGCATTTGTAAATCGCATAACAACTTGTCATCTATCACTTACGTTAATCAGATTACCCAGAATCTATAATCGAAAGGAAAAACATACGAAAAAGCACCATTTTCCTGGGACTCCGGAAATTGCACTCATACCATCAATAGGCTTTCATTGAGACAACACCTTAAACGTAATAAAGTTGCTTAATTCGCATTTGTTTATATTTAATAAAAGGGAGATAAACAATGCAATTCGTAGAAAACTTGTTATCAATTGAACTTTTCATGCGTTCCCATTGACGTGCAGCGATTTTGGAGAGTATGTGACATTTGCGCAAATGACCAGAGCACATTATAATATTTCAACCACACAAATCTACATGAGTACATGTATGTATGTCAGTGTATTGCTTGCGAAATTCGTCAAAAGGCATATGTTTTGGTTGTCCACACACACAAATGCACATTACTCATACGCCCCAGCATACTTGAGATCAAAATACAATACATTGCGGATTCGTGAGCAACATACATAAATGTACATATAATATAATCATTAATGCATGCGCATGTGTGGTCAAAGAGATAATAATATTGATGTTAAGTTGGCCAGACTTGTTGCTGCACAGACGTCATATTGCAAAATGTTGACAGATGCCGAGCGCAGCGATCTTTAGTAAGGAGATTTAAGCGAATACCAATAAGAGAAATATACAATTCAAGGCAGTTTTTTGATAATGTAAAATAAATAAAATATAATCGATTACATTTTACAATATATACATACATATGTGTATGCAAAATCAGAGAATTTTTCTTACGAAGAAAAAAGGCCGAAATCAAGGAGATTGCTTCAGAGCTTCAAGGACTGCGAAAATAATATACTTGGCTTCATAATATGTATTGACAACATGTTGATTCTTTCGAAAATCAGAATATGAAAAGGGTCAGTCAAAGGCTTCAGATTGTACCGTTTTTATTAAAGATATTTACTCCGAAGTCATAATAGAAGATGAAAAATTTGATTTTGCTCGGTTTCAAGTAACTGAGCTATAAATATATCTGTAATGTTAGGCTTCGGAAGTCTATTTACCTTTAAATGTTAATGTCAAGAAAAAAATTAATCGAATTTTAATAACTGATTTTTTCGACTTTATACCAAATTCAAGTCTGAAAATGGAACCAGTTGATGTTACCAGAGTAACAGAGAGCTCTTATGTTTTCCAACTTGGTCAACTAATCGGTCATATTCATTCAGACTGTTCCAGACTCAATTAAGAATAATGCCTTTTGTTCTAATGCTATGCTAACTTAACACAAGCTGTGTTCGATCAGTTAGTATTCGTTAATATTCGACCGAATAAACCACATCCAGCACGCAGTAGCTGAGAGTGTACTACGAAGACCGTGGAGAGTCGATTCGGCACTATTCGCAGTAACTCGGACTGGCATATGGAACGGCTTGGCGTATTTTAGGTCAAGATCTTAAACTGAAAGCGTACAAGATACAGCTTGCGCATGAACTGAAGCCGCTCGAAAAATTCCAAGAAAATCGAACATTTTCGAGCCAAAATTTGTTCAGTGATGGCACTCATTTCCGGCTCAATGGGTGTGTAAACGAAAGGCAACCTAAAGAGATTAAACGGCTGCCATTTTATTCAGAAGAAAAACAGTTTACTGTAGATTGTTGGCCGATGGGATCATCGTTTCAACAAGACGACTCCACTTCCCGCCACATCACATCAATCAATGGATTTGTTGAGAGTTTTCGGTCGACTTTTTCCTGTGAGGATATGTACAGTCTAAAGAATATGCGGGCCACCCCGCTTCCGTTCAGGCCTTGGAGTAAAACATCATACATGTCATTCGCCAATTACCAGTCGAAATGTTTGAACGTGTCATAGAAAATTGGACTCAACGGATGGATCATCTGAGATGTAGCCGCGGCCAACATTTGAAAGATATAATCTTCAAAAAATAAAATTCAAAGAATGTTCTTTCGAATGATAATAAACACTTTCCAATAAATTTGAAGTTTCTATGTTTTTTTTTTTTTTTAAGTAGGGAAGCTCGAATGGCTTACCCTATACATACATATATAAACATTGAACTACAAATCCACAATGTCAAACAAAGTCAAGGCTTTGTTTTAATAATTGATAACTATAGAAATATAATATAAAAATATAATATAATCTAATAAAACTCATAAATACACAAATTATAATTCAAATAATAAGCGTTTGTTCAAAATTCATGTTTGTAGGAATCATTTGAATATATGCGTACAATTTTAAACAGGTTCTTCCTCAAAAATAGTACAGTTGCTAAGTATTTGGAGTAGTAGAAAAGAACTGCAACCAAATACGCAGTGAAATAGGTTATAACTGGCTCAGTAATCAGTCGTTGAGTATTATACCTCGTGTATCCAAAAAGACTGATATCATAAACCTTCCACCCGACTTTTTCGCCTTTCCACGCCTGAGAACCGGTTCATTATGTGCAGTCCACTAGAATGACTGTCAATTGGACTCAAATGGGAAATGATGGAGCCATGTTTCTATTATCGAACACCGACGCAAAAGCTCAGTTTTATTACGATTAAAGAGCACTCAAACACTTCTCAGAATCAGTTATTCGTTGTTTTTGTTGGATTATGCACTTGCGAGGCACCTACTTTGCACAGAGCTTTCGCTTCTTTAAAGCATCATTGTCCTGGGTGCTCATTTCGGTTGTTTCCAGCTTAGCAAATAGCTTTTCAACGGTAGATTTCCCTGATCCCAAATTCAACGGTATTTTCTCGCAAAAAATAATGCTTTATTAACACACGAAATGCTTATAATCAATTTTTTTTGTAAACAAGTTGGTTTTTCAAAATTCTATATCTCATTAACTAATAATTATAATCCAACTAATAGAAATCACATAGATGGTAGTAGCAGTATCTTTTTATCAGCCACAGTGAAGCGTGGGTTCTCTAGTATAATATAAAATGACGATGAAGACGCAAAGTCTAATAAAGTTTGTGCTTTTTGTTCAGTGTACTTTCATGTATGCTGATAATTTATACGCAGTAAGTTAAATACACGAATTACGGAAATTATAATCAATGTGTACAATCGTCTCCAAGTTGTACATAAATGTATAAAAAACATATGCCATACAAATGCTAATGCATATTAAACAGGAATAAAATCTCTATATTTTCTATTGTTATGCATGTATGTATGTACATATGTATGTACCTATGAATTTATAATTAATTAAAAAGGAGAGCAAACCATTTGACTTTACGCGCAATAAAACTATTATTGTATACGTATTCACACATAGGACTTATGTGCATATGTTTGTATATGTAATACAAATATATACATATGTACAACGTGTTGATAACTTTAATATTGCGATTATGTGAAGCCTTACTTCCAACATGTGCTGACTTTGAGCCCTTTTTAGTACAGTAAAACAAATATATGTACTACATTTATACAAACGTAACAACAATAAACCCAAAATGGTGGAAATTCTACTATTTACTGGGTTGTTAAAAGTTCAATAGTGATATATTTAAATAAAACCCCAAAATTAATCTACATTTGGAACTGAAATAAAACACATCTACAATTCCCACCCTGTGAAACCCGGAGCGAATTGTTTAACAGCTATTGAGAATATTTCCCGCTCATAGGTACATAGATATGTATATATGTATGTATGTATTTCTCACAAAACTTTTACGAATAAATTAGTAGAAGCAAACAAAATAACAACAACCAACACCGGCTTTAGTCGCATCACTGCTAAGAGAGCTTCTTTATTAGAAGTCCGAAAAAGGCATGTATAGCATTTTTATACCCTTGCAATATGTTACTACAGGGTATAATAGCTTTTTTGACCAACCCGTTGAACGTATCATCTAACACTTATACAGATAAATAAAGGGTTATACATATATAAATGAGTTGAGATCCGGGTTACTGTCTGTCTGTCCGTCCGTGCAAGCTATAACAATGCCTTTTAAGCCACGTTATGACTAAAAACTAGGTACGGAATATGTGGACCCCAGAACTTATAATTGACTTTTTACCGAACTTTTCTTTCAATATATGAGATATACTCGTATAATTGAAATTTCGAGAAAAATCCTTTCCTGATAATTGTATCTTGTGTACCACAAATGGCTTGAATCGGATCACTACTTCTTTTATCCCGTATATACCTAATACAAAGCTTCTGGACGCTTTTCTACCGTATATATCAACCAATATGTGAGTTATTTTAATAAAATTGAGAAAGCATGTTTTTTTAATAACGATGCATTTTTGTATTTAAAATTAATAAAATCGGGTGAAACTCGTCCTAGACCACATCAAATAACTAACGTACCTTATATAACTGAAATATTACCGCAGCTGTACTCCCTGCCAAATGCAAGGGTATTAAATGTACGGTTATGCCCGAACTTAGCCCTTCCTTATTTATTCTAATTAGTATAATAATACTTCAGAACCTATTGGGAATGAAATGAAGAAATATTTAATCTCAGATTTTTTTTATAACTATCTCAAAACTAAAAATGGGATTTAAAATCCCTAAATGAACCCTTTAAAGTTCCGAAACCACCCTGTCATAATATAATTTAAACTAATTCACTCGAATGACATCTCATCGCAAAAAAAACTTCTAAGCGAGCAGCTATAATTGTCTTACGGCACGAAGGTCGCTATGAATATAAATCGAATCGTGGCAATAAGCAGAAGACGCTCACGCTTGGAAAGAGAGTACCAACAATGAATCTAGCGCCGGTATGAGCTTCACTTCAGGCTTTTAATCAGCTTGCGCGACACTATTATTGCAGTAAACAACTTAATTAAAAACTCATAGATACTGCCTGACTATATGAACGGCCAATCTGAAGCGATTGTTTTTCTTATTATAATATTTTCGTTTCGCTAAATAACAAAGCCGGTTGTTTTATCTATTAACAATTTTTTAGCGTTTTGTTTCAGTTCACATTTAGTTCGTGGATGTGAAATATGGCAAAGTAATCATGCCCTCCACATTCAACCCGTATGAAATCTATGAAAATATTGGGTAGTCGAAAAAGTCTTTTCGTATTTCTAATAAAACTTTAACTACTTTTTTTTATTTATAATAATAAACAACTATTATGCTTAAAATCTCACCTACAAATGTATGTATATCTTGTTTTCGGACTCTCAATATTATGAAGGCGAGAGATGATTTGATGGAAAATATTAAATCTGTTAGAAAACAGTAAAAGTTAATTCAGCGGAAAAGGGGTCCTAAATGTTATGATAAAATTTTTCGACGATTAAAACGTAATATACCCTAAAATAATAAGCGTACTCATTTAATGTGACATTTACACAAAGTGGAAAAGTGGCAAATTAGCAAACACACGAGAAAAGAGTAAACAGGTGATTGCGAATTGCAACAGATTGCCATGGATGCCCCTGAAAACGAACAGCCGTTACCTAACCTGTTGTTAATTGTACAGGAAAGCTCGATTGATTCATGAGACATATGTAACATTTTGAGCCACATAAGTTTTGATAAAAATTTTATAGAGGAATTATTACGAAAAAATATTCAACTGATATAAAAAACAAGAAGCTTGACTAGTACTAGACCGGGTTCTGTGCAGGGCGAAACTATTATTCATGGGTTGAAAAAGACGCAGACGTTGAACTCAATGGTCATCCAGCAGACTACATTACGGGTGAAAACATTTAATTATCCAATCGACCAGAAACAACAACGAATAGATGACGATATAAAATGAAATTTGGCACGCTTCTATGCTATACATACAGTATATACCTAAATGACTATACATATATTATATAAATATAAATACGAGTACTTATGTTCACGGTACATTTAAAGTAATTAAGTGACAAATGACGACCAGCTTCTGGATTCGTTTGAAGTAAAATGACATATAAAATACCGACTCATTTTACATCCGTTTGTTGTACACTCACATTCTGTACATACATATGTATGTAGACATTGTGAACTTTTAATGAATGAATTTAATTTACTGGAATTTTGCAAACAAATTTAAATACACTTTACGCTAGAAAATTCTGACCATACGTCGTTAAGTGCCCGCAATGTGTTAGTTGATGTATACAATTTTAAGCGGGATTTGCCGGTTTTAGTTGTGTATAGATTTCTGCTTTCAATTAGCACATGCAATTATACTATGTTTGAGGGGAAACCCATTTCGGGCAAAGGAAAATGTTCAGCTTTTCGCCTTTTACTACTACTAAATGCATACATATGCTGTCCGTTGGATACAGTTTTAGTCTCTACAAAAAATATGCGCTAAAACTTCAAACTTTTAAGCTCAGAGTTTTAGTATTTCTGATTACAAATAACTGAAACCCAATTAGCCGTATGGATGTCATTAAGTAGTGAAATCCAGCTTATGGCCAGTAGATTTAACTCGAACCAAAAGATAGAAGATATTATATTTTAATTATTTTCAATAAAAAAAATAAATATTTTATTATTACTGCAAACTAAAACCACCTTTCGTCTCTCTAATTCGACTGGGATGGACAAAAAAAACTACCATTTCAGGTACACCCAACTCTTTCTTTTACACGTTTTCTTTTTACACGGATTTGAAGTTACGCGGTTTTCTGAGCAACGTATCTACCGTGTAAAAAAATGAGTTGGGGTATTTTAAAAATAGGCTCCTGGGCCAATACAATCATGCCAACGGTTAATACAATTTTCCACAGACTTGTTATAAACTAGCCTTGAGGGCTTTCAGCGAATTGTGTTTTCAGGCTTCGGCTTATTTTGGAGCGCGATTCCTTAGATTGTTGGACAGTTTCAATACCAAATTCAAAAACCCACGACTAGTCATCAGTAATGATACGCTTAATGTGGTTTCTCTAGAGCATCTCTTTGGCGACCACTACTCAACTCACATCGTCGTTTTTGCATAAATTTAGGCCTTTTGGTACGAGTCTAACATTGGCAAACTTCATACCCAAAACATTGGCCAAAATGTGTTGAGTCGATCCATAGGAGATTTGGATGGAAGACTCGCATTAACACATTTCAACGATTCCGTAAAATTTGTTTCCATTTTTTTCTGGAAAAAATCGGGGGAGACAAACCTTTCGCCTGTCAAAAAAACAGCTGCCAAACACACAGTAATTGACTTATGGAGATCAAACTTCCCACGAATATCAAAAAAGTTGTACCAAACTAAGAATTTTTTTATCGATTCGGTTTGCGAATGTAGTTTAGTGGACCAGCAGTCCAGTTCCGTGAAATTGTAGCTGTAAGTCACAGCCAGTATTGCAAGTCAAATTTTTGTTGTATTGCAGCTTCACTATAAGAACCCGTCTTACTACTACTGTCTATGCTCTATAATGAGAAGAGACTTTATACAATAAGTATAAAAAGTTGTAATCTTGTTGTTGTATAGTTATAATTTTTTGTAGTCTAACATGCTTACATCGACCATTATGTAACTTCGTTCGAATTCAATTTCACTTTTTCACTTGTTTTCGCAAAATAATACAGAATAATCAGTCCCCTGAACTCAAATTTGCACTAAAATTATATGATTATTATTTCCGTTAAAAATACAAAGTTGTAATACCCATGCAATAATTATCGTATAGGTATCAAGGGTTGTTCATTCAGGTTTCTGAGAGCTATATAGTTACGAAGTTTTCTCAAAACAGGGGATATGTAAAGAGAACGCAGTAATTTCTACCGAAAAATCTTCACACATTCGGTTCATGCGGGTGCTCCATTTCAGACGAATATGATTCATTATTTTGCGGTCTCAAGGGCAGACTTCAAATTCTGAGAATGCAATTAGTCATTAAAATATAACCTAACAGTGAATGACCCTCCGCGTATTTTATTATCAACAATTTTATTACTAATCAGTTTTTAGTAATACAATTACAAATTTTCACCGAATCGGGAAAGCGTAGCTTTGTTTCCGCGCATAGAAGCGGGCGTATTCACGGATTTTCGAAAAATGAGCTCCATTAATTTTGGAAGTGAAAATGGGGTAGTGAAATCAGAGAGCGCTTAGAGGTTTTAAACATAACCTTCAATTGCAGCAATTGGTCCAACAACTCCAAGAAAGCTGCATGTCGTTTTTCGTTGAGCCATGTAAAGATATTCCGAAAACGGCGACCTCAAAGGAAGACGATACAAAACTTCACAACTCGTATTTGCAGCAGAAAAGCTGGGGTACTGAAGCTTTGATATATAGAGATTGAGATAGCTGTGAATGCAATGGATGTCACCTTTGTTCATTTTGGGCAAAAAGCGTTACCATGAGGCCACTCTACAAAAGTGTATGAAGCGGTTTACGCGCCATTTCGAAAAGACCGTTGGTTCCATTGGTATTTATCGGAAACTTATTGCCATCGTATTCTGGTATTAACAAGTTGTGATCTGCCTCGAGAAGGACAAATCGGTCACATTCGTTATTTCTAGGTTATGATACACTATGTGGACTATTCTTACGTGCATGGAGGCTGTATATTCAGTTATCCCCGACTATCGCTACCCTCTTACGCAATTCGAAAATACGGGTTATATCATTTTGATGAAGACGCGATTAAGTCACTTTAAATTCTAAAATATCATTTTTTCTAAATATGAGACATACCTGTTGCTCGTAATTAATCATGCAACCTAATTAATTATGGAGTCACTTGCCCGAATTAATTGACCAAACGACATATCCATTGGTTTCATATTTAATGGACCAGAGTCATTTAAAATTTAGCTTAATCACAGGCAGGTATTGCAATCAAATTTTTGATTAGTATGCAGTACAAATAAAGACCTCTTCTGATAACTTTTGAAAGAAAAGATTAACAATAATTATTAAAAATGAACTTGTTAGTTAATTAAAATTTTTTGAACTAAATCACAAAGAAACTTTTACTTCGGTTCGAATTAAAACTTTCACATTTTTTTTCTTTCTGCAAAAAGATGAAGATAATCAGATCCTGAACTAAATGATTGCATAATAGAGTTAAGTGGTTCATTATTTGCCAAACAATTAAATTTAATCAGAAAATTATGAAGTATCAAGGGAATTCAGTTTTCATCAATTTCAAGAGGTAGCAATAATTACGAGTTTTTAAAAAGGGGTATGTATGAGAAGAGTATTTACCAAAGATCGCTTACCAGTTGTTATCGGTAAATCAACAATGATTCATATTTGGGTTCACAACTTAACGAGAAGCAATATCATTATTTCAATGAAACCCCGCGTTATTTTAGAATTTCAAAATTTATTCTAATAAGAATTTTATACAAAATACAAATAAATAAAATTTTTATCTTTAGGTTTTGAATAGATGGCTCCATAATTTTAAAATTGTGAAATCAGAGAGGTAATTTTAACTCCTCCAGTGCAACAACTGTTAAGATTCGTTTTTAATGTATTAAAGCACTCAAAAAGACATACAAAATCACATTCGGTATTGAGCGAAAGCTGGTTCAAGTTTTTTAATGAACAATGGATATTTATTTTGGGAACGTTACCTACACTTTAAAATTAAACGTTTTACTCCCTAAATATGCGTTTTCCTTATCTCGGTATTTATCGGAAACTTTTTGTCCATGTATTCTGTTTTGAACGTTGAACCCTCGACACCGAAGCGACATACACGGCACACCGTATTTCTGGTACCACCTATGCTTTACAGTCGGGGACTGTATTCTTATATTTATAGATAATCCGTAGCGCTCTCAAGTATTCAGTAAATACTGTAATACATTTTATAAAGTCTTAAGTCATTTAAATAAATATTAAATACTATACTATATACATATGTATGCATACAATATATACATATGCATAGGCGAATTAATATGCAGATGTCTATGTAGATATGTGTGTATGTCACTTGCCCTTAATTACGCTTAAACGACTTATACTATTTACTTCTATAATCAGCTCAGATTACATTTAAATATTTACTATTTTAGTGCAGAAGTAAATTGCTAGTAATGCAATATTTATCGGATTAGATATCCCTAGTACCGAAATAAAGACCATCTCGATAATTTTGAAACGAAAAGATATAACTCATATTTCATTAAAAATAACTTTTAGTTAATTATAATTGAACTAAACAAGAAGAAACGTTTACTTCGGCTTCACCAAAACTGGAATAAACTTCACAGCTGTTTTCCTTATAGCATAAAATGGTATGAAAATATCTGTATCTTGATTTTGATTGTTCAGTTTGTATGAATAGTTATATGCTTTAGTGATCTATCTACAAAATTCGTTCGATATTTGCGCATTTGCCTTGGATAATAATACGTGCCAAATTTGTATCTGAAAATATCTTGTCAAATGAAAAAGTTTTCAAACAAGAACTTGATATGAAGGGTCCAGCTTGCATGACGGATATACATACGAGTATGCTAAAGAGGTTCGGTATTGGCAGTTCTACGCTATGAGTAGATTCTGGAAGAGAAAGGGCTGTGCGTAAAATTTTAGATCAAAAACTGTGGTTACTAATGGCTAACATCGCTGATCATTGCTTTGAGCATAAAGTTTCGTGAAGACATTTCGTCAAATAAAACAGTTTTTAATACAATGACATGATTTTTATCGTTCAGTCGGTGTCGGTTTAAAAAAATTTATTGAACAATCAATCTTTGCTTTCTGCGTCGATGCAGCGGAGCCAGCGCAATTTCAAAGGAAACGGAAGGCATTCTCTGGAATAGCCTTGAAGACCTAGGTGTATGCTGCTTGGATCCCCTCTGTCGTCTCGAAATGCTTGCCTTTCATCGGCTTTTTCAGGCAAAAAAAAAAAAAACAAAAAGAAATCTGGGGGGATGCCGACCTTGGCTAGGTAGCTATTCACAAAAAAGGTGGTGTGAGCCGGGACGTTGTAGTGCAACTTCCAATCGGCTGGGATGTCTTGTCGGACGCGTTTGACCCTTCGTTTGAGTCTCTTGAGGACTTCCACATAGAACGAATACTTATTCGACGGTCTGAGTTCAAAACTTTGCGCACACAAGTCACATTGTCGGTGTTTGTCGAAGACGCGGTCTCCCAGCAGGGTCTTCATCAGCGATCTCTTCCCGGTCCTCCAAAAATGCCTGGTGCCACCGAAACCGAAACACACCATTTCTTGCTAAAGCAACATCTGGATAAACCTGCTTGATCATATCAAACGCCTCTGTCGCATATTTACCGAGTTTCACACAGAATTTAACCGCGTACCTTTGCTCTAACGGTCGAAGAAAATCAGTCCCCAGTCAGTCCTTTCCGGACAAACCCTGTAAATACTCAATATGATCTCTTAAATCATTTCTAAAACTTCCATTCAGAGCTTCCTTAGAAAATGCATATTAGCCAAACGAGCTTATCGCGCATCAGTACAAGCTTGTCAAGTATTAGAGAGATCTTATAGATAGCAGACCGTTACAAACTCATTTTCCAGTCATGTAAAAAGATAACAACAAATTGCTTAATTAATGCAATTATATACTCTCATACATCTGAAACTACTCTCATGTGCAGGTACATATATAGGAGTAATATTCTAGGAATAACTGCTACTCACTTGCTATCAATTTCATTTAACATTAACTCGTTCCACACGATTTCGCAATGTCGCGTAAATTTGTGCTTGCACACAGGTTACAGGTTCGCACGTATTCGTATGGTTGAAGTCAGTTATCAGTAGTCTTGTAATAAATCGCATGAACATCCAGGTTAGAGATGATCAACTATGGCGCAAGTTGTAAATGCTGAAGATAAGCTATCGGTATTTTTAGCTGTACAGACAAACTCCTTAGAAATACTCGTATATACGGAAGCTCTATAAACATTTTCATTTATTGCCATACTGTCCAGTTCGGTATTTTATAACTAGAAATTTACAACCGGCCTCCTCACAGGAATTTTGTTGAGAAAAATATATATTTTTTCTAATAAATAGATTAGAGGTGCCTCAAAACATAAAGAAGGTCCTTAAAATTGTATTCCTCAAAATAAAAATAAATGTACCTAGAAAACTTACAGATCACTTACTTATGTTTACGGCAGGTTCGTATAAATTGCTCACGCGAATCGAGAGTCGATAATATTTTTTTTTTTAGATTAATTATTGAATTGTTTTTGCAATATGCAGACTATGTTCCACGCACCTTAGAAGGATGAAAGCAGGTAATGTTCAAATAACAGATAAAAAAGGAGTTTTCATATTAATAATTTGGAGATAAAAGCGACCTCTAGTTAGGCGATCAGCCGATTGCGTAGCTTTAGTACAACACTCAGAAAATATTCCAAAAAATTATCTGCTTATAGAGCTTTTGTAAAGCCGCCGGGTTTTGATCTTCTAGTTCTATGTAGAATAGAATTTCCTTTCAAATTTCCAAGGTTTTGAGAAATTTAGATGAATTTGAGAGAGGGCTCAGTAGCAACGCTTTAACAATAGCGCGCCAGTCGTTTCTTCTCTTCGATTTTTGGGGCCCCAATTGTAGATACTCCACTTGATCTCTCTAGCGGAGTAGAGGTCTTACTCTTCATATGCTCCCACCAGTCGATACCTCTCATCTCTCGAATACCTCTCATCCTACTGGACAACATGACCTAGCTGGCAACATGATGTCGGCGCTGTCTCTTGATTCGTTGAATTATGTCACTGTTGCCGTATACATACATACATACATACATATCACGTACATTACATCGTTCCATAGACTGCGGTCATCCGAGACTTTTGTCTTCTTTTCATTGAGAGTGGCGGGTTCCAAACCCGACGCTCAAACTCGCTAGGTAAGTGGTAAGAAATTTTCTGCTGATTTATATAGCGTGCAGTTTGCTTCAAGATCAATGCCCGCTCGCAGCCACACCTCTGGTGAACAGACGCTGCAATTCGACTACAGCGATCCCCTTTAAACATAATGTGTCGGAGTGCCTCTGCTGAAGCTTCCTCCTTGAATGCAGGCTCTGAACGGGTTGGCTATGTTACACAAAGATTGCTCATGCTTCGAGGGTGCGTGGCGAGGACGCAAAAAAAGGAATTGAGTCTGACTATAGCCCTACAACTGTAACTGCATCCTCAGAAGCAGAACTACACCTCTTAACACTCAATACATGCCTCATATTTTTACCAAACGTTTTTACATCCCATCCGTGCATGTTTTTTCCGTGGTCAATACTTAACAATGATTAGAAACTCTCATTAAAGCGGCGGGTTGAGCTCCAATAGAGTTTAATATATCAGCAATAATTTATGAGCTTAATAGCTTTAACATTTGCTTTTGATCAGAACTATGTTGTATGTTTTTCTTTACTCTCTAGAGCATTCCCAAAGGGATCTACGAAGAGCAAGATCGCGCTCCTTACCAAGATATTCAGAGAACTAAACAGTTGTATGTAACGGGTGATTTTTTTGAGGTTAGGATTTTCATGCAGTAGTATTTGACAGATCACGTGGGATGTCAGACATGGTGTCAAAGAGAAAGATGCTCAGTATGCTTTGACATTTCATCATGAATAGACTTACTAACGAGCAACGCTTGCAAATCATTGAATTTTATTACCAAAATCAGTGTTCGGTTCGAAATGTGTTTCGCGTCCGTGTCCGATGAGCGATGAGGCTCATTTCTGGTTGAATGGCTACGTAAATAAGCAAAATTGCCGCATTTGGGGTGAAGAGCAACCAGAAGCCGTTCAAGAACTGCCCATGCATCCCGAAAAATGCACTGTTTGGTGTGGTTTGTACGCTGGTGGAATCATTGGACCGTATTTTTTCAAAGATGCTGTTGGACGCAACGTTACGGTGAATGGCGATCGCTATCGTTCGATGCTAACAAACTTTTTGTTGCCAAAAATGGAAGAACTGAACTTGGTTGACATGTGGTTTCAACAAGATGGCGCTACATGCCACACAGCTCGCGATTCTATGGCCATTTTGAGGGAAAACTTCGGACAACAATTCATCTCAAGAAATGGACCCGTAAGTTGGCCACCAAGATCATGCGATTTAACGCCTTTAGACTATTTTTTGTGGGGCTACGTCAAGTCTAAAGTCTACAGAAATAAGCCAGCAACTATTCCAGCTTTGGAAGACAACATTTCCGAAGAAATTCGGGCTATTCCGGCCGAAATGCTCGAAAAAGTTGCCCAAAATTGGACTTTCCGAATGGACCACCTAAGACGCAGCCGCGGTCAACATTTAAATGAAATTATCTTCAAAAAGTAAATGTCATGAACCAATCTAACGTTTCAAATAAAGAACCGATGAGATTTTGCAAATTTTATGCGTTTTTTTTTTTTAAAAAGTTATCAAGCTCTTAAAAAATCACCCGTTACGTATATTATTAACATAGGCTGCGGTGAATGGCATATTGAACAATTTCCGTTTCAGTCAAATGCATGCCTTAGCAACAACATCTCTTCACAGGTTTGCACTATCGCAATTAATGGATCTATCAGACTTCCAGTTAAGAGAGTGTATAAGTAAGAAATTCATTCAGTTTCATGGAAGTTATAATTAGTTATGAAAATAAAACACACATGCAAACTTTGCAGAACCATAATCAGTTCAAATCGAATTCTCGAAAAAGCAGCGAATGGAAAGTCAACAGTCAATTGAAGTGAAATATGAAATTCGCTTGAAGAGTGAATAACGCATAAACGTTTAGGGTACCATACCATGACCATTTTCGTTTAATTCTATACAAATTAAATACTTTTCTTTTTCAATATTTGCCTGCCTTTAATCGGCCGTGTATATTGAATGCAACCATGTGTGCGCCTGCTGATCATACAAGAATTCTCAAGTTATAGATAACTTGCCGGCATGTCGGCTTGAGCCGCTCCATTGAGCAGCAACAGCATAGCAGTAACAGCAGCCAACAGTTGCTTATTTCCGTTTAAATTCATCTTTAATAGGCGAACATGCCAATTCTTCAACTGTGGTTTTAACAAGAAGTGACATAAAATCGCGCTACAGTTTGCCTTACCCTTCCTCCCAGAATCGCCAACACGGATCCACCAACGAACACATACACGCACACACGGTCTTTTTAAATAATCGAAAAAAGAGCAGCTCAAGTACATACCTATTACACATAGATATATGTACATACATACATATACATATATATATGTGGTATGTATGCATTTATGCATAGCCGTACATGCAAAAGTAATGGTATTTATAAGCATCCAAATACAAGCAATCATTCGAGTGACCATTAGTCTACACAGGGTGTGCTGTATTCTGATATTGTAGAAATATATGTTTTTCGTATGAAAAACTGGTCCAATAAGGACCAAAAGGAGATCCAAGAAGAAAGAGTTTCCAACAGATCGATGTTCATGTTTCATGATAGCACTCTCTCTGGACTCTAGGGCACTAGCGTTAGAAGAATTCATATTTTGATGGTGAAAAATTATTCACGACCTTTCAGGCTGCTTCTTTATTTGCTGACTTATTTATGCAGACGAACGCGGATTTTTTATTCCTGTCAAGGAATGTCAAATAAGCATAATTTTGCCGCTGCAACGACAACAACTATAATTTTAATACTCTGAACGATAACACCCACGTCGGAAACCCTGTAAAAAAATATATACACATATATGTATGTATATGTATGTCTATAAATATTCAGCGTCTGTTTGTCTGTATATACACGGTTATCAAAATATCGATTGGCAATATATTATAATATTCTGTCACACATTCCGATCGGTCTAAATGAAGCCCTTGTGTGAAAAAATTTTCATCTGACAAGATGTCTTCACTGATTATTGGCTGATTCAACGCTCGGATCAGAGCTATTAGCTGGTATTCACATTGACCGATCAAAATCAGAATATAGATCTCCTTAAATACTTTTATGAAATAGGTTGGGCTAGGTTGAGACGTCGATCCTAACAGGGATCTCACTTGGACAGCTTTTAACGCGGATCCGTTATGTTATCGGAAACTCCTATAAGAGATTATAAGCCTCTTATAAAACGACAAAGCGTTTCGGGCACTCAGGCGGCAAACGTCAGTTTCGGCGATGTCTCCTGGTTCCTCGAAAGTAAGAGTGCCAAAATATTTCATTCTTTGTCTTGCGAATGCTGGAAAATGGAAGAGAAACTGTCTGGCTGTTTCCTCTTCATGCTCCTGGATACCACTTTGACAATTTGCATCCGTGAGTGAGCGAGCAAAAGTGCTCTCTCTGGCTCGATTCCGCCAAAACGAGTCTCTTTGTAGAATATGGCATGCATCTGTGACGGATATTACAGCTTTTGGTACAGCATTGTTTTCGTTTTTAGCAAACCTGTCTCAGGTTGCTAGCTGGTCATAAGAGATCGCTGAAAACGCTATTTAAAGAAGAAGATCGTCTCAATGACATTCCAACAAATCAGGATATTCTAAGAGGTCTGTAAGTATCCCAGTTCAGTTTGAAGGATATTGTTCATTCGAATGTATAACCCCAACAGCTGAAATTCTTATGAAATTCTTTATTAACTAACAACGAAGCGCTTATGATACACCCTGTATATACATAAATATACTCTTACAAGTAATAAAAACAATTCTCAGATATCTTCATTTTTTCCAAGTAATCTGACTCTTGAATTGGGCGAGAATACCGCCTATCTAAAGTCGGAAGGCCAATAGGCCGAAGCTGTGCAGCCTTGTTAACTCCGGTGACGATCATCTGCGGCACTGCGCCCTCTCACACCACTCGCAAACAAAACACACACACACACAAGCAATGGAACAAAAACCTGTGTCTGCGACTGGTGTGGTGCTTATTGTTAAAAATGTTAAATTATGATTTCCAGGAAACAAAAAACGAAACAATTTGAATTGCAGAAAGCAGAGAAAAAACAAAACACACATACATACATTTATATAAAGGCAGGCAGCCTGACGAGGTTGCTGTCCAGTAGAAGCACCAACTTGTACAACAGAATTCAGCACAAGTACGCCAGACAATGCGGGAATATGAATACCTGCATACCTGACACACATACATACATGCATACACAAATACATACATATGTACATATGTGCAAATATGTGCATCTGAGGTTGATTGGACGCATGATGAGCGAATTGTGTTGAAAAGAACAAGACTGAAGATGTGGCCAACAACTGCAATGCCTAAATATGTACCCACACATGTACATATATACCAGTGTGCCAACGCATACATATGTATGTATACATATATGTACATGTGTAGTGCATGTTTGCGGACAGCACGGAAGCAGCATTGAAATGAGTCTGTAACAAGACTCAAGGCTGGCCAACACAAACTGGATGACTTCTATGTACTTTTTCTTCAAATTCTGTTTCTTCTCGGCCAATTGTGCAAAGGCTCATCAAGCAAATCTGTACGACTCACTGTGCGCATGCGCATACCATAATAGCTAGTTTGCGACGGTTCTCGACGCTGAGGAATACATTGTACTGGCCAATAATAATATTGGCTGCTTGACTGGCGTCTGCTGCTATCGGCTTTTTGGTCGACGAATTGACAATACGTCAACGCGGGCGCAGCAAAAAAATGTGGCAGCCAACTTGTGCAAATTTACGTGCATAGCTGTATGCACGCATGTATGTATGTATGTATGTATGTTAAACAGAGTAGATTGCACCACTGGTAGGCACTTGCGGCATTCTTGTTTGCGCCTGTTGCTTTCATGTGAGAATTTGTAAATTACACAGCTCTACAAAAAGAAAATTTTTTTGTTTTCCTGGATATCTTAGCATATTTTGATACTTTCAAGTGTCCAGATTACGACATTATTCACGAAAATATTGAATTTGCTCTAGTTTTTGTTTTTTGATAATGTAATATCTTAATAAATATCAGCTTGTTGGTAAAAAAAAATAAGAGTTTTCCGGCCTTGAGAAGCGTCTAAAACCCATACATTGAGATATCCGCACTTATAGTCTACAAAATGTCCTATTTTACTCAATGAAAAATTCAATTTGGTTCCAAAAGCAATTCGCATAGACTACTCAGAAACAATAATGCCGAAAAATATCCATATATCGGCGTAGTCTACCAATGGATGCGAATAAGAGGGCGAAACATCTACACACAATTTTTTTTTTTCTGAAAATGAACTCAGTGATTTGAAAAGTGTTCAAGTTAGGTACGACACATTGAGACAAAAAAGCTTCCAGAAATTGTAATTAAATTCTCCGGACAAATTATATTTCAAAAAAAAAAATGTATATTGCTAAGTTGGAAGGACTGTCCTTAATTACTATACCACATATGAGCGCGATCTGTCAACCCGCTTGTTTAAGCAGCAGCTTAAGTCGGTATACCTCAGTAAAGCGCTGCGATTTTTACATTGGATAAAAATATAGAAAAAAATTTATCTCAAATTTTGTATGCGGAATCGTTGCGAATGTTGGAAAAGATGTACGGGGATGCAGTTTTATCAAAAACACAAGCCTAGGAGTGGTACAAAGCTTTCAAAGGCAGTCGAAAATTGTTAAAGACATACATTGTTCTGGATGAAAATATTAAGAAAGTGGAGGATATGGTTCTTGAAAATCGTTAGGAAAGTGTTAGAGAGATGGCAAGTCAGATCGACATCTCTCGCGAGTTCGTTTGGATGATTTCATTGGATATTTTGGGTAAAAAATGCTTTCTTACTCGACTCGTCTCGATAAAGCTATTTTTTTTTTTACAAAAAAAGAGTGCCGTAAACAGGTCTCTTTGGACATGCTTGATCGTGCAAATTCCGATCCCACATTCCTGGAGAACATTATAACTGCCGATGTGGCATGGGTTTACGAATTTAACATACAAACAAGTCATAATCGGAATGGAACCTGTTTTCAGTCAATTGAAGAGATAAAACAAAATTCGCTGAAAACCATCCCATAAACTACTCATGAACAGTGTTTCGAGGACTGGAAAAATCGTTGGCATAAGTGTATTACATTTGGTGGGGATTATTTTGAAGGCGACAAAATATATCGATGATTCATTAAATATTTTGAGTTTCATCACAATTTTCAGGTACTTTTTTGTCACAATTTATGATGCCAGACTATTTCTGTAGACCAGTGTTATATGTACATACATACATATATATAGAGAAGTTGATGTGTGCATTTTATGAACTACAAATTTTCAATCAGAATGTCTGCGTTCACAAATCATCTTTTCATTATTTCTGACCATCGGGTTCTTTTTTCTTCGTTCCTTTGCTTAAAAGCGTTAACTAAATTTTTTGCTTTACCATTTATCTACATACATATGTATATATGTATCTACGTTTATGTTGTACGTCAGCTTTAAGTCGTCTAAGCATAAATTATATAATACATACATAAAACTGCTCAAGATAAGAGTTCCCCATAATATTAATAATTAATTTCGTAAGAATGCCACAGAAGCTTGTTGGCGAAAGAAACCTAAAAATTATGGGAGGAAGACAAACACATACATATACATATGTACATATGTACCTACTTCTGATATGAGTAAAGCGGAATTTTTATTAGAAGCAATTCTTGTATGGTTAGCATGTTCTTGCCTCGATTATCAGGAAGATGTGATCGACAAAGCATAAAGGCATAAGTAGATTCAGGAAAGCAGCATTATTATAGCGCATTTCAAGTCAAGTCAACAACAGTTGAGGAAGTTATTTACTGGTTGACCAGCTCTAATGAATACATTGAATATTTGTGCCAAGTCAAAGAGCTATTTGTTCAGATTTAGCATCAATTAAACATTAAGGGACCAGAAAGGACTTTCATGGTGAGTATGCAAACCACTTACGCATCAGAAAATCGTGTACACGTGTTCTTGTGAAACCAGACCCTCTTTAACAAGGGAAATTTTAAGTAAAATATTTTTTTCTGACTGACTTTTTATTAAACTCTGACCATTTGACGTGGGAATATATGATTGAAAATTGAAGGTTTTTTTTGACCAAATAAAATATTCTCCTTAATTTTTAAATTGAAAAAAAAAAAACAAAAATCAATGTGTTTAGGACATAAGACGGTAAGTTTAGACCAAATTTTCTGACAGAAAAGAATAGTGTACAAGATAAAAATAAAAAACTCGAAAATTTGGTTATTTGATGAGATTATATAAAAAAGTCTATATGCTAAAGTTATACGAGTAGATCTCTCCTTTGAACACAATATTGTCATATAACTATTTCCTATACCCATATTTTTGCCCGGAAATCGAGACAAACAGTTTTTTACCCTTATGCAACGCAACCCCTCCTTTCCAGACCACATATCGCTCGTAAATTATTTTTCTTTCAATGTTTGCTATTTTATCTTTCATTTCCGATGGATTTTATCTAACACGGATTTTTCGTTTTCAAAAATTGTCCTGGTCTAAATAGCAAAGAAAATTATACAGCAGTAGACCATCGAGTATACGTAAGCACTTTTTATTTTAGTAAGCCACTACAATTTAAAAATTTGAAATGTTATGCATATAGCCTACATTAACTGTAGTGTAAAAAATGTGGGATTCCAGAAATATTTTTGATAACGGGACTTTCCTTATTGTGGTAAGCAAAAAAGTTGAACATACTCACATTTTTATCGCAACATTCTTTTATACTCCGTTGAGTTTTATTTAACAACTTAAGATTATTCGTGTTGAATTTTAATGTTTAATGTAATGTAATGGCGACTGTGGCAATATTTTCAGAGAGTTACATTTTTTTATTATTAATTGATTTGTTAGCCGTTGATAACGGTGCCTTCTATTTCTTGTTCAGAATATACATATGTAAATATACTATATAATTAGAATTTTGAAAGCAAGAATTGTTCAAATTGTGATGAAAACCTGCAGGAGAGGGGTAGTAATAGAAGATTTTTTGAGGAAGAGCCAAAACTATGGCGCCAACTAGAGGAAACACGAAGTTTACATTGCTACAAACGGGCAAATTCGTTACAAAGCCACTCAAAATAATATACTTATGTTCTTGAGAAATCAAGGACAAATTAGAAAATTTCGACATTCCCCGATATGTTGCACAAGTTTTGAGCTTCGTACCCACAATAAAGTGGACAAAGCTTAAGCCAAAACCGTGGTTTTAGTGTAAGGAATGACGTAATATAATATTTTCGCAAGAAAAATGTTTAATGTGCACTGCCCAGCCCAGCCATGTTAAAAGAAAACATGGCATAGTATGTTCGAAGCGGAATGCAGAAGGAGAAACTGTGGTTTGAGCAGATTTTTCGTATTTCAAATCATCGCTATTTTGCTTTATTACAAAAAAGAAAATTAACAACGAAATTTACACTGAGTTATTTGAACTCTATCGAGAACATTTCAGGTATACTTGCTGGTAAAGTATACTCAAAGTGAAACAATACAAGAGTACAGTGAATGTGTTTCGATCATTTTCGATTGAGATCGGGTAAAAACTCTGCAAAGCCGAATCAATTTAAATTAAAGAAGGACATACTAATACTAACATAAAAAAAAAAAACAAATAAGGAAGAACTTGTGGTTATAAGACGACTTCGAAACAACACGTTTTCTGGGCTTACCTGCGTTAGATTATTTCGATGACAACTAACCTGAACCTTACCACTTAAGCGGGGACTTGATAACCGCTAGAACAAGAACGAGCTACAGCTACAAAAACAAGAATTATGATACATTTTGTGCCATGAATTATAAGATGCTGTGGAGAGTACATAGTAAAGGTTATCGTGGCCTATATACTAACTAGATTTCTTTTCAGCGGAAACTTCACGTCGACAAATATTGAAAAGTACTCAATAGATTGATGATTTTACCAAACATTTTTCATAAAATCTTACAAGAAGTCAGTGGCGACAACAGACGAAATGACTCGGATTTCACACCTTCCGCCATCCAGCTGAAATGCGGAAACACAATTTAAATGACTAAGCAATAGAATTACTCTTTTTGAAGACCTAAGATCTAACTATAAGAGTATTTTGTTTTTTTAATTTTTTTTTTTTTTGTTTTTCTTTTTTTTATAATAAGCTGACTACACAAAGCAATGTTCTTAATAGCCTACGTGTGATCCTTCCGTTTTCCTTGAGAAACGACATAAAGATAACGTAATCTACCGTAAAAATGGTTTCTTACGCTACTACAACAATAACATATGTATGTATGGTTTTGCAAAATTTCGCACATTGTAGTATTCGTACAATATAGAAACACAATATTTTCGAACAAAATACGTCACTAACTTCACATATTCTTAATTCATACATCACATAAACGGTAATCGTCCGAACATAATCCCTTTTAAGCGCCTTTATACTTTTTTCTAATTTATTTCTTCCTTGAAATGTCGCCTTTTTCGAAATTCCAGAAATTCATTCTCAATACATAAGCACAGGTACATGTATAAATATTGACTGAAAATTTTTGGCAAACAACAAAAACAAACATCAAGTGGCGTTTTCATGCCTTTAATTGTTGTCTTTCGTTGCCGATATGATTGGCGCTGATGTTCGTATAATCGTTTTCTTGTTTGTTTAGCTGTCGGTTTATTGTCCCAAACGTAACGGGTGATTTTTTTGAGGTTAGGATTTTCATGCATTAGTATTTGACAGATCACGTGGGATTTCAGACATGGTGTCAAAGAGAAAGATGCTCAGTATGCTGTGACATTTCATCATGAATAGACTTGCTAACGAGCAACGCTTGCAAATCATTGAATTTTATTACCAAAATCAGTGTTCGGTTCGAAATGTGTTTCGCGCTTTACGTCCGATGAGCGATGAGGCTCATTTCTGGTTAAATCTACGTAAATAAGAAAATTGCCGCATTTGGGGTGAAAGCAACCAGAACCTTCAAAGAACTGCCCATGCATCCCGAAAAAAGCAATGTTTTGTGCCGGTTTGATGCGGGTGGAATCATTGGACCGTGGCCTATAACAAAGATTTCTGTTGGACGAAAACTTAGGGTGAAAATTTGGAAATCTCTATCGTTGGGATTTAAACCAAACTTTTTCATTCCAAAAATGGCGAGAACTGAACTTGGTTTCACATTCCGCCATCCAGCAAATGGGCGCTTTAACATGACAAACAATAGCTCAGCCGATTCTATGGTACATTTTGTAGGAAAATTCGGACAACAATTTCTTAATAAATGGACCCCGTTTCCTTGGAACACATAAGATCAATCTCCAAAAATTTTCACGCCTACTAACTATTTTTTTGTGGGGCTATGTCAAGTTTTAAAGTCTAAGAAATAAGAACACAATTTTTTCCAGCTTTGGAATACAACATACCAATAAAGGGGTTTTCCCGGTCCGAAATACCCCTCGAAAAAGTTGCCCTTAAATTGCCTTTTTTCAAAATTCGAACCATTCTAATACAAAAGCCCGGTAACATTTAAAAATTTTGAAAAATTTTTCAAAAAAGTAAACAAACCCAAATCAACGTTTCATGCCTTTAAGTTGTCCGTTGCCGATTTTGGGCATGATTTTATAACGTTTTTTTTTGTTTAAGTTTCTTTAAAAATCCCCTTATATGGCTTACATGTGTATCCATCAGCCGAACGTCACATCGGCCGATCAACACGCTTACGATTGGATGTGAGTTTGTATGTGAATTTAACTACTTTGTTCCCTAATTTTTTATTGTTGTTTCTTTTATGATTGCTTATTCTGTTCATTTCTCTATACACCTCCTTCTTGGTAGTGCACATTTAGGTGTGTGTATGTGCGTTTGTGTTTATTTATAAACTTGTTTCGCTGAATTAATGGGTCGTTCTGTTTTGGGTTGCGTTTATTTGCACATTTGGATGTGTAAGCGGTACAAATTATAAATGGACCTTAATGAGTTTGTGATGCCCAAACATAGATCATATCGGTTTTGTCAACCTGCACATCGACGACTTAAAACACTTTCGTTTTGTAAGATATCTAAATAGTTTATTAGTAGCTGTTATTGGTTAATTTTTACAGATGTTTACACGGTTTCTTCTTCCACCTTGTGCCGGACCGCCTACGTTTAGCTTATGAACATTTATAACATTCTTGATTTCAGTCGGAAATACGTTGTAGATTTGTTTAGTTTTTCGTACCGCCCGTTTTTATATATGCGATCTGATCAAATTTGACCCGGACTGACAAAAACTAAATTTTCAAGTAGTTTAATACAAATCTTTATTATTGTCTTACGCTTATTCCAACTTTTCATACACTTAGCGGATTTAGTTTTTTCGGTTTCGGGTAATTTTTGGAGCGCTATTTGCTAGATTTTTTGACAGTTTCGATGTTCATATTCATAAACGCACGTCTCGTTACCAATAAAATTGACACGAGTCGATCCATAAGAGATATTGAGGTCTCTGTTATCTAAAGAAAATTGTATCGATTCCGTCGCACTTTATATGGAGCAATTTCGAGCCGACCGTAGTCAAGCCAATAATGTTCTATGTTGTACACGTCTGTCGGAGGGCGCTTGAAAATTCTACATTTGTTAAGCTTAAACGTGTCCAAAGAGAGCCTCTCTGGCGCACTGCGGACTACACCAACAATAGCACTTAATTCCATTTTTCAAATAGCACCAGTGCATATTGCCGGTAAATGCATCGCTGCGAAGTGCGTTCAAGGAAGAAGGGCTTATGAAGGAGTCCAAACAAGGGCACGCCGAAATTCTTTCACCTTCAACTACTTTCCTGACAACCTGCATCACTAAGTTGCAGAGGCTACTCGTTGTGGCTTTTTCTCTGCTCACATACTGATGAAGGACATTTGGACAGGGAGGAGTAGCTGGAGAAGAGTCACGGTGGCGGGCTACGAAATGTAAGCCTCCTTCAGAGAGGTAAGCATTCACTCCTACAACCGAGTGGCAATTGATGGCAACTGCAAAATCAATGAGTTGCACAGAAGGAGCACCCTTGCTCCGCTTTCATCGGAATGAAACTTTCTTTCGTTCTAGCACGGAACGTAGGTTTAAAACGACCACTCTTGTTTGTTTGGCCTAGAGTAGATCGCAGGAGATCTTCTGAACTACTTGCCCTTAGCCAGGCTCATCTTGTCGCAATTTACAATGTTGAGAAAAGCCGAAACTGTCATTAGCTGTCTCAACAAATTTGTGATAGCTCGAAAGCGCTTTGCCGATTCGTAAGGCTCTTATGATCTGTTTTGGGAGTTTGAAGTATCACAGTGAGATTGCTGTTAGGATCGACCTCTTAACCTAACCTAACCTAGATTGTATTGTGTTTACACTCTTTGCCGCTAGACTACACGAAATAGAAATTTATACAAGGCTTCAAGGTACAGTTTGATAGGCATACTTGTCTTTACGTGTAAAATGAAAAAATACGCATGAATTTTTACTATTTTGCTTTATTCTAAGAAAAATAACTGTGTTCCAAAAATGTGTACTTTCTATTTATCAGCAATTTTAGTTTCGTTTATTTATGTCAAAACGAGTTTTTTTCAAATTACACCACGTGTGGTTAGTGTTTGTTTTTATTCAAAATTCTTAGTAAGTCAAGGATGATTGCCTCGAAATGACATTTCGCGGTAGAATAATTTCATCGCTTCAATGCATTAAATATTTAGCACCTGTACAACAAAAATGTACGTAAAATAAATATTATTATTTATTATGTACAAACATATGAATCGACTCTATGGTAAGTAAACCACTTTGCATGTAACCTCATTTGAGGCGTCAGGCGGCAATGCCGTCCATTTTTGTTTTGGACAGACCATTTGCAAGCAAGTTGGGCTTAAACGAAACATACATAGCTGCATGCATTACCATATACTTACATACATACGTATATGGGTATTATCTAATAAATTCTGAGAAACAAGCTCAACTGGTTATATTAGATTACTAAGCGAAAATGACATTAATATTCTATTAGTTTTTATTATTTCTAAAACAAAAATTCTCGAAATATTTTCAATATTTTTTTTGCAAATTTTATGTGGCACATACATATGTACATATACATACATACATACAGGTCTTAACCCTCATAATATTCGTAGCCGAAAAAGTATTTTCATATTTTCGCAATAGACGTCATTACAGTCGTATATCTCCAGTGCTACCAATCACATTGTGTTATACCATATAGTGTTGGAAAGATGAGATTTTAAGCTTCATTTAACCAAAAAAATTAAATTAAATTAAATTCGGGGAATTTAGATAAAAAGTTACAGCTGTTCAAAAATGAGTAAAAATAATGAAAAAATCGCTATATTTTCAAATTTGTGAAGTTTACTGTGACGATACTGTAGCAGTTCGTGTAGCACAACAATGGTTACTCGTTTCCATTCTGTTAATTTCGAAATTTCGATCGTCGCGAATGTTGCAAAAGGCTTACGGTGATTCAGTTTTATCAAAAACACAGCCTTCAAAAACGGTCGAGACATGGTTGAAGACATACCTCGTTCTGGACGACATTCGAGCTCTTCAACTGACAAAAAAATTGAGGGATATGGTGTTTGAATCTAATCCGGCAAGTGTGAGAGAGATGGCAAGGAAGTTCGAAGCTCGTCCGTTCGAATGATTTTGGTGGATATTATGGGTAAAAAACGCGTTCTTGCTCTTATCGTCCCGATAAAGCTGAATTTTTTTCAAAAAGCGTAGCGTAAACAGATCTCTTTGGACATGCTTTATCGTGCGAATTTCGATCCCACATTCGTGGAGAGCATTAGAATTGCCGATGAGTCATGGGTTTATTAGTTTGACATGCGATGAAGTCAATAATTATAGGAATGGAACCCGAAAGTGCTTACGAAAAGTATTTCGAGGACATGAAAAACTTTCTGATTTTGGACAAGATATCTTCACGAAATTCGGTACAGCTTGATTTCCGAAAAAAAAAACAAACTTACTGATCACAATCAAGATAAAGATCTATCTAACTGCGAACAGGTGTTGCTTTTGAATATTTTGGCCAACGAAATAACAAAGAATTAATTTCTAGGGGTTCACTTAGCCTGCCGAATATTCTTAACGTATTTGTGTAGAAGAAATATCTACTTACTTTATTGCAGCAACGACTAAAATTTCGCACAATTTTCCCTAATTGCACGAGTATGTAGGCTGATAAGTATGTATGTAAGTTAGGTTGTGTGTGTATAGTTTGTCTGCCATACGCCTCCTTTATGAAGCTTTAGCTGCGATAATTTTGCAATCTCATGATTTAAACATATGCATAATATAACGGTAACTAATGTGTAATTCCAAGAGATTTGCATAGCACAGTTATTGAAAGTGTATCGAAGGGAGGTGACAGCAAGTAGATGTGCAAACGTTAACGGGAGTATTGTTTGTCTTCATTGGATGCAAGCTCCCTAAAAGCGCAAATAGACATCAACGCTAGCGACAATATTCAGCTTCAGTTTGGAGTTGAAGTAGGAAAACTGCAGCAATAAGTTTACATTCTAGATATAGCAGAAAAGCAAATATTCAACAAAATGTTAAGAGCTGTAGGAAATCGAAATCGGCAAAAATAATGAAGATGTAAACGCTTTGCAGCATGACCACTGACTTTCTATTCAACAAAAAAATATTAAAAAATTTAAAAATTAATTTCGACACTTTCAAAATTTTATCAAAACTATTTTAGAAATGTTTTCTGCCACTACAACTACAACTTGGGTTCATTGGAATGGCTATGAAACTTTATTATACGAAATAAAATCAGCAGAAAATTTTTTTTAGATAATAATCATCACATTACATTCTTATAAATGTATGTATTTATTAAGACCCTACAATGTGAGAGGAAGATTAACGCGATTAGTAGAAATAAAAGTTATTTACGCTTATGCGTAATACAAAATTCAACTAAATTTAAAAATTTTATAAATAAAATGACACTTTCGTCAATACATACATATATAAACATACATATTAAAAATATCAAAGATTAAGAAAGTTAAACATGCATTTTTACTCACCTTGTTCTCGTACTTTGCTCTGGTTTTTGGGGCATTTTGATACATTCAACAGCAAATCGTGGTATCATAATCTATTTACGAATTCATTTACACGATATTATGGAATTTTATTACTTAATACGATTTTATTTTTGTTTCTTTTTTTTAAGATTCATTTAATTGACAATCCGTTCGTTTTATTAATTTTTTATTCACATTTGGCTTTATTATATTTTTCACGGTTTTTACACTAATTTTTTATATATTTCTTGTTTCTTATTTTATTTCACGGGCACACTCCTAAAATTGAGTATTAAAACGCACGAGTGCGAATGAAATTTGTTTAAAGGATACACTTTTATTTATTTTAATAATATCGTTTCGAATCGTCTATAGTGTTTTTGGTGCGAACAATTCAACCAACCGATGCTATTTAACGCCAAATTCAAGCATGCATCTTAATTTATCGGCACTGTTGAACATGTACAACATGTTGGTAGAGATTTTCAGCGAAAACATATGTGTTTTCCAGAATAAAAAATATCAATAAATTTAATTTCTACAGAACTGATAACTTAGTTATTCTGGGTATTATAAAAAAGTACCAGAGACGATGCTGTACCAGTTCATGTTCGATATTTCGATTTACACAGATGGTAATGTCTCTAGCGGAAAAATGGTCAAAAGTGGTCGACAAAATGGTACATATTTGCTTATTTATTTATTATTATAAATATAAAAAAATAAATAAAAATTTAATTAGAAATACGAAAAGACTTTTTCGACTACCTAATATTACAGGACTATATTATAATAAAAATGTAGCGCTTACACATTGGGTGCGAATTTAGGGTAAATGCGCCGCCTTTAAACGTTTTTTTCTCGAAACTGTGTTTTTGAAATCGGTCGGCAAGATTTCTCGAAAACTACTTAACCAAAGTTCATGAAATTTTACACAGGTATTTGAGATACAATTCTTAAAGACCTGGAAGAAGGATGTTTTTTCGACTACAACTATTTGAAAAAAAATGTCGCGAAATTTTCACTGAAATTTTTATTTTTATGTAAAAATGTCTGCAAAATATCCAAATTTCAGTTATTTTTTCCTTCGCCCTAGTTCTAAGTTAAGGTTTTAACCAAAACATGTATTTTTTCACTTTAGATGATCCTGCTTCTTTTTTCCGAGGGGTCACCCGGCAATGGCCGAGTTTAAAAAATATATTTTTTCCAGAAATTTCAGAATTTGTTTTTAATAGTGTAAATGTTTGTAACAATAAAAAATTCTAATAAAATATTTAATTTTTTCTATGAGAAAAAAACATTTGAAAAATGCTGGTTTATAACTACTTGCAAGTCGGCGCATTCTTTATATTTTCTTTCTTGAAGAGGCATTTTTATTAATAAATAAACAAAAATTATGTATATTTAAAGAATTAAATGTATTTAATAATAGGTACGAATTTCCTTAATTCCTTAGCCAATCTTCAGAGCATCTGAACTCTTCTACTTATAATTATCTCCAATTCAGAAACCAAAATAATTTATTATTTCAATAGCTGAATAGAGATAATAATAAAGAATTTTTGAAAACGCGCCTAAAGTTTCGGAAATCGTTTACATTAAGATAAAAATTCTATTGTTCTTCTGTTTGCCAAATCAAGTTCAATCTCTCGGAGAATATTTGTATAAATGTATTCATATATATAATATGTACATATATACATATATTAACTCTCTGTTATCATAGATATTCAATAAATCTAAGGAGGCAGTCGCGGGCGAAACGTCACTACACTGATGCACTGAGTTGATTAAAATATTTCACTAGTGAAGATCGACAACAATTTATTTACTGTACCAGCATGTTTACGTACAAATAATCGGAACGAAACCGCAAATTCAACACATACATAACATACAGACAAACATACATAGTACATACATTATATAGATATGTATATATATGTAAATAATTTTTAATGGAAGACTACACTGCCTGATAATCGCTTTCCTATACAAAGTTGTATGTATTTTATATGTACATACATAAGTACATATGTATGTATAGAGTTTATAGATTTTGAAGTAGCTGCACGTTTTTAAATACTAATTATTATTTACACTGAATTTTGACTTGTTTACATTTCGACATAAATCATTAATTGATGCAAAACACCACATAATAAGCTTTATAATAATTTCGACGGCTGCGCATCTACATTTTTTAACTACCCTTCAGATTTTTAGAGCCTGTTAATGAAATGAACTCTTATGAGAGAATCTCCAAGTAAAATTCGCCGAATTTTTTACAGCTGAGGTACACGATTTTTAAATGTTTTTTCCTTATCTACAAACATACGGTTTTGTAAATCCATGTGTATCTGTGATGAACTTTTGAGTTTGTGCTGTAGTTTTGTTGGTGCGCTAGATATACCGGAGGCGTTGGATGTTGCTGCCTATTTGTCTAGTAATTGGCTACGAGTACAACATTGTTGTTAACAAGTGTCCGTTGCTGTCAATGCTCATTATACAAACGTACACACATATACCACATACATAAATACATACATATGTGTGTGTGCACAAATTTGCCTTAAAATTTGACCACTTAGCGCTAAGACATATGAATCTGCTAAATTATATATTTGTTTGGTTCAAATGATTTATTAGTTTCACCGTTAAACTGCTCATAAGTAAGCCAAATTTTACGCTTATTTCAGTCTTTTAGTTATTTTCATTGAATTTTCTTCTAAGTATTTAGGTGAAATCACTTATAATGACTGTTTCTAGCAAAGCCGTTTGCCAAGTTTCTATCATTACAACGTCGGTTGGTAAATATTTGTTGTTGTTAATGTTGTTTTGTTGCCTACCTTGCTGTTGTCATCACTGTTACTCTTGTTTTTGTTGTTGTTTATGTGTTGCCATTTATGCGCATGTTGGCTACTATCCTATGTGGTTGTTGTTGTTATTATTATTGTTGTTATTGACGTTTGCGAATTATTTCGTACGATAGTTGATGATATCTTGTGGTTGTTGTTGCTTTCTGTTTTCTTCGTTGTACTTGTTATTGTTGCTAAGATGCTGCTGCATATTTTTTCCCGATTAATCGAATTTTACTTTTACATACATCTTGTTTTTGATCAAATATCAATACTTTCCATTGCACAATATTGGCAAACTTCTGTATTCTCTAATTGCATTACACTTGCGTTAATAATATAACAATCACTCTTATCTATTTTACTAATAAATTTCTTATATTTAATTAATTTAAACACGAATCTTTGCCTTTGATACGCACAACAGGTTCATTCCCTGTCTATATTTATAATCACAGCACACGACCGATATGACTTTACCCGACCGAGCAATGAGAAAAACAACTTGGCTTTTTTATATGAACCCACTGTTTTATATACTGTTTAACAGCGCTGTTGCTCTCTATGTTAGCGCACCAACCAACTTGCCAACCATGCGGATTCGGAGATTCCGTTTGATATATGCTGACATGAGTGTGGCTTACAGTCTGGTAACCCCATTAAGCATTATTTATACAACCATGCGTTGAAGTTACCGGATGTGTCATATTGAAAGTTTGACTTTAAGCTAGACAATTTTTATATGGAATCGCTTGTCGTTCGGTGCTAATCAGTCGCTGTTATACTAGAGACGCTTTACTAGAAACAAAAAGCAATACTCAAGTACATTCGTGAATAAAAAACTATAGCCGTTATATTCCGTCCTGTAAATGGCAATACTATAACTTTAATTAACGTAACAAACTATTGGCAGCGTCTGTAGTATTACCATGGCTACGAAAATGTATATAAACAAACGGAATTGCACTTTTGTAACGCTCAGGAAGCAGAACCGCAAAATAAGAGGCACAAGCAAAATTCTATAGATTACTCTGACATGTCTGATTCACCAACTACGGCCAGTTATTTCAATATCTTCATTACTGGCCAATTAGAGGCAATGGAATTTCCATTAGGTCCAAATGCAGCAGAAGTGTTTTGTCGCTATGAAGTTGTGTACGGCCCGGATTGGGAGTTGGTATCCGGTGTACAAAGTGGTATTTCGCAAACGGCATCGAATAGGAGTGGCTACTTTAAAGATAAAATAATATTCAACTTTCCTTTAGAATGGACTTTTAAGAGTACAACACCTTTTGGTTGTAAGTAGATACTATATACTACCGCATACAAAATTAATTTAAGAATGTGTGTATGTAAAACAAATTTCAGGGCCACAATTGATTGTTTGTATATATGGTAAAACACGTTGGGGTGCGGAAACATCGTTGGGTTATAGTCGTATAAATTTGCCGGTATTTGGTTCGAATGCCAACAACCCTATAGTCACTCCTATACTTTGTCCACAAAACAGCAATATGGTGTCGGAGCTTGCCAGTTGGATAACTGGACGTAATCCTGAATTAAAAGACTCAAAGGCTTTATTAAGCAATGGCAAGTTGAAAGGTAAACTAACATATTATCTAAACTATTTCAATTAAAGCAAATTAACAAATCATTTCAGGCATTTCAGCGGAATCTTATGGCGAGGTTGTCTTCAAACTTGCCACTATAATAAGAGGTACCGATCGGTTAGGTTACGATTGGGGTTGAAGCTTTTGAACTCCAAAGGTACAAGGGAAAGGATTTAAAAATTTAAATTTTGTTTAATTTGCCAAAATTTAAGGCGTCGCGATAATTTCACTGGTTTAGTTTTTTTCCATTTGAATTTTATATGGAAAATTTGAAATTTTATGAATTATTCTTTTCTTTTAAAAAGGGGGTTGTGAAAAAAAATTTTCGGAATTCCTTTTTTGATACCCCGGCCCCCGAAAAAACTCGATGTCATATCTCCTAAATTAACTAGCTCTTTTACAAAGCTTTAGATTTTTTTTAAATTAAAGAAAAGCTTGTTGAAGTTATGTCTTTGAACGCCGTGCCCCTGGCTTTCCCTGAAGATTACCGGTATGCACAAATTTTTAACTTTTAAAAAAGATTTTTAAATTTTTCTTAATGGAGCAAATTTTCAATTCATCATTTTTTGGGGGAAAAGGACGTTATTAAAAACAATTCATAATTTATTTTAAAAATAAACTTAAACCCAATTTCAAACATCTTTTTTGGATTACTGGCGACCAATTGAAAATTGTCTTCTAGGGGATGTTCGAGCGCAAAAAATGACATTAGCCGATTTGTCAGCGCTGTTATAAAGTTACAGCGTTGCCAGATGGGTCAACCTTAAATGGCCTACCCTGTACTTTTAAGATAACTTCGGATGTTAATAAAATATTAAAATTGTCTATAAAATATTGTACTACGTAAACATGCCCTTATATTGTAGTATCAATTCCACTATATAGTATTGACTTTTCATTTAAATCAAAACGGAAAATTATGAAATTTTACAAAGATTCGTTTACTTTTACGACAACCGGTGTTTGTGTAAGAAAATGTTCGGAATTAAGCTTCTTTGTATACTCATTCATGTCAGCCCGAATAAGTAGCATCAATTTATATCATAAACCACATTGAATAAAATACGATTTTAATTTTTTTTAAATCATTTATTGATATTTTTTTCAATTAAAAAAGCTAAAATAAGAATATGAAAGTAAAAAATAAAAATGTTTCATTTGCAACGCCGTTTTTGAACGCCTGCGTAAACATACCTGCAAGAAAAAGGATATGGCAGCATTAGTATTTGTTAATCAGATTTTATAAAAGAATTCTTATTTTTATTTATCAGCAAATTTTAAAATCATCAATATGAAATTATGTCGGGAAAAGAAGACAATATGTAAAAAAATATCATCATTTGGTATTTATACCTATAATAAACATTAACCAATTCCAAACATAACTTTTTTGGATACATCGGCGACCGAATTCGAAAATTGACACTATGGGGATGTTCGAGCAAGCAAATAACTGCAGCAATATTGTGACTGTTGTTTTTCTGCAGATACTCAGCTGATACTTATATTGCAACATTTTTGCGAATATGATGCCTTGCGATACTGCCGCAGTGATTGAGACTCGAACATCCCCTATATGCTTTAATAGTTTTAAAAATGGAAATATAATGAAAATATTTTTGTTTTAAAAACATATTTTTGGTAGTTTACACAATATCTTGATTTCGCTTTGATGGCTATAAAGTACACGTATGTAAGCTTTCTTAGTTATGTTTCAAATAGTCATTATAAACCAACTTTGCTTGAAGTTTTTCTCACCTGTGTTAAAATCATTTCTAGACGTTTAATTTGCCAGCCATAAATATATATGGCATTCAGTTTGTTACACGATTGAAACTGTCTAGGATAAATTATATATTCAGTTAGACGTACCTTGAAAATGTAAAAAACTTAAATTAAAAATGTGATGCTTAAAATGAATAATGCTTATAGTGATCGATATTTTTTATGTAACAGTTATACACAGGAACTGCCTATGCATATAAGTACATTTTGATCTTTTTCTTAAATACGAAATTAAATAGCTTGTTTTCTATCTTACCTCTTGTATATAATCAATCGTCAATCAGTGTTATGTAATGTTGATGTTGAATGAATGTTACATCAAGCGAGATGGCTATCTGCATTTTATCACTTAATTTTAAAATAAATTTAACTACAATTATTTATTGAAAAAATATAGCAATATTTACTCGAAAATTTAAGTAAAAAGGTATGTACATTGCTAAAATATTAAAAATTTCAAAAAAAAAAACAAAAACCCACTGCAAATTAAAAAAAAAAATCAAATTATTTATATTTTACAAAGTTTTTTTTCTATAATAGAGCATTCATTTTACTATGATTTACTTTTTTATTTATTGATTTATTTACAATATTATTTACATAGTGATTTTAAGGCAATGAAATTCTTTACGGCATTTGTGTAAATTTAATTTATCATTTGCAATTAATATCCATGCAACATTCATTCCATACATCCTACACAACAACACACGTTAGCTCACTTCATCACTGTATTTAAGAGTATCAAAATGTTATCTGCAAAGAGAAAAAGAAATAAGCATAAATATACTGTTTAAATAATAATAACAACGATTGTGATAGTTATATTACAAAAACAAAAAACAATCAGTAATTGGAAATGTTGAAATCAATATAAATTCATAAACACGGACCAATTAATTTCATCAAGGAAAACTTGCTTTAAAATAAATAAAGTAAAAAATAATAATAATAAACTCACATTTTAAGAAACATCGCCAAATTCTACGATGCACATTTTGTTGATTCACACTAGAAAAAATAGAAAATATTATATATTAATAAAGAGCAATATTAAGTTTATAACATACATATGTATATTGGTTTCTGTAGTAAATTGAGCAAAAACAAAGCAATATAGGAAAATAGAAAACTAAAATTCAAAATACATTTTTAGATATTTCAAAACAAGCTATAACTATTATCGCCATATTGCTTTGCTTTACCTATTATTTTACTAGAATCAGTAATTGGAAAAGTGAAAATCAATATAAATTCATAAACACGGACCAATTAATATCATCACACAAAAATTTAACTATTTTGAGACATTGTTGTTAAAAAAAAAATTATAACAATATTAAGCTTACCTTTTGCATGTTCATTTATATTATACATTGCATATACTGGTAGGTAGAACACGACGCTGAAATAGGAGAAAAGTGTTTTGTTACACACATTTTCAAACCACAATATCACTAATTTTTAATATCGTAAAATAAAACAAGCGAAAATTATTTAAAAAGATATTCAATTAAAATTTTCGATTAATTCGAACAAATTTAATCGAAATAAATTTCAATATTAATGAATTTACTACTAACTTTTTTCGCTTGCCTTATTGTAATTAAATTCAGAACGCATAAGCGCAGCCGACGAGATTAAGTCACAGTCTTTTGAACTCATACGGTAATTGGTAACATCATTATAAATTCAAATGGTATTACGTATTTATTGTAAAAAAAAGACGTAGATAAAACGCTTACCATTATGTCGCTATGGAACTCTTCACTTTATCACTTTTCCAGTCTTATAACATATTTTTAAAATAATTTTTATTGGAATGGACGCTAACATAATATTTACAGCTTGGTTTTACCAAAGTGGACTGTTGTATCAAATGCCTGAAATAGAAAATAATTTCGTTTAGATGTTTATGCAAAAATAAGAGGTATCTAACTATCTGATGTTTAAATCAGTACGCAAAGAGCGCAGCCGTCGAGTTTTAGTCATTGAATATACTCATACGGTAATTGCTATCATCATTTGAAAAATATATTAATGTAATAAGATTGAAAAAATAGAGAACTTTAAAATTAAAATGTCAAAAAAGAACAAGGGCTTGCTTATATCTTTTATATGATAATTTAAGAAGTTTGAAAAAGAAATATTTATGACCAAAAATAATCGTATAACGCGATTTTGAGAATTACGTGTAATTTCACTCAGATATTGAATGCCTATGTGTTTTTTTAATATAATAATATTAATATAAAATAAGTGCACAATTACCTCAATGTGTAAGTCGGAGCTCTCAATTTTTGTCTGCAATAAATCAAAAAAAAAAAATCATTAGATTTTCAACCAAAAAAAAACATAGTATAAAAATATATTTTGTTTTTAACTCATTAACGTAAAAATCAACACGATAATTGTAAGGTAAGGTAAGGTATTCAGTAATTAGATCCGTTATTATAATCATTGAAAAGTTGTAAATAAAATCAATATATTTTTAATGTAATATACATACATATGCATATAACTAACCTTTAATGTATTAGCACAGGAGCGCCACGACCTTACTGCGTACCGTTGGTGCTTTCCTGAAGCGATCAGCTTTGTAAAGTGTTATACAGAAAACTGCAAAGAACAACCATCAATTATTATTATTTATTTATGAGTAGAAAACTTACTAAAAGTTCGACTACTGTTTAATTTAACTTAAGCGGCCCACTCACGACAAATTTGTTTGACAAATCTGTTTGAAGACGGTTGAGCACTCACGACAAACCGATTTGACAAACTTTATTTCCATTGTGTGCTTCGCGGAGTGAACATGTGTGATTATAACGCGGATGATGTAATTGCGCTGCTAGTAATACACCGGTGCATGAAGCGAAAAAGCCAAATGGAGTGCGTAATGCAGTGCGTAAACAATTAATTTTTTTTTTTTTCACTACATCAATTTTCCCATCCTTATCAGTTTCTTTATATTTCGAAAGTAAATTTTTCCACGACTTATCCTTTTGGCATTTATTCTCATAATTTTCACTTTTGGATTGCCATAAGGCCGGTTCCTTTTTAGTTAATTCAATAAACTCTTCCAAAAAATTTTTGCTCAAGCTTGCCATTTTTTTATCCGCTGATGTTTACTCTGCAAAAATTTCAACCAACTGACCAAATGTTTGCAAACCACGCCACTCACGACAAACGAATCCACAAATCGGTTGTAAGTTTTTGAAATTTGTCGCAAACCTTCAATCCGTTTGACAACATGCCCACTCACGACAAAAACCACCTCAAACTCAAACAGATTTGTCAAACAAATTTGTCGTGAGTGAGCCGCTTTAGATAAGCAAATAAAATTTACACTGAGACAAATTTTTCATATTTAATCGGCTCAAAACCAAATTTTAAAAGGTACTTAAAGATTAACAAAGTTTTGTCTTTGTCAAATATTTTTTTGTCTATATTTTGAAATAATACTTAACAAAGTTACGGTAATTACAACAATTTTCAACGCTCGATGGTTATTTCGTTTACAACGCTAAATACCTTGCAAAATGTAATTTTAAATAAAACAAGGATTAACTCGTTGTCACACTTACCTTTTGACAGCATTCCAGTCGATATTAGCACCTAAACCCTCAAGTTGTTGTATATTAAAGGGCAGTGTAGGAGGATTCGACTTGGCTGATTCAGTAGTGTTAGAATTTCTACCTTTGTTATTGTGCACCCAATTATGTCGATTGTTCTATAAAATATATTTGTTCTTTGATTAAATTTATGTTTGTGTATTTTTATACAAAGTTTGATGGTGAATATCTTTTGACTGTCAGTTGAATTTGACAGTTCGAAATGTTTTTCAAACAGTTAAAGTTAAAACGCGATATGTTACGATTTCCAAAGAACTAAATTATAAAACATAAATCTCGTATCTTTATAAATTATGATTTTAAACAAAATAAAAAAAATTGTTTCAATAATTACTCCACTTTTTTGATGATAAAATTAAATTGTGACAAATAAACAAAATAAATATAAAAAAAATTCTGATAACAAAATAAAATAAAATAAAAAAAATTTGAAAAACATTTCGTAGATTTCCGAGTATAGTAGATGGATAGTTTTGATTTTTGTTCTTGTGCTAAGCACATCACATGTTAGATTTGTTTAAATCTTCATTAACATTGAAGTGGAATTTCATGATCAGAAAAATCAGAAGCCTCAGATATGCCGTTTCACAGAAAGATGTTTTATGTTTTATCCAAGAAAGTTGTATACACCATTTTGCAGTTGTGCTTTGCAAAATGTGTCGATCAGAAGTAAATAATTCGTAACATTTATGGTAGATATTGACATTTGTTTATAAATTCATTATCGTAAAGAAAACAACATTCCTCATTCTCAACAATTTCCAGTTTTTTATACGAATTCAAATAAAATAGCACAATGAATTGAACCCTGCTCATTGATGCTCAACTTCAATAACTTCATATATAGTATTTTAATACTATACTGAATTCTTTGCCTTTGGCACATTTGCCCGCCGGCCTTAAGTGCACTTGTATTTCGCTGCGAGACATGTGCCCTTTTCAGCAGTAGACATTTTGTTAGCAATTTAATAATAATTTATAGCAAAAATTAGTAAAAAATAATTCAAATATTTATAATATTTTTACATATTCAGTTCATACGATGATTCAGATTCCCTCATATCACTAACTATTGGCATATCTGAGATAAGTTTTGCTTTTAAAATTTTAGAAGAAAGCCCCATAATATATAACTTGAACAAGTTTTTTTAGCTAATATTTAAGAAAAGTGTTTCATAAACAATATATTTGTTATTTTATTCAGTTGATGCAAGTAGGCAATCAAATTCCAACATTTTTCTAACCTTTGCTTGCGCACTTCACAGGATAAAATACCAAGACTAGAACTATTAATTTCTGTAAAGTTTTCATTTAAAGTGTTATACTTTTTTTTGTAATATTTAATGTAAAAAATCACAGCATTTTCTTACCTCTCCGAGACAAAGTTGTTTCACAATCAATTTATTTCATAGCAAATGTTGAAGAAGCAGCAATATTGCTTGTTGTTGCTCAAAAATTATATTTTTACGAAATATTGCAGCTTTAATTTCTCCGCAAGAATTATAAAAAGTTTTTTTCTCAGTTGTGGTCTGCATATAACAAAATTGATTTTGCCTCCTCCAAGTTAGTTGAAAACACACTTCCACAAAACACGACTCGTATATCAAATTTGTTGTTAGTTTATTAAAAGTAAAAGTCGTCCATAAAAAATAAATGTTTCCCAACAAATTACGTTTTTAAAGTAATGTCATAGTAATAACGTGTCGCTAAAGCCAATATTTTATTTAAATTTAAATTTATTTTCCAACATTTTGTTGATTTTACTGTTGTTGTCGTTGTTTTACTGTCATTAAGTATGACAACCATTATTGGACATATTACTGGAAATGTCAATCAACAATAGTACGAATGTTTTGTCCTGCGTCAATAATATCACTTAATTTTTAAGCGAATTAAAGCTATAGATTTAAAAATGTACAGTTATGTGATGAGTTAACTCTTCTGTATAAGTCATCTCAATTCAATGTTTTTACTTGATGGATTTGTGCAGTTCCATTATTGCTGAAAATCATTTTTTTACAGAAAGCTATTATAAAAATAAAAGTGACAAAAATCGATAGAAATGTGCGGCCAATTAATTGTATCACATATCTAAAAGAACACTCCATACGAGTTAACTACTTTTTCAGTAAATTTCACACAAAATATTCAAAAACTTTGCAAAGAACATTTTACACAAATTACAGAATTTCTCTACTTCCATTACCACATGAAATCCAATCAATCACAAACCAAACCACTTCGGTTCTTAACCCAATTTTTTTTTACATAAGAAGCTTTTTCATATAGACCTCCGTCAGCCAATTCTATTGGAGAAATTAGATGTTGTTGCGCAGAAACTGGTCTACCCAAGAATCAGTGAATAAATATTACAAAAGAATACATAAAAACAATGATAATCTGAAAGTCGGTTTTTAAAACAGATTTATTAAAATATAGCAGTACTAATTTATTAGCAATTGTTTAATATCAATGGTGATACTACAAAAACAATTAGATTTTAACTCATAAAAATTGGCAATTTGGGGTTTTAGAATATTTTATTGAAAAATTAAAAAATAAAAAAAAAATAAAATAAAGAATATTCATAAATATTGAAAGTATTTGTAAAAATTTATTGGAGTAATAGCATACATATATTGATGAAACAAATCGCTGATATGTATATGTATGTGAAAATATGATTTTAAAATCTCTCATGCAAATAAGCACTCAATTTTCGTTTGCTAAACATCATATATGCATACAACGGAAAAAGTGTCATTAATCGCCAATTAATTGCATTAGCGGTATTTAGTAAAAATTATTTTTTGAAGAAAACATTTTTTTTTATTTTACTCTTATAATAAATGTGACTCAGATGGGCGTTGTGGATTGTTGTATAAAACAATTACAACAAATATATTGTATTTCATGTAACTAAGTGCTTTTGACAAAGTATTAAATACAAAAATTTGCATATAATAAAATAAAATAGTATTGGAACAATAAAAAAGTAGGGGGGCAACTATTTCATATTCCCATTTGGAAATGAGCAAAGAAGAAGAATCTGATATCATTTATTTTTAGTGAAAACTTGAAAAAATACAACATATAATAAAATACCTGTTAATATGAAAAATTACACAAACACTCTCGACAATCTCCAAAGCACCTACATTTGGCACGCACATTTCTCACCAGCACTAAGACCCAACACGACGAACAAATAACAAAACAACGCAGCAAAGAGAAATTACCTCACGTCCACCGACCCTCTCCAACCCTCCAACCATCATCAAAATTGCGATAAAATATAATTTCAAAATATTAAGATTAAAAGAAGTTTTTCATTTAATTACACATATTTGGACATGTATTATATTATATTTTAGTCTAAGAATTGTAGTTTTGTCTACATAAATTAATGTAAATTACCGTTTTTGTTCTAAATATGTAATACAAAAAATATTACACACGCATAATATAGAGCAAGAAGAGACAAACGAAATTTTTTTTCACAAATTCGTCAGCTAAAATCTCCAACGCACAAAAACTTAGAAATCGCGCGAGAAAATAATTTTAGGCAGACGCATCAATTGAAGGAAAATTTCTTGCTTTCTTCTTTACTTTACACATAAACATATAATATATATGTTGGTATGCCGCATCCGATGTTAATATATATTGAGATTTTGCATGTGCTTGATAAATTAATAATTTGATGTCTTATCAATAAATACTATGTTGTGAAATCTTACTGTCGAGCGTCTGATGAATTTGAATTTTCTTGTTTTCAACTATGATAAATTGTTATTCAACTTTAAAATGTTTCTAACCAAATATTACACTCGTTTTATAGTTTCCAAATAACTTATCCTGCCTACAGAGAATGTATGTTTTCAATACATTTTTTCACTAAAATTTAAATCTTTTAAAAAAGCGTACATTTAGGTATATAGTTATATTATTTAAAACGTGAGTGTACGCGCTTTGCTGAATTCCCAGTTTTCTTTTTTTTTAATATCTTGGGTTGATCAATCAATAATAGTCCTTTGAGTCAAGTTTTTGTTCTTTATATGTATGTTCTTTCTAAATGTTCCAACATCCATAGAACTACTTGATTGTGTGATTGTTGGGTGGAAATTGGTTGTAGTACAGTAGAATCATTTTAATTGTTCGATCATGATCATTATTTTTCATCATTAAAAATACAACGTAATCGCTCACGCACATTCATTTAAGGTGACACTGAATCTCAGAAACGTCTTCTTCGTTCCCATGGATTATTGTTTCCGTTGTTATTACCACCACCGCGTTGATTGCCACCTTGGTTTTGGTTAACGCCACCAAATTCAAATGAAAACGTATCCTATTCGCAAGTGAAGGTAATAAAGAATTTCATATGCAAATGTAATAAGTTAGACTGTTGTTTTTTCTTTTATTAATTAAGAATTTGATACGCAAAAAATTAAAACCACCCATTACTCAACATTTCTACAACGTATGCAACGTATGCACACAAATAAATATGGCACACCATAGATGCTCCAAAACATCAGGGTAGAGGTTTTTACACTTGTGTTTTATATAATCTGTTCGTGTATAATGTTGGGAAATGTGTTTAAATTGCAATAACTCGAAAATATCAACTCTTTTCAAAACACATTCATATATTGAACAATTCGTTGATTTAAGTCCGAAAACTATAACAAAGATGCTATAAAAAAGCAGTTCAGTCGTATATGCATAATTTATATTAATGACGCTGTTTTTTTTTAGAAAATTTTTTTCGACGGCATTTATCAAGCTTCAAATTTGATGGCACATTTTGTAACCACCATCAGAAGCCTATTTGCAAGTTAAATTTTACCAATGTTTTTAAGACGAGTAGATAATAAGCATACAATTTGAATTAAAGCATCCTTCATTGTTATGCAGCCGAATGAATTTCGCATAAATTTCTGTTTGTCATTTATATGCCCGACCCAAAGCTTAAAAAAGCACTATTTCGGTGAAATCGAGTGTTAGTAGTAGTATATGTATTTCACTTAAATTTATATAGAAATTTGTTTGATATTTGAAACTGTTTAGTATTGCGTTATATATTAAAAGATAATTTTCGACTTGTTCAATTGTGCTGAGATGGGTCACTTTACATCTCTAGTAGCCCACAAAATCCCGAAATTGTAATTCCCCATAATTGTTGCTGTACAACATACCGTTGTTTCCCCACCACCAAAACATCCCACATATTTTTTTTAACAAACGTTGCTTAAACCAAAACACTTAAGCGAGCGGTCAACCACTGTAGATTACAAGTTTCGGAAAGTTCAAACCAAATATGTTTCTTCAAAGAGTGCTAACAAATTTCAAGTCATCATTGCAATAATACACATTTCCTAACACACTGTAACATTTCATAATTACTTTTAACGGAAAGTTATGCAACAATGCTTTCTTTGGTCACATTAAAGAACAAATTTCCTAGCCTAATGTAGTCAGCTGCGTAGCTTTGAAAATAACTACAAATATCGTGGTATGTAGCTATTAATCAGGAAACAAGTATCATTCAGTAGCGTGCCCTTAAAAAAGCTTACGTCAAAGCGAACATTCAAGGCATTTACAATGTATTGTCATACTTAAGATTAGACCCTACAATGCAATTCCTTTGGAAAATAAAATGATATTTGGCCGAATATCATTAATTCCCTTGAAAATGTTTAGCTGACACACATGCCTTGATTACGAGCCGCTACTTATGGTACACTATTGTTCTATTGTTTATGATCATTATTGCTCTACGCCTTTTTCACATCAATAAGAAATTGTGTACAGTGAAATTTTTGAAACAATATTTTATTGAATACCTAATCAGCCTCAGTAAACGAACAAAGTTATATTTTATATCTTTATAAACTACAAATAATACAATCATTGCCATTACAGCAACGTATATAAAAATAACCCGTTAAAATATTACGAGCGTATCAATGTAATAAGCAATAACACCGCAATGGTGCGAACTGAATTTGTTAAGAAACAATTCAAAATATAACCGATTCAAGGATCAATTGTATTAAGCACTGCAAAGCATTTAAGATGCATAAGTATGACCGACTTTGCAGCTTTAACTTGAAGAATTTATTGATATGTTTGTTGAGCTTGTATGTTTAGAATCTTGATTGCATGAAGAGTTCGAAAAATGAACGTACCTGTGGATTATTTGGCCCATTGCCATTGCCGTTACCATTACCGCCCCCACCATTGTTGCCTAAAAGAGCCGAAATGGGATCTACCATTAAAAATTAGTATAACTGTTTCCATTCAAAATCAGATTATTTACCTCTGAATTCAAATGGTGAATTGTTGGATGCTCGACCAAAATTGTCGAAATTATTACCTCCATTATTATTACCGCCGAAACCTTCTTGCTGATCCAGCAAGGAATTAAGCTGTTGCGCTTGCATAAACAATGTGTTTTCTTGTTGTCGGCGACGCATTTCTTCTTCTTGGCGCAACATACGCGATTGCATTTCATTTTGCTGCCGACGCATACTTTCTTCATCACGTTTGCGCATTTCTTCGGCTTGCTTTTCGCGCATTTCCCATTCCATCTTCTTGCGTTCATTATCAGACTCGCGTTTACGCAATTCTGTATATATAAACCAATTATTACATCTAAATTTTATCTTTTTACTCTCATAATTCATACCTTGCCTAAGCAGCTCAGTTTCATGTTCATATCGTGCATATTCCATTTGGGCCTCAAGTTTCTCCTCTTCCATTTTAAGTTCACGTTTCAAAGCATCTTGTTTAGTTTTGAACAATTCATGCAATTGCTTCCACCTGGTACCATATTCATGCTCAAAGGAGCCTAACTCGGCGAAGCGTGGTCCTACACCACGTTCATGATGAAATTCTGGTGATTTCTTATTTAGTGATTTATCGGGCAAACCATCATCATCTTCATTAATTTCAAATGGTTCAACCACACATGGACGCAATGATGCCGTAAGGAAAAAGCATTTATCATTGCAAAAACGTAGGCAAACATTTGCAGACGATTTCTTAGCGAACTCGACTATGCCTTCGCCAGTGGATTTACCGCGATCATCAACAACTACATTGGCGCGTTCAATAGGTCCAAATATTTCAAACGATCTATAAAGAAGTTCATTGGATACGAAAGGTGTCAGATTTTTTACACGGAGTATGGTAGCATTGGGAGCGAAACGAACACGCAATTGACGCCCTTTCCGCATGGTGCCATCCAATTCACGTTTAGCCCGTTGGGCATTTATGTGGTAATCCAATTTTAGGAATGTAAAATTTTTTTCAGCATTACAAAAAATTTCACCAATTTCACCGTATGGTTTAAACATTTCTCGCAATTCATTTTCAGAAATATCGTTTGTAAGATTTCCAACGTATAAACGATTGCGGCCAGAGAACTTAGGTTCTTCGGTGGCCTCAACCGGTGGCAATTCATGAGTTGGTCCCCCGATTGCCCTTAAACGTTGCCCAATGAAGAATTCATCACTCCTATTATAGGGGCCATTGCCTTGATTACCACGCCCATCACCGGGACCACCTCGTCCACCACGGCTGCGATCCCTATTTTGACCGCCTTGATTGCCACCTGGGCCACCTTGATTACCCATAGGGCCACCTCCGCCTCCTCCACCACGATTGCGATTTTGGTTGTGGTTCATATTTTGATTCTGCTGATTTTGGTGCTGTTGATTTTGGTTCTGTTGATTTTGTTGCTGATTCCTTTGTTGGTTTTGCGGTTGTTGTTGTGGCTGTTGCTGCTGGGCCTGCTGTTGCTGCGGTTGTTGTTGTTGAGATCCTGGACCAACATCCTTTTTAATTGCTGCCTGATTGCCTTGATTGCCATCACCTACCGGCTTCACATCTTGTTGTTTTTGTTGATTTTGCTGATTTTGTTTGTTCTGGTTCTGCTGAAAATATTTTTATCAAGATTTTCCATTGTTGAAATACTAGAAACTAATACTGGAAATTTTAAATCACAGATATATATATTTTTGTACGTTCGAATTTTTTTCCATTGAACGCAACTGTACTTATAATTTTATTTTTCGTAGTTACATTTTTTTTTACGATTTACATACATTTTTACGATTCACGTTCATTGAACTCTTCGTTTGACAATGTGACACATTATAATAACAATTTTCACCGGCAAATGAATGTTGATTTTCAGGGTAATATTTTAAAATAATCAAATAAATTGAAACTTGGTAAAAAAAAAAAATAACTAAAATTAATTTTATAAATAAACTTTAATTTAAAGTATTAGAGATGTGTGCTTATAAAAAGTAATAATTTTATGACGTTGGCAATTCGATTTCTTGAACACGAACTACCAATTACCTACGATTCACGAAGAGCGTACGACGGTTGGCCGCCATTTTGCATTCGCCATTTTGAGAAAATTTCTAGTATCGATTTTATAATTTTATAGGACATTTATGCATGAATGTTTACGACTTTTCTTATATAATATATTAATAATGAATAAATTTTTAATATATATAATATCTAATAAAGGTTAAATACCTGATTCTGATTTTGAGAGTTCCCTTGGTTCTGATTCTGGTTACGATTCTGATTTTGTTGGTTACGATTATTGCGATTACCAAAACCTCGATTCTGGTTTCCGAAATTCTTATTTTGGTTTCCACCACCTTGGTTTTGATTTGGACCATTCTGGTTAAAACGTGGTTTCTTCTCGGCTGGTGCTCCATCAGCACCGTCATTTTGCTTTTGCTGCTGAGCATTCATGGGTTTTTTATTACCTTGTGGGATGTTCTTTTGAGCCCTCTGTGGCAACGGAGCAGCACCATTGACTCCTTCAACTTTTATACCACCATCCATGTTGTCTACAATATATTTTCACCTTACACACAAACACACAATTTTCCCCAGTTATGTATCCTATAGATTTTTTCACTAAGAGCAGAGATCCGAAATTAAAAGCACATCCGCACAGCTCGAACACCGGAAAAAGAATGAGGAAAATCTGAGACAAGAACTGACGAAAATGGCGTTTGCAATGCATGGTTGTATTTTGGGGTAGAGTTGCATTTTGTACTAAAATGGTGATACATGAAATCGAAACAGTATTTAGTTCTAAAACATAATGTGAGGTATACACATGCAAATATAAACATTGAAAAAATTGTATGAATTATTAGTTTACTGTACTAAAAATAATTCTTAATTTATTGTAGCAGAACTGGAATTCCCTTCGGCTCAGTTTTAGAACAGCATCTCTTGAAATCGGAGTTAAAATGGATGTGGCGAGATGAGAAAAACTTAATTCTTTAAAATATTTAAACAATCTATAGAACATACTCTCAGTTGAATTAATTACTTTTGAAAGATCTGCGAAGTAGATGGCAACCACCTTGAACCTTACCATTCAAAAAAGAGATTAGATAACCGTTAAAACAAAAACGACGGTTCCAGGACATGGTAATATTCTTGGTAACTGTGAAGCAGATGAGCTAGACAGTGCAGGCATTACACTACAATAAGACTGCGTAAAAGAGAGAATTTATATGCATCTGGTTACTTATAGATATTTAATCGACAAACTTGTTATAGATATAGCTGAGTCTCTGTGGAGTCAATCCCTAACTTGCCCAACATGTAGGCAAACGTGACATGATTGAAATGTAGGCCGCTCATACGGACTATCAAAATGACTGCTGTAGAAACTGTGTAGAGGTAGAAGAAGAAGAGACTATTATCTCATTTTATGTGAATGCAGGATTTTGTACAGGAATATCATCGGTCAAAGGTTTTGTTGAAGATGTCTCGGAGGTTGTACAAATGTAACTTCTATCCACTCTATCTACCTATAACAACAACAACGTCACAAAAAGATTTATATTTAAGCATTTTTTATATTAATTGTATTTAAGGTTTTTTTTTATATACATACACACATAACTGCCTACCAAAAATGTTGGCCCATTTTCCTAATACGTGCTTTAAACATACCTACATATGTACATAAGTATGTAAATTAGTATTCATATTATCAGCATTAAGCACCATTTGTAACCTTTAGGTATATATGTATGTACATATTTATGTACATACTTATTTCTGACAAATTAAATAATGAATTCTAAGAAAACTTTAGAAAAATGCATAAAGCTGGCACTGCGCTTTGAGCTTTTCATATAAAATTGCAAACAAAGTTTCAGAAACTGAGTTGCTATTGGAACCTGCATATTGGTGTCAGTAAAAGGATTTTAAGCAATAGCGGTGTTTAAAAGGGTATACCAGGTAGTCATGTAAGTATACATCTTATGTAAATATATAGACATGTACAAGACAATAAGAGATTGATTATGTTACTTTTTCTCGCAGACAATAATTATAATTAGAAAAACTTGAATCAAGGCCAATTGCTGAATTAAATATTATTCAATTATCGATGTAGCTGATTCAAATACTTATGTGTATCGTTGCGTTTACTTTTATCAAATTAAGGAAAAACGTTAACTTTTGCTACACCGAAGCTTACTACCCTTCACAGGTACATACTACATACTTATGTATGTATGCCATAACAAAAAGTGGTATTTAAAGATATTTATCAAAATTTTAATCGGCAAGTTTGTATGGCAGCTATATGTATGTATACAATAGTGATCCGATCTAAAAAATGTATTCGGAAGTTGTGGCGCTGACTTGAATATTTTTTTCTAATCAAAATGTTTTCCATATAAGGACTACATTTGTATGGCAGCTACATGCTATAGTGGTCCCATATCATCGGTTCCGTCAAATGAACTACTTCTTGGGGAGAAAAAGTCGTGGTCCAAATTTTAGAACGATATCTCAAAAACTGAGAGACTAATTCGCATATGTACAGTTCGTTGTTGTTGTTATAGCAGCAGGAAATATTCCTGAAGTAATTTGGCCGGATAAAAATCCGGGCCAGTTCATCACTCAGATCAGTTATGTATATACATACATATGTATGTAAGTATATACTTTATGGGATCTTCGGCCCTGAACAAGGTATAAAGATATAGTAGTGAATCAAATAAACATCCAAGACCAATAAGAAGATTCTTTTCCGCTACTAATAAAATTGCCGGCTTTTTAGCTTTTCTAGTGACTTTCTACCTAATTTAAGCTTCAGCAAACGAGTTTTTGTAAACTTCAAATTAAAAATGCTTAATATCTGAATATTTTGCGACATCTTTATATTTACATACACAGCATGCATATACTTACATATGTACATACATATAAAAATCAACATTTTTCAGATTCTGCTGATAAACAATTCAAACTCACACGCAAACAATATCATACAGAAGATAAACAACAAGAGGAATATAGATTAAAATGAAGATAAGTCCAGCGCTCATACTGTCACTCAGTATAATTTCCATAAAATATCATAGCATAATGAGCAGTAGCTGGGAACGCATTCGTCTTCGTGTCGAGACCAAAGAGGTGCATATTTAAAATAATTAATCTTATTGATTCCTAAATTTAAAATTCCCTTATGTATGCTTTTAAGGGTTTCGAGCCGGTTAGCAATAATAGTGTAAGCGCCGATGTGCGCACTATATCCGCCCATATATTGGACACCACAGTGGGTCAGGCGGCAGCAAATGTCAACATTACCGTTTACCGCCTAGAAGACGAAAATAATTGGCAGAAACTAAGTGAAGCAACCACCAATCAAGATGGTCGTGTGAACCAATTAGTGCCCGCAACGGGCTACAAATCCGGCATCTATAAGTTACATTTCGATGTGAAACCATATCATACTGAACGTGGCATTAGCAGTTTTTATCCCTTTATTGAAATAGTGGTGCTCTGTGAACAGGGTCAGCATTATCATATTCCATTGCTATTGAATCCTTATGGCTATACGACTTACAGAGGTACTTGAATGGAAGTATTAATAAATAAATGGAAAATTTTTTTACGAAACCTGTCATTTTCTCTATTTAATCATTCTTGAATATTTAGGATATGCCATATATTTTATATATATTTGATGCTAAATACACGATCACATACTTATGAACGCAAAACAGGTCATAATGAGCAAATATTTTGTGTTGTTTAAGATTACGTTATCTGTTGTCGTAATTTTGATCAGTGTGTCTGCTTGCTTCTCAGAGATAGGCGATTAATTTATACTAACAAGAAAATATTTTATATTTTTACAGACTAACAATGCAAAAAATAGAAAGCGTTAACTTCGTCTACTCGAAGATATCAAACAATTCACAAGTGAATTTTTTATAGCATAAAAAAATATAAAAATATCTCTATCACGATTTTGATCGGTCAGTTATGGATCGATATGCTAAAGTGGCCGATCTCAACAATGTGTTCGAAGATATAGCTTATATACTAATCTATGCCAAATTTAGTGACGATATTTTGTCAAACAAGAAAAGTTTTTCATACAAGGACTTGAGTTCTTCACGCTGAGTATTTATCTATGTACTTTAAAGGGTCTCCGCCGTTTCCTTATGGATATTGCAAAATTAATATACCCTCTCCGGAATATAAAAACTCGCTTAAATATTCGGAGCACCTCTGAATAAAGAAATCAAGGCTAACTGTTTAAGAAAGTGCAATTTTGTGTTACCCGTAAAGTAAACATGGTCTTACCTAATATCTTACTGGCAGAAAGTTACTGTAGTCACATGCAGTGCTGTTGCTTTATAATTTTTTGATATTTTAAGTGCTAAGGCATTTATGAATGGTTTTCAAAAAAAATTGGTTCAATAAAAGTGCTAAGCCGTTCGAAGAATACTGCATATACATAGGTTGTATATACGACAAGTATAAGAAAGAAAACGATATAGCTGGTGATGAGGTGTTGCTTGTAGAAAAACCTGTAAAAATTAAGTTATTTTCGTAATAAATATTTCGGAGTTTGTATAATACGAACACTCACCACTTACTTTTTTTGTTTTTTGTTAAAATGGCATTTGTCAAAATCGTGTTTTTCGTATTTCATTTGCTTCTGCTTTATTTTGTTATAAGCAATAATGATAAATTTCTTTAATATTTAAAATTCCTAATAGTTAATACATACATACATTCAATTGTGTTCAATATAGTGGGAGGGAGGGGCAAAGTTAATTTAAACATAAACATTTTTCTTTAAATATTCCCTTACAAATAATCAAATATTGTAAATTTCACATTTATTAGTAAGTAAAAGCACGCAGCTTCTAGTTGCTTGTTTTGTTTTAAACAATTACACGGTCAGTGTGTTTGTCAATATTGTGTGTTTGTATATATATATAATTATGTATATATATATAATTTTTGGTTTATGATTTTACTATTTTTCATTTCGATTACAATTTTATATGTTTGCTTTTAATTTATTACTTTCGCTATAACTCGTTTTTTTTCTGCGTTTTTTCTTTTGTAGTAATAGACTCGTAACAACAAATAATAAAAGTGAATATTTTGTACTAAATTAAATGTAGAAAACAAAAAAAAAAGTAAATTTCAATTCATTATTTAGTGCAAGTTTTTCAAATTTTCCAATAATGTTTGGTTCATCTTAACGTTGTCTCTAAAAAAGTTCAGCATTTAGCTGCAATTGTTAATTTTTAAAGGTACACATATACATACATATAAAGTCAAGTGTCTTAATTCAATAAATTTTGAAATTACATAAATAATGTAATTTATAAACTAAACTTTTGTTGCAAAAACACTTCTCACCGCATTGACTTTTTACGATTTCTCTTTTTTTTTTCAATAATTATGCGAAAAGTTAGATTAATTTAAAATAAATTCTTATGTAAAATTGTATTTTGAGAATTACTATAAAATACATATACAATGGTCAAACAAGTACATACTTGAACATTGTATAGTTAAAAAGTAAAAAAATAAAAATTAAAAAAAATTCAACAAATATAGTACAATTTCAAAAAATAATACAAGCACGCGGCGTTAAGCAATATAATCCACACATGTCTAGGCACGATAGCAACAAAGTTGCCGACAGTCTGGCAGCACAGTCTCTCTCGCGTTCGTCACTGTCCGTAGTGTGATGTAGTATCACAACATTCGCTGCTAAACTTACATACGATCAGATTTAACAGCATTTTATGTAGTTAGATGTGTCTCTTATAGAAATAATTATCATTAAAATTCAATTTCTGCTACGAAATAAAATTAAATGATGCACTATATAGGCTTTAGCTCTTGTTTATTAATTTGCAACGCTGGCTGCAATATTTTTGTTCGCTGTCATCAATATGTGCGACATGCTGCTGCTCTCGGCCGCTGCAACGGCCACGGTAGCGCTTGCAGTCGCTGCTGCCGCTGCTGCATTCTGTCTTTGTTGCTGCTGCTGCTGTTGTAGCGCGTCTGCTGCAGCGGATGTTATGGGTATTGGCGCCATTATCCGTGTAGTTGAGGCAGGTGTATTTGCAGTGGCAACAGCAATGCCGTGCACTGCAATTGGCTGATGCAAGTTAGTTGTTGTAGTTGCTGCAGCTACATTATGTCGCTGTTTGGGTTGTTGCTGCTGCCGCTGCGGCTGCTGTTGTTGTTGTTGTTGTAACACTGTAGCCGTTATGGTGCTGGACGCAGGTGTTGTTGTTGTTGTGGTTGTGACTGCCGTTGTATTGGTAACTACAGACATCGCCAATTTGGGCGAACTATTTGAGGCTCCTGCAGTCGTCCTGGCTGCAGTAGCCGTTGTGCTGGTAGTTGTGGCTGTATAATTTGGCATATTTGTTGCTATGATTGCGTTGCTCTGTTGCTGCATGGAAATTATGGAATAATTTAACTATTAACAATATTTGTACAAATGTGGTTAATAATGTGGTTATTACAAAAGGTTTCTGACTCTGCGAGCACGGAACTATTTAATTCCAAAATAAGGAATGCACTTGTATGTGTGTTTGTATTGCATCAGATATTTTTATGATTGATTATTTAATAAACAAAAAAGTATTGAACTTGATCAAATTTGACTCGGACTGGTTCACATAAGATTTGCTTTGCAAAATGAGTACCACCTTTTTTTCGTGACAGTTTCATCTCCCTTTAGTGAAGGTCGTAATGTCATCGAAAACTTTCCTCATGTGAGTCGTCAATTCACATGTTTTAATGACGATAACAAGAAAACATTAAAAAACCGTGCTTCAAAAATCGTCTCTCGTACGACATCGAGTAGAGGTCGCAAAATATATGCTTAACAACATTTATCATACGCATTATTACTGATGAGAAGACGTGGGTTTACGAATATGAAGTTAAAACTGTCCAACAATCTAGTGAATGGAGATCCAAAATTGAAACGAAAGCGAAAAAACCAAATTCGTTGAAAGAATTGGAAGCCATTTCAGCCGAGACTAATAACAAGTGTGTGGGAATCAAGTGATAAAAAAGTTTTGTAATAAAATACATACGTAAAAATGTAGATTTTTTTCTGTCCGGGTCAAATTTGATCAGAGTTAAAAATATAATATTGATAATATTAATAATTTAAATAATCAATAAAAATATTATTATGAAAAATAACAATCACATACGCAAATGAATTGGTATATTTAAAGCTGATGAGCTTTTGTTGGCTTAATAGGACAAATATACATATGTATGTGAAGGTTTTAAGCCTATATACTTATTCAGGTTTCATGTTTTTACAAAAGTCCAGCGTGACCACGGCAACAACTTTGCCGGTATTTGTTAAAATACTTAAGCAGCAATTTTAACCTTTTAAACGAATTAGTGAATTTTGAAAATATAAACAACATTGTATTGTTATTACATTTTAGGAGTACCTAGTGTTTAATTTGAAATAAAATATAATATAATATTTTTTTTGCCAATAAGTTTTAAACTAAAAAAACTAACATTTTCAATAATATCTCAAATACTTTTTGAAGTACGCGTTTCTAAAATATAAAAACTAAGTTTAATCTGCTCCATTATTTTATCTTTAAGTGGGCTTTTTTCAAAACTAGATTTTTCAAGTTTTTTGGAGTGATTTCTGAGACAAATGATCAGATTCATAAAAAATTTTTTTGCTTGTTCTTTGAATAGTTCTCCCTGCAATGACCTAACAGTTTGGTATGCAAAAAAGACCAAAATTTTGGGTAAAATTCAGCTTTAAAAAGGCTACAGTTTTGTTTAGTTTTATTTTTGATTTACGATTTATTCCACGAAAATGAAGAATAGCAGAATCACAGTAGGAGGGGAGCACCTTCTTTAGGGCCGTCGGCGATCGTGTAGAACTCGAAAATGTACTGCAATATAATATAATAATATATTGCAATATAATGATTCTTACTTATGGTAGCATGTTTGGTATTTTTATAAAATGCGTTCTTCACCCAGTTTTTATTCACTCAGGAGTTCTTCAAATAGTGTTTAAAGACTTGCTAATGTCTTATTTTGAAAAGAAGATATTTCAGGATTATTTTACTGCGAAATTCATTTTTAATTGTACTTAAAAAATATTTTTCTTAGCTACGTACATACCTAGGCTTATGTAAAATGTCTTACGAAAAACTAGTAAATTAACTTTGATAATTGACCTACCAAAATTAAGTCTGTTTCCTCTCAATGTATTATTCGATGAATTCATTTTACTTAATTTGTAATATGTATGTAGGTGAACCAAATTTTCTCAATTAATGTGTATAGTGTTTACCTCTATTCTCGTTGTTACGGCAAGATAGCAGGGTCCACACAATCTTACGGGTTTAAAAAGCTTTGCATCAGGTAGCGGTGCCCAAAACTCAGAGCAGTCGGCACAAAATATTTGCCCACACGAGCTAAACAGAAAAAATAACATATAAATGTAGCGCATATACGTAAAACACAATACAATTTAAAGCGTTTTGAAAGGTGCACAAGGAATAATAATAAAAATTACACAAAAAAAAAAAATAATAATTAGAAATATAAAAAAAAAGAAGTCAACAAAAAATAAAAAAGTTATGAATTGCAAAACAGGGCATAATGGACACTACTGATTCATGAACAAAATGAAGTTGTCTCTGGTGTTAATCTTTAGTAATCTTTGAACAGATTTTTTTTATTCATGTGTCTTTAAGAACTTAATTTTGTTAACAAAATTTTTTAACAATATAATTCGATTTAGTAAAATAAACTAGTTAATGTAGTGAGGTTTAAAGTACAAGCAGTGGTTATATAAATTTGAAAAATTGTATGACTTTAAAACAATGAGATAAAAATTGCATAACAGCACATAATGAAAGTAAACAAGTATGTATGTATTGTATTTAATTTATAATTAGGAAGTTTGTTATTAACAAAAACATAATATTGATATAAGAAACCAATGATACCTTCATTTGAATATTTAATGATGATGAATGAGGTAGCATTAAGATTATATTTTATATTATAAATGAGTATGAGTCAAAAATCAAACATAAAATAACATAGCAATCATAAAAAAATAAATATAGGTATAATAGTGAAGATTGTTAAAAGAAAAGAAATTTAAAGTGTGCTATATTAATTATTTTATTTATCACACCGGCAATGATGCTTTCTGCGGCCTATCCAGAATTCGACTTGACAGCTGGTGCAGCGTTTCACAGCGTGGTCTGGTACCCAGAGGGCACTTGCGGTGTTTGGTTGTTGTATGGAGGAACTAGCGCTTGATGATGGAGCGCTGCGATCTTCCACAGCCTCCCATGAGCATATTGAAGCATTCTCTAAATTATCGGCCGCTGAACACTGTAAAGCAGATAAATTAAATTTTTCATTTTTCAGATAATACTTTGTGGCAATCGTCACGTGATTTAAACAACAATTAAAACAAGAAAACGAGTTGAACATTGACGAAAATTAAATCAATTTGCAGTAGACATGCGATTAGCCAATTTGTTCTATGTTTTTTTTTTACCGAAAAAAGGTTAGGCGGAATAAACGCACATTTACGCTAGGAGAACTAATTAAACCAAGTGCATATTTGTTATGGGATTTTGCGAGGTACATATTTGCTAAAGCAAACAGCAGCAACAACAGCAAGTTAGTATAGAAGCAGCGCAGCAATCAAAGGAGTGAAAAAGTGCAACGCGCACAAAGCAAACAAAAGCAGCATTCGTTGGAACAGCACAAAGAACAAACGATTACAAATTGACATATCGATATGCATGTATACATATGTGTTACACATTATTTAGCACTAAGAGCTTTTTAATTAAAATTAAATTATTTTGTGAGCAAATTTTCCAGTTCTCGAGATTAAAATAATCTTCGCGGTATGAAAGCCAACGAGATCAATACATTCAATTCAAACCATTTTGTTCGAACTTCTTAGATTATATTATTACATGTTTTTTTTTAGCTCTAAGAGCTGGTTAAATATAAAACATTTTGTAGTAAATAATTTCTTAGTTTTCGAAAGTAAAGTAAGACTCGGGGTGTCAAAACGTAAAGGAAGGTAAATTATGTCATTTTACACAATTCTATGATTTTGACCTTTAATGACAGACACTTATTCTTTCAAAACGTATAAGTAGCTATAAAACCGTTATTCAGGAGGTATATGAGCTGAGCGCAGACGTCCCTGAAGTTTTAGTTTTTGATATAAAAAACTATCCAAGGTAAACAATCCCTTTATTTTCAATTTAAACCGCGTTTAAATAATTTTACGTCTCTCATATATTTTTCAAAGCAAATAAAATCACAGCTTTGAAAATAAATAAATTTAGTGCTCTACAAAAAATATCTCATAAGTTTCATAGAAACATTTCTTTAATGGTTATACGCAGTTATAATTATAAATCAAGTGTACAGTATTCATACCGTACACCATGGCGTATGAGCAACAGACAATATATGATTCACTTAAATGAATGCTGAGTGAGTTGTTTTATAGATAAAGATTTTTTAAAAATTTTATGTAGAGCGGTAAATTGTGGAACAACTGTATTTCTCCAAAGATGTAGGTTTACTTGTTTTAGGCAAAATATAAAAAACAAAAAACATGTTTAATACATGAGAACAGAAACTTGATTTAGGCAAAGTTTAAATAGAAAGTAAGAAAAACTGAAACATCAGGGAATCTTGGCAAAAAAAAAAATTAACTTTGGAAATAACGGACACCCCAATGTGCATATATTCGCGTAATACATGTTGAGAGTACAAACATACCGATATGCTGACTTAAGCATTTTAACAGTGAATGTTTATAATAAAGAAGTCGCCAATATTAATGAACAGATTTCAGCAACATTGGTGGTACAGTCACGAATTACTGTAAATTTTAAAATAATTCAAAAATCCTTTGTAAGAGTTATTCTAAAGTATCAAAACTATTGAAAACTGAAAAATATTCGTTTTTTCTTGTTAAATTTCTAAACTAGAATACCCACTTAAAATATTGCTGTAGTTTATTACATAATATAGGCGTCTTCTCTACTCCGAAAATGCTCGGTATTTACCGTTAAACATACAATAAGCACTTATGCAATGTAATGAGCGAATGAAAACCGAAGACAAGACTAACCGTTAATAAAGAACTATTGCTATCAGCATAATCAGAATTACAATTACGTCTGAGCAACGTCATGGTGATATCGTTATCGTCGTCAATCTGTGTATTATCATCTTTCTTATAGCAAAGGCTACAACTGAAACTATGATAACGCTTACGTTGGTGGTGACTATTTTGGCAAAGGCAATGGCAATTATGAAAGCGACGTGGAAATCGATCACGATAATCAACCGCAGTATGACAACGAGGTCGTGGTTGCTTTTGCAGTGGCTGTTGTTGTTGTTGTTGTCGATATTGCTGCTGTTGCAATAGTAATTTACACTTTGTACATGATCTCGCATTCAAGCCTTGGCACTTAGTACAATCACGTACTCTACTTCGGCTAACTAAGAGTTCGTCTACCTTAATTGAATAGACATACATACATCAATAGGACTGTGTACTAATGTAAATAACGTAGATTGTCAACCAAAAACAAAACTATGTAGATAAATGATAAGCTAAGGAAAATTATAATCAAAACGGTAAATATTGCAGTTGGAAAAAACCAAATTTAACAAAAAAAAGAAAAAACAAAATATTAATATAAAAAATAAAAAAAAAAAACAAAAATAATTGAGTAAAATTAAAAAATAAAAAAAATTAAAAAGGATGTGAAATAAAGTTAAGAATAAATTAAAATTAAAAAAAAAATAAAAAAAGAAAAAATTAAAAAGAATAAAAAAGTAAGATATTAAATCAAAACAAAACTTAAAATATCAGGCGAACAACAGTCGAAAGAAAGACACTTCTAAAAGTAAAATCAGGTTCTCCTTAGACTTTCAACTAAATATCAGTAAACGAATTTTTTAAGTATCGAAATTATTTCTCAACTAGTACGAATAATGCCACTGACATTAGCAATTTTGTAAACGCGAAAAATTGTAGAAATAATGTTTTCTGTTAAGCTAAATATAAATTGTGATGTTCTGATGCATAATTTTCCTTTCCTTAAAAAAATTGAATAACAAAATTTCACCTTTTTCAATCAAATAAAATCCATGCTCTTCTCGCTGTCACTTTTTATCATCATCATCCTACAGTTTGTTGCGCAGTGTAAAAGTATTATGAGTAATTCAATGTCGACTTTAGTTTCTTACCTGTTCTTCGTTTTTATCACTATTTTGAGCGGCATTGCAATTTGGACATCTTTTCCTTCGTAGTTCAATTTCCATATCATGTATTTCTTGCAATAGAATATCCTCTCGTAACTAAATGAAAAGCAAATCTTTCACTATAACAAATATCTTTATTTAAGACAAACGCTGACTAGATTCACTTACCATATGTTCTTGCACAATTTGATGTAGACGCATATTTTGTTCGCTTAGCGCATGCGCCAAGCCGTCAGGGCAGGAATATAATAGATGAGGTCGTTCCTGACGGGGAGGCGGTGACAACGGTAAGGAGCGTATACCAGGCCTACGATTACCCGTAAAGAAATAACGTATGCTATAAAATAAGTAAAAAAGAATATGGTATGACACAATTATATATAATAAAGTCATCCGAAATTTCACCTTCCGTCTGGTTGTCGTATGTGAAATCCATCATATTGACGATTTGAATTTGAAGGGCGTCGACGGCGTTGTTGTCCGTTTTCCTCACCACTAGAGGCATCGCCATTGGCTCTGCCACCATTATCACCACCATTATTACCACTACGACCGGCACCACCATTGCCACCATTATCATCACCGCGCCCGGCACCACCACCAGCACTACCACCGTTGCCACTACCGGCACCACCACCGGCACTACTACTGGCTCCACCGCCGGCACCACTACTGGCACCACCACTGGCACCACCACCGGTACCACTACCGGAACTACCACTAGCGCCACTACCACCGGCACCACCACTATTTTGTCTACCGCCTTCAGCGCCTCTACCATTCCAAACATTTTCACTTCGACTGTTTTGACCACTTGCACGACTAGTACTCGGCTTTTCGTCAGAGCCTGTTGGGGACGTTGGCAAGGACGAGCCATTATTCGAGATAGCCTCACACTTGCCACTCACAGATATTTGCAATTTTCGATGTTCCGGCAAAATCATGATGCTTTCATTCATGGCATCAGTTGAATTTGCTTGCGCGCCTGCATCAGCAATACAAGCTTCTACATCTATTTCAGCAACATCATTTGCGCTTTGATCTGTGGCTGTTGTCATTGTTGTTGCGATGCTGTTGTTGCTATTACTGTTCGTATTATTCATGTTTGTATTAAAATTATTGAGTGAAGACGATGTAGATGAAACGGAGGCATTACTAGATGAATTTGACAAGATATTTGCACGATTCGAGGTACCGTTTGTGCCATGAACATTTGGTATAATACTGTTATTAACGCCGTTGGCGGGAGGTCTGTTGTTATTGTTGCCATTACCAGTTGAAGAATTTTGTCGCTGATTATAGAAGACATAATGAAAACCACAAACAAATATTAATAGAAACAGTTTAACAATAATTTATCAATAAATTACCTCTTGTTTTAATAGAACATACGGAGAACTTAAGCCAAGCTCTTCTTTGTCCGCCGATGTGGATAGTTTTTCAGGTGTATGAAATCCATCTGTAACATCGACTCCCACTTTTGGAGGCGTAGATGGTAGTTCTTCGCCATTAGTACTTGGTCTTCTTTCGATTGGTACTAAAGTATCTGTGCTAGTGCTGACAGCGCCATGCCAATTGCTATGTCTGGCCAAAGCTTCATCCATATTGTGGCTTGCATCTGAAAAAGAAGAAAATTTCCATATTATTTTTTACTTTTATAACTAAGTGAATATTTCATCCAACATTTTAAATGGAAATGCAATTTAAAAAAATTGTTTTTTTTTTTTAAATAAGAAGTGCGTTTCCTTCAAATCAGAAACATTAGAAATCGTAATTTTACTCACCACTCAATTCTACACTTATCATAAGATCCTCGTTTGTATTTGCTTTAAAATCTTTTGAAGCGTCGCCACCTCCCGAATCACTAATATCTCTGCTACTGCGGGCAGCATTCGTGTTGCCATTTTGGTGCTCGATACCGTTAGCCTTAGGCTTAATGTCATTTGAATTATCATGTTTTTCATTGTGCCTTGGGAGCTCATTTTTGTTTAAAGCTGAACGTTCACTGCTCTTGTAGTTTGCAGTCGCTTCAGTATTCGCAATAGGTTCATGCAATTCTCTACGCAGCGCATTACTAGTTTGTGGGTCATCTGCAGTGTTTGCGGCATCCACAAACTTATCTTCATCGTGATTATTTGGCTGGATGGTGAGATTCTCAATTCGCTGCATCATTTCAACTACATTATCGGGCAAATCTTCACGTTCGGATTGTGTATCGGCGATGGAGTTGTTTTCAGAATTTGTAGCCATTGTTAAACTATAAAAGAGTCAAAAAACAATTTTCACGGTAGAAATAAATTATTATAGGGACGAAAAAATTGTGTATTATTATTTTATTTTTTAAGGAAATAATTATTTATTGCATTTTCTAATCTAATGAATTATTGCTTTAGTCCATTAATAGTATAGAACAATTAATATTTCTTAAGGTCACATTTGATATTTGAGTTTAAAAGCATACTACCTACTTTACTTATTCTCAGAAATTTTAATTTGTACAAGAAGAGCGGCAAGTAGAAGCACAAAAGAAATTTTTGTCAACAGAACAAAAAAAAAAGCCATCGCTCAGTTTTTCCACCAGCGGTGGTATATTTTTATGTACTCAAAAAAAAACCCCATTTCAAAAGCCAAGCTAAAATTGATATGTTAGGGAAGCTTAATTAGGTACACTTACTTCGGTTCCACAGTCATATTTGGGTCGCTGGAACGTCGTGAGATGCCACTCTGCATTATGTTTGCTGACACTAAATCGCCGTAAGAACGCGTCTTAGTCATAGGAGCTATAAATATGATTGTATATAGTACATACTTTCTTGCACGCTGCCAAAAAATTATTATTAATAAACTTACTTGTGGTTCCCTGCAAATTTTCGTTGCTATTATTGACGAATTCGACGCTATTTTGATTTCCCAAACTTCCCAAATAAACTTCAGTCCATAAGTGCAGATCTCGTACATTGTGCGCTGGCCAAATAACCTGAGAAGAAAGAGAAATATTTTCATTAACCAACGTATGATTATTTGATATTCAGAAATAAGCTAACCGTATCTTTATTTGGTAGATAAAGTGGACTTTTATACATCGGTCCTGATAGGAAAGGCCATACTGAGTAAGTACGCTCAAACACCGACTTTTCGCAACGTTCCTTGTACGTGTTACATAGGAAAGTGCCGAAAAGACATGAATGTGAATGTTGTGCTAATTTGATCTGTTGTAAGAAAATAAATAGGGAAATAAATAAAGAGATTAAAAAATAAAATTTTTAAATTGTTAAAATTTACCAAGTAAGCCATGTTGAATTCAAAACTGCAAGGAAATTGTTTGTGTATTTGATGTACCAAATCTAACCACTGCAGGAAAACTGGACAACGTTCATTTAGCTCATCCGAACCAGGACCATGACCACAACGATCTGAGAATTTATGGCCAAAACTTAACCATTCACGTTCGACTAATACGCGGAAACCCTAAAAATATAATATATATCCGTTAAAATAATCACCATTTTCTTTTTGCTGGCTTAATTACCTCTACAGTGCGGTAGTACGGATCCAAGCACAATTGTGCTGTAGCCACAATTTGTGGCGTGCGATCCCAACCATCCGAGCAGTGCACCAACACTGGCCGCCCCTTCTTCTCAATAGCATGACAAACAGTTATGGTAGCGGCCAATAGCCCAGAGAGATGCTGCAACCAAAATGTCTTCTCGAGCGCGCCTAGCCAACTGTCAAAAAAGAACAAATGTTTTTAATATGAAATGCACATTTAATACGAAAATTTCATCGATACTTACTTTTGACTATCTGCTGGCGAAGCACAGAGTTGTCTTAACGCTTGAAAACTCCTACGTATGACATGTATGTTACCCAGATTCATGAACTCGATTTCAGCCGACGGATAATATTCAATACATTCGCAACCACCACCACGAGCACGATTCGTTACCGCGGAAGCATAGCTCCGCGCATCGACAATCAGAACTTTCTAAAACCGAAATTGAGACAAGCATATATTGGAACGTTTTTAAACAATTTGTTGAATGCACAAACCTGCACTTCATCCATCGTGACTTCCTCATGACTGCCATCAGTGCTTGAGGGCGTACTCTCACTTGATGTCATTCTTCGACCCGTCGTATTGATGGATTGACTTTGGCGACGCATTTGTTCACCTCGATCAAATGCACACGCCTCGCTCAAAGCTTTGAGTAATTGTTCATCTGTGTTGTTACGCCAACCGAACCAACCCACTTCGGGTTGACTGCAACGTGCAATCACTGCACCCGACTTTTTGTGACGCCACACAACGGCTGGCAATCGGCGCGATCCACGGAATTTAGCCACTTCGTAAAGCATGTCATCCGAAATGCAGGCCGGCACCAGTAACCGCTGGGGGTATGACGGACATAATTTGAACTCTTCATTCGTTTTGGAAATACGCCACGTTCCGTTCAAATCGAAGCCTAGTCGTACGACTTCGCGCATAAAATCATCGTCTGCACGTGTTGCGCGCTGTAAGCGTTCCAGGTACTCGGGTGAATTATAAGCTTCGCTTTGCATATTTATTGCATCACTCATGTACGAGTGGAAGGGAAAAGCGAATAGCGATTCTAAGGTTTCTGGCACACCGACGCACAACTGAATGCGTCGCAGCCATTCGGCGCACTGTTCAGCTGTTTCAAAGGAACATTTAACGGTGCTAGCGTCCTTGCAATTGATGATTAGATGAAACAGGTCACGTATCTGTAAACTTTCGATTAACCCCAGTGGCACCGATGTCTCTGAGTTGGTAGAGTTTTTAAGTATAAATATACGGTATGTTGAGAGCGATAAAATGCCATCATCAGTACGTCCCAGATATAACACGAATTCCCCAGCAACTGTTGGTTTATACATAAATGTAAAGTTAGATTTTTATTTTAGAAAATGTTTAATAAAATTGATTTTATTGTACTTACGTTCCTGATAGGGTACTTCCAAATCTACATCTTCTTTTTCCATGTTTAATCTTGGGAAAAACTCAGTAGCGCGTACAATACACAAGGAAGGTGGGGGTGATCCATCCGTTCCCTCCATTTAGCTAGAATGAAAATAAGAACAGGTTGTTTTGATTAAAAATTTTTATTAGAGGTTATTATTGGGCTATAACTAGTATTATTACGGTTTGTCAAGAGATGGCGTAACTTGATTGTTATTATATTGTTCCAATATTCCGAATAAGCGTTGGAACACTTATGGCGCGTATTTTGAGAATCTACGATTCAAATCAAGGTTAAACAACAAAAAAATATATCGGACTTTGTGTCTGAAAAGTGGTTTTGTGGAGAGTTCTTCTTCATTACATTAATCTGAAAAAGATCTCATCCGAAAATCTTCATATCTTGGTAAAATTTTATGGTAAGCTGCTAAGTGAACGTGGTTGTCACGATTTAAAAGTGGTAATATTGGTTTAAAAGACGAAAATCGTCCAGTCCAGGTTGGTCAAAAAAGTTTAAGATGAAGAACTAGAAGCAAACAAGTGATTAACATTGTGGCCAAACACAAGAAGAGTTCAAGAGCTACTAGATCAGCAGTTTCAAATCATTTAAAAGCAGCCGGATACATTCAAAAGCAGTGAAATTGGAAGCTATGTGAATTGAAATGGCGATAAAAAGTAGACCTGTCGTAGTTCTAAGCAAAACATCATATATGAATCGGGCAAAACAGCAAAATCAATATTCCTGACCCAAGGTAATGCTCCGTGTTTGGTAGGAAAGAACAGCGTTCTGTATTATGAACTTTATGGAAACAAACCAGCGATTGCCGAAAGCGCTTAGAATTTGCGACTATTTGAAGACAGAAGTTTTCTCTCACTCTCTTACAGCTCTGATCTGGTACAATCTGACTGCCATTTTTTGGGGTCGATGCTGAACGACCCTACTGGAATACGGTTCACATCAGAACAGGGTGTCAGAACTTGGCTTAATTCATTCTTAGCCGCCAAGGCGCAGTTCTTTTAGGATGGAGGCCACAAATTGCAAACAATGAGAAAATTTTGTAGCTTCAGATGGGCAATACTTTGAATAATAATATTACTAGACGAATTTTATATGTTTTTCTTAAATAAACGTTTAAATTAAATAAATAAAAAAAAAACGCACGAATATAAAAAAATAGAAAATGTCCCTCCCGTTCAAGAAAAGTGATAGAGCTATAGAAACTTAATTTCTTCTTTTTTGTGTGTTAATAATATTTTTTGTAGTTAAAGGGATTTTTATTATTATTACTACAATTTGGATACACAAAATTTTTAATGATGATAAAATTTACTATTCATTATAAGCGACGATAAATTTCCAAAGTAGGGGACACTGTAACACTAATTATATTGTCTGAAATCAGGCAGAATTTGAATTCCGAGTCTTAGATCTCTCCTAAGCTGTTGGCACTAGAGTTATAATACAATACTCTCCATAAAATAAGTGTGCTTTAAACGTCTGTTATAAAGTCCCCTTCTTACTGGTCTAATAAAATATAAAGGAAAACTGTGAATTGGGAGAAATAACATTCAAACTATTTTTAAAATTCAGAAAACCTCAAAAATCAGAAATATTGCGGAAAATCGCTAAGAATTTAAGAACTTATATACATAAATTCAATAAACTTTTTAACTTAAAGCTTTAAACAATATTTGTGAAGAAATTTTAATAGTGAAACTACAAATTTAACTATATTTTCATCGCACACGTACCAAATACTATCATTAGCCATACACGTGCTTACACATGAGTATACACTTAGTTGTAGACAATTTAGACACTGAGATATTTACAAATTCATTCAGCTACTAAAAATGCAGTTGACACATTTTTATGACATGCAGTAGAAAAAAGTGTGTAAGCAGCTTAAAAATTGTATTACTAATTTTCCAAACAAAATTCAATAAATTTTCTTTTTTTAATTTGTCGAGTGAATATTTATCACTTCAAATTTGATGGAAAAGGATAATGATTTTCATGCGTGAAGGGAAATTACGCCACACATTTTTCATGTCTGTATTATACACACGCAAGCGAATATAGTCTGTATCTAGCACAGTGGATTGTGCCGCGGCGAACAGGAACATGCCAACGTAAAAGCGACACGCAGGACGAAAGTATAAAAGCATAGTAGGAAGCTAGGAAATAAGCTTTTTCTTATCTATATTAAATACATTCCTTCAATTATTGCGTCTAATTGATAAAGGAAAAAGCTTAGACACTGTTATTGCGAACAACTAAATTGACTTTAAAATTAGTTATGCCATTTCTTGAAGCTAATTTATATGGGTATATTAAATGTGGACTTTCACAAGTTGTTGGTGGTGTATGTTTTATTAAACCGACCTACCCCACACCGAAATTATCACGGCAATTCGTTGATGTACGCGCAAGAAATTGTAACAAACATTGAATATAGTACACGTACATATGTATGTATGAATGTATTTAACTAAAAGTATATACTATAATTTAGTTAATATTTTTGTCTAGTTATTTTAAAGCAACTGAATGATTTAGTTACGAAGCGTCACGCGACCGAGTAGCAACTGTAGTTGACTAAAAGCGGTGACAGCGATTACAACCGTAAATGGCGTAGCCGCAATCGTAGTAATCGGAGACGAACGAAGACCCAATATACACAAATATATATGTATATATAAATTCAAAGTTATTGTAGATATGCACGTATACACAATTGCACTCTATACACGTGAATATGTGTATGTATGATATGATATGGATAGTATATATGGTCATATATTTGGATGTGCAAGGTATGCTGGAATATGAGTAGTGGCAATAGCAACGCTCTCGTTCTCATAGTAGAGCAGCGGGTATCCAGTGTCGCCGTTTGTGGAGTCAACGTTTCCACCAAGTGGCTGGCAATGGCCGATACACTCGAAAAAGTTGTATTGTAGGTACTACGAGACATGATATATATTTATACATATACTATATATACAAATGTAGTGATTTACAAATGTACTGATGTTTGTAAAAAAAAAAAACAGAAAAAAATTCTAGATTTAAGAAAGTATTAGAAGCAATAAAAGTTTTTATAAATACTATGTACTTAACAGTTGAATGATTAGATAAAAACGATATATCCATTTAATGTAGATATGTAGTATATAAAGCCTATACTATAAATAGTCAGATATAGAGACGATTATTTCGTATGTCCTTTCACTGCGTATGATGTAGTAGATACTTGATCCAATACTATGTAAAAAACAAGGTTAGAACAGTGATTGTGTATATCGTATCCGCGTAATGTTGAGAAAATATTTTTTTAAATATTAAATATATAATAGGCAAGTTGAAAATATTTTTTGGCAAAATTTGACTCCATGTTCAATTGATAGACCGATTATAGTGTTCTTACACCGATTACAGTGTTCAAACACCAATTATAGCGTTTTCGAATAAGCCTAAATCTCGAGGATTGCCTCTCATTGTACCAGGAGGGTTGGACTATGGAGCCTAGTAGTAGATGAGCTCCTTGAGTTGCTCACAAAAAATGCGATTCGGTGCCAGAGGTATACGTAGGCTGCTATATATATTTCTGGTCTAAGCAACACTAAGTGTTGCCAGGTGCAATCTGACATTTCCATTGGAAAGTTTGACATTTTTTAGCATAACATCACTCGGAACGTTTTGTCATTTAATCGTGAATTGTTTTATTTACAGGGAATTAAAAGATTCAACTCGGCCAAAAAATGGAATTAACTCGTGAACATTTTCGAGCGATCATTTTTCACAACTTTCGACGTGGATTATCACGACAAGAGTGCATCGATGAACTAAAATCTTTGTATGGCTATGAAGCACCATCCTTTAGCACTGTGAAAAACTGGTACAACGAATTCAAACGTGGCCAACTCTCGCTCAAAGACGAATTCCGTGAAGGTCGTCCAAAAACAGACGTTGTGCCAGAAAACATCGATGCCGTACGTGAACTGATAATGCAAGACCGTCATGTAACATACCTTTAGATAGAGGCATGCCTATGCATTTCTCCCACCAGCATACATTCGATATTGCATGAACACCTGGCCGTAAAAAAGGTTTGTTCTCGTTGGATCCCGCACAATTTGACAATCGCTGAAAAAATACGATCGCGGTGCTTCAAAAGACGTTTATATGATCGTCACAGGTGACGAATCATGGATCTATGCGTATGAGCCCGAAACAAAACAGCAATCGACCGTGTGGGTCTTCCAAGACGAGCCAAATCCAACGAAAGTTGTTCGTGGAAGAAGCACTTCGAAGCAAATGGTCGCCTGTTTCATCGGCAAAACTGGTCATGTGGCGACTGTTCCGTTTGAGCAACGTAGGACGGTTAATTCTGAGTAGTACACCACCATTTATTTGCCTGAAGTCTTCGGAGAAATTCGAAAAACGAACAAGAGAAGACGAATCATTGTGCACCATGGCAATGCGAGCTCTCACACATCGGCTCAAACAAGCACCTTTTTGACCGGCCAAAACGTCGAATTGATGGGTTATCCGCCGTACAGCCCTGACTTGGCACCCAATGACTTCTTTTTATTCCCACACATCAAGAAAATAATACGTGGTCAACGATTTTCGTCGCCAGAAGATGCTGTTGAAGCATTCAAAAACCATGTTTTGGAGGTGTCTCAGTCGGAGTGGAAAAAGTGCTTCGAAAATTGGTTTGAGCGCATGCAAAAGTGTATAAACCTTGATGGAGATTATTTTGAAAAACAATAAAACCATTTTCGTTGATAAATGTTCCTATTTCCATTACTAGGCCAGAAATATATATAGCAGCCCTCGTACCAATAACATTGTTATAATGGCACGATGTAAATTTGAGAACATTCTCTGCGACATAGTCCAAAGGGGCTTAATTCTAGCAATGGGATGGTGCAATATGGTAGGGTTATACTACTGTGATCAAATTGAAAGCTGAATTTTTAGTAAATTCTACCATATGTAGGTTTTAAGACGACTTTATGGTGTCAATATACAAGTATTTACAGATATATCATCAGACCGCTGTATACCATGATCGGAAGGCCTATTGCCACTTATGGAGCGGTTGCTTAGGGATCGAAGGCAACGCAGTCTTCGCTAGGCTTTCAAGGAGCTGCAAATACTCGCCTTCGTGTGCGCTTCAGGGGTAATGCGTACTTGTCCAACCGCAGCACTTGAAGTTATGCTGGAGCTCACACAGCTGCAGCAATTGATCAAACAGGCAGCGAAATATACCATGCTGCTCATGACAGCAGAGGGTTTTGGCAAAGGGAAGACAATGTCGTGTCGACAATTGAAGGCCTTAGAGGAAGCCACACCACTGGCTCTTCTTCCAAGAGGCGGTGTTAGGAACAGGGTAAACATCACAAAGAAGTTTAGAGCACGCACTACGGGACTGCATAACAAATTATCCATACCAACGGAATGTTTTTTCGGCACCTTTCAAGCAGAAGTCTTTGCTATAAGTCAATGTGCAGAAATCAATATCCATCGTAACTATCCCAACCAGTGTATCGCTATACTCAGCGATAGTCAGGAGCACTAAAACCGATCTTAGCTTATGAGGCCAAATCGTTATTAGTGGAAGAGTGTTTAGAAAGGCTGAACCGCCTATCAGTTTGCAACCGTGTAACCGATCGGGGTTGCAGAAGCAATATGCTGGCCGACGAACTAGCCCACTCTGCGGCAACTTTCAGGATTATGGGGCCAGAACCATGCATTGCGGTGGGAACTCACATCATAAAGGAGTTTCTTCACACGCAGCAGAGACTGGGGAGAGAAAGGCACTGGCGGCAAGCAACAGGAATACTGCCACCCCAAGCTACTACTGGGAGGTTACAAAATGGCAAAGTTAAAAGATATGATCAACCATCCTCCAAGACAAAATCCATCTCATTTTCGCGCTCTTTAAGGAAAACTGCAGTCTTAAGAAACACTTGTTCAATATGTGCATAGTCTGCTAGTTTGCAACATGGAATAGCAAACTCCAGCTCACATGATTCTAGATTGCCCAGCAATTTGTGGATGCAAACTCAAGGCCCTAGGATCCATCACTTGGAAAGGGATCACATCACCTCAGTTGCGCGCAGCAGCTCCTGGAATTATTCAGACTGCTGGACCTTTGCGCCCATTTGTGATATAGGAAAGGGCACAATAGATCATGGGTCGGAGTGCAAACCAATCATTTTCTATCTATCTGAAATCATTTTGTGAATTGTCTTGAGGATTTAGACTATTAACACACTTTTTTGGACATCCATAGCGTCCATCGTCTTCAGCGCTCATGTGAACTATATGAATGATCGCTACTGATCGAAAAGGACAAAAACTCTCCTAAGTCATTTTTTCATAAAACATTTCATTTACACAAAGCAAATAATTGTGTTAAAACGCTTTTTTAACATTATATCCTTTAACTATATCAAGAGATTTATCGATTTTTTTTGGTAATTTATGATTGCATTCCGAGCTTTCTATAATATAAATACAAAGTTTCCTAAATCCCATTCAATTCCTATAAAAATATCACTTATTCTCCTTCGAGCCGGATTTGAACCAGCGACCTATGGATTTCTATATTTGACATAAATTAACTCTACAGTCCACCGCTCTACCAACTGAGCTATCGAAGGTTTTTGATTTTCGATTTTTTGTATGCTTTTTCAAAATAAAAATGCATACGAAATATAGCAGTGTCACGCTTTGTGATAGCTTTGTCGCAGAAATATTTTACTTAAATTACTAGACCAAATTTTAACTTTTTGATTGATTTTGTCTGTAAAATACTATATAATAAAAAAAAAAGAATACAGAGTACAATCCTTCGAGCCGGATTTGAACCAGCGACCTATGGATATCTACATTTGTAAACAATTCACTCTACAGTCCACCGCTCTACCAACTGAGCTATCGAAGGTACGTTATAAGGAGGATGCATTATTTCATCGATTTACAGATCATTATATAAAAAATTGCATTAAATTTATTTATTTAAAAATGTATGTGATGAAACCTAGAAAACATTGATATCATATTAAATATATATACATATATAATATTTATACTTTAACTATAAGCTTTTTTGATTATTTGTAGTTATTTAGGTTACAACCTAAAACAAAAGAAGCAAAAAAACATCAATTTATTTTATCCTTCGAGCCGGATTTGAACCAGCGACCTATGGATGTCTACGAATATTTACAAATCTCTTCTACAGTCCACCGCTCTACCAACTGAGCTATCGAAGGTTTTGAATTTGAGTGAAATATTTATTTTTACCAACACAAAAGCAGAGGCCCCAATATATAAATAATTTTGCAACCTCAGTGATGTCGATTATATTTTGTTAAACTCAATAAAATCTGCATAGTAGCATTATCAAAAAATGCCGATCAACCGGTTACTTAAGTGCTTCAAAATGAGTGAAGATTCAATCAACTTTGAAGAACGAACACAAAATCAAGTTTTATTTTAGTAAAAGCAAACATAAGAGCCAAAACAAGGGTGAACATATCTTATCAAATAAGTAGGAAATATCAGCCGTTTGAGTACATACATATATATTTTCAAGGTCATGTATGTACATATATACGAATTATGTTAAGAAATGAAGATTACTTAATTTGCTTTGATTCTTATATTAGCTTTTATTCGTGGCCTTTAGTGATATTGTGAATGAATGCTCATAAAAATGTGCGGCTTATAAGAGTGTCGAAATAGCATAGGAATTCAACAAACATTGATACAAATTTTCTAATTGATTCACTGTTATGAAATCGTTGAAAACGTTTAGGGAGTCTACTTTATTAATGAAAGTCGGAAATTCTTCGAAAGCTGGCTTCATGCAAGTCATCCATCATCCACCTCCATTAATGAGGATAACATCGAAAAAGTTAAAGAAACGGTAATTGGAAAAAGTCGTTTTGGCACCAGAGAGGCAGCGGAGGATCTCAACATTTCTTATGCATCTACTCAACACATGTTAGTCAATGTTTTGGGTATGAGAGTATGAAGCGCGCCAATCCTACACTCGTACCATGAAAACCTGAAACTTTTGCAAAAACGACGTCGAATAGAGGACGCAAAGAGGTGCTCGGCAACGTTGCTGAGAACCCTACATTCATCAAATGCATCACTGCTGGCGACGATAATAAAGATTTGTATTAAAATAAATAAAAATATGAAAGTTACCACCGGTCCGTGTCAAATTTGATCATATGCAATGCAAGAAATGCACTCCAGAAATTAGTTCGTTTTAACTGATTTTTTCTCTCTCCGTGTATAGATTAAATATTAGATACATTTAATATTTACCATATTTTCTTCGATACAAATGGTTTTTACAATGCAGCTGTTTTTCTCATACTGTCTTCTAAACACATTTGTCATTTCATTATATTTGTCAGCAGTGTCGCACACGGAAAACTTCATTTATACAGAGATTAAAAAATGTGCAATAAAGACCACATATGCATATTTGTATGTACATATGATACAGACATATTATATATACACATGCATATGTATGTTATAAAATCGTATAGCAAGAAAGTTTTCATTCACGTTTCAACTGCATTTCAGACTCACTTTCATTTCAATACACAAAATGTGACATTTAATACACACATATCCGGCAATGATCACATTAGTTATGCGAATACGTGTGCATCAATGGCAAACATACCCCAATGTAGTATATGCACATATACAGGGTAGGCCATTTAAAGTTGACCCATTTGTTTGTTTGCCAAAATTAAGGCGTCGCGGATAATCAGCTGGGTTTAGTTTTTGTGCCATTTGAATTTTATATGGAAACATCTTCAAATCTTTATGAATTATGCGTCGGAGAGTGGTGCGAGAGATGTCTAATTCCTGAGAGCGGCGATAACTCGATGTCGATGGAGTCTCCTCAATACTGGCTCGTACAGCTTCGATATTTTCATCAGAACGTCTTGTGCGTTGTCTGGATGCATGACTGGCATTACTGAGATTACCGGTGTTCACAAATTTTGCGTATAAAGACTTAATTGTGTTCTTAACTGGAGCACTTTTCACTTTATTTTTTTTGCGAAACGCACCTTGAGTTAACACAATCTGAAAAGTTATTTTGAATATAAAGCTGAACAATTTCAGCGCGTTCTTTCGGAGTGTACTGTTCCATGGTATAAATTGTCTTCGAATGACGCTTCTAACGCGGTATGACATTAGCCGATTTGTCAGCGCTGTTAAAAGTTACAGCGTTGCCAGATGGGTCAACTTTAAATGGCCTACCCTGTATATTTGTACATAACAAGTAGGGAAAGTCTAAGTTCGGGTGTAACTGAGCATTTCATAATCTTGCAACTTGCTATGATGAAAGCCAGGGAAATATTATCAGAATTCAACATTCAATATTCGACGAAATCGTGGGCGAGAAACTCGCTCACTCAATTCAATTAAGATAACGATTTCACCTAAATATGAAGCCCTTTCGTGCCATCACGGATGTAAAATTTAAAATCTCTGACGCATTTAGTTATTGATTTATCGACCTTTTATTAGTAGTTTTGACCGTATATGGGGAGAGGACGTGGTGATCATCTTCCGATTTCATTCAATTCAATTTTCACGCTACCGCTTGTATTAGCTATACCAATTTATGAGTTTTTGATTAATGACATTTTGTGGGGGGGCGATTGACGCCCATTTACGAACTCGATCTCCCAATTCCAATGAACATGCGTACCAAGTTTTATCAAAATATTTTTATACCCTGAACAGGGTATATTAAGTTTGTCACGAAGTTTGTAACAGCCAGAAACAAGCGTCGGAGATCCTATAAAGTATATATACTAAATGATAGTATGTTGAGCTGAGTCGATTTAACCATGTCCGTCTGTCTTCATGCATACGTATTTGACTAGTCCCTCACGTTTTTAAGATATCGTTTTGAAATTTTGCTAACGTCATTTTCTCTTCCAAAAGCTGCTCATTTGTCGGAACTGCCGATATCCGACCACTATAACATATAGCTGCCATACAAACTGAACGAACGGAATCAAGTTCTTGTATGGAAAACTTTCCCATTTTTATCTTCACAAAAGTTGGCACAGGTTATTTTCTAAATAAAAATTTAATATGCGAAGAAATTGTTCAGATCGGCTTACTAAAGCATATAGCTGCCATACAAACTGAACGATCGGAATCTAGTGCTGGTATGGAAAACTTTTGCATTTGGCAAGATATATTCACGAAATTTGGTATAGATTATTTTCTAAGGCAACAATGTAATTTCCGAAAAAATTGTTCAGATCGGATTACTATAGCATATAGCTTCCATACAAACTGGACACATAGTTACTAAAAGAAATGCACCTGTGAAGGGTATATTAGCTTTCAACCAAGTTAACGTTTTTTCTTGTTTTTTACTGAAGCTATCGCTTACCCAGACCGACAAGCGCCCAAACTCATCTCATCATTCTGATCATTACATATACATATATACATATATAATATATTTAAATCTACATCTACCTCGATTAATTCTAAGTGTTATAAACAACAGTTAAGTGAACAAAACTATTATACTCTATGGGAATATGTTGCAAGAGTAAACAAATGTACACATTTTGGCAAGGTACACATTTGGCTTGGCCTTTGGCTACGTGGACGCGTCGGAACCAATGAAAAAATAATGTATACGCACACATTACGAACAGCACTTTTACTTTGTGTACAAACAGATAATATTATAATAGATTGTGGAAACAAGTAATCGAGTACTCATTTAGTCAGACACAAAAAACACGCAATACACGAATGTGCATGCTTCGTACATACGAAAAAGAAAGGTAAATGATGAATGGGCAAAAACAACGAGTAAATACTGGCCGACTAGCTCTTCAGCTTTTGGAAAAAGCTAACTAGGTACAGGCATATGTATGTATATTTATAACGATATGTGAATGTAGCGTGTTCAACAACTAACGAGCTAAACAACCGAACTAACGACTATGCCACTAATATAAAGCATACAACGACGCATCACGAGCGTTGTAGTAAAACATCGGTTAAAATTAACAAAACAAAAAACACATTGCTTAAAGGTGAAAACAAAAACCACATGGTCGGCGGCAGACAAGTATTAGCCACAGCCACAACGCACAGCGAAAATCGGAAAAGCGGCAAGGCAACCGACCGGCCTTTGCTGGAATCTTAACCAGTGGAACGTGACAAAGGAAAACCGGAGAAAAGAAATTGCAATTGGTCAATGTAGTCGACTGACTTGACTTACTATTGACTGCTAACACCGACGCCACCGCCATAGACTCATCGTAGTATCCAATACAGAGACGCTGACAAATTGACTGGCTTAACTGACTGAGCCGCGTTTGTTGTTTTTGTTGTAACTTTTCCCATATTAGAAATAGTGAGGGGCATGTGAACGACGAGCGATTTGGCACGTTTATAAGGTGTTAGCTGTTGGTGGCATGGCATGGCATGGTATGCGTTTGCGGGCAGCATTGTGTGGCTCGTGCATTGAAAACTGTTAATGAAAATGCACTTTTTCCACTTAACACTGAATTAATTGGGTTTAACGTATTTACAGTCAGGCAAGTGATACATTGTTTAAATGGTATAGAAAAGGAAGAAGAAGACGCTTGAAGTGCAAGGTAAAAAAAGTAAAAGAAATTGAAAATAAACGAACGCATTGAAAAGACGCTACAACGTAAACTGAGCTGCATACATACATAATTACACATATCCTCAGCTTTCAGTTGCTGCATCAATATATTGTTGATTTCGGAATATCTAACCTTGCGTCCGCCTGGGTGTTTTTTGAATGGATGGCTTTCCGTTTTCGCATTATGCAATGATTTCGCACTTCGTATTTTTCCGCCATATTCTTCCGCTATGTTTTCTCAAACTGTTTCAGCCTTTGGATATGTTCGAATATATCGGCGCCACAGTTTGAGCCAAGAAACCACGAAGGTGACGACAACTGCGACAGTGACAACAGCACTTGCAGCAAGACTGACCTAGATTTTTCTCTCGAGACACTACACATCGACAGACTGACCAACTAATTAAGTATGCGTATGTTTCTTTAGAAACAGGCGATGTAAGCTCATGTAAATACTATCCCCCCTGAGATATGTAGGTGGGATAGTTGTATAATTTTGCGCGATATATAACTTTGTGGTTGAATTAATCGAAAAAAATTCAATCTACATCTATAGTTATACACTTTTACAGCAAACATAATGTAGATTACTTTTCCCATCATTTCCCCAATTTTTTGCAATGGATTGGGGAATCCATTCGAAACAGGCAGTTACCTGTTCCTTCAATAGCCTAAGCTATGCTGCCGATGGACCTGGAATGTTATCCGGAAAAGGTGCCCGCGTTTTCAAGACGAACTCTGCATGAAAGAAGTTATTACAGAATACCAATCAATTCTACGTTGACGCTTGTAATATTTAAGTACAATTTTTGTATAATTATAACTGTATAAATATACTCTAAAAACTAATGGTTCTACATTCAATTATCTTTATCTTCTTTCTTATGTTTTGTACTCGGTACAAAGTATCTGTTAGGTGCATTCCGTTAACAGTCGTGTCTACTTATAATATATAGTCGTATGCATATGCCAAATAGCAGTAATCGCGTGACAGTTATCACTAAAAACGAATACAAGCGATTACAAATAATGCAAATAAAAAACAAAACTCACGAGAAATCTGAGAAACAAACTAAAATTATTGAAGACATAAGAAAGTGAAGAAAAGAAATGAACACGATCGACAAAATATACATAAACATATATACATACATATATTTATAATTATATATGTGCATATTTGCTTACTGGCAAATAAAATAATCAAAACAAATGAAAAAAAGAAAACAATACTCACGAACACATTAACGTGGCGTTAACGACTTGAAAAAAAAGAGAATAATGATACTAAAAATAAATTTACAAGAATAGAACAAACACTGGCGAGCCTTTTATTGTTCTTTATAATATGTATATTATGCATGGCCTTTTTGCTTTGTTTTTAATTTGTTTTTGTCCGGATAAATTTCGTTTATTTTTACTACTTTACTTGTATGCACACGTGTCGATTGTAATGTGCCGAATGTCAACAGTTTTTTTCCATTCGATCAAGCAGTTATAAAGTTGGGAAACCTTTTGCACTGATATAATTCTTACGTACAGAAGTCAACGTCAAAGCGATTTAGGAAAATATTTTAAATATTTATACTAAAAGGGCATGACTTGAGGTTAACTAATTTATTCTATGAGCAAGCATTTATTGGCTGACTAAAGATCCAAGAATGTGATAACTTACAGTAACCGCTTAAATTAAAGTACTAACTCAATTTGGTATGTGTAAAGTCAAACCGAGATAGCAAGCGGCCAAGGCTTATAACAACCGTATTAACATTGTAGAACAAATTTACAGAGATTATTAATTCATAAAAACTAGCCGGCGCCATTGGTGCTTATAAATAAAAATATATGCGATAAATTGCAGTTACATCGAGTGTGATTACATTGTAATATTCTATGAGTATCGTAAATAATAAAAGTGTTTAAATCGCTCTGTAATTGTTTTATAACCGAAACCCTGAATATCATCAATATTAGTTAAAAATTCACTGCAGTTCATGATATAACACGTTTATAACGAAGAATATTTTTTTGTTCAGTTACAGTTAAATAAACAAAATTTGCCAAGTCTGGAAAAAAACTAATTTCCTTTTTTATTTTTCCTTCGACCAAAAGCTAGTTTATGATATTTTTTGCTTTTTACTTTTGATGATCCTGTGAGAAGTTCTGCTTTCAACACGAAGGCACCCGAGGCACTGTCGGAAATGACCCGATTTTTTAATATTTTCATTTGAAAATTTCATAGAATATTTGTAAAAGTATATATGTATCTTTAAAATAATAAAAACTTTCAAAAAAATATTTCGATCAAAAATTTTTTTATAGATTTGGTTAACCGGCGCTGTTTAAATAGACCATACCTGGTCACGTTTGATGCGATAAAATCAAATTTTTGCCTTTAATATTGTAAAATCTCTAATCTCGTTGGATGGATTTTAAATTTAGAAATTTGACCTAATATACCATAAGCCCCAATCGAGTTCTCACGAAAAAATTTACACATACATATATTTGATATCAAAATCTGTGTAGCATAGTTTTAGGCACATTAGCGTGGGGATAGAACTAAACAGGTTATTAATATACTAAAAATAATATATAAAAAATGCACTTATATATATTATTTAGTTAATTTGCTACATAGGGAACTAATAACTTAATAAAAATGTTTTATATTTTATATTGAAAAACGGAACTTTATGCCTAAAGAGAAAATAAAGTATATGCAATAATTTATTAACAGCATTTTCTTCAATTTATATTCACTTTGAAATAACCATTACGAAACACTATATAGTATCAGTCTGTATATTGACACGAAAAACGAATCTAATAAAAAAACGTATGGAGATAACGTAAATAAAAAATGTATATAAATATAGTATACGTTAATCTATTAAATGCGGCATGTGAATATGCCGAAACAAACGAATAGTGTCTCAAGTGAAAATTTGTTATCTATAAAGAGTTACACATTGACGATTTCTGTTGGTATGGTTCTCTTCAATTGTTTATATGCATTTATAATATATTTATACAAATTTGATGTTGCTGATAAGTTTTTGCTATCTTTTAATTTATTCTTTCGTATACAAAACAGAAAACATGTCTTCTCAATGTTTAGAAAGCGACATACCAAACATATACAAGTATACGGATTAGGTCAAGAAAAGATTCTCCACAATATAAATTCATTATAAAGAAATCACCGTCGTTGTCATAAGCATTTTCGTTTACCCGGCATATTTTGTCATAAACATATATGTAAACGACACTTTTTCTGTAACTGGAAATTGCTGAGATGTAGAGTTCTCATTTCATTTAAAGTTGTGTTTCATTATTTGCCTTAGCAGACAAGGTCGGGGTTCGGGTTCAACAGCCTAATAAAATATTAATGCAACATTGGATAAATATACAACACATATAATACTAAATACATACAAAGCAATCGATCTGATGGATGAACATCCGATCGAGTGTAAGTCCATACTTCCTAAGCAATGCAAAGCAAGTTATTCAAGAAATAATAAAAAAAAATGTCAACCACGACTACACCGAACCTATTATACCTTCCTTAGGTGCATTTCTTATAGCATAAAAGGATATAAAACGGCTGTATCTTGATTTTGATCGGTCTACTTGTATGGCTCTTGGAAATTTGGTGCAAACTTAATATATTTTGTTAAGGGTATACTTATATAAAAAGGTAAAATTGTAGAAAAAAGCGTTAAATTCATTTTTACAATCGAATAACAAGAAACGTATTTGTGCGTACATTGCCAACTCACATGTACTATGTATGTATTTAAGTTCATAAGTATGTATGAAATAGACGGGTATATTATAATAGACTTGCAAAATATGTTTAAGTTTCAACAGTGCAAATTTGCGAATTCTTTGTTGACATTGCTTTCTTCGTACCCATAAACTGGCATTTAAATAATTAAGTCAGTTCTGAGAAACCATAGAGAAGAGGAAAATAAAACGTTATGCTGTGCAAAGAAATTAGGAATAATGAAGTGTGTACAAATTAAAAGCGCAATTTGATTTCGTATAAACAAATTTTACATTTCTTCTGTGCAAACAATTTTCGCAACAAAGAAAAATATAAACAAATGTATCCACATATAGAAGTCATTATTTATGTGTCATATAATATATTTTATACATATGTATGTATATGCATCTATGGATATTCTATATACTATATAGATATATAAGAATAAAGGTATAAAAACACAATACAAAAGCGAAAGCGGATAAGTAAAATATGACTTTGCAAATTTCGTAAAAAGTAGATGGGCAAATGTATGATGATTTTGAGAGAATTTTTGCAAAATTGCATTTGTATTACCTTATTCAAATTAAATAAATCGCATGGAAGGCATTGAGATTAAATCAAAATCTTATAAAAGTAAATGAATATATTGTATTCATATGCACATGTGCATATAAACATGTATAGTACCAAAAAACTTTGTGTGCAGAAAAAATGCAAAACTTTGTTTCAAACATATAATGTAAATTATTTAATATGTACATGCAGTATTTAAATTAAAATAAAAATTTGACGCAGTCTTACGTATCAATTATAGCACTTGGAAAGTTTGCATTTCTTATCTAATGCAGTTGATCACATACAGGTATATAATAACAAATTTGCATGTATACCACATCGCACTCTTTTTGGTTTATGTACGTTTTTTTTTAACATTTGTAATTTACATATTTAAACGGGATATATGCACTTTGCAAGGAAACTGTAATATTTATTGGAATAACACATTAAACGGCCACCTCGGCTAACGGGTATTTCTGCGCTATGGAGCAGTAAAAATCTAAGCCGGCATTGCAAGTCCAAAGTCCAATTAAGGTTTACAGGAATTATTTTAGAAGTTATTGTAAATTATCCAAAATACACTTACATACAACTTTTAAGCATTTAATAATAATGTAAATATAATTGACAGAAATACATAACGGCCAGCTTACCCAATATTTATTTCCAACAAATCAGTCTAAAACTTTATATGGTCAGTTTTTATTTCTTTTCAATATTGACGTCAGCGTTTTACAGCTTGTTATTTTATGCAATTGCACTAAGAATTCACCGAATCACATGGAATTATCTGATTCTATTTTACTTGTGTCAATAATTGATTATATACGTGAGCACAATAATATAACTCCGTGTATTCTAAAAAATTAATACAGATACTGCGAATGAATAAAAAAAATCGAAAATTTATTTTTATTTCATTTTTCTTCCTCCACTGCTATATTTTATGCGCCTTGATTCGGCCTTTGGATCGTACATTTTATTTGCTATTCATTTCATTCTTCTGTTTACCCTTTGCACTTTTATTCCACCTTTGTTTCTATCTTCCGTTTTTTTTCTTTGTCACTAAATGCAATTTTTTCTTTCCTTTGCGATTACATGGGATAATTGATCATTTGTTTAATTACAAACAATTTCAGAAGATCTACTAATTTATAGCACAATCAATATTACTTTTCGCATATTACTCGTTTATTACAACCAATATCAATAATGAAAAAATAATATTAATCCTTTTGTCGCACTAGATTTACACGGATTACAATGTAATCATTACATTTTTCGTATTAGAACTTTAAATTACAGCCAACTTCAAGTTGATGCATAAGTGGAAATGTTAAGGGATGCCAGAGTTTTTATTAATTTTTACACAATTACGATTTGTAGGCAAATGATTTTTTCCGAAATTAAAAGAGTAAGTACTTAACGATTTTTTCAAACACCATAAAAAAGTTTGTTAAAAATTAGCGTTTGAAAGAAAACTACTTGTTTTTCCATTTTATGGTTTAAAATTTCTTTTTAGGGGGCTTGCACAACCACAGTATTGGTCGTCCTTAGTTTATCCCCCACATAATATAACCAGAGAATGTAAGATTATAATTTTTTTCTTTTACCATAACATGCAAAATATACTAGTAGTTAAAAGCATATTTTTCTACATTTTCTAAATATATATAAAATTATATGAGAGATTTTCGTTTGTGAAAAAAAGTTTCTCAATATTTGTATAGGGTAGGCATCATTGTTTTGCTGCCAGCGGTTGACGGATATCACCACAAAGCAATAGGAAGAAAAGAAGAAATTACTAAAGAGACAGAAGCGAATATAGTGTGTTAGTGATTTTTTTTCACGCACATCTAAAAACCTTTCTCAAAATCTTTTTAAATTATTTATATATATTTAATAAAAACTTTAGTAATATGGAGTTTTGGAGCAGTAGAAAATGTCGCTGCTTAGCAATATTTATGGTAAGTAATATTAGTCAATATGTTAACTAATTACCTTAAAGCCGATTTGTTGCCGCATCAATTTTTTTTGGTTTCTGGAAAGTTTTCCTTATTCATTCATAACATTAATATGCATCTGTATATTTTAGGTAATTTACGTATTTTATAATCCTACTGATTCTGGAGCAGTGGATATGAATAGTGAAAATATTGATATGACTTTAGGTAAGTAAAAATTATTCGTAAATATATTTGGGGAATTTTAGGTAAAGAAAAGGAAGATCAACACGCTTATCACACTGCCGCTTGTTTTATTCCTCTTGACGTGTCAATACCAGAATTGGTATGAGTGTTTAGACCAAAAGGCAAAACCAAGTTATTGGTTGTATTAATTAAATTATTTCGTTAGGTACTTTTCTTACAATTTCTATAATTTTCAATTTGTCGTTTGAAATATTTTCAAACCTTTTGTTAATAAATATTTACTTAAGTGGAGCTAATTTCTCCAGTACACTGTTAAACATAAAGTTTTGTTTAATTTTAACGAAGTCTTAACTTCCCGACTTGCCTTTTTTTAACAAAGGAGGCGTATTTGCTTTTCATAGTGCTTATATTAGCATATGACTTGTACTAATGTAAAGTTAATGTAGTTCGATAAAACTGAGCTTATCGTATAGCGTTAGTTGTTTTTGTTTCTTAACATTTTATGTATCGTGTATTATGATAATATATTGCGGTTGGTATTAATCTTAAAATTTCTAATTTTTTTAAGCTATTGCATTTTATTTTCAAATAACTGCTTGCAACGCAAGTTTGAAAATTTTAATCAGAATTCAATATAAAATTGGATGCGTCATACCGTTATCGCTATAATTGTTTTTTAATTTGTTGTCAAATTGCTGTGTGAAAGTGTGCGTATTTATGTACAAATTTAAAAAAAAGTAAACTATTCTACCTGCTTTCATTCTCCTAGAAATAAAATTTACGTACATACATATATACATGTGTACAAATGAATGTACTAACTATTCCACCTGCTTCTATTCAACTAAAAATAAAATTTACCATTACATTTTTGCTTGGCTGTTATCGAAATAGATTGGACAGGCATTTATATTTGTCAAAACATAAAAAACTTCATGTTGAAATGTACCCCGGTGCATACATCCATATGTACATGCATAGTAAAAACGGTTTCGGGCTTAATATCTAGTGTATTCTTAAAAAAAAAATTCATTATACATATACATATATGTACATATTTAGATGGGTAATAAAAATTAGTAGTTATTATGCCATTAAGATATTTGTTGCATACGTTGTTTCACAAATGTACATACATCATCGTTACTTGTATAATGAACATTTAAATTGAAACGATTCTGCGTATTAAAATAAGTACTAAATTGCCAGATAATGTGAAGTTCATTGTGCTACACTATTTCCATTGTACCTGAAGTTGAAACAGCTGTTAACTTTATTTTGAAATATATATAGGAAATTACAATTCTTAGTGCCCTATTGTTATACAGTATATACTTTATATTTACACACCTTTTTACAGCTAAGAAAGCGAAGGTTAAGAACTAAATAAATGTTCACTCAAAGATGCATAAATTTATTAAAATCCCCAAATATAACCATAATTATGAATATTAACACCTTACATGTAAAATGTTTAAGGCTTTACCATTGTTTCTTATTTGCATAAATTTACACAAATAACTTTCTCTTTCCTTGTCCATTCACAACATAATTATCTATGCGCATATTTTGTGCCAAGATATAGCCAGGTTTATATTTGAACTTACATACATATATACATATGTGCTTATGTAAATATCTCATATGACTTACTTAATTAAACATAATTTTTGCTTGTTAACAGCTTCCAATGAATTGGTTTTTCTCAACTTTTACGCCGAATGGTGCCGATTTAGTAATCTCCTCGCGCCAATATTCAATGAAGCTGCTGATAAGGTAAAACACACACACACATGCATTATCGCAAATTTATAACAACAACAACATTTTCATAATTTATAGGTGAAAGAGGCTTTTCCTGAAGCAGGTAAAGTAGTACTCGGAAGAGTTGATTGCGATCGTGAAACTTCGATTGCATCTCGTTTCCATATAACCAAATACCCAACACTTAAGGTGATACGCAATGGTCAGCTGAGCAAGCGTGAATATCGTGGTCAACGCTCTGCGGAGGCGTTTTTGGAATTTGTACGCAAACAGCTTGAGGATCCCATCAAGGAGTTCAAGTCATTGAAAGATTTGGAAAATCTAGACTCGAGAAAACGTATTATTATAGGTTATTTCGATCGTCGCGATCAGCCGGAGTATGATACTTTCCGTAAGGTTGCTACAAATTTGAAGGAGGATTGCCAATTCCATGTCGGTTTCGGTGATGCAGCTCAAGCTATGCATCCACCTGGTGAGTATTGACAGAATTTCTTATTAAAGGGTCTTTATATTGTATATTTTTTTTTAATTTTACAACATTCTAATTTGTTAATTTAAATTAACTAATTAAAACTTTTTCTTGAATGCATGCATTGTTCTTGTACTGATTGGCTTTTCGTCTTAATTCTAAAAACTGAACGTCTATTGTTTCAAATCTTTATTATCGCCTTAATGCATAACCTATATTATTAACCTGTATTAATGTATCAATAACAACTTTTAATTTTTTCAAAACTTTTATAAGCTGTGGACGCTGACAGCGATATAAAGCGAGGTAATGCGATTTTCAATTTTACATTAGGTAAATTTTGTTTTTATTCCTTAATTTATTATTTTTGTTTTGTTTATAACTGCATTTGTATATTTTTCAGCGCGCCTACCTAATCTTTTTGTTTTTCAATGGTTTTGGGTTACAGCTTTTTTGTGAAACTAATAAGCTCTATTACTAATCCTACCGAAAAATACACAGTATTTCTGCTTCATAATCAATTTTTATTTTCCTAACACACCGAATAATTTTTGTGATGTTTATACATACATATGTGCTGGCTTATCTAAATACATATTTTTATAAGTATATTCTTCAATATTTATTTGAATTTCAATCATTAATAGGCAACCCGATTATTGTATTCCGTCCCGATGTTGCGCTCTCGCATGAAAACGATGAAACCTATACCGGCAGCTTGAAAAACTTTGATGAGCTGAAAATTTGGGTGCAAGAAAAATGTGTGCCCTTGGTGCGGGAAATTACTTTCGAAAACGCAGAAGAGTTGACCGAAGAGGGCTTGCCATTTTTGATACTCTTCCATAAACCCGACGATACTGAGGCAATTAAGGACTACAAGGCGATTATCGAAACTCAATTATTGGATGAAAAACGTGAGGAACCTAATATACATATATCTAATGAATAATTTTTTAAATTTTTCATTTCAATTTCTATTTCCAGAGAATATCAATTTCCTTACCGCCGATGGCCAACGATTTGCACATCCTCTACATCATTTGGGTAAATCGGAGGATGACTTGCCATTGATTGCTATCGATTCATTCCGCCACATGTACATGTTCCCAAAGTTCGAAGATATGTACCAGCCTGGTAAACTAAAGCAATTTTTGCAAGATTTATACAGCGGAAAATTGCACAGGTGCGTTCGAAAACACTTATATAAAATTTAAAATTTTTTTTAATAAGAATTTATTTTTGTTTACAGAGAATTCCATTATGGACCCGATCCATCTGGCAATGAAGTGCAAACCGAGGTTGTAATGAAAATTGGCAAAGGCACTTCACCGCCTGAATCGAGTTTTAAGAAGTTGGGTCCATCGAAAAACCGTTATACATTACTGCATAAGGATGAGCTGTAAAGCATGTTATTAGGCTATAGGCTAAACCCTACACACATACACAAGCATACACGTTCTGCTGACACATACACAAGCAGCTACATACACGATAACAGTGCTGAAGTTTAATACCAATCAAACCAATTCAAATCAAACAATCAATCTCGTATACAACAACAACAATTAGAAATATGTATGAAATTTTTAATAATAGTGTTGCTGTTTTGTTGCTTTTTACTCGTATTAATTATGCTTTATAAAGATGTTTTCTTCTTAGTTTTCAAACAAAACAAAAAATAGCTATCTGTTTTATTTAATTTTTCATTAATGAAAAGATACATAAAAATGCAATTGTGATTATATATTTTTTGTATTAATTTTAATATAAAAAAAGATAAACTAAGCTACTAAAAACTAAGCGCTTGATTTGTTTTCATTGTATGTATGTATTGCTATGAAATGACTTTCCTTATTGTATTACGAATTGTCAATTTGAAGATTAACTTTATTGTAATCGCAGATTGTAAAAATCATCAGAGGTTCTATGAATAAGTTTTTGTTTAATTAGACAATTAATTGTGTGTGTTTGTTAGAAATGGAAACACATTTATGTCGCGCCGCAAGCTTTGAATATAACATTGCGATTTTTTTTTTTTTTTTTCAATATATAATATAAATATAAAATTATCAATAAATGAATGAAAAGATAATCGAAAACCAATTCAATTTCGGATTTACTATTAATAATGCTAAAATTACGGTGAAAAAAGGAAAATAGTAATACTAATACAACAACAGAAATGGTCTAAAATTATACAGTTTTTGCTGTATTCAGTGTTATGTCTTAAATGCATTTAATGTTTGATTGGATTTACTTGCGTGTGTTTCATACTTGCATATGTATTTATGATGAAAATTAAATAAACACTGGAAATATATTATTTAACTTTTATTTTGTATTTGTAGATATTTATATTACATTTTTTTGTTTTTATGCACTGAAATATACAAGGCAGCACTTAAATCTCCGAATAAATTGTTCTGATCGGACCACTTGTTCTTGTATGGAAAATTTTTGATTTAAAAAGATATCTGTTCGAAGTTTGGTATTCCGCACATAATTTTACTATAAACGTATATATTATTGTATACAAAAATCGTCTACGTTAATAATAAATAAATGAAAACTCAAACAACTCGTTGTGGTAAAATGAGTATAGTTTATATTAAACATTTCTACATAATTTTATGATGTACCCATATTTGATCCATACGCATGTATTTGTTTATTTGCACAAACAAATAATGTAGGTAAATACGACAACGCATAGCAGCACTATGTATTTTTGTTGTTTTCATGGCTGCTGTTGTTGTTTTAGCGGATACATAGTCACCTATGGCTGCTGCTACTTGCCGGTTGTTATATGAGCAATCGCGAATTGAGAAATCCATAAACAGCGTTTACGAATCCATTCGCCAGCACGTGCACACATCTAACGGCCAAAGGTTTGCGTTTCTTAACGCTGCCCGATTCACTATTTTCATGTCTACATAATGAAATTAAAGCATTTTAGTAATTGTTTAACAATATTGTTGGCTCTTACAGTTGGTAGTCCACATTCATGCCGACCAGGCTCGCCTGTCGCTTTCGGCTACTTGATGGCTGCGCCTCCAGTTTATCCATAAGTATAACCGCTTTCTGTGCGTTACGCTAACAAACTACTTAGAAAGCCAGCTATAAAATTGATTGTAGTGCTACTCTTTGCATTGTTATATTGTTTTAATTTCTTTTACTGTATTTTTATTTTCCCTTTTAAAAGTAAACAATTTGGCGGTCAGTCTGATTATCGCGTTGCTTCTTCTTTACGTGCAAACGTCACATAAATATGTGTATCAGCAAACCTATTTTTTCACAAACACTTGCCAATTGCTGTAGAAACCGCCAAAGGTTGTTACAATGTACGAATTAGTAATGTTCTAGTCATTTGAAAAATATTTGCTAAGAGAAAGCAAAGCAATAAAAATTCTGGTGAGAGAAAATAAACAAACAGTACGTGACAACCAAGCCCCAGTTATAATAGCTAACGACAAATCAGATTGAGTGATATGCAAATAAGATACAAAGCTTCTTCTTCTTCTTTACTGGCGTAGACACCGCTTACGCGATTATAGCCGAGTCAACAACAGCGCGCCAGTCGTTTCTTCTCTTCGCTACGTGGCGCCAATTGGATATTCCAAGCGAGGCCAGGTCCTTCTCTACTTGGTCCTTCCAACGGAGTGGAGGTCTTCCTCTTCCTCTGCTTCCCGCGGCGGGTACTGCGTCGAATACTTTCAGAGCTGGAGTGTTTTCATCCATCCGGACAACATGACCTAGCCAGCGTAGCCGCTGTCTTTTAATTCGCTGAACTATGTCAATGTCGTCGTATATCTCGTACAGCTCATCGTTCCATCGAATGCGATATTCGCCGTGGCCAACGCGCAAAGGACCATAAATCTTTCGCAGAACCTTTCTCTCGAAAACTCGCAACGTCAACTCATCGGTTGTTGTCATCGTCCAAGCCTCTGCACCATATAGGAGGACGGGAATTATGAGAGACTTATAGAGTTTGGTTTTTGTTTGTCGAGAGAGGACTTTGCTTCTCAATTGCCTACTTAGTCCGAAGTAGCACCTGTTGGCAAGAGTTATCCTGCGTTGGATTTCTAGGCTGACATTGTTGGTGGTGTTTACGCTGGTTCCAAGATAGACGAAATTATCTACAACTTCAAAGTTATGACTGTCAACAGTGACGTGAGTGCCAAGTCGCGAGTGCGACGACTGTTTGTTTGATGACAGGAGATATTTCGTCTTGCCCTCGTTCACTGCCAGACCCATTTCTTTTGCTTCCTTGTCCAGTCTGGAGAAAGCAGAACTAACGGCGCGGGTGTTGAGGCCGATGATATCAATATCATCGGCATACGCCAGCAGTTGTACACTCTTATAAAAGATAGTACCCTCTCTGTTAAGTTCTGCAGCTCGAACTATTTTCTCCAGAAGCAGGTTGAAAAAGTCGCACGATAGGGAATCGCCTTGTCTGAAACCTCGTTTGGTATCGAACGGCTCGGAGAGGTCCTTCCCGATTCTGACGGAGCTTTTTGTGTTGCTCAACGTCAGTTTACACAGCCGTATTAGTTTTGCGGGGATACCAAATTCAGACATCGCGGCATAAAGGCAGCTCCTTTTCGTGCTGTCGAAAGCAGCTTTGAAATCGACGAAGAGGTGGTGTGTGTCGATTCTCCTTTCACGGGTCTTTTCCAAGATTTGCCGCATCGTGAATATCTGGTCGGTTGTTGATTTACCAGGTCTAAAGCCACACTGATAAGGTCCAATCAGTTTGTTGACGGTGGGCTTTAATCTTTCACACAATACGCTCGACAGAACCTTATATGCGATATTGAGGAGGCTAATCCCACGGTAGTTGGCGCAGATTGTGGGGTCTCCTTTTTTGTGGATTGGGCATAGCACACTTAAATTCCAATCGTTGGGCATACTTTCGTCCGACCATATTTTGCAAAGAAGCTGATGCATGCACCTTATCAGCTCTTCGCCGCCGTGTTTGAATAGCTCGGCCGGCAATCCATCGGCCCCTGCCGCTTTGTTGTTTTTCAGGCGGGCAATTGCTATTCGAACTTCTTCATGGTCGGGCAATGGAACGTCTGCTCCATCGTCATCGATTGGGGTATCGGGTTCGCTTTCTCCTGGTGTTGTGCGTTCACTGCCATTCAGCAGGCTGGAGAAGTGTTCCCTCCATAATTTAAGTATGCTCTGGGCATCGGTAACTAGATCACCTTTGGGGGTTCTACAAGAGTATGCTCCGGTCTTGAAACCTTCTGTAAGCCGCCGCATCTTTTCGTAGAATTTTCGAGCATTACCCCTGTCGGCCAGCTTATCAAGCTCTTCGTACTCACGCATTTCGGCCTCTTTCTTTTTCTGTCTACAAATGCGTCTCGCTTCCCTCTTCAACTCTCGGTATCTATCCCATCCCGCACGTGTTGTGGTCGATCGCAACGTTGCGAGGTAGGCAGCCTGTTTTCTCTCCGCTGCGACACGGCACTCCTCGTCGTACCAGCTGTTCTTCTGCACTTTCCGAAAACCAATGGTTTCGGTTGCAGCTGTACGTAAGGAGTTTGAAATGCCGTCCCACAGTTCCCTTATACCGAGTTGTTGACGAGTGCTCTCAGAGAGCAGGAGTGCAAGCCGAGTAGAAAAACGTTCGGCTGTCTGTTGTGATTGCAGCTTCTCGACGTCGAACCATCCTTGTGTTTGTTGGCGTGCGTTTTTTGCTGCACAGAGGCGGGTGCGAATTTTGGCTGCAACAATATAGTGGTCCGAGTCGATGTTAGGACCTCGGAGCGCACGCACATCTAAAACACTGGAGACGTGTCTTCCGTCTATCACAACATGATCGATCTGGTTGGTGGTTTTTCGATCTGGAGACAGCCAGGTAGCTTGATGTATCTTCTTATGCTGGAATCTAGTGCTACAGATAACCATATTTCGGGCCCCGGCGAAGTCGATCAGCCTCAGCCCATTTGGGGATGTTTCCGCGTGGAGGCTGAATTTACCGACCGTAGTGCCAAAGATACCTTCTTTGCCCACCCTGGCATTGAAGTCGCCAAGCACGATTTTGACATCGTGGCGGGGGCATCTCTCATAAGTGCGCTCCAAGCACTCATAAAAGGCATCTTTGGTCACATCGTCCTTCTCTTCCGTCGGGGCGTGGGCGCAAATCAGCGATATGTTGAAGAACCTCGCTTTGATGCGGATTGTGGCTAGACGTTCATTCTCCGGAGTGAATGTTAGTACTCGGCGACGGAGTCTCTCTCCCACCACGAATCCAACACCAAACTTGCGCTCCTTTATATGGCCAACTTGCGCTCCTTTATATGGGAGGATGGAGTCATGTGTAGAAGTTCACGCAAGTGAGGAAAGTTCTCTGATCGCCATTCACTTGGGAGTGGCCAGAAACGATTCTTTTACATATGACTCAAGCAGCTCACGACTTCCGGTCTTTGACCAAGTATCCTCTGGGTAGCCTAAGAACATCCGTTTGAAGGCGAGCTAAAGTGAGAAGGCGAAACACCCCTGCATAGGGTTGTGCGCTGGGTTTGGGACCCGCCACGTAAAAAAACACCCCCAATGAAAGACAACAACAAAGCTTACTAGAGCCATAAAAACTTTGTAACGGTAGTTGTCTGTGGTAGAAGATTGCGAAAGATCATACAATTTGTGGAAAAGCATACTACATAACTCAATGGTTTAAAGCTACTCTTAATAAATAGAAGTAAAAAACAAGCTTATGATTATTTTTTTCTAATTTTAAATACAAATGTATTACTTTACAAGAGTTTATTGATGTGTAAAAAATTGTGCACGCTCAAATTTAAGCATAATTTTGTATCTTGCCTTATACTTATGTGTAAATATTTTTAAAAAATTATTGGAATATATACTGCATTTGTTTGTGGCTTTCACCCTGCAGCTAACAAACTAAATACGAATACATTACAATGTTAAAAAGGTAAAAATTATAAGAGTTCTTGTTGTTGTAGCCTTTCCAAAGCAATATCGTAATATAATAACAAATTATAACATGCTTAGTGTAAAACTTGGACGGATAATATTCGAATACAATAATGCTGAGATTTTTGTATGAATTTAAGTTAAATCAAAGTACTCATGTACTTTCTTTCTAATAGGGTTGTATGCTTATTTAATTTGCGTTTATTACGAATTTTTACTTTGCAGAAGTAAAAACTTTGAGGCACTTGGGTGTTCTTAGTATATCTTCAACAGATTCTTCATTGGAACAATGAATACAGGCCGTGGAGAGAAGTTAAGAATAAGCCGCCGATTAAAATGCTGGCAGTTATTTTTTGTTTTGCTGACCCACTCTGGAAAAGGACATATGTCATTTAAAATTCCAAACACATATGATTGCAGATTATTTCAACTTACAATCACAAAATAATTACAACGATCACCAACACAACACTCATAGCACCACCAGTCCTCATACCAAATATGTGTGCAGTATTGCATATATCGTTTACGTCGCTGTTGGCATTGTTGCTTTGTCATACACCGTTTGGAAACATAGTATTGTTTTAGTGCACCCTGAGAGAAGTACGGTTGGCTACCCCAACGGATCTCAGTTCCGCAAGCATCCTCACCTGGTTCACATGTCTTTATCGTATTTAGACATTTCTCTGTGTTACCTGTCTGATTGGAACAAACATAGCATTCCAAACCGTTGACGAAGTTTACTACAAGTAGATATTAGTATAAGAATTCTTGACAAGAGCTGTAGGTCTGACTTACCTTGTCCAATATAAAAAATGGCTACAACGGTAATAATGAAAAACTTCCATGTTTCCATTTTCACTAAATGTGGTGCAGGATTTCTTTAGGATAATGCAGGAAATAAAATAAAATTAAGACAATCACAACAAATTTATAATAAATACAATTAACTAAATAATGACAAATTGATTTGACAGATTTTTATTTAAACCACGCCTTAAGACAGGGTCGCACAAAGCCCGCTTTTCTGCACAGTGGATTAACGTCACACAAAATTTAAAATATATTCAATTAAAGCTAAAAAAAAAATTATTTATATGATTTTCATTAAATTATTGTTATAATATAGAGAATATTTTTAACATTTTTTAATTTTCGAAATACAAAATATTGTTATTCTATATTAATTTATAAGCAGTTCTGATAAATTTTTACTTTATAAATTCCTTTAAATTAATAAAGTATAAATTAAATTTTGTAAATTGATTGTTGGTATTTTAGCTCCTCACAACGACATTTATATTTTATTTACAAATATTTATATAAAATATACCTTCTATTTGTTATTTAAATGAGCACAAAAGTGAGTGCAGCACCATCTGGCGCTTATGATTATTGCAATTAGCATGGCAGCACAGTTTTTTCTGTTTTTTGACAACGTCGTTGTAGTTTTCTTTTGTGTATTGATTTTTTTCGTCGAACGCGAGCAAGTATTTTCTTTGTCAATAGATTAATTTTTAAAATATCAATTAAACGAAGATATGGGAGCAGCATTCTTTCCTGTATTATTTTTCACCGCTTTCTGGGCATGTGTTGGCATCGGCGTACCAATGATGACACCAAAAGGACCCAATCAAAGTCTCTTTCGTTGCATTATGATGTTAACTGCAGCGACTTGCTGGCTTTTCTGGCTATGCTGTTACATGGCTCAGATGAATCCACTACTTGGACCAAAATTGAATCAAAACACTATATATATGATAGCAAAGGAGTGGGGCAGTGAACTTAAAGACGGTTAAATGAGTGTAATATATTTCTTACTATTTGTTGTAGAAAATCAGACTTATGCTTATTATATATGTAAATACCTTATTTCCAATATTAATTATAGAAAATTTATTGTGTTAAGATGGTGATTCATTTCAAGAATTGTGCATTCCTCTCATATTTTATCAACTTGAAAACGAAATGCATTAAATTGCCATGGAATCTAAGTATGTTATAAATTATACTCCAAAAATAAAAAATCTTCAAATAATTTTCGGAAAATGTATTAATAAATAGAGGACCTAATAAATTTGTACTGTATTTATTAATTGGGTCGATATATAGAGGTTTTATATAGAAAAAGAGCATATAACCAAACAAACACTAACCATTTCAGGAGCATAGTATTTTTATTAATATGCTAACAACATAAACATTTATACTATTACCTAAAAGACGGTACTTCTGCCGATTTGTTGTTTCTGTCGGAAAATCGAATGAATCTGGAAAGCTCATTAATCTTGCAACTTCACGTGGAGTAAAATATCGCAATTTCAAACTTTTCAGAAGTTCTATACGTAGATGTTCATTTCCCTCAGAATTTTCTAACTCTTTTATCTTAGAAAATGCTAAATCCATATCTTTCTTAGCCAAAGGAGTATATATTGACCCAGTACCTTCGCTGTAGTGGGTATACGCTTTAGTGAAACACATTGTCTTTTTTGATTCCGCTGTCACTATATCCATTAACCACACACGTTTAGTAAGTATTTTTTCTGGTAAGTGATAGTCTTTAGTTATTTCCTCCGGTTCAATCAAGTCACTAATGATTTTTTCATTAAATTCATTTTTCGGATTTTCACATTCCCTTGGTATTTTTTCTAAAATAGATTCCCCAGTGAAATTAAAGTCTTTCCGACGTGCTAAGCAATAGTATCGACTTCTAGAATTCGGTATACCAAATTGGGTTGGGGTTAGTAAGAATTCTCTCCAATGGTACCCTGCGATTTTTAACGTTTCAATAAATTGTTTATGCGCTTCGGACACCTCAAAACCTTTCACATTTTCCATCAATATATATTGTATGTTATGGCATTGTGGTAGCAAATGGCAAATATGTTGTAAAGCATCTGAGCGGTTATCAGCTACATCTAAGCGATTACCAACTCTCGTGTGGGGCTGGCAAGGTGGGGACATAAGTATCATATTTACGTTCATCTTCTCTATTTTCCGAGGGGTTAAACTTTGTATATTATTGTTGCACACTAGAGAAGATGGATAATTGTAGGCGTACACAGCATTGGCATGTGTGTTGATGTCCATTGCGGCGACTATAGTTCCAGGCATTCCAGAACCTAATAGACAAGGAGACTATTAAAGTTTATATACTAAGTCACGAGATACATACTATTGAAAGCATAATGCATTCCGCCAATGCCACTAAAGAGTTCCAAAATACGGAATTCCATGCTTTTGTGTTTTATTTACAAATAAATACTTGGGGGGAACAATTCTTCTTCTTGGAACACGTTCACAATGCGAATTATTCACAATTTTGAGAACAGTTTTACAGGAATTCATTTATTCAGAAGTAAACATATCGTTTTTTTTAATAATTTTTTAAATAAATGTATTCTATAAATATTTTGAAGTATAAAGGGCTGGGATTTAGAATAGCATCCCATAATAAAGTTTTAGTTATTAAACTAAGAAGTTATACAACAAACAGTCAAATAAATAATTTCGTTTTACAATTTGATGGTAAACGATTAGGAATAAAAAGAAGAAGAACGTTCGAAAAAGGCGCAACAATAGTTTGGCAATTTTATTTTCATTTAAACTTTTTAAATATAAATATGCAAGCCTCAATTTTAACAGATACTGAAGCAGAAACCACTGTAGAGCTAAATGAGTCTATAATCAATCAAGCTTCACAGCCCACAAGTACCACTAAAAGCATATTCAATATAACATTAAATGATGGTATGTATGCATTTGCACAACTTCTAATGTATAAGTTGCTTTTGTGCTAACGAAAAAAATCGTTTTCCAGACCTTGAAAATCAGGAAGATGGCGAAGTGAAGAGGTATGTTAGCTATATACACGCTTATTATTAATTACATTGGCTTGTAACACCATTTTCAATTCTGTCACAGCTATGAAGAGAATTTGCGACGAGAGATTAAAGAGTGGGGTACACTCTGGCGTGATTCCATTCAACAACTAAAGACGTTCAAACTAAAGCCTCATCCAATTATTGACATATCTATATTGTCGCCACAAAACCGTGCCTACTTGGAGAATGCACCTGATTTACAAAGATTTATACGTGAATCAATTGAGTTCCGCCAAAAAGCATATATATTTATGGAGACAGACTATGCACAATTTCAAGATGTTTTAAGAAATGTTTTAGAGGTATGCGAGCACAATGCATTTATCAAAAAAGAAAGCAAAATCGAAGAAAATTTGGCAAATAAACAAAAATAAGGTTTATTTTACCTAAAAGTCTAATATTACATATTTTTTGTTATGTTCTAAAGCACTGAGCAGTTTTCCTTAATATTAAAATTTTCTATAATTTTTAAACATGTGACCGTTAGGTAAAAGTTATTCCCTGCATCCTGAACCTAAGTATTTCATTAAATCTGTCAGCGATTCGAAATCCGTACGACTTGTTGGGGGCGTGTCTTTCGTCAATCTTGGTAAACCTTGTCCCATTTTCAGGCGAAACTCCTCCATCTATGTGGATATAAAATAGATAAGTAATGTTAAGAATATTTCATATTTGGCTTACATTTCTCGCCCCAGATAGTTTCCAAACACCATAACAAAAGACTCCTGTACCTATAAATGCGTATAAAGTACCCCAACCTAAAGCGCGCATTGCCAACGCAGAACCCTCTTCAAGCAAGATACCTGCATCACGTCCACTTTTCTCTATCAGTTTACTATGAGATTGTTTTGCTTTTCCGAGTGTTTTGGAAAATCCAAATATCGCAGATACCCCACCAACCAGACCAAGGAAGGCTGCCGCTATTACGCCGTGACATAAGAGAAGATAAAGGTTAAATATGAATATATTCTAATAAAAAGTTTCAAACCTTGCATTTTATATTTGGAGTCTTTTTCGGCTATAGCCGGTTTAGAAGAAATTGGTGTAATTTCAGACATTTCCGCAGAAATGTTTATAAGTACGTAAAAACACTTCAATTAAAGTACCTTGTTCGTTCTAAAAATATTATTAGATTGGTTTATGTTTATTTACATTTATTGTGTGGTAAGTTCAGTGAACGCTTGACATTGCAAAAAACAGAGTTGTTATCATGTAGTATTTTTAATACTATGAGAAAAAAATTGCTTAAATTCTCTACATAAAGATATACCAAAATCCTTAAGCTTTTCCAAATAGTAAATAAGTTACATATTTCTTCTTAAAAATATATTACTTGTTTTTTAAATATTTCGTTATCTTTTCTATTAGAAAACTACTAAAATATGCAACTCTGTAGATTTTGACGCATATAAATATAGCGACCATGGGTCCGCGCGAAGCACTCGCTTCTTTTCGCCACGGCAAAATTATTTCTTTTAGCGTGCGGCAATTTTATTATTTGAAAATAGCATAAATTCTCGAAAAATATAAACAAAAGTTTGTAAATACTGCAGCTGAGGTGTTGCTGCACTTGTGCGCATCATTTTTTGTATTGCACAGGTGGAAATTGCAAGTTTAAAAGGTGTCTGAAAAATTTGCAAATTTCACCAGAAGAAACTGCGACGTCGATAACGAACGAGGCTTCTGAAGAAGAGACACATCGTGTCGAGTGCAGCGCAACTGACGTCTGCAGATTTCAGCGAAAAGCAATTTTTTTCTTTACAAGTTTTATGTGTTTTTAACAAGAGACATTTCCTATTAAAAATTAAACTTAAAAAATGGCAACCAACGATTCCAAGGCACCTTTACGCCAGGTGAAGCGTGTGCAATTCGGTATTTTATCACCTGATGAAATTGTAAGTATTAAGACAAGCTTAGAATTATAAATGGTATAATTATTGCTAACTATCTTTCAACTTTGTAGCGTCGCATGTCTGTTACAGAAGGAGGCGTACAGTTTGCCGAGACCATGGAAGGTGGTCGACCAAAGTTGGGCGGTCTAATGGACCCACGTCAAGGTGTAATAGACAGAACATCTCGATGCCAAACCTGTGCTGGTAATATGACAGAATGCCCGGGACATTTTGGCCATATCGATTTGGCAAAACCAGTTTTTCATATTGGTTTTATTACAAAGACAATTAAGATATTGCGTTGTGTGTGCTTTTACTGCTCTAAAATGTTAGTATCTCCGCAAAATCCAAAAATTAAGGAGATTGTTATGAAATCAAAGGGACAGCCACGAAAGCGTCTGGCGTATGTATATGATTTGTGTAAAGGTAAAACTGTGTGCGAGGGTGGCGAAGATATGGATATGGCAAAAGATGGTCAACAAGCGGATCCTAATAAAAAACAAGGTCACGGTGGTTGCGGTCATTATCAACCATCATTGAGACGTAGTGGATTAGAGTTGACCGCCGAGTGGAAGCATGTAAATGAAGATTCACAGGTAAACAATAAAAACCAATGAATGTTATTGTATTTTATTACAACTAAAAATTTTAATACAATACGTACAGGAAAAGAAAATCATAGTAACGGCGGAGCGTGTTTGGGAAATTTTAAAACATATAACTGATGAAGAATGCTTCATTCTCGGTATGGATCCCAAATATGCCCGACCTGATTGGATGATTGTCACGGTTTTACCTGTACCACCATTAGCTGTGCGTCCTGCTGTTGTTATGTTTGGCGCCGCTAAGAATCAGGACGATTTAACTCATAAACTTGCGGATATCATTAAAGCAAACAATGAATTGAAAAAGAATGAAGGCACTGGCGCTGCAGCGCATGTTATACAAGAGAATATAAAAATGTTACAATTCCACGTCGCTACGCTAGTAGATAATGACATGCCCGGTATGCCACGCGCTATGCAAAAATCTGGCAAACCGCTTAAAGCCATAAAGGCACGTTTGAAGGGCAAAGAAGGGCGTATTCGTGGTAATTTGATGGGTAAGCGTGTCGATTTCTCGGCACGTACCGTCATCACACCAGATCCCAATTTGCGTATTGATCAAGTCGGTGTTCCACGTTCCATTGCACAAAATTTAACATTTCCAGAGCTGGTGACTCCTTTTAATATCGATCGTATGCAGGAATTGGTACGACGTGGTAATTCACAATATCCGGGTGCCAAGTATATTGTACGTGACAATGGTGAGCGCATAGATTTGCGTTTTCACCCAAAACCCTCCGATTTGCATTTGCAATGTGGGTACAAAGTAGAAAGACATTTACGCGACGATGATCTGGTTATTTTCAATCGTCAGCCAACGCTACACAAAATGAGTATGATGGGGCATCGTGTCAAGGTATTGCCTTGGTCTACATTCCGTATGAACCTGTCCTGTACTTCACCCTACAACGCTGATTTCGACGGAGATGAAATGAACTTGCACGTGCCACAATCGATGGAAACCCGTGCTGAGGTGGAGAATATACACGTTACACCACGTCAAATTATCACACCACAGGTTCGTACCATACTATTTTTTAAATTTGTCTCAGTCTGTAATTTTCAATAAAAATGCTTTTTTAGGCTAACAAACCCGTCATGGGTATTGTGCAGGATACTCTAACAGCTGTACGTAAAATGACAAAACGTGATGTGTTCATTACGCGTGAACAAATGATGAACTTACTTATGTTCTTACCCACATGGGATGGCAAAGTACCACAGCCGTGTATTTTGAAACCTCGTCCGCTATGGACAGGCAAACAATTATTTTCACTGATTATACCCGGCAATGTAAACATGATACGCACACATTCTACACATCCAGATGATGAAGATGATGGACCTTACAAATGGATCTCACCTGGTGACACTAAAGTCATGGTCGAACATGGTGAATTGATTATGGGTATCTTATGTAAAAAGACACTGGGTACATCGGCGGGTTCACTGTTGCATATTTGTTTCTTGGAATTGGGTCACGAAATCGCCGGTCGTTTCTACGGTAACATTCAGACTGTAATTAATAATTGGCTATTGCTCGAGGGTCACAGCATCGGTATTGGTGACACAATTGCCGATCCGCAGACCTATAACGAAATTCAGATGGCCATTAAGAAAGCCAAAGACGATGTCATAAACGTTATTCAAAAAGCGCACAACATGGAGTTGGAGCCCACACCCGGTATGTGTTAACTTTTTTTATTTCGTTTACAATCTAACCATCTTTTCACACTTACAGGTAATACCTTACGTCAGACATTCGAGAATCAAGTGAATCGTATCTTGAACGATGCTCGTGACAAAACTGGTGGTTCTGCTAAGAAATCTTTGACTGAATATAACAATTTAAAGGCTATGGTGGTGTCGGGTTCGAAGGGTTCCAATATTAATATCTCACAGGTTATTGCTTGTGTGGGTCAACAGAACGTCGAGGGTAAACGTATACCATACGGTTTCCGTAAACGCACATTGCCGCATTTCATTAAAGACGATTACGGTCCTGAGTCGCGTGGCTTCGTGGAGAATTCATATCTTGCCGGCTTGACACCTTCGGAGTTCTACTTTCACGCTATGGGTGGTCGTGAAGGTCTTATCGATACTGCTGTCAAGACTGCTGAAACCGGTTATATTCAACGTCGTCTCATAAAGGCTATGGAGTCGGTTATGGTCAACTACGACGGTACTGTGCGTAATTCTGTGGGTCAGCTGATTCAGTTGCGTTACGGCGAGGACGGTTTGGCTGGTGAAACCGTAGAGTTTCAAAATTTACCAACTGTCAAATTGTCCAACAAAGCATTTGAGAAGAGATTCAAATTCGATTGGTCCAATGAACGTTATATGCGTAAAGTTTTCACTGACGATGTGATCAAAGAGCTAAGCGAGAGTGGTAATGCGTTGCCCGAGCTGGAGATCGAGTGGGATCAACTGTGTCGCGATCGTGAAGCATTACGTGAGATTTTCCCCAATGGCGATTCTAAGGTAGGATGTCTTAATTTTCTGCTTTCATGTTGAGAACGCCTATTATTTACTTTGTCTTACATCTTCCAGGTTGTATTGCCTTGCAATTTGCAGCGCATGATTTGGAATGTACAGAAGATTTTCCACATTAATAAGCGCATGCCCACAGATTTGTCGCCGCTGCGCGTAATTAACGGTGTACGCGATCTGTTGCAACGCTGCGTCATTGTGGTTGGCAACGATCATCTTTCGAAACAAGCCAATGAGAACGCCACACTGCTGTTCCAGTGTTTGGTGCGCTCCACACTGTGCACAAAGTATGTAGCGGAGGAGTTTCGTCTCTCAGCCGAGGCGTTCGAATGGTTGATTGGTGAAATCGAAACGCGTTTCCAGCAGGCACAAGCCAACCCCGGCGAAATGGTTGGCGCTTTGGCCGCACAGAGTTTGGGTGAACCCGCCACACAGGTAAGCACGCCTGCGCAATGCTAAATTGTCTGGTTACTGCAATAATTTTTGTATTTGTATGGGTTTTTAGATGACACTGAACACTTTCCATTTTGCTGGTGTGTCGTCGAAGAACGTAACATTGGGTGTGCCGCGTCTAAAGGAAATTATTAACATATCGAAGAAACCAAAAGCGCCCTCACTAACTGTATTCCTTACTGGCGGTGCGGCGCGTGATGCCGAAAAGGCTAAGAACGTGCTGTGTCGTTTGGAACACACCACTTTGCGTAAGGTGACAGCCAACACTGCTATTTACTACGATCCCGACCCGCAGAGGACCGTCATTTCGGAGGATCAAGAATTCGTGAACGTCTACTATGAGATGCCTGATTTCGATCCACACGCATTTCGCCTTGGTTGCTGCGTATCGAGTTGGATCGCAAACGCATGACCGACAAAAAATTAACTATGGAACAGATTGCCGAGAAGATCAACGCCGGCTTCGGTGACGACTTGAATTGTATTTTCAATGATGACAACGCTGACAAATTGGTGCTGCGCATACGTATCATGAACAATGAGGAGACCAAGTTCCAAGATGAGGATGAAGCAGTCGATAAAATGGAGGATGATATGTTCTTGCGTTGCATTGAAGCGAATATGCTCTCGGACATGACACTGCAGGGCATCGAAGCCATTGGCAAGGTGTACATGCATTTACCACAAACGGACAGTAAAAAACGTATTGTTATCACGGAGACGGGTGAATTTAAGGCCATTGGCGAGTGGCTGTTGGAAACCGACGGTACTTCAATGATGAAAGTACTCTCCGAACGTGATGTGGATCCTGTGCGCACATCGTCGAACGATATTTGTGAAATTTTCCAAGTATTGGGCATAGAGGCTGTACGTAAATCGGTGGAAAAGGAAATGAATGCTGTGCTACAGTTCTATGGCTTGTACGTGAACTATCGTCATTTGGCCTTGTTGTGTGACGTAATGACAGCTAAAGGTCATTTGATGGCCATCACACGTCACGGCATCAATCGACAGGACACCGGTGCACTTATGCGTTGCTCATTCGAAGAAACAGTCGACGTGTTGATGGATGCCGCCGCGCATGCGGAAACCGATCCGATGAGAGGTGTGTCGGAAAACATTATTATGGGTCAATTGCCACGTATGGGCACGGGTAAGTGAAAAGCATTGCTAGAAAAGTCGAAACAAGTATTCTTTAAATAATAATTCCTTTTCAATTACAGGTTGTTTTGACTTGCTGCTCGATGCTGAGAAGTGTCGCTACGGCATTGAAATACCGAGCACATTGGGCTCGAGTATGATTGGCGGTTCGGCAATGTTCTTTGGCGCCGGTGCTACGCCCAGCATGACACCACCGATGACACCATGGGTACAGTGCGGCACACCACGCTATTTCTCGCCATCTGGTCAAAGTAAGTTTCATTGCTAAACTATATTTTTAATCAATATATTTTATTTGACTCCAATTCTCATTTGTAGTGAGTGGCATGACACCTGGTGGTCCGAGCTTCTCTCCATCAGCCGCCTCCGATGCTTCGGGCATGTCGCCAAGTTGGTCCCCAGCACATCCTGGCTCATCGCCTAGTTCACCTGGCCCCTCGATGTCACCATATTTACCACCATCGCCCAGCGTTTCACCATCATATTCGCCGACAAGTCCAAATTATACCGCTTCATCGCCGGGTGCCGCTTCACCAAATTACTCACCAACCAGTCCGAATTATTCGCCGACAAGCCCATTGTATCCGGCCACAAGCCCACGCTACTCAACAACACCGAATTTTGCACCCCAGTCCACTGGCTACTCGCCATCGACCAGCGGTTATTCACCAACATCACCAGTCTATTCGCCGACTTCAAATTATCAATCATCCAGTCCATCGTTTTCGGGCAGTGGCACAAATATGTATTCGCCGGGCAGCGCTTATTCACCAACATCTTCGAACTACTCACCAAATTCGCCAAGTTATTCGCCCACATCTCCGTCTTATTCACCTTCCAGTCCATCGTATTCACCAACTTCACCATGTTATTCGCCAACGTCACCGTCGTATTCACCATCATCACCAAACTACACACCAGTTACACCATCATATTCACCAACCTCACCGAATTATTCGGCTTCACCACACTATTCGCCCGCTTCCCCGGCATATTCGCAAACCGGTGTCAAATATTCACCCACTTCACCAACTTATTCGCCGCCATCACCGTCATACGATGGCTCACCCGGTTCACCACAATATACGCCCGGTTCGCCACAGTACTCGCCGGCCTCGCCGAAGTACTCACCAACATCGCCACTTTATTCGCCCAGCTCACCGCAGCATTCACCGGCCAATCAATACAGTCCAACCGGCTCAAGCTACTCAGCTACAAGTCCACGCTATTCCCCCAACATGTCGATCTACTCACCGAGTAGCACCAAATATTCACCAACATCGCCGACATACACACCAACCGCACGCAATTACTCGCCCACATCACCGATGTACTCGCCGACGGCACCATCACAAGGCTACAGCCCAACCAGTCCAGCATATTCACCGAGTAGTCCCACATTCGAAGAGAGTGACGATTAATTCTTTGTCTAGGTTATTTGCGCGGTTGAGGGAGTGGTTGCAGTGCCCAACTGGGCACTTGCTACACACTACAGTTATAACAATAGTTATTTCTTTTTGATATCCATATGAAAATATTTTATATAGCATTTAAGATTAATTGTTCAACTTCAATGTATAATCAAATTATAATTGTATTACAGTCATTTGTAGTAAGACATACATTTGAGATATAAATGAGCTCATACACCGCAACTCAAATTGTTTTCAATTCAATTGGGGGTTATGTACAGCATTTGATGGGTGCCAGTAGTAGGCTTAGTCAGAGCCGGTTACCCTCACAAATATAAAAGTATCTATTCCAGAAGTTTTGGTCATTCAGTTTGTATATCAGCTATATGCTATAGTGGTCTGATATCGGCGGTCTGGACAAATGAACTTTTTGGTAGAAAATTGGTAGTGCAAATATCTCAGAAACAGGGACTAGTTCGCTTACCATATATAGAGACATGCAGACGGACATGAGTAAATCGCCTCCGATCTAGGTCATCGAGCGCCTCTCCGACATATCCAGTCTAAGTACAATGAGTCTCCGCATGACACTGGCCACCTCTTTGCATGCCCTACCAACCACACTCTCCCTTTGGTTCGACCCCGTCGAAACAGCACGGTTTTTGGTTCTTCCAGATAACGTCGACGACAACCTGGCTAACCCTTAACATCCCAACGGGGACTAGGTACTCGTTATAACAACAACAGTAAATCGCCTCAATATTCTGATCTGTTATCTTATAATTTACAGAGCCTTCGATGCTTCCTTCTGAATTATCTCATCAAGGTTCTCTGTTCGTCGCTGAACTGTGTTAATGTATCCGGTCTTTTAAATCGTCAGCGATGCTGTATCATCGAAATCTGAAAAATCGGTCTTAAGAAGAGTCCAATATTTTGATATTTTTGCTCTTCAGCGCATGGTGGAAACACTCTTGCAGAAATGAAGACTCTTAGGGTTTTGTTACTTCCGACATTCAACCACTATATAAACCTTGAGCTACTGAAAAAGTTCTCCACTTCATGTAATAACCAGAACTAAAATACTGGTACCCTCGAGGCATTATCACTTGAAACAGACGCCTGCCGAAACAAAACCACTAACAGAGTGTCCTCCAAATATACCTTAACATGCCTTCTCAAACTCACTCATTTAACATTGATAAACCCGTCGTCCAAAGCCGTTGAAAAAATCGGTTTCTTGAATCCATCTTTAGATGACGCCGATGTCAACACCTAAACTCTCCACTGACTGGGATTACCGGTTTAATATACACGCGAAAATCATTCTGTTGAGATTCCTCCTGAAACTCTTGTATATGCCTTAGATGGCCCTGCGGTTCCATTCCATCCAAAAAGTCTGTTCCTTGAATTCGCTCATCGATGATACAATCTAAGCTCGCCATTGACTATGATTACCAGCCAAAAGCTCTCTACAATTATTATGTCGAAACTCTTTCTGCAAAGAAGATTTATTATCGGGAATGACCGACTCTCAGTGCATTAAGATACAATATATATTCTTAACTTGATCGTTTATTTAAACTTAGTGTTCATTATATCTTGACTACGGACTTAAGTTTGTATGTATTAGTAAAGAAAGTGCGACTTTAGCTATCGGGTTTGCAGATCTTAATTATATTTATACATACAATCTATAATTAGTAATGTAAATTTAAAGCATGTATGTGCCCTATTTGACCAGGTTTACTTCAAATCGTCTCGCTTTCTTCTGGCGATCGTTACTAAGCCCTTATAGCTTTAGTAAATACAGTGAAAATCGAATTGATCCGAAGTTTTTCAGAGGGATTCAATATCCTGAGATCCCTACATTGTTTCCAAGTTTTCCAACTACAGGGTTTGTATGGAAAGTATAAGACTGATTTTCTTCCGTCGAGACTGTACTTCGGAACTTGCGCGCACCGACTTCACCCGGTAGAGGGCGTTCCTAGCTAACGAACGAGCGGCTAGTCAATTGTCTCTGAGCACCTGGGAAGTCAGGGAAAACATTTTCGTGCGACGTGTCTCTGTGAGTGGTGCAAGCCGAAAATGCAGCGTTCTTTAGAACAGTGGTATGCGGTCAAATTCTGTGTGAAATTCGGCAAATCTGAGACAGAGACGTTTGATATGATCAAGCAGGCTTACCTAGATGTTGCTTTAACAAGAAGTGGTATGTTTCGGTGGCACCAGGTCGTTTTGGAGGGCCGGGAAGAGGTCGCTGATTAAGAGCGTAAGAATGAGCAAATCCAAAGTGAATCTTTTTTTAACATTAAAGGCATCATCCACCATGAATTTATTCTTCCTGGACAAACCGTCAACGTCAAGTTTTATCTGGAAGTCCTTAAGAGACCAAACGAAGGATCAATCAAGATATCGCAGTCGATTGGAAGTCGCACCACGATAAAGCCCCGGCTCACACCGCCTTTCTAGTGAACAGCTACCTAACCAAGGCTGGCATCCCCACGCTTCCGCAGCCGCCCTACAGCCCAGATGTGGCCACCCCGGACTTTTATTGTTTCCCTGAATGGGTATCCAAGCAACATGCACCTCGGCTCTCAAGGCTATACCGGAGAATGCCATCTGTGACGCCTTTAATACTTGGAAATCGCGCTGCATCGATGTAGAAAGAACAAAATTTGAAAGTTTTTAAAGAATTGTACCCTCTGGTTCAATAAATTTTTTTAAATCGACTCAGTCCTATTACTCTCCGGACAAACCCTGTATTTGTACTCTCTGATAATATCATTTTCGGGTTTAATACTTCGAAACTACCAATTTTTTAATTTAGTTCGAAAAAATTTCGAGGCTCAAAACTGCGAAACCTGACATTGCTGAAATACAATCGAGAGGGCTCGTCTATGTTTGAAGACGAATGAACTGTGTTATAGCCTACATTAGCTATAGTCTGGGTATTTCAAATTTTGTTGCGAACATAGACACAAAAGGACACTAATACAAATAAATATATACTTAACTACTAACCGATTTCGCCTAATATCTATACTTGATAATGTACTAATAAACTGCTAGATGTATCTTTGGTAAATTGTGAGTATCTATCCAACAGATTAATATCGCCCACATTTAATGACTAGAAATGATTGTTAGACCTCTTTGACATACACATATACTATATGCTACTAATCTTACTAATACTTGACTAATACATGGCTACACCGATTATTGCTTTTGTTGACCGTAAGCTCGTTCAAGCGGCCTCGCACCCAGCAGTTGTGCGGGCGTGCCTGCTTCTAAGGCCGCAATCGAACTTACACGTCCGGCCACCGCGGTCATACTGATGAGCGGCACTGAGCAACTTGAAGCTCCATCAGCTTTGATCGGCGCTGGCGGTCAGGCAGCAATATCGTTGGCGCCATTATAGCCAAAGTAATTCAAATTGAACTCATCGTTGAATAGCACCTCTTCGGCACCCACTTGGTGTGACATTTGTATGCCCAATTCCAGTGGATCGATTTCGGTGACATAATACTGGGAGTTCGTTGTGTTGTGCGAATGTATGTATGAGCTGGACGCCAAGTGTGTGGCGTTCGTGCTGCGCAGACCGCTTTCGTGCACGGCAACATCCTTGTGTATAGGATTAAGGTAATCTTCTGGTGGTTAAAGAAGATAGAGTGAGACAAAAATTTAGTATCCTCTCCATTTACACAACCAAGCGTTACTACTCACCATTATCCAGCAACACATCGTGGTAGGTACTGATGATAGAGTTCACCGATTGCACCTCCACTTCGCGGTGAATGCCATTCAAAATTTGTCCAGCTGTCTTACGCAGCTCCTCATCGCTCATCAGGTCGTTAAATGGCAACTCGTGCACCAAATGGTTGCTCTCCAGCCTCTGATGGTTGCTATCGCTGGAGTTATTGGAATTCCGCGCACAACCTTCGTTGCCGCTGTTGCTCAGCATTTCTCGTGCTATTGTGGCAGCGGCGGTGGCTGCCTCATCGTAGACGAATGTCTGTTGTTGTTGCTGCTGCTTTCGTTGTTGGTGTTGTTGGCAATCTGGATGCGGTGAAGTGCAGCTCTGACGCTGCTGCATTTGCTGTTGGTGCTGTTGCAGGCGTTCACGATTCATCGACTCCATTTTGAAGAACAGATCCAGACGTTGCTTCTTCTGTAAAATAAATTGGAAATTAAAGATAGTTTTCGTGGGCATCGTGCTTTGTGAGCGTCGTACGTGTTCCCATGCCAGTACATTCTCTGCAGAGTCTCCACTTGAGATTGTCCACAAGTGTCCGGCTCCCTGCGGCGCCTTGAGTCCTTTGCGGAAATGTGGATTGATGGAGAGGTTATGTCGTACTGAGTTCTTCCAACGATCATCGTTCGATTTATAGTATGGGAAGCGATCACTGCAATTAGGAATTGTAGAAAGGTAAAGTGTCCATTATTTATCAATTCTTTTTCACATTTCTAATCACTGGGACTTAAACTCAAAAACACAAAATCAAAAGATTTATGCTAAAAATGCATTTTTCTCGAATGGTTTTTCATATTGAATGGCTCGTAAAAGCTAAAGATTTCAGAACTAATTGTATCATGTTATCAGGAGGCTTTCCAAGGGTTTCTCCTATTAGTGTTTTCTATTTCCGAGACGATATTTTATTTTTCGTTATACTATATGTATTTTGTATATAAAGTTGTAGGGTCTTCCGGTTTGGCTAATGAATTTTCTCATTTTTCTTTACTGGCGTAGACACCGCTTACGCGATTATAGCCGAGTTTACAACAGCGCGCTAGTCGTCTCTTCTTTTCGCCAAGTGGCGCCAATTGGAGATTCCAAGCGAAGCGAAGGTTCTTCTCCACCTGCTCCTTCCCACGAAGTCGAGGTCTTCCCGTTCCTCTGCTTCCCCCGGCGGGTACTGCGTCGAGTACTTTCCGAGCTGGAGTGTTTTCGTCTGAACTGTGTCAATGTCGTCATGCATAAATCTCGTACAGCTCATCGTTCCATCGACTGCGTTATTCGCCGTTGCGAATACGCAAAGGACAATAAATCTTAGGCAGAACTTTTCTTTCGAAAACTGGATCAAATATTGTCGTCGTGCATGCCCCTGAACCATATAGCAGTACGAGGATGATGAGTGACTTATAGATTTGGTTTTTGTTCGTCGAGAGAGGACTTTACTTATCAATTGCCTACTCCGTCCGAAGTAAACACTGTTGGCAAGAGTTATCCTGCGTTGGATTTCGATGCTGACACTGCTGGTGGTGTTGTCTGGCTCCAAGATAAACGAAAGTAATGAATTTTATGACCCACTTTCTCATCTCAGTTATTCATTCGCCGGTGATTTCGATCGAGTTGAGTGGTTCAAAACTCGGATGATCCCAAGGGTTTTATTCGGCTCGAATGGCTATTGATTTTCATGGTTTTTTAACTGACAGAGAGCTATTAGAAATGCTTTAGTATTGCACTGAAACTCCAATTGAATACAGCCGTTGAATGTTGAAAAGGCTACTAAACAGTGGTTAGCAGATCTTTATCGGCTTTTTTGAGGCGGAAATACTACCTTTATAAGTCGAATCAGTCGGGCATGTAATTATTTTGCTTTACTTTTGACTTTTCTTCTTGGTGACCTCCAACTAAGTTCAAGCAGTGAACCTGGGAAAGTCTCTAAAAGTATTATTTTTTGGAAGATTTTGAGATCATTGAGAGTTTAAAACCCAATAAATTTTTTTATAGACCTATCTAATCTAGGGTAGAATAACTATTGAAGATGATTCTCGGTTGGGCAATGTTTATTTTCTAAGAAAGTTTCTCTTTAATCGACCGCAATTTCACGTTCGATATTCGTACGAAGTTCATCAATCGTCGCTGGCTTGTGGCGCTGTCCTGTTTTAGCCACATATTGTCCATGTCTATATCATCCAATTCGGGCCAAAAATATTCAGTTATCATTGAGCGGTAGCGAGAGACTGATTTGGGTCTTTCTCGATTGATGCACTACGAGCACTTTATTGTCTCACTGGCACGGGATCATTTCGCATTGTGAATGTGGATTAAAATTTTTCCACTAGACGCTCAATTGTTGATCTGATAGAACGATTATGACGACCACAAATTGGACGTAGCGCTCTTAAAGTTGAGACCACTGAGTCCGAATTTCGGTAGTAAATTTTAATAACTTCGACTCGTTGTTCGATCGTATCCAAAATGAAATGGCAAACCTTAATGAAAAGAAATGTCAAAAGAGCGGGAAAAAATATGGCGTCGGTTGACCGATAGGGGTCTACTTTCGTAGCGTCCCTATTGAAAAGCCCTATACTTTAGGTACATAGGTATACTTTATGCCCATAAATTTGTTGGATGGGAACCAATGACCTGACAACCACATTTCGAAAAGCACTCGATTCCCTGTCCAACGCGGTTCATTCACTTGGACAGCTGAATTCCAAAGTTTTAATGACTTTTGCGTCAAATAAATTAAATTGCTCCATTTTGTTAGCCATTTACATAGTTTCATAAGTAAATGTGTGTGTTATGATGACATTTGCTTCTGTCAGGCCACCCTTCTATTGTCAATCAAAACAAAGTTGGCCACCATTGGCCAGCGTCACAAACAAAAACTCATCAAAACTTTGACCAGTGGCAATTAAAGTTGAGCCAACTTTTACATTGTTTCCGCTTGTGGAATTCCCTCCCATTTCGTCATTTGCATACTTGTATATATATTATACAATATGTAAGCATATGAGTACGTATAGTATAACCCCAATCGGTATGAAAGCTCATAGAGGGTTGATTTTGTGTATCCTCTTAAAGTGCGCCCATCAGGCGTTCGTTGTGGGGTTGGAAAAACCGGAAAGGACATCGTGTGCAATGCGCACTCTCCGCTAATAGGTATGCAATAGCAACAATACCCATATAGTAAACTACTTCGCATTACGGCTTGCAGGCAGTAAGCCACCCTTTCGTGGCATGTAAACAGTTTAGGCCCCCTGTCAGTTCTGCTATGCTATAAAGCGTATGTCAATGTTGTGTCAGTGGTTTTGGTATACGATAGTACATATCCACATTTACCTGATTAAACTTCCAAGAAGCGAAACAATTATTCCGTTCAGCATTATTCTGGACAAAATACATTCATATAGGTTTCTAAAGATACTGGCAAAAGCAGGATCACTCGAATCGAAGTCAGATTCCGGATTAATGTAGGTTTCGGAACGATTTCTGACATTCGAAAACCCACAACCGGACAGCCCACACTTCTGCTGGAGCCTTAATTAGATTCCGGATTATTATATGTATATTTCGCAGTTGTTTTGGATACTCGAGGCCTCTCAGCAATTCATTTCACCTAAATGTCATGTCACTCGTCTTAAGAAAGTAGGCATGAATGCCAGCGCGGGCTCATCTCTTTTAAAGGCCTGATTATTTACTCTGACAACTAAGTGACAGCTATGAGGTTTTGACCAACGTTGTAGTGGTTTCTTTCTAGCGAGCTTTAGGTTTTCGGATATAAAGTTGTGGACTAATGAGTGAGGCTTTGGTTACTCCAGTAGAGAGCATTATAATATCTATAATACATATGAGGTATATTATTATTGAAGCGTTATAGTACTGTGCTACTAAGGTGACATTTGAATTTAAACGTCCAGGGCGACCATCAACCTCAACTTCGTAAGAAAGCTCACGTTCAACAAATCAGAGATTTGGTGTTGAAAAACCGTCGATTAACAATTAGAGACCTTGCTGATGAAGTTGGCATATCGAAAGGCTCAGCCAATACCATTTTGAAGGACATTTTGGGCCTCAAGCGCTTCAAATCTCGACTGGTACCGAAAACATTGAAGTTTTTGGAAAAAAGGCGTCGCGTTGAAGTGTGTGAAACGATGCTTTCCCAATACCAGGGGTTTTTTGGGGTTAACGCTTCAAATTATGGCCGAAAACTTGGGAATTTTTTGGAAAAACCGTTGGGAATTGTGAAAAGAGGCCCGAACCAAAAACCCGAAACGCTTCAAAAAATAAGGCATGTTGCCCCGAAAAACCGTTTAATCGGGTTTGTGCAAAGAACCCAAAAAAAAACCGGCCAAATGTAAAAACAAGTTATTTAATTTTTCCGTTATCTTTGGTTTCCCTTAAGAATTCCCCAAAAACCGGAAAAGTAAAAGGGAAATTTTTGGTTTTTTCCCCTTTTGGGGAACCCTATCCCCCTTTAGAGCGAATTTGGAAAAACTTCAACCCCCGTTTTTCCCCTTATCGGGCCCTGTAATTCGGGGTTTTCCCAAAAACTCAAAAACCGCCCCGGGGCCCCACCTTTTTTAAACCGATGGGATTTCCCGCACCAAGCCAAAAGGGCCCCCGGGGAAAAACCGTTTTTAAGATAGAAAAACCGGGTTGGATAATGACCCACCCCGGGAAAAGGGGATTCCCCTTTTAAAGGGAAAAAAATGAAATTGATTTGGAAGAGTAAATAAAGAATTTTCAAATTTTTTATAATGTCAATGTTATTTTTTGGGCATAGTAAACAGTAAACCGTCCAGCAAAAAAAGAAAAAATCCAAATAGTCGAATCAGGTGAAAAATACGCAGGAAAAGAGAACTGTGATTAGTAAGTTTTTATATGTCAGCCATGCCAAAACTCGTAAATTTTTAATGACCCTTCCGCTAGAAACTTTACGCCGACCAATGTTCATACAGCCCACAACGAGAAAAAAAACCAAGTAATGTGGAACATTCGTTTGAATTTGTCATTCTACTTATATTTATTGTCATGCAGCCCGAATTTCCATTGCGCACTAAACGAGGGGCAGTTCCTCGTAAATTATGAAAATAAAGAAAAAAACAAAAACATAAGCAAAATATGGCGACTCACAGTTTTCTTGCACACTGACGTAGTGTGTGGGGGACGTTTTTTATTGACGTTATGATTTAGCTACAACGGTAAATATGCCTTGCGTGCAGCTAATTATGAGCGCGGAACGCGAAGGATTCATGGTGGAGTGCCGGTGCGTTTATTCTGATTGCATTACTTGGAGCAAGTAGCGCCATAGAACTCCACCCACTCTTCTATACTCGGCATAGGCCTTTGTCTGATTTGTTTCGTTGTCTCGTTTTTGAGATGTTCGCCTTATTTATGAATAAGTTTGAAGGCGTTTTCATTTTTTTTTTTATTAAACAGGGTGTCCATAATGTGAAGTTTAAGGATTTCTACTAATTTTGTGCTCTTTTTGTGTAAGTTTTCAGTGACTTCTTCGTCTTATTTATTGGCGTAGACACCGCTTACGCGGTTATAGCTTTTGGCACCTTTTGGGTTAAATTAACCAAAGGTTTAGCCAAAAAGGGGGGGTTTCCTTCGGCGGGTACGCTTCGAATACTTTCAGAGCTGGAGTGTTTGACCCATTGGTATATCTCGTACAGCTCATCGTTCCATCGAAAGCGATATTCGCCGTGGCCAATGTGCAAAGGACCATAAATCTTCTGCAGAACCTTCCTCTCGAAAACTCGTAACGCCGATTCATTAGATGGCGTCATCGTCTATGCCTCGGAGTGACTTATAGAGCTTGGTCTTTGTTCGTCGAAAAGGGTTTTACTTCTCAATTGCCCACTCAGTCCGAAGTAGCACCTGTTGGTAAGAGTGCGTTGAATTTCAATGTTGACATTGTTATTGATGTTACTGCTGGTTCCAAGAAAACAAAACTTTTTGAAGTAATGACTTTTAACAGTGAGGTGGGACCCAAAATCGCGAGTGCGACGGCTGTTTGTTTTATGACGGGGAAATATTTCCCCGTTCCCACCAGCCCCATTTGTTTTGCCCCTATCCGTTTGGGAAAGCGAACTAACAGCGTGGTTGTTGAGGAGGCCGGTGATATCAATATCTTTCGCTAGCAAACAAAGGCAAATTGTTCAGAAAAGGTCTCAAAACAGACAAAAAATTTTCCCTTTATTGTTTTTTTAAACCCTTTGGGGCCAATTCATAGTGTTTCCACCCCACGTTAATCAAAGAAAACATAAGCTTTAGTTTTATTTTTGGGCCAACTTGGCTTGGCTTTTTTTGGGAAGCGTTATTCGTGTGATTTTTGAACATTTTCGATGTTATATTCACAAACCACGTCAAAGATATAATGATGTAGGATCCTTACTTTTGTCAAGCATCTCTTCTGTGCAAAAACTCGACGTCTTTTTTGCAAACGATTCTACCCTTTGGGCCCTTATCCCCAAAGCTTTAATCAAAGTGTTTGAGTCGTTTCCGTAAGCGAGGGTGAAATCCTCTTTTTTTCTCAGATGCCAACAGAAAGTTTTGAGGAATTAAATTCTTTATGTTAACGTCATTAATTAAATATTTATCGATACCGTTTGCAGAGGCAATTTAAAAGACCAGTCCGAGGAAAATTTTTATCAGATGATACAATGGAGGAAAATAGCTTGCTCGTTCAATAAAAAGCCTATGACTAGTTCTCTGACTCATGTATCAAGACTGGATAGAAATGGCGGTTATGGGTATTGAAAAATGGGTAATCTAGTTAGTGATTGGTCCTTGGGATGGCAAAAATAGTTGTTTGTGTTCAGTATTGATTAAAACTTCATTTTGGAGGAATGCTCAAGGGTCAATGAGTTCGTTTCAAAAAAATTGTTTTCCCAATTGAACAAATTTTTTTTTTTTATCAGAATAAAATTGGTAAGATACCAATATTTCCATCTGAGTACTAGAGTAACCTTTCATATATTGACCCATTCATTTCATAGAAAGGCAAGGTTTCTATATAGGTCTCCTAAGATTTTCGTTTATGTCTTTTTCCCTATGATAAGTCAGACAAACCAGAAAATGGGGTTTTCTTATGGACCTTCCTAAGATCCCGTTTATGTCTTTTCCATATAATATGTCAGACAAAAGTATGTACTGCCTGTTGGCCTAAACTAAACCACACCCTGTATAAGTCGTGCCACTTACCCATTAATATCAAATATCATTGTCAGTAATCGATGGACGGAAGACGTCAGCCACTACACACATGTAGTAAGTACAGAGATAGTTCGATGATACTCGTATTATCACTAGCTTATTGACGTGTGAGGAAGAATGGGACCAAGTCCAAATACTCTCGTTATAGGAAAAGAGTTCGTGTGATTGGCAAAAAATAAAAAAAGAGAAGACGTACGCTGACACATTTCGATACAAAATCGCACCAGTCAATAATATTGATAGCAATCTATTTATATATGTATGTATGTTGGCATAAACGTTTCTGCACAGGAAATACTTAATTTTTTGGTAAATTTGGTGTTGTATATTTGAAGGATCCATTATTAGGCGTTGCAACGGTGCAATTGCAATTCAATATACAATATAAATATATATGCAAACACATATATAATATAGATAGTTGATATTCGTACGTCAGTAGCAATGACAATAATGCCAATACATTTTCTATATAAAATAAATGAGATGTGCAATATGGCGAAATAAAATGCACGTACACCTATATTTCGACGAAGGAATGTCTATTCAGAGTGAAAAATTGATTTGTATGCAAGTATGTATGTGCAGGTGTACATATTTTGCCAACCGAAATTTACATATAAATACTAAAAATCCATTTTCCCAACTTCGATGCAATGTTTATGACGGACGACTATACCCCGAACGCCACCGCACACGGCGCTCAGCACGAATGGCTTTTAGTACACACTCACGGCAACACGCTTGCACTGTCCATCCCCTTTCGAAAGTTTTGCCGAGACTTTCGAATGACCTGGCCACTTGGCTGGGTTGGCTGCCGGTGGGCTCAGACACTGAAGAGCTGCCTGCTCGTTTGCTGGTTAGTGGTTGGTTGGCTGGTGGCTCGCCGGTCGGTTCGTGGGCCGTGGATGGTTGGTTGGTTTGTTGGCTGACTGGCTAAATTGGTTGATAGGCCGTTTGCCGGCAGCCGACTACTGACTACTGACTGGCTGGCTGCTTGGCTGATGATGGCTGGTTTTCGTGCCAGGCACGCCCCGGCACGGCCAACTACGCCGAAACCAATGCTTAATGCCGTTGATGGTTCCGAGCAATTTTTTTTTTCAAGGTACATTTCGAGTTGTGCTGCGGAAAGCCAGTTCATAAATTTTATATAAATTCTTTCCTACGTATTTTTTTCTGCCCTCATATCTATGTGGCTGCGTGTCTACACAAGTACAATGGCGAGCCTATTGCTTACGATTTCGGTGAAGTCCGGGTGGCACGCAGGACATGGAAGTGTGTGTGTGTGTGTGTGACGGCAATACTTGTCATAATTTATTCTGCTGTAATTTGTTTTTGGCTTGGATTTATTTTCACTGGCAGTGTGTTTATGAAAGAATATTGTCATTGCTTTGCCAGAAAGTTTTAATGGAATATTTCGTAGGTGAATTAAGAACTTATTACATGTTTTGTGTGGAAACAAGCAAATTGGTTCTAAGAGAAAACGAAGTTACGAGTATTATGGCCAGAGGCAAGAGAGTAATACTGTTTTTCTAGAAGAAATAAATTTATGCATTGACCACCGCCCATTTTCTTGAATAAACTGGAAGTATTATTTATTTTAATCTCTGAAAGTTTAAAATTTCACCCTCATATTTAAATGAAATGTTCATGGACCGAATAAAATTTTCCAATATCGTTTTTTAGTAAAAAAAATTCGGATTGGAAGAGGAAAGTGTCTGAGTTATTGATTGGTGTTGATTAAGCTTAAATAGGACTCGTGCTGATTAAGCTCCTGCCTGACTCTAAAACATTTTGCGGTCTTGAATGGATATGTATAAAATACTCTACAAAGATTCCCAGGTGACAGTTCTTATGCGGGTATCCAACTGTTTTGATTATAAAAACTCAATTGTCTCCAACTGTACGGTAGGTTGTCTAAAAACACTAGAAATGACCAAACTATTAAAATATTAGAAATCTGAGGGGTGTGAAAACTTGATGGACTTATGAACAGTTATATCTGCTGGTCATACTGTCCAATGTGCAGTTCATCGCAATTGGTTCACTATATGTGGATACAAAAAATAGAACTCTTGTATCAAACCTTATAAGTCGGCAGTCGATGAGATCAAGACAAATCTGCTGAAGCGTTTAATTCTGTTCTCATCGGTTTAGTGGGATCTCCGAAAATGTGAGATCTCAAACGGTAAGCATTTATTTCGCCAAAGCTGGAGGTACAAGACAGAAGTGTTGAGTCGTTTCAATCCCATTCTTTTACAAACAGCTCCTACGGCTGGCATCAGGTAGATTCTCAACCTTAAAGCGTTGAAGCCGACAGGGAAATGACCCGTTAGAACTCCCAAAACTAGGGAAAGGTTAGGTTTACTAAGGGAAAAGAGCTCTTTGGACCTCTTGTTATCGACGTTGGGCTAAAAAGATCTTGCGATGGTTGACCTTCTTATCATCTGCCTTTAGTAAAATAGATGATCAGCTAATACTTAATAGCCGGAATTGCAGTGTCTAATCAGGAGCTGTTGTAATATTGGGAGGGATGGGTCAGAGTTTGGGTTCAGAATTACGGCGTATATTTTCAGTCCCAATAAAGTTTATTATGTGCCCTTTTCCCTCTGATAATATACTCTCATCACCTATCATTTGGTATGTTATTCAATGTATAAGATATATTGAGACACACTTTAAGTTCTCCAAGGATAACTGCACTTACTTTTATAATAATGTTTGCGGTGAATCAATGGTTTGTCAGCTAATATTATCTATCTAATGAATGCCAATTCTGATATTACAACTATCTAAGAGTGTTGTAATTTACCCAGATCTCACTGACATACCGCCGATCCCAGGGGTAGAAGTCCAATAGATCTCACTTGGACAACTAAGATTGTTAGTCCTTTGTGATACCACCAACTTCAATCATTAAGAGCCTCGTAAACCGATGAGGCGTTTTGAGCTACAAATTTATTGAGGCTTCTAATATCAATTCCAGTCCTTTTGCTCAGTTCACCGAAGGTGCCGCTACTGAGATTTTTCCACCCCGTCTAGGAAAGTGAGACAGATTATAACATTAACCTTTGCCTTCCTGTATGATTCTTATCATTGCTATAATATCTATAGGACAGTGTCTTAAACTTCCACAATAGATCTCTTGCATTCCCTTCTGGACCAGAAGGATTGCTTAGGTCTTCCGGAGTTCATAGAATGAGAGCTCGATACAACATCGACTCGGTCTCCAACTGATGCCATTTGGGTAAGGGTTTCTTTTCTTGCAAGTTTATGGGATTTGCAGATTCTACAGGGATCAAAACAAGTCTAATATCGAAGAAGTTCCTTCCTGAAAGAAATTGTACTTCGAAGCAGGAAGATTTTAAAGTAAATATCCCGTTTAACCCTTTTCAAAGAAGACAAAGGTTTTTTAATACACCGTGTCTGTTAGGATGATTTTATCAAAGTATGGAGAATCTATTTTATCCAAGTGGCAGGTGGCAGGGATTAGTTATATTTTTAAATTAGGAAAATATATGGTAATCTTTGATCCTTTCTCCCTATAGTCTAGATTATATACTGCATAATCCTCAATCTCCCTACTACAAGCATGCTATTTTACAAAGTCCACAAATAACTGAAAATCCACATAAAGTATATACATATATATATATATCCATATACATATCTATATACTGTATGCTATGTAGTATACGTGATTCCACCAGCAAATTTTGAAGTTCTTTACAAAGTAGGTAAATTTCTCCTCTACTAATTGTTATTCGCTTTAAGCTGTCCGAGATTTCTGACAAACTTTTCGTCCTGCACATAATTCAAGGTTCCATACTAAGTTTTCATAGTTTCCCCGTCTCATCATTATAGCGTTTTCCCTTCATTAAATGAAAGGAAATTAAAGTTGCGTGTTCATTGTCTATATTCCTCGTGTATATGCAGATAGGTACACATATTTGTAAGTAGTAAAACATATATATATACATATATACTTACATAAATTGTAGGTATGTATATGGTGGCATATCGTCAACTACGTTTTGCTCATAAAACTCGTAGGCAGTCTATAAAATTTTGCAAGGTATGGGCAAGAGTGAGGTTTAAGTGCGAGTGTGAGGAAGGGTTGAGAGTAAAGTTACCGTTAAATGTTCTTATTGCTATTTCATTAATCGTCGACAAATATGTCTTGTGGGCTGTATTCAAATAAGATTGAGGTTATGTATGTGTTCATACGTGTATTTACTACTTGACCAAGGCAAAGTTTTAGGAATATGTAAATATTTTTTTTTTTTATTTTTGTTGGTTTAAAAAGATATGTGTTTGCTTTAGTTTTTCGCACAGTGGTATGAATCAAGGTGATACCTGATAAAAATTGTATGTTATGAGTATCGCACATTTCAACAAACAACATATGAAGGCAACGGCTTTATGACGAGTTCCCGGATACTGGACCAGAAAAATCAACCATCAAGAGCTAAGTTTAGACTTGGTAGAATGAGCAACGAAGACGGTGAACGCAGTGGACGCCCAAAAGTGCTAAAGCAACAGTTGTCTGACAAGATTATGGCGCTTGAGTTTTGGGATGTGTATGAAATCTGTTTTATGACTTTCATATACCAGGAAAAAGGGAGTACGAACAACAGCGATTATAAAATCACGTTATTGGACCGTTTGAAAGACGAAATCCCAAAAAACGACCCGGAAAAAAAATTGTTTGACCCAAAATAATGCACCGTGTCACTAGGATTTAAAACAAAGGCAAAAACCTTTTAAAATTTTCCTTCGAAATGCTTCCACATGCTCCGTATTCTCCATATCTGATCCCAGCGACTATTTTCTGTTCTAAGATCTCAAAAGAACGCTCGCTGGTACGAATTTTTTGTCGAATGACAAAGTCATCCCCGAAACTGAGGCCTATTTTGAAGTAAATGACAAATTGTAAAAAATTGGAGGGTCCTTTAATCAGTGGACCATACCCTCCTTTAGGGAACTATGTTGAATAAAAAAAAGAAATTTTGCCAAATTTTTTTTAATATTAATTTAATAGGCCGGAACTTTTCAAATGACCTATTGTGTATGTAAATTTTGATTTCAGGTTTGGATTTGCTTGGAAATATTTATATGGAAGATCGAAGGAGATTGGGGGTTTTGCGATTGTTTCCTTTATCGTAACAATGTGAGTTAAGATATGCTTTTACTTCCGTGAAAACAAAACATGGACTAGGATTTTCTCGGATTTGTGAGGGATGGGAAAAATTTAAAACCCCCCCCCCGTCATCATCTGAACCACGAGAGCTCCCCAAAAGACTCCCCTTTTTTGTGAACAATTTTAAAACCCCATTGTAACCGTAAACCCAATCCGGGAATGGTGGAGTAGTTTTTTTCAAATTTAAAAAAGTTCCCTGTTACTGGAAGTAAAACGTAGTACTGTTAAATTAAAAAAGAACTTTTAAAAAAAAATGAGAAAGATGATATTCAAAAAAGAATTTGGAAAAATTTTTGGGGTTTCCCTTTTGAACTGTTACTTGTAAAAAATAAATAAATTTTATAGGTGACGTAAGTGGAAAAAATTTTGAGAAAAAAAAATTGGTTTTAAAAATTCCTTTAATAACCTTAATTTTACCTATAAGGGAACCACTCTCAGCACACGGTGCACAATACAATTATAGGTTAGGTGGGCGTAAAATGTTTCGTTTAACTTATGTTTAGCATTTAGGCATTTGTCATGAACTTTTTTATATGCATCAAATATTATAATTCGAAGGGTGGTACCTCATGAGAATCCTTTGAGTGCATTACTTCGATATGCGTGCTACAGTAATAACTTCGGCACACACACATTCAAGAAATCTATGGTATACTTGTATGTGCAAGCGGCACGTGACGCCGACTCCCACACAAAAAGCACGAAGTCTTCGTATAAAGCCATGTGTGTGTGCTATATGCACCTTTTATACGCTTGAATGCTTTCGATCAGGTGCTGTCCATTACCGAAACGGCATCGAACAAGTTCGATATGGTGTATTGCACATGTTTTTCCGAATATTCCAACGGATATTGGCATTTTTTACTTTCGATTGAGTGCTACATGGACAATATTTGCTATATTTGTATTTGTATGTGGTTTCAGGTATTGCAGACCCTTCCGGTTAATTTAAATTTATGCATAATGCAAATGAATGGCAGTCACGAAAAGGGTGATAAATTCTCATAATCGATTATGTGTGTTTTCGAAGGCTTGGATGACATGCAGTTATAGCTGATACGCTAACTTGAAAGACTTAGTAATACGATAGTACATGTTTAAGCTTGGTTTTACTATTAAGAATTTATTCTATTTACCATTAGTAGCGTACTTCTCATTTATATGTTAGTTTTATCGTTAGTTGATTTGAAATTGTATTAGTGTTTTTAAAAGGAGTCTAGATCAGTGATCGGTTTTGTATACAAAAGATTTGGTTCTAGTTTGATGAATGGCATAACAAAAAGTAAAGCATAAAACCCCTTAATAGGTGTACGGGCCTGCTTTATAAAGAATATGGGCGCGAAGAAAACTGCCCACACAAAGGTCTTGGAGATTATCCTCGATATCCTACCAATATATAATCAGGTGCAGTCTAATACATTGCTCACAGCCAGTCGGTTTAAGGCAATTAAAGCCAGGCTTAACACATGGTATTATACTTGATTTTTTTTTTTACTGAATTCGGGCTTTTTCGATGGACAGTTTTTATGGCGAAATTCATGTACTCACTGATGAATCAACAGGAATAGAATGAGGCTTCTTTGGAGGCAATCTTTAATCTTCTTCAAAGCAAATTACTAATTTTTGGCTTCTACTCAACCAAAACGAGATTAACCTTCCAGTTGAAAGGCAATCGGCAGTTAGGCCAATCCGTAGCACCTAAAATAAGTCTCACTGCTTTATGTTTTGCAAGGAGACATTAACTAGACTTTCTGTGGGAAAATCGGTAAAAATCATGTGAGTATCGTATAGGAATAGAAGCAGACGAAGAAATAGATAAATTGGCCGATTCGGGAGAAAAACGGAATGCAATTCTCTTGAGCTGCCTGAGACCATTCTTCTTCTTCAAGGGTTGCAAGAAGCAGTATACTCTAGACTAGAGTCTGTGGAATGCAGAACATGTACTGAGAATGATGAGGAGCCGCTGGAACATGACATTTGCCAATAATACCTAGCCTTCAGCTAGTTGAGACCGGATATGGTAGGAGCACTCAATGTTTCAACTTAAAAGATATTGGCCAGTTAGAGTAGAAGAAATACGGTATTTTATGTAATCCACTGAGTTTCTGAATAATACTTCATTGGTTATCACTTGGGGTCAAAGGGCAAGTGATGGCTTAAGTCTGGCTGCCAGCGAACTGGGGCCTTTCGGCTCCCTTTTCAACCAACCAACTATCCACAACATTTACCGATAAGTCAAAGTGGGTTTTCAGAAGTTTCGTGAATACGCATATGATTCACTGTAAAGAGTTCCTTAAGATCTTCATGTTATGACGATCAATTTAAATTTATAAGTACCAGTGGTTTGAGGTTGGAGGTGGAGAAACAAAAAAAAAAAACAAAATAAAAAGGTTTGGTTTTTATTTGGAATTGGTAGATTGAAAATCAGGGCGAAGAACAGTTTTCATAGACCATGAAGTTTTGAGGTCGAAATAGTGGTAGGCAATTTATGGTTTTTGTTTCACACGATTGTAAGTGAACTTTTGGTCAAACCTACAAATATTCGTCGCTTATCATTTTTATGAGTCAGATTTTTATTCCTGTCTATTTTTACTTGTCTCGAAACTTAAATAACTGTGACAAGGGACTCGTAAGGAACCAATTGATAATATAAAAAAAAATCTCTAAAGGTTTAGAACCAAAATGTTCGACGGTTTTTAAAAGAAGGGGAAAGGAAAAAGGATTTTTTCCGGCCAAGGGCTGTCGACTCGGATAATTCTTCCGCTAAAACAACAACAACATACGGAGTATTTATATGGAAAAAGTATTCAATCCTTACTATGCTTATATTTTATTAAAATGATCCCAAGTCGAAAATGCTAATAAATAATATCAATTTCTCAAAAGCAGTGAAAAACGAGAGTTATTTTGCATATGCTTATGTAAATATGCATTTACCAACCTACAAACGCTAGTTGTACAGTTGAAAAACTTTGCTGCTTCAAAATTCCTTAGCCTTTTCGCTGTTTTCAAGTTAGACATACTTTTGCCTCGTAGTTGCAAAGTAAGACTGTACATATGTATGTACATACTTTCGTTTTGTCTAATTACATCCGTTACATTTTTGTTTTCGAAATACTTTATCACTTACACTCTCCTCAATCTTTTGCATACTTGGACGAATAGCTTGAAACAATGCATACAACTAATACAAAATGGCGTCACAAGTCAGCTATCGGCGACTATACGAGGATTTGGTTTGTGTATGTGTGTGTGTATTACATAAAAAGATTTATTTGCTGAATATTTATCTATGTGGAAATTGTACTTACGATATCCATTGATATATTCCAGAAACCGTTAGTTCACCCTTATCCTCGAGGGCGTATTCAATGAGCTCGGTATACGTGAATGGTGGTTTCTTTGGCCTGGTTTTGTGTTTAATATATCGAAATAGCGCAGTGGGGGTGGGTTTGGGGCGTTCCATTTATGCGATGATGGGAGTGGGAGTTGTTCAGTATCACGTAGCATTGTTGGTGGTTAAATTGTATGTGGTAGAAAGGAATTCGAGAAATAAAAAATGGGGGTACATGGAAAAGGGAAGAGAAAAAAGTTATAGAGTATATAGTTGTGTGCTTCAATTTCTTCAAATATATTTATAAAAATTATATATGTAACATATTTCACAGTGAAAATAGTTTATATTTGATAGAGGAATACTGAACTGCCAAAGATATATTCTGCTGGCTCTCATGTGACGATAAAGCGCTTTAAACTCATGAAAGATTTTTCGACTTTTTATTCCTAGTTTTCTTTAGGCTGTATGTGTGAGGTCTAAGGTATTTCAGCCTAGATCTCAAAAGGATGGGGCCATAAAAAATGATTCTCTTCTTTTGAAACCTTATGAGTTCTTGAGCCTTACCACTATTGGCAAATTAGTAGTTAAAGTTTCTAACAAGAAGTTGGGATCTCTTGAAATAAGGATTTCCTTCATATACGAGAATATAATAAAAAATTACACTTTGATCCTAAGTTTTCTCTTGATTTAATAGGTCAGTTCATACGACAGCTATATAGTATAGTGGTCCGATCCCAACGCGTTGTTCGAAGATTGTAATGCTGCCTTCGACAATAATCCAAGACAAATGTTGTGAAGATATCTTGTTAAATAAGAAAGTTTTCGAGCCCAAAGGACTTGATGTTGATCAATTTGTATGGAAGCTATATGTCATAGTAGTCCGATATCGGTGATTCCGACAAATGAGCAGCTTCTTGTGGAAATAAGGAAGTGTGATAGATTTTAGGTCAATATCTCAAAAGCTCCGGGGAAGAGTTCTAGTATATACTGAAGGACAAAGGGAGATGGCTCAGATCGTCACGCTAATTATTTATATATGTATAAATATACCTATATTCTTTATAGGATCTCTGACGTTTCCTTCCGAGTGTTACTAACTTCGTGGAAAACTTTATATACCCTGCTTAAAGTAAGAAAACGAAAGTCCAACTTCTCTAGGAATTAATATCGAATAGTCTAAAATTATGCCTCGACAACTAGCCGAGATTATAAAACATCAGTATTAGTAAAAATCACATTTCGGCGTAATCCTGCGTAACACGCCAGTTTACTGTAGGTATATAGATAGATAGATAAATAATTGAGGACTGCACCGCGATCTAAGGTCTATTGTGCCCTCCGCTAAATCACAACAACTCACTTAGCCCCCGCATTTTGATAAATTCCAATATACTGCTAGGTGCTATTGAGGCGATGTGATCCCTATTTGGAAACATAGATCCAAGGACCTTTATCCAGCGTCTACAGAGCAGGTGTTCTGGAGTTTCAGGCTCCATGTCGCAGAACCGGCAATTTAAACTTGCAATGACCAGTGTAGAAAGCGACAAGTAGCCGGAGCTTGTCTCTGGGAAGGTTTCATAGTTACGATGTAATTCACCATACAATCGTGGGTTTTGAAATATGGATAATGGAAAAAACAACTCGTTTATACTGCACCAACTTACGTTCTCTGTGGCGAGTTCTCAACTACAACATTCTCAGCGACCATCATATCATTGCCATCCACCTCGGCAGTGACTTCCATAACAAGCTCCTCGAATTTTTTTCCCGCCTTCGTAGTGCCCTTCGGTGAACGCATGTAGTCGTTAACGTTTTGTTGAATACCTGAGTGTGGAGTTGAGGATTGTGGAGAGCAGGAATTCGATTTGTGCGAGGATGTAGGCGAACAGGAATTCCGGTGATGCAAACCATTATTTAAAGTGTTCGTGTGCGAATTATTATTGCTATTGGCACCCAAATCTGGGGAAAGATGAGGAAATTCGTCGAATTTAAAATTTAATAACCAAGAGAGATTTCGGTCTTCAAAGTCAGCCTCTGTATCTGTCAGTGAATTTGATTGTGCAAGCGTAGATTGTTGACTAGGTTGCGTTTGGAAGAATTGTCCGCCTGCCGGTAATGTACGATATCTGCTAAGAGCCGTATTGCCGTTTGGACTTGACACTTGTTTCTCAGGAATTAGAAACTGTGATTGATTGGATGCCTCCATTTGCTGTTGTTGCTGCAGTGGATGTGTATGCTTTTGACTTTGCTGTACAACGCTGAGTGTGTTCTCCTCGGCCGCCTTCAAAGCGACTGTCGGATGTAGGTGTGCGATTTCGGTTTGCAAACCAGAATTATAACGATGATCGAGCTCTAGCAGATCGGTGGCTTGCCAATTGCTGCCATCATCATAGTTGGTATTTACACAGACATTGGATGGTGTTACAAAGGTCGGCAATGTGGAATCAGCGCTGCCATTGGTGGGTTGGCTCACCAGACTAGCGGTAACTGGCACAATCAGATTGGCATCATAGGCGAAGAGATCGTTGATGAAGGAACTGCTGCCGCTTATCAGATTAAATGTCATATTGCTGTTGTTGTTACTATTATTATTATTATTATTATTGTTAGCTTTATCATTATTATTGTTGTTTTAATTGTAGTACAATTTTTGTTGGTGCATTGCTGGCACTTGTG